>CM034155.1:487785629-488473129 GCA_019776745.2 Taxus chinensis | reverse complement strand
CCAACACCCTAATATTGAGAATTCCCATTCTCTTAGCTACAATGAGACCTAATAGGAGAGCCTCATATTCAGCCCCATTATTTGTGAATTTGAATTTTAACTTGAAAGCAAAAGGTATAATGCTTCCTTTAGGTGAAGTAAGGATCATGCATGCCCCGATGTCAAAACAACACCTGGCTCCATCAAAATGGAGAGTCCAACAACTACAAGGAAATATGGATGTTGGGTCATCCTTTGTACCTTCTCCCTTTCCCTCGGTCACTTCAATCATGGAAACATAATTTGCTGGAAGAGACCTGAGTCCCATAGTATGTCCCATACCCAATAGCTCAAGAATATTTTATGTGGTTCCTAGTGACACTTTCTCTATAGTAATGGTTTCATCTTTTCCTACCAAAATTCCCTCAATCAACCTTGTGAACTATAACTCTAATGTAACCTAGAATTTACTAGATAACACCCTAGTTGCACTGACACATCACTAAGCCTAGACTAAGTGCTCACCCGAAGTGCACAAAGGTATGAGGTCCCTCTTTAAGGTTGCTATAAAAAGATGTTAACATGATGAAGGAAGAAACATATATATTCATAACTAATCCATTATTCTATAATGCATGCTATCCTCAGATCTATGAAAGAACAATCTTAAACAATAATCATGAATTTACCATTAACATGCACCGCTCAATTACACAGAATGACACTTAGATTCAGCCAATATCTTCCATCTATTAGTAAATACAGAAGCTCCTTATAATATTTTCAATCTATATCAATGCGCGTATGGAACTGATACACACATTCATACATCCAAAATCATACATACACCGATCTTTGTGATACATACATCTACCATGCACTTAACATCATATATATAGGGTGGGGACTTTCCATTCATCGCTTATCTATTCCAGAAATAGGTCACATGCTATTGATAGCCACACACCATTTACAAATATAGCCACACATGCAAGTGCGCTATCTATAGTCCTCTTATAGTTAACTGAAGTGTCAATTCTATTCTTAGCTTGTCTCCATGCATAGACACTTTGAACTGCTTCTCAAAATATAGACAATGCATGACATGCATGTCTCTGTATCGTTGATGTGGTCTGCATGTCATCTTCGAAAAATAGATACTCATACTAAAAATCAGCTAAGTATTGAAATATGAACTTGCCTTCCATGCGCGGGTCCTTCCTATCCTTCTACGCCCTTGGTTCCAGGACTTCTATCCCACGTGGAATCCTCATGTGATTTTAGACAAGTATTCTTTGATCAACATTACCCCACACTAATCTCATTTTTGTCCCGACAATGGGTATCTCCGAAAAAAAGTTTGAAGGAAAGAATAACAATGAAAGAATAAGAATGAAAGAATGTGGATAAATAAAGAATTTATATGAGGTTATTTAAGAAACCTCCTCTGTATCATTTTGTAGAATTAGCTCTGAATACTCCTCTTTTATTACGGCCTCTAATACCTACCAGTTAGTAAATGCTTGCTTTGCTTTTTATTGGATATCCATAGAAATGGATTCCAACTAATCCCTTGCAATTTCTCATTTTTCATTTTGCAAAACCAACAAAACACTGGACATTGATGTCATTCTACCTTCTAAAAGGTCCATCTTCTGTGCAATCATCTTTCCAAGCTCTTCTAACTGAGTCTTGTGTGGCTACCAGAGCCTTACACTTTTTCTTAACCAATGACAATCTTTCTGCGTGGCCCAATGTCTCATCTTTCATTTCTTTCTATACCTCATTATTCTCTTCCAAGGTCTTAATGTTGATGAGCACATCTGGAGCTCTACATATATTTAAATCCTGGTACGCTTTCTTCAACACTTCTTGTAATGTCTGCAACAACCCTTCATAAGATGCAATTTGTCTCATCACAGATGATTTTTCTCGATTGATATCTTGTTCAAATGATTCTGGTGCTTTCATATGCAGAGTTTCATCCTCGAGTACCAAGTCCACCAACTTTCCCACATAGTGTATCACTGAAGGAAATGTGTGTGGTACCTTGGCCTCTAAGTGTGGCCTTGCCTTGATTACACTGTCACCAATCTCCTTTGTGATGCTTATGAACACCTCGTTCTTCTTCTACGCGAAGTCACTTTCCTATGTTATGCACGCTATCTCTTTTTCCTTTGTATTCAAATCTTCACAAAATGCTCTGATCATGGCAGCTTTGTCCATGTTTCTTCTAGCCACCTCAGCAGAAACTTTCACCAGTGCATTGCTGACCTGCTCATCTGACATGACAGTAGGATTTATTTTATTGTGTCAAGCCTGAGGTGCCTTCTTCAGTTGCCTTGAAACACATGACTCTTCACACACATCCAAATCAAGCTCATCCATGTGGGTGTGCATTGACCATGATAGTTTCTTTCTAGTGCGCACAATCGCCATATCTTCATCCATAAACTCCCAGCCAAATAAATCTTTCTGCATGATCATGTTCTGGAAGCGGGCGCAGAAAAGTTTTCCTACGTCCTTTGCATACCCCATGGCTATTGGAATGTGATCCCAACTTTTCCTTCTAGACCTTTCCTTCTTAAGAACCTTAGCCTCCAAATTTGGGACTTGCGTCTCCATGTCCTGAACACCTTCTGTAGCTGTCTCCTCTGGAATTTTCTCTTCCTCTTCTTTTTCCTTCGATGCTTCACCCTATTTTTCTGTGTCCTCTAGAGGTATAGGGGAATTAGGCGTGCTTTCCTCTGAATCTTCCGCCTCCTCATCAACTTCAGATTACTTCTTCTCTGTGCGGTAGCCTCCTTCTATGGAGAGAGTCGGGGTGATTTGTGAATAGTGGTTGGAGTAGCACCTTGGGTCTTTGTTCTCCTGAATAATCTTTTAAACCTGTGCTCCCCTTGGGCTGCATTCAGGTCATCATCATCCCCCTCTTGTGACTATGGTGGTGTAACAATGTGCTCAAATTTAATCTGACTTATAGGATGTCTTTACCCCTATGCTCCAAACCATCACTATCCTCACACTCCTCCTCATCCTGCACTTCAATTTGTTTTTTGGTCTTGGGAACTGGGATGTTATCCACTGTATGCTTTCCCTTTGGTGGTGCTGGAAGTGTGAACTCACCTTCCACATATTTTTTATTCTCCATTTTTGGCTTCAGCTGGAGATACACCAATGCTGCCCCCACATTTACTACAACCAAACTTATTGGTTTGATATTCAGAACCTCTGAAATTATTCTCTCTGTATAGGTGCTTCTGCCAACATACACATACTTCTTCCTCAGTGTATGGTGATCGCAATCTACTTTATCTGAATTGAAGATCAGTCGACGGATGTCTGTAAATATATGACCAAATGCTTGAAAATACCTTACAGTGAATGCATAAGGAAATTTGCACCAAGGGCTCTAGACTCCATCTTTCATTGGAAAGCATGCGATGCAAAAATGCTGATATACAACAAAATGAACCTATTTCCCTACCACTACTGGTAGGTCCTTTGGAATGTGCCACTCTTCCCCAAATGCCGTGTGGAGCCTATCATACCACTTCTCCACCCTTTGTTTTACTTCATCTGTCATGGCCCCCCTGCATAGGTACTTGCTGAATCTTTCAACTAGGGACTTGTTCTCCATGGGGTATTCCCATATTTTCTCCTTTGGTCCATCTAGTACTTTGATCTCCATAAATACTAGTGATAGTAGAACAACCCCAAAGCTGATATTCCCTCCTATACACGCTTCTTCAACTATTTGCTCTGCAATATAGCTTGGAATGTTGTAGATTGTCCCTTCTGACATCTTACGCCCCACATGTAACCAAATAGTATTTACCTGAGACAACTGCTCTTGATCATTCAACTTGGTAACAAGGTTTTCTATAGCCTGTACAAATCGAAAGTTCTTCAATTTGTCTATGTCCATTCCACGCGGACCCTTCAGGTATCCCAACTCCTGTTTGGTCTTTACTATCATATATTTATCTACAAGGTCACCTTTTATGTCTTCTCCTATGGCCTTCATACTTGTAACTGATGAGACTAACGCAGATGAAATTCTAACTCTGCATCCTACAAAGTAGAAGAAGTCTTCATGTACCCTGCTCATGAGCCAATGATACAAGGTCTCATACTTCTCGAAATATGGAAGCTCATATAACTAATAGACCCCAATTCTCTTTAGGAGATTCTTGCCTGCATTGTCATACACCGGCATATCATCCGCCATGCGCTTGTTCATTCTAGTAGTAAGACAGGAATTAAGCTCCTTCTTGCTCTCCAGAGTCCTGTGAGTATATTCACACACCTTTCTCTTTCTGACGGGTGAATCCCATTCTTGTCCGATGATGACTCCTTCTAGGTATTACATCTATGAAAAATGGATTTCAGGTGCCATCTCTTCTTCCTTGAAAAATACCTTCTTCTTTCCTTTTACTTCTGCTATAGATGCCTTCTTTGGTGCCATTTTTACCTTACAAATGTCTCCTCTTTCAACTCTGCAACTTTGTGAATCAAACCCTAGCTCGATTCCATTATTCCCTAGGTGGAAACTCCATAACCTAACCATTTTATACCTCCCTAATTTTCTTGAACCCTTCACCACTAGGGACACAAGCTTCTTATCACACAAATCTAGTTGTCATGCTTGGCTTCAAACCCTTCGCAGTTTAACTCGATCACTCGGCTCTTCATAATTGGCTCTTCTCTCAAATACTCTTAGTCGTAATGATAAAAATGAATCTTAATCCCATCCTTATATAATTTTTTCAAATTTTTATGCATTTATTACTCCTCACCTACCAAATATCCCCTCATTCATTGACCAAATCCATTCATTCCATGCAGTACATCTTCGCACCCAACTATAACCTTCTAGCGTGCCTTCCTACCCTTTGGTCATAGACTTCTCTTCAGCGTGGGATCCTACGCTCAAGTTCCTCATCACTGCACCTTCTCCTGGTAGGTAACATGGCCTCCGCTTACCTTGCGTTATACTGTTCTTTCATTCATCTCCATCCTTGGTCACTTTTGAGAAATAATATTCCTTTGACTTAAAGCACATCCGTAACAGCTTATTCCTTTCATCTTTAAATTCCCCCAGTCTTTTCTTAGACAACTACAACCACCCCACACAAAAATTATGTGCATTCCTCTACACATAAATGTTCTTGATATAGTAATTAGCTTTAGGTACGCAGGCGCTCTTATTACACAAAACACAACTGAAATGACAAAGCATAGTGACAAGGAAGGAAATATAGTAAGGAAATACATAACTGAAAACCTAAACTAAATGGCAATACTACCTTATTACAAACACCAAGAAGACTTATTTATAGTAGGGCTTCAACATACTCCTGTTAAAGTAACTGGGTATCTGTGTTCCATCAAGTGCTTCTAACTAGAAAGCACCTAATTAAAGTATAGAAGTGATAACATATGGCCCCAACCAATTTACTTTGGGTTTTCCTGGATGGCGTAAAAACTTTGAGTCATAAAGAAGCACCATTTTTCCAATCTCAAACTTCTTATTCCTTATGTTTCTATCATGCCATGCCTTCTTCCTGGCCATTTCCTACTTCTGGCTCCATCGTGCTATGGTTCGATGCTCATCCAGTTGAATCAGATTTTCAATACATTCTTCTAAATACTATTCATCAGCTAGACCTCCAGCACGTGAAATGTGCAAAGAAGGTAACATAAATTATATAAGGAGAAAATATTCCACGCCAAACAACAACTCAAATGGTGTGGATTTATTCAATCTCTTGTAAGTTGTTCTATATGCCTAAAGCACAACTGACACTTTGTCATCCTAATCCTTTCTCCCAACATCACAATTTTTTGTCAAAGTCTCACTCAAAATCTTGTTGAAGGCCTTAGTAGTTCCATTTTCCTGAGGATTATATGGTGTATTTTTATGGTGTGCAACCATAAACTCATCTAATAGGATCCTTATTGTCTCATTCAAAAAGTGTGTACCTTTATCACTTTTCAAGCTCAAAGGACACCCATATCTTGTAAGAACATTCTCCCATAGAAACCTAGCTGTTGTAGTTATCGTACAGTCCTTAATAGGGGTTACTTCTGCCCAACGCATGTGAGATAATATATGCAAGTAATGATATAGCGTGATCGAGTCATGTGTGTGGCTGGTGAAATAGGTCCTACAAAATCAATGGCCTATTTGTCAAATGGTTCGGCACTAGTAATTGGTCTCAACAGGCATCTCATCTCTTTGCCCTGGTTTTCCTAGGTCGTTGACAATGATCACACACTTTGCAATATTCTTTATAGTCCTTATACAATGTCTCCCACCATAATCCAACAACTAAGATCATCTGGGCAGTCACATCACCTGCATAATGGCCTGTTAGCAATACCACCATGAGCATCTTCGATAATATCCTTACGCTCATCCTCTAATACACAATGGCGCAATGCTTCATCACTTCCTAACTTGTAGAGGTCGCCACTGATTAGTATAAATGGTGTTGCGCATATAGCAAGCTGCTTCTTTTCTATAGCTTTCATTCCTTCTAGTGTTATACATATTTGTACAAAAGACTGCAATGTCTTCTAATTCCGTGGGCACACATTGTAACCTATATAACTTTGCATACTGACATTGTCTCTTCAATTGTCTATGCATCCTCTCTTGAATTGATTCTAGATAAATGATCTAGTCCAGAATTGCTTTTCCCTGGCTTCACCAAAACTAGTGAATTCAAACTCTTGGAATATGACCACCCATTTGCATATGCGCCCTCTACAACATGAGCTTGTTAACTAAGTACTTTAAGGCCATGTGATATGTATAAAACACAAATGGTGTTGCTAACAAGTACTATCAAAACTTGTACAATGTATAGATAATTGACAAACGCTTCACGCTCTATAGTTGTATAATTCCTTTCAGTAGAGAGTCAACTATCTACTAGCAAAACAGATTGGATGATCTATAATAACCTTCGCCAAGTTGAGCTAACACAATGCCAATGGCCATACCAAAAGCATCCACATGTACATAAAATGGTTTATCCTATGAGGGAAAGCACATAATGGGCAGCGGTAGCAAGTTTCTCTTTTAATATATCAAATGTGCGCTGCTGCGGTTCTCCCCAATAAAATGTACCTTTCCCCTTCAATGATTCTTCTAAGGGTGTGGAAATTTTTGTACACCCTTTTATGAATTTTCTATAATATCCTATATGACCTAAAAACCCGTGCACATCACTTTGACTGGTAGGTGCTTCTAGACCTAAAATGATTGCAACCTTGGCTGGGATCAACTAGTAAAATTTCCCTACAAATTATATGTCCTAACAGTATCCCAAATGGTGTACCAAATATACACTTCTTAATGTTCAAAGAGATACTCAATTGTCTGTATCGTTCAAACATTAAGCATAGATTGTTACAATGATCTTTCACAAGCCCATATATTGTCCAATCATCTAGGTAGATCTGCAAGAAGTTGTGAACAAAATCCTTGAATGCTTGAACAACTATACACGAGAATACAATAGGACACATTTTTCAATCCAAAGGGCATCACAGTGTAAGAAAAACTACCCCATTCAGTAGTAAATGTTGTCTTTTCTTGATCCTCCTGAGCAATCCTAACCTGATGATACCCAAAAAATTTGTCTATGAAGGAATATATTTCACACCCTGTAAATCCTTCTAGTATTTCCTCAATTAATGGCATGGGGAATGGGTCTATGACACATGTAACATTTAGTTCCCTATAGTCCACACATATCCTAATCCACTTGTCCTTCTTGATACTAATCACCATTGGGATAACTCATTTAGACTCATCAAGAGGCTTGATGATCTCATATTTTAGCATTTTATCAATCTCTTCTGTTACCTTTTCACACAAATTAGGATTAATTCTATAAGGTCTCTTTCTAACTGGTCGTGCACCTTCCTTAAGTTTGATCTTCATTTCCCCTAGTGATTTATGTATGCCTTTAAGTTCATGATATCCTCGAGGGAATAAATCGTAATAATCTTTGAGTAACTCAATGATCCTTGCTACCTCTGAATCTGGCCAGTAATCTCTAATTATGGCCTCCTTAGGCTCAGCCTCAAAACCTATATTCACCTTCTTTCTCTTCATAGGTTTGTGGTAGGTGCACAAATCCTTTTCTGCACTATCCAAGACCTCACGCACCCCATGTGAATGTTCAATATCCAGATTCTCAACTTCCTCGTCCTACACAATGTAAACCATCTTTCCCTTCTCTTTCTCAAGGCAAGCGCGTTCAAGTAGTAAGAATTTTATTTCTTCTTCCTTTTCAAAACATGCTCTGAACTCTGTCTCATCGAATAATTCTTGAATATGCTCTTCTTATTTTGCACTATCTCCCATAGTTAAATGCTCGACAAATTTTAATACCTCTGCGATAGGAGGTTTAGTTGAGAAGTAGTCAAACATCTGGATCATACATGCAGTCAAATCTTGCCAGTTTCTAGTTTCTCTATGTAGTTTTGCATATATATACCAAGTGCATGCACATCCTTATAGCATGGAATACAATCTATGCACCAAGAGTGAAGGTGGTAATGCTTCTTTTCCTACTGTTCTAGAGTCTCTCACACTACTGAAGGTGATGCTAAACAGAGTTGATCACCACTATAAGTGTAGATTTGCGTAGGTGTATTGATTCTTTATAAACCTAGTAGACAAGGCTATCCCAATTTCTTCCCAGTGTACAAGGCTATCTCTGTGGACTACCCACCAAAACATGCTGTTTTCATGTGCAATGCATATACTAACATATATCTCCTTGTAACTTGGATCTGCCCATTAGTATTTCCATGGCCCTCAGAAAGGTGGGAAGATCTTATGTCCCTGTATACCAAGTTAGTATGTGCTACCTATCCATTGAATTAAGACGAAGTCTATTTTTATCCGTGTAACTACACCTTTCACCTCGCACCCTACTAATTCATGCATGTACCATGAGCCCAATTATCGCACGAAATACTCATAGTATCACTAATAGAATGAGAATCCTCCCACTATAGGATTCCTTCTTTTGATGGCTCATTGACCTCTGGGTCCTGAATAGTGCGTACATAGACTCTGTTTAGATCCTCCTCACTTAAAGGCTCAATATATGGCATATAATTTATATATTTCAAAGGTATCACCACCCTTTCCTCCTTGTTTTCAAAGCTAACATACCCCTTATTAAATCTCAAGTCAGCATGTTATTCGCATAACACCAAGGGCATCCAAGCAAGGATGGAAAATTATCTGCTTCTGCAAGTGCTAATACCTCAAAATCCCCAGTGAACTTGGCCCCTTGTATAGTTATAGATGCATCCTTAAAAGCTCCTATAGGAGTGGCCTTAGTTTGGTTTTCCATAAATAACACATTAGATTATGGCTACAATGGAGGCCTCTCCATTTGTACCCATGCATCTAATGTAAGCGCATTTACTTCTACACCGAGTATCAATCAATATGTTGCTTAATAGCCACCCATCAACAACAACATTCAGAGTAATTTCATTTTCATAGTCAATGCTATCAGGGGGAAGATTTGCATGCAGAATCTGTCAGTCCGGTATCAATACTTACGCGTGGAGTGTTTCCCTTTAACCAACTTCCTAATAGCAGAATAATTTTCTCCTGGCGTAACATCTTGCACACCTCCCGCAGATCATCGATATCAGTTTGGACTGTCTCTGATGCTTTCTTTTTCTCCTTTAGGTACTGTATCTCACCCTAAAGATTCCTTGAGTACTTCCATGGTACCCTGGTAAAATTCCTTTTGATGAGCAGGATCTGGGTACCTTGCATGTAAAACCTCCTCCTTTGTGATCGTAGGCTTTTGGTGTAGTGCCTCTCATGCACGTGCTACCTCAGCACGTGTAGTAGTCTTCAATGTCAATGCCTCAGGTCCTTCTATTATCTTGGGAATCCACTGATCTTCTACCCCACGCAAGATCCTAACCATCCTCAGTGCCTTTGTTTTCTTGCTTAAGCTGCTTACTCAAATGCTCATATAAGTTCAGGCACTCTTCATAGTTATGGCTCTTTCCACAAAAATAACATGCAATATTATGAGGATATTCATGCCTATAGTGGTCAGGAGATCCAAATGTATAACATGTTCCACGAGGGAACTCACATCTTTCTCCACCACAACCTCGTCCTCCATATCAACTATGATATCCAAGTCCCCTTCCATGACCTCCTTCAAAAAACCCCTCATTCCTGTCATAGTGCGTTTGATTATGATCCCGATCCTGGTGCTCATTCTTACCCTTAGAACTATCTGTTATACCCATCTTTCATACCCCAAGGTCTATAGCATCATGGATCTATCCAATCAGTCGAAAATCCTCAGTATCATGGATCATGGACCTACAAATTTTTCAAAATCAAGATACATTCTTCCTTACCACGCACTGTAACAAATAAAAGTCACTAAAATCATGATTTAAATGAAAAATTTCACAGTCCAATAGTAATTTCATTATCCTTGGTGTGACCCTCCACCTCAAAATCTATACACCAAATTCCTGAGCGCATTTCATGGGCTGAGTTTGCTGATAACTTCTCTAACTATTTTGCCATGGCCACAATTTGTGCCTCTAGAAATGGACTAACTCCAGTGTCAATACTCCCAACTACCTCAGCACGCAAAGCTACTTCCAGTGCTTCACGTGGATTTGTGTATGTCTTATGTGACAATGCCCTTCTAAAAGGTGTAATCAATCCTCCAAAAAACCATTGTGCATGTTGGCTAGCATGAATATCATAAGACAATTTAAATAAAAGTGTCTTAAAACAAGCATCATACTCACGTACACTCTTAGTAGCACCTTTCTTGATATCTTTGAGTGCACTTATACTCTTGTGCTCAAACTCAGGGATATGGAACTCTTTTAAGAAAGCATCTTTCAATGTTGCATAATCCACCCAAGTTTGATCAGGGTCAAACTTCTTATACCAGCTGTGTGCACGCCCCTGTAATATAGTGGCAAATTGACTTGCCTTCCTCTCAACAGCTATGATCCCTTTAGCACGCCACAAGATATCACACATATGCACATGTTTGGCAGCATCCTTTATACCTCTATACTCTGAAATATGAAGAGACATATCCATATAGATATTATGGGGTTGTCGCGGACCTTGACCACCTGATCCAGAACCTCTTGTGTTCCCTCTACCTCCAGAACCACCGGATCCACTAGAACTAGAACCACCTATACCTCTTGATCCGCCACCTATAGTTGGAATAGGGCCTATAGATGTACATCCATGTGCTCTAACAGTATTACTATATTGTACCCCTACAGTCTGTGAGGTAGTTCCACTTCTAGAGGTGAATCCAACATTATGTATGCTCACATTCTGAGTGGATGATCCGGCTGAAAAGGTTCCCCCAAATAACATTGAAGCCGTTTGTCCTACAATTGATGCACTTAATCCCTGACTTACTCCTGTTTGCCTACTTCCCAAGTTCATTTGTTGGTTAATTTTCATATTAGATACTAAAAAAAAAGCACAAGGACTAGGTCACTAGGTGGATTAAGATGTGCGCCTGTGGTCCAGGTAGTTTCTATTTGTACACTTATGTGTGAGGCCGAGGGGGGATCTCTATCATGATTTCCAAGATGGGGGAGTTCTAGATGCGCTAGCTCCACATCTTCTACATGAACTACAAATCCTTCACAAGCCATCTCTCTCCTCAATGCCACACTCTGCAATAGAATGTTACTTCTCTATCTCCCTCTCATGCACCTCATTATACTTAAGTCAGCTTTCCTCTCTCTACCTTTCTACCACTTGGTCTGCCATCTTAAATCAAACCTATTCCTTCCTCATGCATGGAAAAGTTTAGTTAGCCATCGGTTTACTCTCCAAGTTCAAAGTTACCATTAAGATATTGATCGCCAGTGGAATACCTTGTAAATACGTTCCCCTTGGATACCGTAAAAACTGGAATTTAGCTACCTTTAGGCAAGAGTACGTCGAAATTGAATATTCCAGAATATAATTGTTTAGGACACCACAAAACCACATATCCACCGTTGAGTCCAGATTAGATCAACACAATAGAAGGCTTCTTGTGTTCAGACAAGTGCGTGATACCTCCAATTCCAATGGGATGCATAAGCAGTAAGCCACTCATATAGTTCTACTAGAAAGATAGCGAAAAAGCTCTCATATGAGCTGTCATACAGGTTTTGTTCTACCCAAGAACATGCGTTAAACTTAGATCCACTACTGAACCATCATGCATATTCTTCTTCTAGATCATGTATCCATTCCTCAATACTTTCTAGAGTTAACCAGTATGTCATCATCGTTAACCATCCTGAGAACAACTGAAAAAGAGGTCCTAGCAATGGAACCAATGATGCAGCCAAGAATTTACTAGATAACACCCTAGTCAGGCTGGCACATCACTCAGCCTAGACTGAGTGCTCACTCGAAGCATGCAAAGGTATCAGGTCCCTCTTTAGTGTTGCTATAACAAGATGTTAACATGATGAAGGAAGAAACATATAGATTCATAACTATGAAAGAACAAGCTTAAAAAATAATCATGATTTTACCATTAACATGCACCACACATTTGTACAGAATGACACTTAGATTGAGCCAATATCTTCCATCTATTAGTAAATACAGAATTTCCTTACAATATTGTCAATCTATATCAATACGCGTATGGATCTGATACACACATTCATACATCCAAAATCACACATAAACCACTCTTTGTGATACATACATCTACTATGAACCTAACATCATATATATAGGGTGGGGACTTTCCCTTCACCTCTTATCTGCTCTAGAAATAGGTTGCATGCTATTAATAGCCACACATGTAAGTGCACTATCTATAGTCCTCTTACAGTTAACTAAAGTGTCAATTCTATTCTTAGCTTGTCTTCATGCATAGACGCTTTGAACTACTTCTCCAAATATAGACAATGCATGGCACGCGTGTCTCTGCATCGTTGATGTGGTCGGTATGCCATCTTCCAAAAATAGATCCTCATGCTAAAAATCGGCTAAGTCATGAAATCTAAACTTACCTTCCACGCGCGGGTCCTTCCTATCCTTCTGTGCACTTGGTTCTAGGCCTTCTATCCTGCACGGACTTCTCATGTGATTTAAGACAAGTATTCTTTGATCAACAAACTCTGTTGTAAGAAACTAGCTTCTCTTCTAGTACCACACATGTAGGTTTTTTTAACTGATTTTTGGGAAGATCAAACTTAGAGTGGACCCTTGGCCTCTTCTTAAAGTTAGCCAAATGTATGTCAAAGGGTTTTAGATCACCTTGTGCCATAAAGACCTTACCTAAATGCATTAATCTAACCTCCTGGAATAGAGTGGAGGGGATTTCCTTCATGCGGTGGATCTAAGGATGGCTAAGGATCATATTATAGTTGGTTTCCTAATCTATGATATAAAACTCAGTTAGTACCTTCTTAGGCCCAAGAGTAATCAATAATAATATGGTTCCAATCGACGTTGCCTTAAGGCTATCATAGCCTCTCAACGTGTTTCACATCGAGGAGCAATTGGTCTCCCCATACCCTAACTTCTCAAGAAATGAGAAGGGAAAATGTTAACTACTACCCCATCATCAATCATTGCACACTTTACGTAGTTATTGTAAATCTAAACTTGCAGAAACAAAGCCGGGTCACCCCTACAAGCTATCTCAGCATCCTTGGGCATCTTGCTGATGTCAAACATGAACCCAATTTCTCTCAGGCTGCCCTAGAGGACTAACGTCAAAGTCTATGTGATTTATGTGTGCCTCTAGTGGAGGGGTAACATTAATCAAATGGTTGAGACCTAGCACTTCTAACAAAGTGAATCTATGAGTAGGATAATTCTTTAGTAGATCCAAGAAGAAAATGTGTGAAAAGGTATTAGTTAGATAACTGATAAACTCATAAGCCCCTATTGGATTTATTAGCGTATCATGAACATTTTATGACATAGCCAGATAAATCAGGATTGAGTGCGAAGAATAATCCTTTGTTTTTGTGGCAGCGTTAATTTCAGGTTCAACATCTAACTCTACCAACCCCACAATTTTCGTTTGTTGGCAACCATCCAAAGGAGGTACCACCTGTGGGTTTGATGAAGTTGAGGCTTCATGATCATGAGTCCCTATTACAATACCTTTATTCAAACCCTTGGGATCTAATCTACCATCCTTTAGACTCCTTTGGATGGGTGGGGAAAGGATCGTTAAAGATCCCCAACAGTGTGTTCTGCGCAGACACTGGTCCCATGTAGGCATTTGGAGTGGGTGTTGTTGGGTTTTCCAAAAACATGTCAATAAATAACTATCTTTGGTCCTCTGGAAAACATAATAAAAACTTGTTACAATCGCTCCATGTTCTTGCGTCATGTCCGGGAACCCTACGGAAACTGCAATATAAGTCGGGATCATAATCTCGAGGCCTTTGGTTTGTTCCTTCTTGTGGTCTGAAACTACGGTTACTGTTTGTTGTTGGTTATTATAATTAAAATTTTGGAACCCTTTCCATTGGTTTTGGAATTGGTTAGGATACCCACCTAGGTATTGACTAGGGCTTAGGGTCGGTGTTTTTCTATATTGCTAAAGTTGTTGTTGTTGTTGAGGACGATTAAAATCCACAACCTTTACTGAGGGTGAGAAATTGTTGTTTCTTTGACTATTGCCATTATTATTGTTGTTAATTGTAGCACATGTAATGGTAGGATTAAAAACATTAAGATTTTTGGGCTGGTCAGTGACATCATTGGTCGTGGCTCCATGATTCTTATTAAGTATCTTTAGTCCTTGATTATTGTGTGTTATTGGAGTAACTGGGATTATTTTTATTGGGAGTGACTAACTTCCCATTTTCTCCATAAGTCTTACGACCATTGTTAATGGCTACTTGGTCAATCCAAAGAGCACCCTCTAGCACATATTCATAGCTCCTTAATGGGAACTTTTTAACCTCTTCCTTTGTATCTCTATTTAGGGAGTGAAGGAACAAATCAAAAAGTTTCGTTTAATCCATATTTAGAGCGCTTGCATAGAAGTAGAGAACTTGTCGCCACCTTTGAATAAAGTGGGATGTAGACTCATTATGTTCTTGTTTGATATAAAGGAATTCCATGATTCCTATTCTCAAAAGATTGTACATATAAAAATATTTGATAAACTCTGATACGAGTTGCTTGAATGAGTGTATTGAAGTCTCCAGTATCCTATAGTACCAGTCGAGAGAAATACCTTCTAGCATCTTAGGAAAACTTTTTGCAATGACTGCATCCCATGGGAGCAACTCTCAAATTGCCATTGCATATGCCTTGATTTGGGCACTAGGATCACCCTCCCTTTTAAATTTTGGAATATCAGGAAAGGGTCTCGAGAGCATGATTGTCTGAATGGATAAGTCTAGGGGTTCCTTAAGATATTCAGAATAGGTCCCCATTGCGTGTATTTCCACCATTGAAGATCCTTGTTCGGGAGGTGGGGTCTATATCAGTTGCTGAAATGGGACAACATAGACATTTCTTGGGGCGTATGGCATCCCATGTAGTTTTCCATATGGACTTGGGTAAGTATACATGTCACCTTGTGAAGATTTAGAACACATGTGTACATAGTGGGGTTGTTTACCTTGATATGGAATCGAGGGCATAAAGCCATGGAACGTTACATTTTTGGATGGTATAACATTTGAGAATGTACTTCTGGTTGGTTCCTATTACATATATACATACGTGGCTTGGGGGAAATACCTAAGGTGCTCATCCCCATAAGTAGGTCTCTAGGGTTTTGAGTATTAATATAAAATAGAGGATTCTATGTAGTAGGTATTTGTCTATAATTTTACAGGTAGGGAGGAGTTCAATCTTTCCCTGCATATGAATTCTGAGTATTTTAGGAAAGCTCTAGCTCCTTGAATTTTTCTACCAAAGATGAAATGACATCACCCATTGACAGGGCAGTGCTTTTCTTAGGTACTTTTTGTTGAACCCTCGGAGGTTGTGCAGGAGTATGGTATCTTGCTATGAATTGTTCACGATGTTGCCACCCCTCATTGGCAGTATTATCAGTTGGTGAATGGGTAGAATTATTGTTTTAAAGGACATCACCTTGTCCTTGCAACCTATCAAAAACTTGGTTCATTTTCTGGAAGTGTTGTTCACTCCTAACATATCATGCTAAATACTCCTCATTTAGATGGGGGAGTTGAGCAGATTGCATGCTAATAGGTTGTTGAAACAATACCCGAGGAGATGAACTTTCCTCACAAGTGAAAGCCATGTTGTTTGAAATTGATTGTTCATTGGGAGAGGTATGAGTAACCTAGTTGAGTTCCTCAATATGTACAGAGGAACCAACATTGGTTCCCTGAAGCAGAGGGTTTTGAGTGGATAAGCGGTTTTTTTCCCATGTTGAAAGTGAAGGTTATTGTTGTGGTATACTTGATTAGTATTGGTAGATGTAAAAACCTGGGATGGTATGACTGTACTCGTCATATTTAAAAATATTCGGGGGTTATAAGAATACCCATAGAATAAAGGATGGACGAAGAAAGTGGAAACATTTAGAGTATAGCTCTTCACATTAGGTTCACTAATTTGTACAAAAAAAATCAAAACGTGATCTTATTCATACCTAACCTCTCGAGGTCGTGCTGAGAAAGCTGGTGTAGAATGATTGCAAATGTGAGTGTTGTGATGGGGATCAAGCTAATTGGGTAATCTTATATCTTCAACACGTAATATCAGGATCTACGAGTCTAAGGTAAAGAATTCTCTCCTAGCTTGAAGTGGTGTGATGGCTTAGTCTAAGATAATAGCCACTCATAGACTCCAATAAATATTGAGAATGGATGATATTTTATTCGTTGGTTGTTGAACATGCAAAAAATGACCTCCAGGAACCTTGTATAGATTTATAGACAAGGTCATGGAAGTAAGAACGAGAGGCGCGGTGGAGCCACATGTGTTTATGGGTGATTTTCTGGTTTGATCCAGAAAGTCTTATCCTGATCAGCTACTATGTTCAGTAAGAAAATTTGGGTGATAATATATGTTGGAAGTGGTGAAGATATGAATACTAATGTATGCAAACTAGTGTCAATGTTTAACTGACTGGCAGGCTTGTTGGGTTGTGGGACCTGAGGATCATAACCAAAGACTCGTGGAGGCTATGGCCCTTGGATGGTCATGCACGTAATCAAACCATATTGCTTGGAGCAATCCAATAGTCATAGGCTTGATTAGAAGTGATATTTAGTGTATTGATCTGTTCTATTTTCTCAGCAAAAGTTACAGGTGTGCGTAATACTATAAAACGTAAACTGGTATCAATGTCAGTTATCAATTATGGCCTGTTGGGTTGTGGGACCAAGGGATCACAACTGTATGTCTTTTTCTATTGTGGAATGTTGATGGTGATGCAAAATGAGATACAATGATTTCTGATAAGCAACTGAATCACTAAAAGAAATATAATCTATGTTTTTGGGGTTTTCACAATATTTTGGATCAAAGCAATAAAAGCAAACTAATCTATCAAAGGAAATGTTTTTGTTCTTTTCTAATATTTAAGCAATGCATTCTAATCTAATAAATAAACTAAAGACAAGTAATCAGCCAGATGTAGCTGGTTACTTGTGAAAATGTATAAATATAATCTAAAGAAAATAACCTAATCTGATCAAAACCCTCCAAACCCTACCTCATAGGTGAAGAAAAAATCATGACCCTGAAAGGGGTTATTGTTCCTCACAACTTCCCTAGTAATGTTAAAGAGGAAAACTTACTAATGATTTGATCTACTTGTTATTAACTAATTTATTGAATTGAATGATTTTATACTCTATTTGATATGAATGATTTTCTAATCTATTTGGTATGTGACTTAAATTAGTGATTTGAAATTGACAATTCAATAAATAAGACAAATAAACACACAATTCCAACCTAGATGAGCAAGAGCTTTGGAAAATCTTATTGTGTCTATATCTGTCCCCTCAGTATGTTCCTTTCTTTCTCTGAGTGTTCATGTGAGTCCAAGGGATTGGGAATGCAAGAACAATTATAGGAGGATGGCACTTGAGCAATAATAACTTGATTGAAGTCCAGATGCAATGCAGGTAGAAGAGAGATAACACAAGAGATCAGAGCTTGGCTATGTAATTCCCAGGAAGATCGTAGCATCAATACAATTAAGATACACAAAATTCTCAGGCCTTTTTATTGAAAACAAGCATGGAATATATAGGAATGGAGTATGGGAGGTGCCTTCATGCAAAAGGAAAGAAGGAACAGTTCCAACCAATTAAATATATTTAAAAATAGGAGGAAGGAGAACCAAGCAATCAAATATAATTTTGGACAATTTGTTTCACAGATGCATGCAAAAAGAGAAATTAAGTGAACTGTCACATGTTAAAACATATGTGAAGGATCTAGAAAAAGTGGGTAGGAGCACCGCCCTCTGCAGGGCAGCGGTGTTAGGACCTGTGCCCTATTTTTGGTAGCAGTTTCAGAATTGCCACCCAGGCAGGCGGTGGTCCTAGCAATGAAGGCCAAAACATGCACAGAAAGAGGCAGGAAGCTATAAAAAGAATAGTAAGGCTAAGTAAAGATGTCTAGGTGACAAATATATTCTACGAAGGGAAATTCGATCTTGAACACCTTCTTGAAAGGACCTGAATCATCATTGGGGACTTTTGTAACCATTTTTTGACAATATAGCACATGCAAATTTTGGTGCGTGCAATACCCTCTATCATAGAATCTTTGATAGAAATCTGTTACATTGTTTAGAATCCCAAGAGGTTGAATCAAAACTCTAGGAAGTTTATGCAAGGAATTGCAGTGCCCACACCAGTGGTCTGGTCCTCACCAAAAAAATTCTGTGCACCGGATATTATTGGTCAAACATGGAAAAATATGCATGCTCCTATTTCCGTAAATGTGTTCCTTGCCAAATTCATGTTTACCTCATCTATGCACCATCAAAATATTTATAACCCATTACAACCCCATGGCCCTAATCTACTTGGGGTCTAGATCTCATGGGAAAATTAAATCCCACTTTGTGTGATGGTTAAAAATTCATTATCATAGCTACAAAATACTTCACAAAGTGGGTTGATGTCATGCCTCTCGCTTATGTCAAAGGAAAACAAATATCCAAATTCATCCTTAACCACATCATCTACCACTACGGTGTTGCATCCACACTAATCATGGAAAATGGTACATGCTTCAAAAATCACGACGTCCATGAACTCTATGAAAAATTCCACATCAAGCTCAAATGTTCCACCCCATATTATCCACAAGTAATAGGTCAATACAAAGCATCCAATAAGATGCTAAAGCACATCCTTGGTAAAGTAGTCAATCAAGCAGGATGTGATTGACATAAGCAAATATATCCTACCTTTTGGGCCTATCGCACATCTATCCATACCCCCTCCAGTGTCACTCTGTATTCTCTTGTCTTTGGCAATGAATCTATTTTACCCGTTGAGATCGAAATCCCATCTGTACGCATTTATCTCCAACACCTCATTAATGATGAAGACTACCGTGTCCATCACCTACAAGATCTCGAGATCCTTTATGATAAAAAACTCCAAGCCCTGGATCACCTCAAATCCTATCAAAACTTCCTTTGCCACCATTATAAAATAATGTGTAAAAGACAATGAATTTGAAGTCGGTGACCTAGTCCTCAAGGAAAATCAATGCAACACTAACTATGGTCACGAAAAGAAAGGTAAGTTCAAACCAAATTAGCTCAGACCATATGTTGTCATCACTAAATTCAGTTCAGGTGCTTATAAGCTTGCTACTTTGGATGGAGATGAGCTGGATAAGCACATGAACATCATGCATCTTCACCACTTCTATACCTAAGTGCCTAACGCTACAACTAAAAAAAAATCCATCCAATGGTGAAAAACACTTCAGTGGTGCCTTGGGCAAGTAACATAGTTAAAAATGGTTTCTGGCACTATGGTAGAATCTAATCCGATCATTCGTCTACTAACACTCTATAACTCACACTACATAAACAATAGGGGAACACTACTCCCATTTCCATCCCTCGTATCCCTATTTAAATTTTTCATTCAAAACTACCCTAACCTCTATGTAGATCCAGACTTCTGCTAATCCTCTCTATTCCACATCAGATCTTTCATGAATGGGAATATCCCTCCCAATATCAACTTAGGTCGCATTGCTCATACTATCTCCCTTAGGAAATATATTTCTAGGATTCTTATAAAACTAGTGAGAAGTGCAACCCTTGCAAGATCCTGAGGCCTCCATTTATCTCCATCTACCCCCTTTTTAATCATTTCTCATGTCTTCTCACTCTCCTTTTCTCTATTCCATTATTTCATAATCAATGTAATGGTTATATTGTAAATATTTACACAAAACTAATTATCCATTTCCATTGTACATATCATGTGTTACATTAAATTCTATTTCCATCTATCAATCAACATACCTAACACATAAACACCACTTTATCAACTAATCATACTACCCTCACTCATATGCACATCATAAACATATCATGAATATCATCTCAACACTATTAAAATAATACCATCATAAACATGAAAACATAAAAATATACACCATCCATAATAAAGTAAATCAACACATCATAGACCATCATAATATAATAACATAAACATCATACATCATTTCACCTCGCTAATCTAGTCACAGAAATAAACATCATCATCATCAACTAACATAGATACATACATATATCATCAACATAAAACAAAGAAACAACATCACCATCTAGAAATCATAATACACACACAATCTACAACTGTAATCCATCATCTAAACCATCATCATAATCTAACATATAGAAAATAGATGTCCTCACACTACATCAACATCTGAAATAAAATAAAATAAAAGAATAATAATAATTATTAACTAAAAAATCTAAAAAATGCAAATAAAATATAAAAATAAAAAATCTTTAAAAAAATAAAAAATCTAAACATTCAAAAAATATAAAATTCTTCAAAAATCCACAATACCTTTCTAATATGTATTTTCATTGCATTTTTTGGATGATGATACGAGGCCACTTTCATTAGTCCAATGATATGAGGACCATCATAAGATACATATGTCCAATGATATGAGGACATGGGCATCTAGAAATGAAAATATCATGGTATTTATACCGTTAATGCATCTTTCTCTATGCCACATCTTAAAACAATTGCTAATGATGATACAATGGACACAATATGATAACACATCCCCCTATTATCTTTGGCACTGTAATAAATCTTCTCAAAAATCCATCTCATCCTTTATCCAAATCTAACATCTTCTAATCACCCATGTCATATATCCTCGATTGGGGCATCTTCAAAATACACATCCAAAATCCAATCTTATACCCTTGAACTAGGTCATCCTCATAATCCACATCCAAAATTCAACATCATCATTCTTGACCGGTGCAACCCAAAATCTACGTCCTCACAAATCTCCCCCTCACCAAACATTAAATCCCCTATCTTTTAAATTCCCCTCTCTTTATTCTATTTCCTTCTAATTATAGGCTTCCTCTAATATTATCTCCCCCTCTCTTATTATCCTACATTCCTCCATCTTCCACCTCTCCTTTCACTCTTTTATCCATCCCTACCTTCTCCTTTCTTTCTCCTTTCGCCATTCTTCCCTTGTTACCTCTCAATATCTCCTAATATCCTATGTCCTCATTCCAACCTTTCTCCACCCACTAACTTAACCCTCTTGTCTTTTCGAGTGGCTACCCGCCACATTCCTTCCCACCTACCCACTTAAGGGGGCATCATATTAATATTTTATCATCTTTTTCTTATTATTTGAACAAACATTTCTATGTAACAATCCATCAAAGAGGGGCAAAATGTAGACATGTAAAATGTCGACACAGTCATCTAATTATTAAATAATTATCCATCCTCACCACTGACCTTATAATAATTAATTATTATATCATATAAAATTACATTCCAATCATTCCATATTATACGCATTCCATCTATACCCTTAGAAATATTAATACAATTATTAATATTTCATTCATTAAACTAAATAAACCTCATTTACTATTTTCCTCTAATTTAAATACTCACCCACCTACCACCTACTCTATACCTATGCTATGCCTAGCCTCTCTAACACAATTCCTTGTCTACAGTAACAACCATAATAACATACTTAAATGAAAATCTCTCTCTTTTTTTTTAATTCAATTTTGCCAATAATAATACAAAGGAAATCAACATATACTTCCATACAAGAACACTATTCTCTTAAAATGAAACATAATACAATTTTTGAGTTAAATATTTAAATCTAAAAACAATCTTTTCTCTTTCAAACAAGGATAATTTCCATTATTAAATCACACGCACTCTTGATATAAATTTACAAGTTGAAGGAGATATAACAACTAAGTTTCAACTTCACATGTCTCTTTTCCAAAAATGTATAGTTATTGGATAATTAATACAAACAAGGTTTACATAATACAATAAAATAAGTTCAAAATTTAAAATGAAAGTTACAAGCCCTCCACTTAGGTGGAGACAACATGGATTTTTTTTACAAGGTAGATC
Source organism: Taxus chinensis (assembly GCA_019776745.2). Lineage (NCBI taxonomy): Eukaryota > Viridiplantae > Streptophyta > Pinopsida > Cupressales > Taxaceae > Taxus > Taxus chinensis. The sequence continues at coordinate 488,450,479 of CM034155.1, read as the reverse complement.
TCTTTCTAACCATACCTATTTCAAAATCATTTTTAAAAACAAGTTTGGGATAATACTTTTGCAAGAGTCCCATTTTACGATATAATTCCAATGCACTCCACACAAGGAGGAAACAACACTAATTTTTTACAACTCTTTCTCTTTCTTGGTTTCTTACAAATCAACTCCATGGAAGACTTCACTTAAGATCCATCAAAATCTTCATCTTCAAATTGCAACAATAATGAAGGGGGAGTAGGTAATGCTCTTCACCCAACCAAAATTTGAATGAGAAGGAGAAGTCATCCTCCTCATTAGCCCATGAGCCCCAACAATAGATCAATAAAGGATGTTTGACAACCATGGAAACTTCTTAAGGGATTCAATATTACAACACTCATGACAAAAAACAAGCAATGCATTCAAACACCAAAACACAACTCAAATCACAAGTCCCGACATGTAGATGTACAATCTAAGCCAAGGGAGAATAAAACTATGAGAACCACCTCCTTTTGAATTCCAAATGAGTTAGGGGTTCCACCCAAAATACCTCCATGTTCACATCCAATATACTCCACATATCCCTTTTCCCTCCTACTTCAAAATACACAAAGTATAGAAATTTTAATCTTTACTCGCCCCATAGGTGGAACTCCCTACTCATGCTCCCTCCACAATGCCTAAAAATTTCCCTTTTCCCTCCCAAAGTGGACCCATTTTATTTCTCCCACACCCTCCTTAAGGCCATGATACACCAAACCCCATACACACATTCATTTGTAAAACACATAAACAAGTAAATGAAAAGCAAGGGTATAGAACCCACCTTTCTATTCTAGCTTCCACAATATTCAATCCACAAGTTTAAATCCCTTCCAAAATCAATAAAATCATCAAAATAAATCCTTCAAAATCTCCAAGAAAGAAATCCAAGCCAATTATAAAAGAGCAAGTGTGCAAATGAAAATGAGTAACCCCCAAAAATTCAACACAACATCAATAAATAGAAAAATGAGGAGAGTAGGTGAGGTGGCTCCATGTAGGATTCCACATTCCCTCTCCTCAAATCCACCTCACTTATTCAAACACAAAGACCAAGACCAATCAATACGTATGATGATGATATGAAAAACTTAACTTGCACACAAAGCACTACCACATTCCTCAAAGGAAAAAATAAAAGATCATGTAAGAAAGTGCAATAAATTTCACCTTTTTACCTTGCAAATCACATAATGGGGTATAATTTTTACCCCTTACCCCATAGGTATAGTTGGTAGGTGACTTTAAGAGGAATAAGACAAGCTTAACTTGTCCCACAAGCCTCTAAAATTGGCTCTAAAGTCAAATTTCGTGATTTTAGGGATGGGTTGAGTGTACACATCAAACTAAATTAAAATCTCACTCAAATCAAAATATCCCAAGGACTAGCTACCCAAATTAAATTCCCCATTGTCAAATCCCTAATTAACTTACTTAACAATAATAATCAATTTAAACAAACACACATTAACAAACAATAATAACTGGAAATACATCACAATAAAAGAAAACACATACTCATAAAATAATTAAAATGAAAACGGGAAAAAACCCATAACATGCGCTTACATTTTGAGGTCATCCCCCCATGGGAACCTACTAAAAAATTAAAAAATAACACAACAATATACATGACATGAAGTTTCCAAGGTGATCTTGTTGCCAATATATAATATTCTTTTGTTGTTGGCCTCCTAACCCACTTTTTTGTTGTCATGATATAATTTCCTTTAACCAACCGAACAATACCCCTTCAGCCTCGTGGCCACATCAAATACATCAAAAATACAATACATGCACATCCATCAATAAGCATCATCATATCGCGTAATTAAAACATCATCAACGCTATGTAATGCTATCAATCATTTACAATTTTATAAGAATCTCAATTCTACCATTTCATCAATAACAATGAGATTAGAAGACTAGCTCGATCATCTATCAAAATCAATATGTCAAGAATATAGACTATTAATATACGTAAGGTAATAACACTATGACATCATCAGTACTAAAATATCTGTCGATGCATATAATCCACAATATAAGTCATCACATATCCAAATATCCATACTGTCTATCATATGCAAGTCAAAATATAAGAACAATGTCAATCTATAAATTTCTACTGATCAAATATGATAACCATGTCCATGTGTTTGGTCCATAGTAAGCAAGATGAGAGTAAAATAAATGTTGAAGAGTGGGCACTACAAGATGGAGAAAAATAAAGGAAATACAAATTCAAAAACATTCCCATACAAACATATAAACAAAAACACATTTGACACCATTTTTATTTCAAAATAACATTATATTATCATAAGAAAAATTGAAATAAATACATGAAGGACTATATCAACAACATATGCCAAACTCAAAGAAATCTAACACACTCCTAAGCTCTAAGCTCCACATGCTCTCTCTAAAATATCTAACTCCAAAATGCAATAATGACCAAAGAGTCCTAACCCATCTCCATGAGTGAGATAAAATAATTAATTTTTTTATAATCCTCAAAAATGAGAGGGTGACATGTGTCACCCATTACATCTTCCCACAAAAGATTCCAAAAATTACAAAGAGCATAAAACAATTTACATATTTTTGAGGTAATCTCCCGAACTCCAAAAAATGTAAATAAATCCAACACCCTACAAATTTGAAGAAAACATAACAACCAACCATCCTAGAAAGATAGTGACATGTGAGGGACTAAGTGGGAGGGAAAATCCTACTTGTCCTTGGAAAGAGACCCCCGTACCCATAGGTAGGGTCCAAGGGGCTCATTTCCATGAAAGGGGAACCCCCAAAGTGAAAAAAGGTCCCTAAATTTGCCACATTTAGCCCAAATTCGAGATTGGGCTAAATGGAAAGAGGTTTGAGGTGGTGTGGCCCACCCAAATGACAATTTAGGTGTTCCCAAATCACAAACAAAAAATTTAATTAATACTAATTCACTTGTAACACATGTGGGGACCATTAGGTCCTTAAACTAGTTTCTCACAAGAATTAAAAAAATACAAATAAGATAGTTACAATTAGGAAAAAATCACGGTGTCCCAAACATGAACATTCCACAAACATACAAGGCTACACACAATCATGCATTGATAGGACTCATCCTAGTCAGTTGCTTGTGCAACTCGAAGCACAACTACTTTGAAACTCATGTTCTCATGTGCCTTGTAATCTTCACAATCAATGTAAACATTAAACATACTTGCTTGATAAATTATACTAATTAAATAATCTCAATAAATCAACTATGGATAAATCACGCTAATTATAACACAATAAATGTCAGTGTAAAATGAATAAATGCTAATCATATGCATCCATATTAACTCATGCTATATTATCCATCTAAGCATTACATGACAACATTAAATTATCCATTAAAAATCAATTTATATCCGAGTATATGAAGAAACCATATGCCTATCCATCATATCTGAAATAAAATAAATTGTTCCACAACCTACTAATATCTAAAATCATATAATGTAAGAACAAAGATAATGGTCAATAATGCTAACTTAGCACTACACGTCCTAGTCATAAAAAGTTTCATCAATGATCCATAATAAAACCATATAGTATTTAAATAATGCTAAAATCCATGCCCATCATCAAATAAAAGCATTGAGTTAGCAACATTACTAGTAGAAGAAGTGGTGGGCACTATAAGATAATAGTCATTAAATATTCAATATCATACTATAATATATAATAAGGTTTCTCTAAAAAAAAAATATTAACATTATTTCAAAAATTAGAACTAATAACATTTTAAAAATTAATAGAAAAATAAAATCGATTAATATTTTGATATCGAATTTAAAAAATGAATAATAAATTTTTTAACATTAATTTATTGTATGCATCCCAAATCATTACTATATTTAATTCTCCAAACCTTTTATTGTTACACTCCAATTATTTTCTAGAGTAACAAAAATGAAAGCTTAAATCATGTGCATGTCATGCACTCATTATATTATATAATTAGTAAAATATTTTTAAAAAGAATTGCATTATTTTAATTATGCTTATACATTTTAAATATATGCTTGATAAATTAGAATATCAAATTTAACATAGAATGACACATCATATTAATTAAATATAGATTTATTATTGACATAATCATAATTGTTTTGTTTTAAAACTTATTAAATTTAAATATGTTTCTTTTAAGTTTTTTTAGTCTAACCATACATATAAAAATGATATACAAGGAATAAAATATATTACAACCATAAAACAATACTCCACAAGTAGGGTAAATTTTAGTGGTGCATATTCATTAATTCACATATATTTTAGTATTTAAAATTCACATTTGGTGATTTTTTAGTGTACGAATTAGGAATGGGTGGCCTGAATGTTTTCAGTATAAGTTAATTGTAGGAGTTAGTTCCCTTAACGTTTACACCAATAGCCACCATTTTTAATTCAAATCACTTTCAGTGCTATATTGAAATTTTTGAATTTCACCTTCATATATTTACTAATTACATGTTTACAATTTCGTATGTAAATTTTAACTATAAAATATTCATGGAAATTTATTTTGGCTTTAAAGATCGAGATCAACAAGCTATTGTAACCCTATATTAATGATTATTTATATGTTATCATTTATAGTATTGTATCACATGTAACTAGAAACTATGTTACCAATCAGTAACATAAAGTATACTAGTGGATGGTAGGATTTTATATTCTACTAAAAAGTAGCATGACAAATTATACCCACTAGTGTTATTGTGTAAAATATTGTACTATTGCATGTATATTCCTACCAGTCAATATCATACACAATATTACTAGTCATTTACATTTTACATGCTATCGAATTACAATATAAACAATTCTACAAGATGGTAGAATTGTGCATACTGTCGTTTGGTATCACTGTGTACTCTACCTAAAATATTCACAGTCTTAAGATTCAAATGTTTTTCCACTTTCATTTACAATTTTTTAAATATTCTTGGTAAACAATTGAGCTATTTGAAACGTACTTTTGGATAGTCCTATAGTGGAATTGATGAATAATGAAAACAAGGAAAATCAAATTTAAATAAAAAAGTAGCATATTATTATTTCTAGCAACCAAAAAAAGAGGACTCAACTTCCAACCACTGAAAATAGTAACAAAGGTAACAAAGTTTTATTAAATATTATTCATTTTTGTAGTTAACATTATTTATATATATTTTTGTTACAGTCGAACTTTTTTTCCTATTTGAATACAAAACCTCTACTATTAATTTTCTTCCGCATGAAAAATTTAATCAAAACATATCCCCTAAATAAACAATAAACAATTCAATACATAAAGATATACTTGATGATGACATGCTAGAGCTGGAAGACAATCCTCACTACCAAATGCCTCCAATAAATGAATGTTTGAATTAAAAGATTCAAGTAGAAGATGATATTGATACTACTCTTTAAAAAAAAAAATTCTGAGAAGGAGGAAAACTACCTGGATAATTAGAAGCTTTTTAAAGGTATAATGGATATAAAACTATCAATGCATTGAACGTGTAGAGCTAAAAATGGCAGTGATACTCTACAAAAATGTAGGTGTATAATTTGTAGTTGGAAATTAAGAAAATAACATAGAATGTAACTAAAATTACACACAATTGAGAAACACTATGTTAAATTATATGTGACGGTCAAATAAAATTAAGGAAAAATAACGAAGACACGACGATGAAAACCTATGAAAGAATGCATGCATGTAAGATATGTGAAGTATGAAAATGAACATAAACAATGTCAAAAATTTGTGGAGAAAGGATGAAAAAATAATGTAAAATTTGGAAAATCTATAAATGATAATCTTAATGCAAAAATTACACAATTTTCCATTATATTCTGCATTCTTAAAATGAGCATACCTATTTAAAAATATTCATAATTTAAGATTTTTTTTTTTAATGTTTAATGGGTTTCATTTCCTTCAACAATCACATTGATTGGATAAAAGTGCTTGGAAAATGGAAAAATGTATTACAAAGATTGAAAAGGATGATTTGGAAGGGAAAATCTAGAATGTAAGGTTTATCTCCTTTTCCATTGACAAGGTTAAAACAGTGGACAAGACATCTTTGTTTTACGTGCATGTTTATAATTTTGAGAAACACACAAGGAAACCTCATCTTCTAGTTGTTCATAAAATGAAGTAAAAATGCAATGTTGAAAAATATTTACAAATTGGTTATTTTTAATTTTAAGGCTATAGCTGAGATGAATGATTATTCAGTAACTATAAATATTATATGTGTTTCTGTTGATGGTGAATCAATAATATAGGGTCATAAAATAGGTCTTTATGTCTGTTTACAAATATTAGTTGTACCATACATGATTCCAATTCATTGCATGAATCAGAGGTTTATTCTTATATACAAGATTTGTTATGAATTAATTACTTGCTGGATAAGTTATATTGTTTATATGTAACTTAGAATAATAATGTATTTGTTAGTATGGATATTATTATGTAACAACCACGTAAATATGGTTGATTATGTTACTTGTTTTAGTAACTCGTCAACATAATTAATGAGTGATTTCCTATTTTTTACGATATGTAAAATCCCATTTATTTGTAAGAACCTGTATGGAAATACAATGAAGTTTTCTGTGTGATAATATGCTGCAGATCTTTTATTTGGCATAAGAGCAACCTAATCCTCCTTCTAAGATGGGTTTTGAGAAGTACAGCCAAGGGTAGTTTTACAGTTTGCTATTGCCCTCTATATACATCTTTTTCTATGAAATGAGTTTAGAATAATTCTTTATTACCAACGCTTTGTCTCCTTTTGTACATCTAATATCTAGTTATATATGAGTTCCCTTCACGTCCGTTCCACCTAGCTCTAAGACTCACATGTTATCTATCATTATCATCATCATCCTATTTATATTTACAGGTGTCTATCTCAATAGTCAAGTTATGTTGCTATGTTTAACCTTGCATATTTCCTAAGGAAACTTTACAGAATTTGAAAATCCTCTCATCATAATTCCACTCAAGGATTTAATATTCTTGCTGAGTTGAATTACATCTTAATGGAATGATTTAATTTTGGAGATATTTACATAAAGAAAGGATTTATTCTGGAACACTGACATAATATAGATCTGTAAATGATCAAATCACAACCACATATATTTGATGCCACAATTTTTCCGTATCTAAAGGACATCATTATAGTCATATTCATATCTACCTATGAAGATACAACTTGCGTGGAGACTAGGAACCTTGAAGTCACCAATAAAATTTATGTGTTTCATATGAGGTGACTCGACCCTTTCATACAATGGATAAGTAAGTGATCCAACTACCCAGTGAGAAATTTTTTTCCAAGCATATTCTTATCAACGTGTTCTTATTTTATACCACTCTCTACCATTACATACATATCGCGACTTTCGTGTCATGGTGTCGAGATCCTAAAGCACCTTGATCTAATTAAGTTCTATTCAGGGACGTTGCATTATCCAATCGACCACTGTTAATTTACATCGGTGGAAATGTATAACACAGAGTTCATCACCTTTTTCGAGTTAATCGATCAAATCAAAGGAGATCATACAACTTACGAATGTTGTTAATGATTGTGCATGTCAACTATGATTTTATTCTAGATCCGAATTGAATCTTCAAGCACATGTCATTATGTTTAGTTTTATTGAAATTCATTTCAATCGTTTGAAATTTGTGTTATTTTTTTAATGTTATTTAAAGCTTAAAGCTTTAGAGTTTTTTAGTTCAAAATTAAGTATGTATTGTTATTCTATATCAATTATGAGTCAAGTTGTTATCACGTTAAGATTATATATTGTAGGTTAAAGTTTAATTTACAAATTTATTAGTTGTATTCAAATTCATCGTCAATCAAATAGGTGATTTTAGGATATTTGTGTCAGAGTCAAAATTTTGAAAAAAACAATTCTTCACTTTTCAATAACTAGACACATTTTCACTTGTGCATGACATCCATCTTTTGGGGATAAATTGTACAATGAGCTACATGATCAAATGAATTTGAGATAACAACATGAGACTAGAGGATGGACAAAACTGAATGATGGAGGTAAATCAATAACCTCTCTTTAGTCACAAACAACGGGGGCACATATCACTTATGGTAGCATTTTTTTGGTGTGAGTTTTTTGTTTTTCAGTTATGCTTCATTTCAGTTTCTTCAACTATCTTGTGCGGTTGTGCATGCTTGAAAAAGAGTTGTGTTAGAGAGTAGATAACTTTCAGTGATCTTCTAACTAAATTGATCCTCTAACTGTCATACTTCATTAGAAGATGGTCCACATGTGAATACATTCACCTGCAATAGTGACCATGCGCAGTAATATCAAACTAGCAAGATCCGGTGAGTTGTATGTCTTTGATATAGTTTTCTTCCCAATGTCTGTGTGTAGAAATTTCACATTGTGGGTATGAACATAACACCAATTTTCCATCTCCATTATGATCCCAAAATGAATAAATTTAAAGGTATCTTCCAGTGGCAGTGGCAGTTTCCTATGTTATTCAATATCGAGTGGAAACGATTGATACCAGTGATATAACTAAGAACATTACAATTATTAGAGGTGGTAATGTGACATATTTCCAGTATATGTTCCATTGTTCTATGTTGTGATAATGGAATTGTTTCCTACGCAATGTCCCAAAGAAAGAATGTGATGAGAGCTAATGATACTACTGCAACATCATGATATTGTGGTTAATAATCCACTAGAAAAACTATCTAGAGGTTGTTGGTACTTTCCTAAAAACCATCCATTGTGTGGTTATTGGTTAAACACTTCTAAAACCATCTAGAGGTTGTTGGTATTGTCCTAGAAACAATCAAGATCATGAACAAGATTCAAAGTAGCGTGTTGAAGTACAATGCAAGTTTTCCCCATGTTTGTACTAACGGGTGGAATGTTATGAATTAATTACTTATAGCACACATTATACTATTTATATATAAGATATAATAATAATTTATTGTTTAGTATGATTCTTAGTTTGTAACAACCATGTAAATGTGGTTGATTATGTTATGAGTTGTTTTAACAACGCATCAACATAAAAAATGTTTGGTTTCCTATTTTCTAGGATATATAAAATCCAATTTATTTATAAGAACCTGTATGGATAATTTTCTGCATCTCTTTTAAGATAGTTAGAACATTTGAAAATGTCCAGAAATTTGAAGAGTTTATCCATGAATTGCATTGTTATATGTCAAGAAGTATAAAAGTATTCTAGAGTTTTAGAAATTTGCTATTGGAGTGACAAATGGTAAAATATCCTTAAAGAATTTTATACAAGATGGATGTTTATGCATGAGCCTGAACATAGAATTTTTGATGAATATCCATCATAAGTTAGTTTCATGTTTAAGTATTGTATGCATGTTGACAAGGAAAACGTTAATTTTTTACTGCTTAAAAGATTTGGAAACATTGTCTATAATTTTCAAGATTCTACCCATGTTGAATGAAATCAATTCCTTAACAAAATAAAATGATAATGAAATATTCATTTATATTGTCAACTTCATTATATTGTGAAAATTTTTATGTCAAACAATATATTTGTTACACAACTTTGATGAATGTTTTCAAGGAAATGGATTTAGTAGTTAGAAAACTTAACAAATTCAAATGATTGTGAAATATATTTTAGATTCAATATAAGTGGTAATGTTTTTATCTATGTCAATGAGAATGATATTCAAATGCACACTTTCCAAATAAGACTTGATATTTTTGGATCAAACATTGAAGAAGTACCTGTAATATGTAACAAAAATACAATTGCAGAAAATTTCACAATGCATATTGAATGAGATAAGAGAATGATTTAAAATGGATGTGATTCTTCAAGCCATAAAAGTGGTCAATCCTACATTATTGAATCTTGTAGTAGGTAAGAAAGCTATTAAGTGATTCATATAAAAAACACATGGGTACTCTCATTAAGAATTTCTGTAAATAAGGAGAATGCAAAGGAGTTAAAATTAAGGCTAATATTCAAAAGTAATTAATTTTTTGTCAATAAAATCATTTTGGCATCACAATGGTTGAATATTATGACTCACTAAGTAAACCAATATATAATGGTGCACCTACAAGGGTATGGAAAATGTTGTATCTTAGAGGTATCCTACATGAAAGCATTACTAAATATTTCCAATTCTATGAATTATGTCAAACTGGTATATTGGGATTAGTTGAAGATGAAATGGTTTTTAGTGCATTAATATTTATAAAAGTAAAATATCAAAACAAGATGGATAAAAGTATTGAGACTTTTATGAGATTGTATGTTTGAAGATATGATGTGGACACATTTCCTTACGAAAGAGTGATGAAAATATGGAATTATCATGTAGAAAGGATAGGGGTATTTCATTTTAATATAAGGGCTAATAGTAACAAATATTACATTTAAATAACGAAACAATGACTGAAAATAGAAATAATATATTAGATAACAATTCGAGATTTAAAAACCTAAATAGCAATTTTTTTTTTTTGAGATGATAAATATAGACTAAAGATTTATGTATGAACATATTATTTATAGAAACAATATTTCATATCATATTATAAGTATGTAACTTGTTATTTGTGATATACGCATATTCTTTATTGAATAATATTTCTACTGTTATTATTTTTTGTCTCGATTTTGTAATAAAAAAATTTCATACTTATTTTTTTCTAATGTCTATTAAATCAAAATAATATCACAGCATAAGTTAGAGAACTTATGCATGAATATAGTACAATTACAACACCATATAATTTGAACTTACACAACAATATAATACAAGTATATATTCATAGTATGAATATTAAATTGTTATACAATAAGACCTTCAGGTGACAAATTTGACAATTTCATCTTGCATCTTCATCTGTAAGAAGTAGATTCTTTAATTTTCATTAGTGACTCCTCTACACAAGAACAATTTCTTATTAAACACATGACTGAAGAATATCCTTCCCAACTGCATTGATATTCAAAATTATTTCACGTTCTTGATTTTCTACGTCATTGGAAGACAATAATGTTGGATCATCTTCTATTTTCTTGTTCAACTATATTTAAAGATCCATTCCATGATCCTTTATTATCCTTCTTAAGGTATAATTTTTCTTGTTAAAAATAACAATACTTTACTTCAAATCAACTAATGCAATTAAAAAATTTCCTTGAACTTTTAAAATTAACAGTAAGCATTGTCGCCTCATTTTTCAAATTCTGGTACTTTGATTGTTTTTATTTAAATCATAATTTTTTTTAAAAAAATTATATTTAAAAATTAATTAAAACTGAGTAATGCCTTATCTCTTTCTGCATTCACAATAAAAACAAGGTCGTTATCTCTTGACCACATATTTGTTGCTCACTTTGTGTCATGTTTTCATTGATGTCCCTATGCATTTCCCCAATGAACCTTTGTCATGTAAATGGTGTGTCCAGGGAGTCAAAGAGTGTTGAGTTAATGTTAGTCCATGCTAGGTCAAATTGATGCTTTCTAGGTGTATGTGACTCATGCATATTGATTGTTTATGGTGCAAAGTAAAGAAGTAAAACACTTGGATCATTTTTATCTCATATGGATGAACTCATTTAAGGTCTCAAAAGGTCGAGAAATATTTTTTCGAGAAAAATGTCACTTCTACTAAAAAATTCCCTTAAGAACTAAATACTACTTACGTGAGAATGGGAAGATCTATAAAAATTAAGAGATGATATTGAAAAACCAAACATTTTAAATTATGAAAGTAGGTATCTTTGATCTCTATGCAAAATTTCAGATCCTCATGAGGTCACTCGAGCAATTTATTCAAGTTTTTGTAAGACTATTTCCTTGAGAATTTCATTTTGAGCTTCTTCGCTTCTTAGCACTAAATAAAAATGTAGAGAATATTTCTGTTAAATCATAAAAGGTATTTTGCAGAGAGTTCCAAGATTGAAATATTAAAAAATATTTAGGTGAATTGTCCAAGAATCAAGAAAGACAAAAACATTCTTCTGTCAGGCTCTTTTCTATTCACAAGTCTCCTTGTTGAAATGGTTGAGTTGAGATCAGTTATTTTTCCTTATTATCAAAGTGGTACATTTTATCAGTGCTCATTGAGACATTCTACATGCAATAGGTGTAAAAAACATGAACTCTAAGCATAATATTCCCATTCAGTCCATCTAAATTGTGTAAGGTTAGTATCATTCACTCTTGTGAACTAAAGGTAGAGTTATGTAAAACAAGTCATCATCAAAAAAATAATATTTTTCTGATTGATTTTCATGGGTATTTCATGAAAATTCATTCCTTCTAGCGTGTAAATAAAGTGGTTAGTCATAAAACAAGATTTTTACTTGATATGAGCTTGTTCTCCTAGAAAATTTGCAAATTGGTTGTGCTTGACAGTCATAAAACATAGTCTTGTTGCATTTGTTGACACCAAAATCACATTGTCAAAGGTATATATATTTATGCCCTTCATACATTACATGTTGGCTTTGTGTGTGAAATTTGTTAAAGTTTTGATTCATCAATACCCTGATAACTCTTTGTAAAGCACTGTACATGCACACTAAGATTGTTGAGAGGTATTTCAGAAGTTTCAAGGTTTAATATTGTTTGTAATAAATTAAAGTTGGTCTCAAAAAGACCAATAAGTTGATTTTTATTTTATTTTATCCATTATTGAGGGATAAATTTAGTTTTTAGAGCTTTTAGGCCGTTACAATTTCTCATACTCTGATCTAAGGTTTCGAAACTACGTTTTTGACCGAATAAAGATTTTCAACCAACCAAATCTCATAAAATTTGGTAAAAATCTCTGTGGGGACCTCATAATTCATTTTAAAAATATTTGAAGAGTTTTCATCGAGTTTGGAAAGATATTTCTTTAGACAAAAATTAAAATTTCATGCACAATATACTCTTGACAGCAAAATGATAATCTAATTCCTTCAAATAATTTTTTTTAATGAAGTTTGTTTTATTGTTGATTCCTATTTATTAGGGATTGAACAATAGTTTGGAACTCATTTTATAGGCTGAATTATCTTTGCTCCAAGTTTGTGGAAAATTCCTAGTGATATTCAAGCACATCTTAGCTTTGCAGAGTGTTTTTTTGAATGGATGAGTGATAATTGTCATTGTAATCTATTCAAGTATTTCTGATAAGATCTTGGAATGTTCCACAAGATATTGCTAAATAGAGGGGAGTGTGAAAAATATTTCTATCAAGATTAAGTGAGCTGGTTTTCCAACTTATGAAAATCCTTACCTACATTAACATGTATACTTGATCATTCATGAAAAAGGTCAACCTCAAGACTATCATTTAGAATGAAATCGTACTCTAAATGAATATCATATCTAAGACAATTCAAAAGGCTCAAAAATAAATAAATGAGGCTTTCAATGAAATCATAGTATGGTATGAAGGAGTGGATTGTTCAAGTTCACATGTTTGAAGTTTGAGAAACCTTTTAAGAAGATAATTGGTTTCCTCAAATTCAAAGACATGAAGCATTTACTCACCTTGAAGGAGAAGTTCAAGGGTCACCCATTGATCCAAATTGTTTAAAAAGGAACTCTTAACTATTGAAATTTCAAGAGATAAATGAAAGATAACGAGTAATTTATTGAAGTTTGAAGTCTTAGTAGAATGTTAAAATAATGATATAAAAAATAGGTTAAGGTTTGTATAGTGTAGGTGCATAACTTGAAGTTTCAAGAGGATGACATATAAATATATAAATTGTTGGAAATTTTTGAGAGATATGTAACTGAAGATAATGAAAAAGGGAAATGATAAGAAATGCAATTGAATAGAGTGAAAGACATTAAGCCTATGCATAAAAAATGAATGTAAGGAAAGAAAAGTAACAAGGTTAGAGATATAAGAACTCAGGATAAGACTTACTAAGTGAATGCTTATTAGATAACGGTGGAGAAAAAAGATAGAAAGGAAGATCACAAAGTTAGAAACAATAACAAACATGATGATGAGAGTCAATTGACAGACATAGGAGAAATTACATGAGTAGATGACTGAGACAAAATAGCAAAACTAGAGAATAAGGTGGGGTATGATAAAATGAATGTATTGTGTGAGTAAAGTGACCATGATTTGATTATAAAGAAACATGGGAGTTATATGATCAACTGAATATTGTAAGTATTGTCTGAGTAGGTGCTTGGACTGAATAAGTAGGTACATCTTGTCCAAATCCAACTAAGTAGGTGTTTAACATTCATGAATTAGGTGCGTGTATGAACTTTTGAAGTTGGTGCTTCGGTGATTAAGTGGGTTCTTAATCAGTTTTAAATCAATGCATTATTATTGGTGTTTTAAATAAAGAGGCTATTTTAAATGTTGGCTGTATCCCTTCTTGTGTTTCCCACTATAAACAATGTGTAATGCTCATCTGTGTTTTTTGATTGAAGAACTTTTTGTGCTCATAATCAAACTGCTAATTCAAGTTAAGTAAAATAGAAAGTTTGAAAAGACCTTAATTATGCTTAGCACAGATTCACCCCTACCACTGCTTGTGATATCTAAAAAATTATATAAGAGTAGGGATTTCAGTGAAAGTGTAACAAGTTTAAGGTGATCGTCTTTTCACAAGCATGAAAAACACTCAAGAACCAGGTGGACTGTCAATGTCAAGTCCACCTCTCTTTATAGGAGAAAATTATGCACTATGGAGGATAAAGATGAAAAATTATCTAATGTCCCTTTGTTTTGACATATGGGATAGTGTGGAAAGTGGATAATCTCCTCAACTCACTCCAATTACCTCTGCAGTAGATAAGACAAAATAAGAAATAATTAAAATGTTATGAATTACATTCTAAGTGGGCTGAATGAAACTGAATTTCTAAAGGTAATGAAATATATTATAGCTAAGGATATTTGGACAAAACATCAAAGTATTTATGAGGGTGATGATAAGGTCAAGTTAGCTAAATTGTAGACCTATAGAGCTCAATTTGAGGATTTGAAAATTAAAGAGGATGTGAGTATTGTATGATACACGTAGAGAGTTGATGAAGTAATTAATATGATTAGAGGCTTATGTGAGAATTAATAAGAAATGGTCATAGTTAAAAAATTCCTAATATCTTTGACATCCAATCATGATTTAAAGGTTTTAACCATTAAGGAAGCAAAAGACGTGAAAATTTTGATATTGGATGAGTTACAAAGCATTCTATCAACATGTGAAATGAGGAAAACCAGAACCAAATCTTCCAAGAAAGAGTGTCAAGCCAAGCAAGAAAAAGAGGAATTAGATTTGGATAATGAAGAAGATGTTGAGAAGATTAAAGAACTATTTATAAGAGGACTGAGAAGAAGTATAGGAAAATATAGAGGTAACCTCCCTTTCAAATGCTTTAATTATGGTCAAATAGGATAATTTGCTACTAAATGTCCAAAAAATAATAAGGATGTTGAGTTTGAATATGGGAAAGAAGGTCATAAACATGGAAAAAAAAATACGAACTATAAGAAGAAGGGAAACCAAAGGATGTTTTTCAAGAATAAATGAAATATCTATTCAAAAGAAAATTTAAGTGACTCAGAATCAATTGAATCAAATAGCTCAAAGAGTGAGTGTGATGTAGATCAATGTGAAACCTTATTCATGGCTTTATAAATTTCTTATCAATGCAACACTAAAGGAAAAAATATGGTTAGCTATGAATATTCTGATGAAGAAGAGGAAAAAGTAAAACTAGAGGCTCAACTTTTAAGTGCTCTTGAAGAACTCCAAATTTGTAGGAGAAGGAACCAAAAGATAAAATGCACCGTAAAGTATTATGAATAACAAATTAAAATTATTGAAAATAAGAAAAGTGAAAAGGAAGAAGAGGAAATGAATGAACTAAAGGAGCTTGAATCTCATATGGAAATTTTTTCTCAATCCTACAAGGAAAATTAAGAAGAATGTTAAATAGTTAAATCTAATCTAGAACTTCACAAGGCTGAATTAGAACAAGAAAATAGAAAGCTCAAAATGTATGAGAAGTTAGAAAGGATATCAAATGTCTTAGCCAACATTCCAAGAACTCAAAGGGATATAAGTGACAAATCAGGAATTGGTTTCATGGAAGAGAATAAGGAAAATGAACCAGATAAGAAGAAAGAAGACAAGACTACACAAGGCATCTCTCGCACCATGAACAAGGAGGCCACAAAATATTAAAAAATAAGGACAAGATCTCCTAGAATCACCTTTTCTATGAGGTACTATCATTCCTGATATGGTTATTGTTTCTCATGTAACTAGTATGGTCACAAAGACGTAAAATGTAAAATAAATGCTAGAGGAAATAGGATAAATTACAACTTGGATCATATAAAAGTGACTCATAATATTGCGTGTTACAAATGCCAAAAGGAGGGTCACATAGCTAGCATTTATAGCTCACAAAAACCCAAACACAGTGAATGGATATATGTTATGAAAGATAAAGAAAAAAATAAAGAAGAAGTTGGCATGATAGCTCAAACTTCCTTCCATGTGCAAGATGAGTGAATTATTTTGTACTTGGATAGTGGCTGCTCCAGTCATATGAGAGGTGATAAATTTTTTTTTTTTTCTTTTTCAAATAATGCATCAGGTGATTTCAGATTTGGTGATAGTAATTGAGCAAATATCGTGGGAAGGAGAATACCTAGTCTTGAAAATGGGAAAATAGTAAAAAAAAATGTTATATATGTTGAAGTGCTCAAACACAACTTGCTAAGTGCTAGCCAAGTGTAAAAAAAGGATAAAATATGATTTTCAATGATAAAGGACGTAAAATTATTGATGGAAAATCAGGAAAGAGAGTTGGAAAAATAAAAAGGAATATATATATATATATATATGTGCTCAAAGAGGTAAATAAAGAGAAATGTTTTGTAAGAAAACTGGATAACAGCTGGTTATGACATAGGAGATTAGGAAATATCAGCTTTGAAAATATTGTGAAATTGTTTTCTAAAGATGGAGTTAGAAACATTCCAAAGATTGTAAAACCAACATATTAATTATGTAATGTTTTTCTACATGGAAAACAATCAAGAAGGCCATGCAAGTCAAAATAATATTCAACTACTCAACCTTTGGAGCTGATTCATACATATTTGTGTGGGCGTACAAGGAATACTATAATGCAAGGAGATAATTATTTTATGCTCCTAATATATGAATTTATCAGGATGACATGTGTAGCTTGTTTAAACACAAATTAGAAGCCTTGGATAGATTCAAAGCCTTCAAAACACTTATAGAGAATGAGAAGAACACCAAAATCAAATGTTTAAGATCAGACAGGGGTGAAAAACTATTGTCTAATGAATTTTATGATTATTGCAATGATCATGAAATACAAAGACAATTCTCAGCTGCTAAAACACCTCTACAAAATGGGTTAGTTGAAAGAAAGAATAGGATCATGCAAGAAATGAGTAGGATTATTGTAAATGAATACCAACTTCCTGATAACTATTGGAGTGAAGTAGTGTGCACAATTGTCTATATTATATATAGATCTCAATTAAGAGTAAATAGCAGTAAAACACATTATGAACTCTAGAAATGAAGGGCGGCGAATGTGAAGCACATAAGAATATTTGGAACTAAGTGGTATATTAAGAGATATAAAGACAATTCGGGAAAGTTTGATTCCACGTGTGATGAGGACATATTTCTTGGGTATTTATAAGTTAGTGTAGTTTCTAGATGCTACAACAAAAGAGTTCATAATACTAACACATTATATTCATGATGCATTGCCTATGTTTGGATGTTTTGAATAGAATTGTGATCTCATGGATGTTAGTAAAATGGTAGAATCAATTTTTTTTGATATCATTGATAGATGATAGCATTACTAATTTTGATGCTGACTATTGATTTCTATGTATACGTTATTTCTTGATGTTATTGATGTGTCCTTGAGGCTAGAGAGGTATTTATATTTGTGATAGATGGGAAATTATCTCACTATACAGCAAAAGGGGATAAGGGACCAACCATAGAAGGATGTCAGGTGTTTTTAACAAGGCAAATTTCATAACTTGTGTTTTATCTATATGTTGTTTTATTTTTATGCTTGGTTAATAGGTTTCCCCATGGGGGGTGACCTCATGTATGTGGCCATGGGTTGTGATGTTTTTCTTTCTTTTAATTATTTATATTTTAGTTGTTGTGCATGTATCTAATTATTTGGAAATTCAAGTCACTTTATTAGTACTTGTTAATATGTTTTAACTAGTTAATTTATTTTAATTTGTAAACTAAAAGGGAAGATGTGACAATGGAGAAATTAATAGGGTAGATGGTCCTTGATTTGTGCTTGATATTGAATGAATTAATTGCATTTTAGAGCTATGTATTCTTCCTTATTTTTCCAATCTTGAGTTTTTCCTTAAAGGCCACTTTTTGTGACTTGTGGGACAACTTAACCTTGTCCCTTACATCCCAAAATCATATACTAACCATACTTATGAAGTATGGAGCTAATTTTAGTCTTTTTAATGCATTTTTTGAATATAAAAGAAAAAATAAGGTCACTTTTCTACTTACCAATATTAATGTGTCCTTGAAAGGTGTGGAGTGCATGTCATAGCCTTACTTGTTCATTTAATTGGATTGGTCTTTGTGTGTTGACTTGTTTTGTTGGACTAGAAGGATGATGAAGTGGAATCCTACATGGAGATACCTCATCATGCTCACCTCCTTTTCTGTTTATTGGGTGACATTGAAGGATTTGGGGTTACTGGCCTCATTATTTACACTTGCACTTTTCAAATTTGGACTTTGGTTGCATGCTTGGATATTTTTGGAGTTGCATTTTGGGATTTTCCTTGGTTTGAAGGAGATGGAAGATTTTGGAGTGAATATTTTTACAAGTTTAATGGAGAGGTAGGATCTCCACTTATTATTATTCTTTTATTTGTGAAAATAAATGTGAAATTTGTGTTTGTTTGAGTCAATATATGTGTGTTTTAAATGTAATATGTTGGGGATGGGTATATTTCCTTAGAGTGGCGTGGGAGAAAGAATTAGAGTTCTTTTTATGGAGGAAAAAAAGAGTTCATGACGAAATGTGCTAGGAGACTGGAAGAGGTGCTCTACCTATGAGGAGGTAAAAATGGTTTACATATTATTTTTCATAGGCAAAAAGGGAAAAATAAGTGTTGTGTGTGTTGTTAATAGTGCACTTGGAGGCATTGGGTGGACCCTCTTTCCACATGGGAGTCATAAGGAGAAGACTCCATGTTCTTGTCTCCATTTTGGCTTGCTATTAATCCTTTGTGACTGTGATAAAAATGTAAGTTTTATTTGTATTGTTTTGGAAAAGTACACAAACTATTCTTGTTGGTCTTGCTTGGAAAAAGTATGTTTGAATGTTGATATATTGCTTGAGTTTTGAAATGTTGTATGAGTGTTGTTTTATGGAAGCATTTTCTTTTTTGAAGTTTTCAAATTTGCAGTAGACAATTCATTGTTCTATGGTTGGGGCTCGGGGGATAATAAGGAGGATAGTTTATCCTCTTAGTTGATTATAGGTTTGACATAGAACGTTGCCTACTCCCATTTCATTGTATTGTGATTCAAACTTGATAAGATGAGAAAAGCAAAAAGTTGAAGATTGGAGGAGTTAAACTATGTTGGAGCCAAAAAGATCACCTTTGTAATGTTATCGCATTGTTGTAAACTGAAAGTTGTAATCTTGTAAATTATTCTTTCAAATTATTGGAAAGAAGAGATTTTTTATTGTAAGAAAATGAACTAAGATTATTGAGAAAAGAGTGTATTGTTACCTTGCTGTAAATTGTATTCTTGTAAAATTATGAGTTTATTATACAAAAATAAAAGAAACACTTTCTAATTTTAATTGTAAGAATTAGTATTTTGAAATGTTGAAATTATTGGAAGGTTGAAATGTGTATCCATGTTAAAGTTAAATAATTCATTTGCATGTAAAGTATATGTTGTTTTTTCTTTTTGCATTATTGGTAATATTGATTTCAAAGGAGAAGGAAAATCCCTTATAGTTGGGTTTTCATTCTTGTTCTTACTTTTAAAAATTGTTCAAATAGTAAACTTTTATCAAGTTATTGTCATGTTATCCAAAATTCACCCCTCAAGGTAATTTTGATAACATGCATCAAATTCTTCAGTCTTGAGAAAGTAGATTGATTTAAGGCCCGAAATCATGTTTTTGGGGCCCCATCAGCTTCTCTCTAACTCTCCAATCCAAGAAAAAATCTCAACGAGTTAGAAAAATACAAAAAAATGCAAAAGATAAGGTTGCAGGATTATTTTAAAGCATTTCAGGTTTGAAGGGTGCGGATAGTACCAGTGCGGGTCGTACCGAGGTTCATCGTACCAAGTTTGGGACCAAAAAGTGAAGAAAATCAGCTAAGTCAGACATTTTTGTCCCAGGCAGTACATGGGACAGTTGGGACATTGGGACACGCGGGATGTGGAAAGGTGAAGTGGCCGCAGGCAATAAAAATTGCCAAGTTTTTGTTTCGCGCGGTTTGGGACAGTCGGGACAAAAGTACGCGAGGGGCGTGAATCGGCCGATTTTCCACAAGACGGTCTATGTCGAGCAGTGCGGAGATTTTTGTTTGGGACAGCTGGGACAAAAGTACGCACAGGATGCAAAAAGGTGAAAAAGCCGCAAAAGGGGACAAGGAAGCCCGAATCGGCCGATGCAGGAGAATTCATCCGGGACAGCTGGGACGTGCGGACCCGATTTTGCCGAAATAGCTGCAGCAAAGAAGAAAAGTCAACGTTTGACCCATGAACTTCAAATGACCATAACTTTTGACTCCGAGATCTCATTTTATATGTGACGGTTAAATAAAATTAAGGAAAAATAACAAAGACACGAAGATGAAAACCTATGAAAGAATGCATGCATGTACGATATGCGAAGTATGAAAATGAACATAAACAATGTCAAAAATTTGTGGAGAAAGGATGAAAAAATAATGTAAAATTTGGAAAATCTATAAATGAAAATCTTAATGCAAAAATTACACAATTTTCCATTATATTCTGCATTCTTAAAATGAGCATAACTATTTAAAATATTCATAATTTAATATTTTTTTTTATGTTTAATGGGTTTCATTTCCTTCAACAATCACATTGATTGGATAAAAGTGCTTGGAAAATGGAAAAATGTATTACAAAGATTGAAAAGGATGATTTGGAAGGGAAAATCTAGAATGTAAGGTTTATCTCCTTTTCCATTGACAAGGTTAAAACAGTGGACAAGACATCTTTGTTTTACGTGCATGTTTATAATTTTGAGAAACACACAAGGAAACCTCATCTTCTAGTTGTTCATAAAATGAAGTAAAAATGCAATGTTGAAAAATATTTACAAATTGGTTATTTCTAATTTTAAGGCTATAGCTGAGATGAATGATTATTCAGTAACTATAAATATTATATGTGTTTCTGTTGATGGTGAATCAATAATATAGGGTCATAAAATAGGTCTCTGTGTCTGTTTACAAATATTAGTTGTACCATACATGATTCCAATTCATTGCATGAATCGGAGGTTTATTCTTATATACAAGATTTGTTATGAATTAATTACTTGTTGGATAAGTTATATTGTTTATATGTAACTTAGAATAATAATGTATTTGTTAGTATGGATATTATTATGTAACAACCACGTAAATATGGTTGATTATGTTACTTGTTTTAGTAACTCGTCAACATAATTAATGAGTGATTTCCTATTTTTTACGATATGTAAAATCCCATTTATTTGTAAGAACCTGTATGGAAATACAATGAATTTTTCTATGTGATAATATGCCACAGATATTTTATTTGGAATAAGAGCAACCTAATCCTCCTTCTAAGATGATTTTTGAGAAGTATAGCCAAGGGTAGTTTTACAGTTTGCTATTGCCCTCTATATACATCTTTTTCTATGAAATGAGTTTAAAATAATTCTTTATTACCAACGCTTTGTCTCCTTTTGTACATCTAATATCTAGTTACATATGAGTTCCCTTCACGTCCATTCCACCTAGCTCTAAGACTCACATGTTATCTATCATTATCATCATCATCCTATTTATATTTGCATGTGTCTATCTCAATAGTCAAGTTATGTTTCTATGTTTAACCTTGCATATTTCCTAAGGAAACTTTACAAACTTTGAAAATCCTCTCATCATAATTCCACTCAAGGATTTAATATTTTTTTAATGAGGGTAGATCCTTGCATGGTGATCCAGGCCCTTATCTTGTAATAGATTGAACTGTGCATGTCATGAAGCAATAAAATACAAGTTTGTGGATGTATCTTCCCCTGTTGTGTTTTCTTAAATTCTTCTTGCCCCTCCAATATTGATTACAAGAATACTGTGTTTACTTTATGTTCATGCAGGGATCCATTATCATTGTGTATGTTTGAAATGTTGTTGTAAAATGCATTTTTACTAGATCGTGGAGAACTGTCATCACCCCTTCTAGTGAGCACTTTGCTTCCGTATCTGACACGTTGGAAGGACACTCTCATACACCCTCCTTTTTTGTTGTATCACCACTTTAGTGTAGGCTTTCATTTCATGCATTCTCTCTCCTTGGTCACTAGTAAAGTTAGATTAGAACAGTTAGTTTACCCTGCATTAGAGTAGATTGTGGCAGGTAGTTTAGGAGCAAGGACCAGATTTCTCTGGAGGTCTATCTCAAGTAGCAAGTCCCACAACTTGGAGATAGTACCCATGTTATCCAATCACACCGCGAGTTCAAGTATACGCACTTGTATAAATATAGGGGTGTTGTGCTTTGGTGATAACATGTCATGTTCAGAAACAAGTTACATACTGCAAACAACACAAATTCTTTAGTTAAGAGAGAAAATTACTTCTCCTTTAATTAAGAAGTTTTCTCTAAACCTTCATTCTATTAAACATTTATATTTTTCAATATACCTCTATTCAACTAAATTGGAATTTGATTGATTATTTAAGATAAGGTAAAAAAATATACGATTATATATATATGTTATAATTATATATATCTATATACTAAAGAAAATCATTATATTATATTGTATATATTTATAATTAAATTTAAATATTGGAAAAAAATCTTAACAAAGCCGAATGGCTATACAAAACAAAGTTTTATATAAAAAAATTGTGAGTGGGGTTGGGTTGCGGCCTAACCCGTGTCCTTTTATATTAATAAGTGGGTTTGGGAGGGAGACTGCCTCCCCCACCCAATCCCATAAAGTGCCCCCCAGCCCCTCCCACCCACACCCCCCAAACTATAAAACCCCAACACAATAAAATATTTACGGTGGTTGTTTATTTTAGCCCTGTGCATTTTTATTTACACATGCCGCATAACACAAAAACTCAGCGCTAAATCATTTTTCCAATAATGTAATAATGTAATATATATATATATATATATATATATATTTCGTTAAATATTTTTTTTTAATGGAATGTGTGTGTTTATATATATGTATTTATTTATAATATGTATGGCTTATATATTATCTCAAAATAGAGTATACACAATGTATATTTTTCCAGCAAAAAAAAATGATAGAAATGGGGAAAACCTCCCATTTAACAAAAAATATTACAAAAAGAAAATATTGGAGTTAGGAAACCCTCCATAGCTCTCATGGCCTCCATTCTTCGAAACCTGCAAAAGTTAAAAATGAAATGGATTAGGGAAAAACTGAGATTAATAATCCAACCTAAGGAATTTTAGGGCATTTTTAGAAAACCTACCATCCATGGCCAAGACTGATTTGATCTAATGGTTGAGATTATATCCTACATAACTTAGCATGATGGCATTTTCATTGGAACGAGATTTAAATAAAAAGGCATGAATATTGGTTGAATCGGGCCACTTAGTGGTTAGGTTAGGTAGTGATATTTTGGGGAAGCGATTAGTTAATTAGTTGTGCATGGTATTTGATAAAGAATAAAAGGGGGTTTGTAAATAATTAATACTAAGGTTTAGTTAAATAAACTAAATGGATGATGGTGATTAAACATTGGGAAAATACCCTAATAAAGTGAGGAAAATTAATTGGAAAATTTATAACGGTAAAATATTTCAGGAAATAAATTAATAATTTTTAATTTTTAATTTGAATTCGATTTCAATATGAAGGTGTAGAAATCATTCACGATAATTTAATTGAACACAAGTAATTTTTATAACCTTTTTAAAACAAAAATGATAATTATTGTAATTTTCCCTAATAAATTAATAGACTTTGGTGTTGTTTTAAATGTCAAAAATTGTGGGCATTACACTTGGTATCAGAGATGTGGGTTCAATACTTGAACATTGAGCCAACACGAAACAATTCAAGTAAACCTAACACAACCGACACCTAGAACACATAACATTTCATAATATTTTAAAACATAGAAAAACTAGATGATGATAAACTAACTCCCATCTATGTTTTTGTAGAAGGTGCGAACCAAACAAGGGGATATTTTGTGTGGAGTTAGATATACCACCCCATACAGTAGGAAGTTGCAATTGTATTTCCACAGATCCTATAGACCATGTAGGAGGTCAATGCAGTTATACGAGGTGGAGAAGTAGGGGGATAAGCTAGCCATCATGACAGAGAGTCATATGTAGAGGCTTGTATCCCTTCACGACACATTGAGGAGTATAGGGTGGATAAATCGCATGTAGAATCAACTAGATGGGATTCACCTCAGAGGGAGCATGGAGATAGGGCTATGGGACATAAAAATAAGTCCAGGAGACCTAGACCAAGGGATGATCATGTGGAGAGACCTAGCGGTCGACAGACATTAATGGAAGATCATATAAAAAAGATAGTGAAGCTATACCCGCTCCTTTTTTTTGGAGACATAGGAGGATTTCAAGAAGAGGCTTGATTAGTGCACTTGGGTGGACTCTTCAAGCTGTGATCATGTACTAGTAGCATGAATGCTCATGTTGCACTTCACCTTTTGAGAGATGGGGCAGGAGTTTAGTAGAGGAGTGAGGAGGAGAATCTCCATGTGGATTCAAATACTGTTACTTGGGATCTCTTCGAGGAATAGTTCACAAGTAGATACATATCCAAAAGGTTCATCCAGTAGTGGATCGATGAATTTCATGACCTGCGATAGGAATCTATGACCATGGATGTATACTAGATTTGGTTTCTAGACTTGATATAATACGTAGACTACATATAGGATGAGTAGGTAAGGATTCACATGTTCATCAGGGGCCTGAACATAGATTTGGGAGGGGTAATGCACATTCATTTCCCATAGAATTTAGTTGAGGCCATGTAGAAGGCATAAATCACAAAAAAAACTAGGGGGAGACACAACAAGCTAGAGATAGAGTTGAGATCTGTATTTAACAGTTTTAGGATAGTATGTTGACGGGGTCAGCTCCTCCTCCTCATGACAGACACGGTTTAGCATAGTTCTCTTTCATGTCGCCACATTAGGCAAAAAAATAGCAATAACATACTCAACCACCTTTTAGGCCTCTTCAACTCCATGATGCATAGAGAGGGTGCAATATGGGGCCTCAAACTAAAGAAATAATTAGGACAAAATCTCCACCATGAGCTTAGTTATTAGAAGTACATCCACCACAGTAGCAATAGTCAATAGTAGGATAATCAGGATTTACCTCACTAATGGTTCATGAACTTGCAGGGGTTTCTTCCCATTAGAGGGGACTTAGTATTTGTTATGGATGTGGTGTAGTTGGGAACCATTAGAGGGAGTGTCCACATAACCCTATTAATTAAGGTAAGGCACCTATTTCAGATCCTACAATTAGTGATATGGGATGCATCCATTGAATTTATGTAGCGGTTGAGAACCATTAGGCAGAGCATTAGGGTAAAGTGATAGAGACTACAGGTAACATTGGTGGTATCCCTACCACTATATTGTTTAATTCGGGCTCTTCTAATTAATTTATTACACCATCATTAGTAGAGCGATGTAGGATGGTGGCACATAGTCAAGGTCATAGTTGCAACATTGATATGGATTCTAGAGCTAGGATCATAGTGGAATCCTTAGTTAAGGAGTGTGTATAGGATCTAGGACCCTTCACCATGACCATGGATCTTTGTATCCTTCCCTTGGGTTCATATGGAGTTATCTAAGTCATGGACTTGTTATCTTCATATAGATCTAGAGTTGATTATTACAACAAGGTGATATCTTGTGTAGATGATTTGGGAGTTGAGTCACTGATAGTTGAAGTTAGGATTCCCATATCCATTCACACCACATCCTCTATGCAGTTGAGGTGGTGTGCATGACAAGGATGCCAGTTGTATGCCATCACAGTTAGTGACAGATCTGAGGAAAAGTCTAGTGGGCCTTGACTTGATGACCACCCTATTTTGTAGGAGTTTGTTATCAAAAACCTACCCCTAAGCTAATTTCAATAACTTACATAATTTATTTAGAATTGGAGAGGTAGAAATGGTGAAAAAGGATATCTAGATGTTGGGGGACACCCCTTTCAATTTTCTATAACTCCCCTTTTCAAGAAAAATCTAAGGAGTTGGCAAAAATTTACTAACATTTGAGAAAATGGGAAAAAGGCATGTTTTAATGTATTGCAGGTGTAGAGATTGTGAGTGGAGTGACTATGGATGAAAATAAGGTTTCTCTTCCTCGACTCGGGTCTGAAATGCTAAGGAAATCTGAGTGTATTGCGAGTAAATTGGGTCCCGATGTCCCAGGGGTCCAAGTTCCATTAGGTGATGAGTTCCTCGAAATCCTGATTTACCCAATTTAAAAATAAATGGAGTGGTTCAATACAGTGTGGATAAGGTGGAAGTTTAGGGCCTAGGTGGTTAAAGTACCTAGGGGACGTGAATTCCCTGCAAACCTGAAATCGCCGCATATAAATGGAAATAGAGTGCATTGTGGAAAAGACGGACTTCTGCGGCCCAAGTGTCCTTTATACCCTAGTGCCACAAGTTCTCTGAAAACCCGCAATACCCACAATGTAAAGAGAAAGTGGTTAAATGTGGATTATGAGGTCCCACGTGGAACATCCCAACCCAGATCTTAAAATACACATAAATTTTGATCCAGAGCTTTGATTTTGGTAAAATTGGAATTTTTAGAAAGGGCTCGACATCCTCTACACCACAACTAATGGTTTTATTATTTTTAATGAGAGTGTATGTGTGAAAATAAAAGAAACATCTCAAGCTCCAAAGTTTTAAATACTTAGTCCCGTAAAATGCAAGAAATCCCTAACAAACTCAAAACTACTACTCACACTTAGAAGACCATAATTTTTTTATTTCAAATCGGAATCATAAAAAATTGGTCTTGTTGGAACCGTGGTAATTTAGCCAAATTCTAAACAAACTCAATATACTGCAAATAATATGAACTCCAAAAGAAAATAGATGTTTTTATTTGTTATTGAATTATGAATTACAATGTTTCCAAAATAGGAAAACATCTGCAAACTTGATTTTCCAAGCAAACGCTAACTAACTTTGACTAAATCTACTCTAGGTTGTGGAAATTAATATTTTTAGTAGTTTACTAGAATCCGCTATTCTTAGTAAGTTCGCATGCTTATTCGCACGGGAACAAAAATTTCCACACATATTCTACATGCCTAAATTAAAGGAATTTCCAAATTTCCAACTCATAATCCAACTAATTGACTAAACTTAACTAATTCCCTAAAATAGTAAAAACCCAAACTATAACTTAAATCCTATTTTTTAGCCACACGATGATGTATTTTGGGCCTGAAAATGTGCGAAAACTAGCTCTAACTGGTAGGGTGGATTAACCAGTGCATTCTTCTCATTGAAACATGTGGTTTCAAAAATAAAACATACTCAAACGAAACCCAGAGATCAAGTTATGACTATTTCAAGTTCCTACTAATTTTGACACATCATTCTCCCCTACTTGGAAAAAACGTAGCTCTTGCAAGTTGTCTTCTTCAAATTTCTTCCATTTATCTTTATCCAAGTTCTTAATCTCCCACTTTATGATCTAAATATAGTCCTCTTGTTCCAATCCTTTCTAATGTACCAAATATGTTTTGTATTTCCCATGTAGGGTGTCCATTGTTTTCTTATCTAGAATTTGATCCACTTCTTCTTTCTTCCTCATCGGAGCCTGCTGCCTCCAATCTACTAATTCGTTAATAACATCCCCTTCTACACCATCCACATGAAAATAATAAAAATTTGAAACATTAAATACTAAATAAATATCAAAATTCCCTCGCAATTCTACCTCATAAGCATTATCATTTATTTTTTTTTACGATTTTGCAGGGACCAATCTTCTTGTACTTCAGCTTGTTATAGGTTCCTTTTGGAAACATTTCCTTCCACAGGTATACCATAACCAACTCACCAACTATAAAT
The DNA here is from genome assembly GCA_019776745.2 of Taxus chinensis. Lineage (NCBI taxonomy): Eukaryota > Viridiplantae > Streptophyta > Pinopsida > Cupressales > Taxaceae > Taxus > Taxus chinensis. Next base: position 488,421,941 of record CM034155.1, on the reverse strand, counting down.
ACCTTTCTCCATCTATGCACATCCATTATTTCCTTATACTTATCATTACTATTCTATAGCTTCTTCCGCACTTCTTCATGCAATTGTTGTATATGTTTGGAAAATGCTCCTGCATCATCATTGACAATACCATCAACTGGTAGCTTACCAAATCTAACACCGCATTTGGATTACTCTGATACAAAATCAAAAATGGAGACTGACATGTGGATCTATTTATGGAATTGTTATATGCAAACTCAAGTTGTGATAATGCTAAGTCCCATTATTTTGGATTTTCCCCAATGATGCACCTTAACAGGTTTCCCAAACTCGGATTTACCACCTCTATTTTCCCATCAGTCTAAGGATGATAGGAACTACTGAACTGTAGTTTATTTCCAAACTTCTTCCATAAATTTCTCTAGAATTGACTTAAGAACCTTGTGTCCCTATATGAAGTAATATTTTTTAGAACACCATGTAAATGAACAACTTCTTTGAAAAAAAAATCTTCTACGCATATCACATCACTTGTTTTCTTGCAGGAAATAAAATGAACCATCTTAGAAAACCTATCAACCATAAAAATTGAGTCATTGCCTCGTTGTGTTTTTTGGTAATCCCAAAGTAAAATCCATACTTAGATCTATCCATGACCCTTTCGGAATAGGAAACGACATATACAACCCTATATTCAGTGTACGACCTTTCGAGACTTGGAAAATTTGACACCTGTCCACATATATTATGACATCACTTTTCTGATTTGGCCAGTATTATTTTTCTACTACCAAGGCTATCATCTTATCTTTACAAAAATTCCCAGCCCATCCTCCTCTATGAAACTCTTTCACTATATTCTCTCGCGTAGACCCAACTGGAATATATAGTTGGATAGGTAGCCATCCTGTAAAATATACTCATCTTGGAAATCTCTTGCATTTTCTAACAATAGACGAATTAACCTTTCAACAATATCCTTGAAATCAAAATTAGAATAATACAAACCCTTTATTGCTTCAACACCCACCACCTCATTTTCCATAGTGGTAAACAAAGTCACACACCTACTCAATGCATCTACAAATTGATTTTGTTTTCCTGATTTATGTTTTAGAAAAAAAGTATAACCCTTCAAAAATGATACCCACTTTGCATGCCCACTATTCAATTTCTTTTGTGTATTCACATACTTCAGGGCTATAGGGTCTGTAAATAACACAAACTCCTTAGGTACTAAGTAATGCCTCCAATGCCTTAATGTTTGTACAATTGCATAAAATTCCACATCATAAGTAGAGTAGTTATTTCTTACCTCATTCAGTTTCTCACTAAATAAAGCTACTTGATTTCCACCTTGAATTAGAAAAAAAGAAATAAAAACATGTGAGGCGTCACAATCAACCTCAAACAGTTAATAAAAAAATGGTAGTGACAAAATGGGTGCCTCTGTCACCTTCTTCTTCAAGAACTGAAAACTATCCTCATCTTCCTTTGTCCACAAAAATTGCCTTCCTTTTTTGCAATCTGTTATAGGTGTTACAATACAGTTGAAATTTTTAATAAAATTTCTGAAAATTTTTGCTAGACCATGAAAGATTCTTTCCTCTGTTATACTCTATGGAGTAGGCCATTCAATAATTTCCTTTATCTTCTTTGAGTCCATATGTACCCCATCTGTTGAAAAAATAAAGCCCAAGAATACCAAACTCTCTTGCATAAATGTGTACTTATTCATATTTGAATAGATTTTCTCTTTCCTTAACACTTCAAATATCACCCTCAGATGCCTCAAATGTTCTTCTTTAGTTTTACTAAAGATCAAGATATCATCAAAATAAACCACAACAAACTTACGATTATACTCCCGCACATGATGTTGATTAGTCTCATAAAAGTACTAGGTGCATTGGATAACCTGAATGACATCACCAAACACTCATATAATCCATTTCCTATCTTGAATGATGTTTTCCACTCATCTCCTTCTCTGATCTGAATATGATGGTAACCACTTCGAAGATCAATCTTGGTGAAATACCTAGATCTAGTAAGAAAATCCATCATATCATCAAGTTGAGGTATTGGGAACCTATACGTGATTGTAATTTTATTGATTGCTCTACTATCTATGCACATTCTCTAGGTTTCATCCTTCTTTTTTGTTAATAAATATGGTGTTGCACATAGACTAATGCCCTCCCTTACGAACCCCTTTCTCATGAGCTCTGCCACTTTCCTATTCAACTCTACATGGAATGTCAGAATCATCTTATAAGCTGCTTGATCTGGGAGTGAAGAACCTGGAGTAAAATCAATATGGTGTTGAATATCTGTTTTGGGTGGTAATCTGTTAGGTAGCTCATTAGGAATAACATCAAAAAATTCTTCTATTAATTTTGTTGTTTCTACTAGTATTTATGCACTTGTAGGTTCATCCTTATTTGCGATTATTGCATAACAAAAACCGGTTGCCTTTTCCTCCATAAATTCATTTTTAAAAATAATATTTTCAGCCTTCCCCTCTTCCTTAAGAGGTAGAAAAACTATTTTTGTGCCATCCTTGCAGAAAGTATAAGTATTCTTTCCCCCTTCATGAATAACCTTTCTATCAAATTTCCATGGTCTTCCTAGCAGTATATGACATGCATTCACAGGAATAACATCACACAAAATATCATCCTTGTAACTGTTCCTAATAGAAAAACTCATTAAACATCTCTTATCAATAGTAACTTCATTACCCTTCTTAAACCATGCAATTCGGTAAGGGTTAGGATTATTCTCACAACACAAACCCAATTTCTTGATCATCTCATTTGAAACCATGTTCTCACAACTACCACCATAAAAAATAACATTACATACCTTTCCTCCTGAAGTGCATCTTGTTCTGGAAATATTTGCATGCATCTATGCATCCCCCTTGATATTCTTTCTTGGTGAAATCATCATCCTCTTAATCATCATATTTTCTCCAACATCTGGTGGAATTTCTAGGTCATGTTTATCTTCCACTTGTTCGGCTTCAACAATATTTACTCTTGGAGCATCTACTTGCCTCTTGTAATGTGTATAATAATGTGGGCATTGAAAATCCTAATTACCCTCTTCACCACATCTATAACAAACAAATTGTCTTCGTGGAGCCTCCCATCCTCTATCGCTAGCATATCCTCTGCCTCTTTGTTGATTCTAGGAATCTTGTCTTGTATCTTCTTGTTCTTCCACTCCACAAGGTGATTCTCCCCTACATTGGATGAAACCAACTCATCCCTTAATGGAAGATGAGGCCCCCCTATTCATTCCAGATAATCTCCTAATTCTTTGAAAACTTTGTTTTTCCTTGACCTTTAAGGAAAGTTGATAGGCATCTTACATGCTCTTAATCCTTTGCATACTTATCTCATCTTGAATTGAAAATATTAATCCAGTTACAAATTGCAGAACTCATATGTGTATTATTGCACTATTGTCTAAGATTTTCAAACCTCCTATAAAGGGTTTATGCATAATCCATAGGGACAAATTTATCTTTCAACTTCTTCTCCATCTTACTTCATGTCCTAATTATCTATTTCCCCTTTCTTGACTGTTCTTTTTGTAGGTGATACCACCATAACATAACACGACCTTTCAATTTCATGCATGTAAATTTTACCTTCTTTTCTTCTGACATAAAATTCCATTCAAAAAACTTCCACATCTTAGTCAACTAGTCTATCAGCTCCTCTGGTTTTAGACTACCTCCATACTCTGAAAAATCAACTCTTATCCCATCATTCTTTCCTTTTAATGCTCAAAGCATCGTACTTGTGTTTCCTCCTCTTCACAAAATTCTTCTTGATCTATGTCATCTCTACCTTGATATCCTCTTTGGGTTATCATTGCAGCAAGAGAAAAAACTTGCCTCTGTAGATCTTGCATATTTCTATTCATCTAGGAAATATCATCTCCTCTTCCTCTTCCTCGTCCTACCATTTTTTAGACTCAAAACTTCTCTGATACCAAATAATGTAGCCAAATTCTAAACAAACTCAATAGACTACAAATAATATAAACTCCAAAAGAAAATAGATCTCCTTCTTCGTTATTGAATCATGAATTGCAATGTTTCCTAAATAGGAAAACAACTCCCAACTTGATTTTCCAAGTAAATTCTAACTAACTCTGACTAAATCTACTCTAGGTGGTAGGAATTACTATTTTTAGCAGTTTACTAGAACCTTCTATTCTTAGTAAGTTTGCAAGCTTATTTGTACGGACACATAAATTGCCAGGTATCTTCTACATGCCTAAATTAGATGAATTTCTAACTATCCAATTCATAATGCAACTAATAGATTAAAATTAATTAATGCCCTAAAATATGAAAAAAATGAACTATAACTTAAATCCTAAATTTTGGCCTCAAGATGGCATATTTTGGGCCCAAAAATGTGCCGAAAATTGCTTTAACGAGTAGGGAAAATTGACTGGTGCCTTCGTGTCATCAAAACACGTGGTTTAAAAAAAATAGACTCAAACTGACACCCAAAGCTCAAGTTATAACCGTTTCAAGTTCTTGCTAATTTTGGCGCATCACGTGTATTTGAGCCCAAGACAAAAAAATCAAGAAATGTAGAAATTGATGAATTTTTGATGATGATTTTAAGGAAAACATGCTAGGTTTTGAAAATTTACTTTAATGGTAGTTGGGAGTGCAATTAAGAGGCATGGTCATCATTTTTTCCAACTACAGGTTATGGGATAACATGGGGAGCCTTTTCCAAGCAACATACCATCATTTCATGTCATTTATTATCACTTGCAATTGGTTGGAAAGTAGATTTCAGGATTTGTATCACCCTTTCTCTCTCTTCTAAAATTTTTATAAATTGGAGTGTTGGGCTCGTTCTATGGGAGAATAGTTTGGGTAGAAAACCTTGACATTTTGGTTTTGTGAAGCCAAGGTGTTGTGGACCTCTGTAATGGACTCCTTGCATGGTGATCCAAGAATTTCCTTTGTAATAGATTGGATTGTGCATATTAATGAAGCAATAGATTCAAGTTTGTGGATGTATCTTCCCTTGCTATGATTGTTGCATTCTCTTTGCCTCTCTAATCTTTTTATAGATGTTTGTGTCTACTTTATGCTCTTGCAGGGACCTATTACTATTATGTATGCATGGAAATGTGTTGTGAATGTTATTATTAGACTATGGAGAGATGTCATCACCCTCTGTAATCTACATTTTGTTCCAATTTTCACACATTGGATACTATTCTCACACCCTCCTTTTCTATTGTATCAACTCTTTTAGTGTAGGCTTTAATTTCATGCACTCTCTCTCTGTGGTCCCTTGAAAAATTAGATTAGGATTAGATAGTTTTATCTGCATTAGGAGTAGATTGTGGTACCTGTAGTTTAGGATAAGAATCAGCTTTCTCTGGAGATCTATCTTAAGTAGTAATTCCCACAACTTAGAGATAGTACCGATATTAACCAGTCACATCGTGAGCTGAATCACTCACACTTTTACAAATTATAGGGTGTTTTGATTTGGCAATAATAGTTCTGGCACACCCGATGGGATAGAGAAGAAGCTTTCAATTCAATTACAACAAGATTGGTGTGCACTTGTTGTAAAATTCCAGCTTGTAAGAATCTTTGAAATTGCACATCTGACGACTCTAAGAGGGAAGAATTCACTGGTTTTAGTAACCCAAGCTTGACATATATATGAGAATAATTCGAAATAGGTCTTATACTAGAGAAGAGGTACTATTTTTCTACTTGCAATTATCACAATGCAGAGGAAGGAGAGGAAAAATACCACAAAGATCACCATCTCCACCCAATATAACTTTATCTAAACCTCCACCTGGTAGGCCTTTTATTCAATCAACTAGAGTTCTCAAACCAATTAGGATGGCGAAATTGAATCCCTATATCAACTTCCCTGGTAGCAGCCCACTTTCTCTTAATGCAAAAAATCCAATCCCATTTGTAGCAATGAAAAATATCCCATATTTAATGGGGAGAACCATACTTCCCCAATTGATCATATTCAAGACATTGAAAATGTCTATACTATTCAAGAGATTTTTGAGATGGACATCATAGTTAAATTGTTGGAATCCTCATTCAAAGGTCAAGCTTTGTAATGGTTCAGAAGCTTAGTAGTAGGATCTATCTAGAATTGGGACCATTTTTGCACAACCCTCCATAATCAATTCAAGGAAAAGGGAGATAATTTTTCTTTATTGGAAAAATTGACAATAATTAAGAGGGTTCCTAATGAACAGATAACTGATTTCAACTTCAGATTCCATCAGATGTGGGATAGGATTTCATTGGCCATGAGACCAACAACTGGAGGTGATTTCTTTCACTTCTTTAAAGATTTAAATTCTTATATTTCCATGATGATTCAACCTATGAGAGGTATAACTTTACCTGCGGCTTATAACATCACTATTCAAGACATTTGTAGACTGTTTTGTGCTCATGTTCCTAGAAGATATTTTGATTTACTCACATATGCATAAGGATCATGAGGAGAACATTTGATAAGTTCTACAATGTTGAGAAACTTTTTTTAAAGGAACCTTGAGAAGTGTGCATTTTTCCAGACAACGGTTTAGTATTTAGGTCACATTATTTATGGGGAAGGTATCACATTTGATCCTTCAAAGATTAGAGCTATCATGGATTGGCTAGTGCCGACAAATGTGACTGAGGTATCCAACTTCATGAAGTTGGCAGGTTATTACATGAGGGTTTTTTAGGATTTCTCTCGTATTACACATCCCATCACTTCCGTACAACGGAAAGGGAAGAAGTTTGTTTGGTCAAATAGATGTGAGAAGGATTTCAGCACACTGAAGGAATGTCTTATGAAAACACTTATTGTAACAATGTCATATCCTTAGAGGGATTTATTTTTGTGTACATATGCTTCTTTGGTAGGGTTAGGAGGTGTTTTGATGTAAGATGGTTGAGTAGTAGATTTTGAGTCTCAAAAAACCAAGGATTATGAGCTTAATTATCTGACTCATGACCTTGAGCTTGTAGTAGTGTTCCATAAATTGGTTCTTTAACGACATTTATTATTAGGTGGGAGGTTAATTCTCAAGATAAATAACTTGAGCCTACGACATCTCTTCACGCAACAAAATTTCAACGCCCGTCAATGGAATTGGATGGATATTATTTGTGAGTAAGATATGGAGATTGAGCATGTGAAGGGGAAGGATAATGTGGTTACAAACGCTTTGTGTTGTCAGAGGAATTTGGTTATGGATACTTCAATAACTATAGACTTATGGAGCAAGATCTTATGATAACTTCCACATGACAACTTCTACCTTCCAGCTATAGCAGAGATTGACTCTTAAAGACCCCTTGAGGGGAAGTTTGAGGGACTAATAATGGATCTAGATGGAATTCTCAGGAACATAGGTTAAATTTTCATACAATAACAAATTTTAGTGTTCTATTGATAAAGCTCCATTTTAGGCGTTATATTCAAGAGAGTGCAGAAATCCTCTTAGTTGGGATAGGTTAGAGGATAATTTATCTATAGGGCCAATTTTTGTATAGGACATGGAGTAGAAAGTTATCTTGATGAGACAAAGGTTGCAAGAAGCATAGGATAGAGACAAGAAGTATGGAGATCAGAGGAAATTTGACTACAGTTATGAGGTTGGGAGGAATTTTTTTCTTTGTGGCAGATCTCATAAGAGTCCTATTCGTTATGGAAAAGGCTCTAAGCTAGCTCCTAGACTTATGGGTCCATTTGAGATCTTGGAATAGATTGGTCCCTTAGCATACCATATTTCCTTGCTACAAAACTTGTCTCGTATCCATGAAGTGTTCCATGTTTCTATTCTTAGGATATATATACCGGATCCTTCTCATGTATTGGATTAGACTACATTGTACGTTTAGGAGAAGGGGTAGGTGAAGGTGGAGACCATGTGTATTATCGATCTCACAACCCTAGGACTTTGAGGCTGTGATATTGATTAGGTATGAGTCCAGTGGGATAGGTATGATGAGACTACAACTACATGGGAGGATTCTACTTTTTTACGGGCCCAGTTTCCACACCTATTTCAATGAATTTCAAGAGGAAGTTGAGTCTAAGGGGAGGGGATCTAGACTTCACTCCTCTTTGAAACTATTTCAATTTGATTTTTATTATTGTTGATTAAAGACTTTGATATTCTAATTATTATACTTTGATTAGAAAATGAGACTACATGGACATTTGGATTATTGATGTGTTGTGATTCATATTTTAGATTATGATATGGTAGATGACATTGGCAGACAATTTTATACATGTTGGTTTACATTGTTACGGTTTTATACCGACACATTATATTCATGATGCATTGCCTAAGTTTGGATGTTCTAAGTAGAATTGTGAGCTCATGTATGTTAGTAAAATGGTAGAATCTAATTATTTTGATATGGTTGATAGATGATAGAATTGAAAATTTTGATGACAACTATTGATTTCTATGTATATGTTATTTGTTGATGTTATTAATGTGGCCTTGAGGACAAAGATGTATTTATATTTTTTATTGTAGGGAAATTATATCACTATACGCCAAAAGGGGATAGGGGACCAACCATAGAATGTTGTCGAGTATTTGCAACAAGGCCAATTTGATATTTTGTGTTCTATGTATATGATGCTTTATTCTTATGTTTGGTTAGGAGGTTTCCCCATGGAGGGTGACCTCATTTGTGTGGCCATGGGTTGTAATGTTTTCCTTTATTTTAATTTTTCTATTTTAGTTATGGTGCATCTATCTAATTAATTGGAAATTCTAGTCAGATTATTATCACATTCTTATATGTTTTAACTATCTAATTTAACTTAATTTTTAAACTAAAAAGGAAGATGTGAAAATGGGTTAAATAATAGGTAAATGGTCCTTGATTTGTGCTTGATGTTGAATGAATTAATTTAATTTTAGAGGTGTGTACTCTTCCTTATTTTCCCAATCTCGAATTTTTCCTTAAAGGTCACTTTTTGAGACTCGTGGGACAAGTGAAACTTGTCCCTTACATCTCAAACTCATCTACCAACCATAAGTACGAAGTTTGGATATAATTTTAGAAATTTTGATGAATTTGTTGATTGTAAAAGAGTAAATAACGTAAATTTTCTACTTAACACATTTAATGTGTCCTTGAAAGGTAGGGAGAGCATGTTGGAGTGTACATGTGTGCATGTTATAGTCTTACTTTTTAATTTAGTTGCATTAGTCTTTGTGTGTTGAATTGTTGAATTGAAATCGAGGGATGATGAAGTGGCATCCTACATAGAACCACCTCATCACTATCAACTTATTTTCTATTTATTGGGTGAATTTGAAGAATTTGGGGTTACTGTTCTCATTTTATACACTTGTGCTTTTAGAATTTGGACTTGGGTTGCATGCTTGGAGCTTTTTGGAGTTTCATTTTTGGATTGTGTTTAGTTTTAAGGAGTTGGAAGATTGTGGAGTTAATATTTTTAGAAGATTAATTGATGGGTAGGATCTCCCATTATTGTTATTCTTTTATTTATGAAAATAGATGTGAATTTTTTGTTTTTTTGTCTGTATGTATGTGTGTTTTAAATGTAATATATTCAAGGTGGGTAGATTTCATTAGAGTTGTGTGGGAGAAAGAAATAAAATTCTTTTTGTGGAGTAAAAAAGGGAGTTAGTGAGGAGATATGGAGGGAGTGTGGAATAGGTGCTCCACCTATGTGGAGGTAAAAGGGTTTACATGTTATTTTGCATAGGAAAAACTGAATAAATATGTGTTGTGTGTGTGTGTGTGTTGTTAATAGTTGACTTGGAGGCATTGGGTGGACCCTCTTTCCACATGGGAGGAATAACGAGAATACTCCATGTTCTTGTATCCTTTTTTGCTTTCTATTAATCCTTTGTGATTGTGATAAAAATGTAATTTTTATTTGTATATTTTATGAAAAGGATGCAAAATATTCTTGTTGGTCTTGCTTGGAAAAAGTATGTTTGAATGTTGATATGTTTCTTGAGTTTTGAAAAGTTGTATGAGTGTTGTTTATTGGAAGCTTTTTTTTTGTGAATTTGTCAAAGTTACAATACACACCTTGTTCTTCCATGGTTGGGGCCCAGGGGCCAATAAAGAGGATGGCTTCTCCTATTACTGGATTATAGGTTGGATGGAGAGTGTTTCCTACTCCCCTTTCATTGTATTGTGATTCAAACTTGCTAAGATTAGAAGAGCACAAAGTTGAAGATTTGAGGAGTTATACTATGTTGGACCCAAAAAGATCACCTTTGTAATGTTATCCCATTATTGTAAAGTGAACTATGTAATCTTGTAAATTATTCTTTCAAATCATTGGAAAGAAGAGACTTTTTACTGTAAGAAAATGAACTAAGATTATTGAGAAAAGAGTGTATTGTTACCTTGTTGTAAATTGTATTACTCTAAAAGTATGATTTTATTTTATGGAAAGAAAAGAGAAAATTTCCCATTTTTATTATAAGGGTTAGTTGAAAGTAACGATAAGAAGATTGTTCCAAGCCGCGATCTCATATGATAATAGCACACCACATTAGATTTGTAAAATAGAAGAGCTAAAATACCATATATGGAAATCCATCATAATCCATAATGCTCAACACACTATAATATAATAACTTGAATTATTCAATATGAAAGATGTATGTATAGGAGGAGGGACGTGCAACTACTACCTAGATCAGTTGTGAAGAACTCCCACTAACTGATACTAGTAGTTAAGCTAACTCCAAAAGACTAGTAAGATAACTCCATGTAATTGAGAAGCTAACTCAACACAACTAGTAAGCTAATTCCACACAACTAGTACACCTAAGCAAGCTAACCCAATAAGTGTAAGAATTATCCTAATAAATAAATAAATGTATACATAATAACCTACACTAACACCCTCCCGTAAGCATAGCTTAGGTGGGAAAAAAACAAGGTGGGTCCCGACAACAAGGCCTAATGAGGTACTCATGTACAATAACTGGGAAAATTGGACACCGCAAGGTACCCAAAACCAGTATTAACAAAGTAGAGAGAAAAATCCCGCTAGAAGATATCCTCAAAATCTTGGCTCCAAAAACTCATACAATTCTAAACAAGTGTGGTGTGCACTATGGTATGAATCTACTGCTCGATCATATAATTTTCAAAACAACTGACACTGGGCTTCACCATAATAGCTCCATGCAAGGAGACTATCAATGGAGTGATGTTGAAAATGTAAAAAAAAACACCAAACATAATTTGATCAACTGCTACAAATAGGTGTGCCACGATCCAAGAACAACCAAGGAAAAAAGGAAAGGACATGAGATCATAATAAATAGGAGTGTCACAATCCAAGAAAAGTCAAGGTAACAAGGAAAGGACACAAAATCAGAAGAAGCAAGATCAACTGCTACAAATAGGTGTGTCACAATCCAAGAAAAATAACCAAGGCACCAAGGAAAGGACACGAGATACAAATAAATATGTGTGCCATGATCCAATAAAATCTAAGGTAACAAGGCAAGGACATGAAACCCAAAGAATTAGTAGCAACACCCAATGGATAAAAGAATGCACCCAAAAAGTATAATTGTTAATACAAACATTGATTACAAATATCTCTTTTTCTAGCACCTATATCAAAAAATAGAGAGAAACACAAAAAGTTTCTCAAAAAACCTAGAAAGATGATATACTTTTTGAGTCAAAAAAAGGTCTGTACATAATTGTACGTCTTTTTTGAAAAATGTGCCAAAAACCCCTTAAAAATATCTAGATTTCACTGTCTCAAAACATGGTCGAGTTTACAGTTGATTATAGTGGATTTGAAAAAATAAAAAGCCACTGTCTCCCTCTGTAAGATTGCACTAAAGATGCATAATGGGGAGGGGTTCTACAAAAATTAAGATACACTATTATAATAAACCCTTTGGTATTAAGAAAAAATTGCTTGTTGGGTTTTTTGTCTACATTATGTTGTTTTGTTTTGTTTGCTATGAAAGGCAATTGGATAGAGGAAGCCTATCTCTATCCTAAATGGCATATATTTGTCTCCACATTTTATGGGGTAGGGTCCCCTTAACCACTATTAGATCTTCCATAATCAAAAGAGATAAACATTAAACATGAGTACATGGAAATCACATCATAATCCAGTAACATGATCAATACATATATACATATAAAGTAACTTAAATAACCTCAGATATGAAGCATATGTACATACATGAGGAGGGAAGTGTTACTAATACTTAGATAAGTGGTAAATAAGGGTCCCATTAATTGATACTAGTAGTCAAGTTAACCCTGTAAAAGACTAGTAAGATAATTCCACATAGCAAAGAAAAAAACTCAGAAACAACTAGTGAAGCTTTGTCCTAGGCACAACAAGAACATCCAACAAATACACCTAACCCAACATACTGTAGGGCTAGGACAAGTGTAACAATTATCACGATTAAATAAATATTCTAAGAGGCAGGTCAAATGACACATGGCCTACCTCTAAAAACACTCTAAATCCCTATTGAAAACTCCTAACCACATTATTAGAAGGTTGAAATGCTGTATCCAGTTACTCTAAATCCATCCACGGGATCTTAAGATGATCCATTACAAGTTGTTTAACCTATTTGCATTATTGGTAATCTTCACTAATGTCCAATAATTACTCTTATTGGAGTTCATGTTTTCATCTAGACGGATTGGAAACATGATTTCAAAGACATACATTTTACCAAAATTATAATCTTTCATCAAGATTTTATTTTTAATAAAACCAACGGTCGACCCCGAAGGGAGCATTTTTTCCTTCGCAGGATGAAAACATTTTGTTCCTTCAAACCCCAGATCAGGAGGAGAATCAGGAGTCTCAATCGGTAGTTGAATCTCAACTTATTCATTTTCTAAATGCTTTGAGGGATAACCAAGATCACCACCCATAACAAGCATACTGGGCTGAGAATCCTTGCACCAATAAACTTGCCCATTCACCTTTTATTTCACAGGCTTAGAGTTTGAAGCTAAGGTACCCAAACAAAATCATTGTGTGTGTGTGTGTGTGTGTGTGTGTGTGTATAATTTTAATAGTGAAAAGAATTCTTTACATAGCCGAATGGCTACACATAACAAGGTTTTTGTTTATCTTGAAAAAATTGTGAGTGGGTTGGGCTGAGGCCCAAATCACATCTTTTTATATTAATAAGTGGGTTTGAAAGGGAGGGCACCGCCCACACCCCAAACCATATAGTATGGGATGGGTTGGTGGTGGCACCCTCCCCCCACCCCCAAAGCTATTAAACCCTAGCATAATAAAATATATATGGTCGATGTTTATTTTATCCCTGCACATTTTTATTTAAACAAGTGGCATAAGACAAAACTAAGGGCCGAATCACTTTAACAGTAATATAATAATGTAGAATATATATATATATATATATATATATATATATATATATATATATATATATATATATATATATATATATATATATATATATATATATATACTGCCTATATTTTGACTCAAAATGTAGTATTCACAATGAATATTCTTGTAGCCAAAAAAAGAATTCCGTAGAAATGAAAATAAACAAAAAAAAGGGCAAAACAATACTTGTAATAGAAATGGGGAAAACCTCCCATTTAACACAAAATATTACAAAGAAAAAACATTGCAGTTGAGAAATCCCTTCGTAGTTATCATGGCCTCTATGCTCTCAAACCTGCAAAAGTTTAAATGAAATGGATTACAGAAAAATGAGAATATGAAGCCAACAAAAGGAATTTTAGGGCATTTTAGAAAACATAGCCAAAATTATTTGATCTAATGGTTGAGATTATATTCTACATAACTTAAAGTGATGGCATTTCAATGGGAATGATATTTAAATAAAAAGTTATGAGTAATTTTTTGAATGGGGGCACTTAATGGTTAGGTTGGGTTGTGATATTTTGTGGAAGGGATTAATTAACTAGTTGTTCATGGTATTTGATAAAGAATAAAAGAGGGTTTGCAAATAATTAATAGTAAGGTTTAGTTAAATCAATTAAAAGGATCATGGTTATTAAATGTTTGGAAAATACCCTAATAAAGTTAGGAAATTTAATGGGATATTTTTAAATGGTAAAATATTTCAGGAAATAAATTAATAAAATTTAATTATAAATTTGAATTTCATTTCAATATGAAGGTGTGGAAATCATTCACAAGAATTTAATCAACCTCAAGTAATGTTTATAACCCTTAAAAAAATTAACGTAGTTTTTCCCTAATAAATTGATAGACTTTGGTGTGGTTTCGAACGTTGAAAATTATGGGCGTTACATAATTGAACAAGCATTGAGGAAAATTAGAGACATTACTTAGTGCCTAAGGAGTTTTTGTTATTTATATACCACATAACCCTAAAATATGTTTATACACAAAAGAAGTTGAATAGTAGGCATGCAAAGTGGGTATCATTTTTGCAGGGTTATACTTTTTCTCTAAAGCATAAAACAGAGAAACATAATCAAGTTTCAGATGCATTGAGTAGGCATTTCACTCTATTTACAACTATGGAAAATGAGGTGGTTGGTTTTGAAGCAATAAAATATTTGTATTCCTCTTATCCTGATTTCAATAATATTGTTGAAAGATTAAGTCATCCATTGTCAGAAAATGGATGTGATGTCCAGAATGAGTACCTTTTATAGGATGGCTATCTATTCAAAGGGCGCAAACTATGTATTCCAGCTGGATCTATTGGTATCCAAATTGATTCTCCCTCGAAAGCCGAGTAGCACCGTAGATTTAAAAAGAAACTTAGAGATAAAAAAATCATGGTATAAGTGATTTTGTAGCTGGGGAGGATATTCAACCAACTCTTTATCACTCGAGAATTGGATAAATGGATAGCACCTTCATTAATAATTTGATCTATCCTCACTATTTTAGGTCGTTCCTTTCAACTAGGGTGAGAGGATCCATTTTGTAACCTTTGTTGGTGAAGGACATGAAGAGATCCTTGTTTTCACTATTTTCAGGGGAACCTTGAGAAACTATGATAATTACACCACAATTTAACCCTAACAAGTTGTCACTTCTAAATAATGGAGATATTTTCAGAAACAAGGGTCAAGTTATTAAAGACACTTAAAGCTTGCTTGCTTCTACATATTTTGGCAGTAGAATTTGTTCATTTGTGGATACACAGCACAAGTAGGGGTACTTCAGGTAGGATTCTTGGTTATTTGAAATTTTTGGTGGGGAATTTAGCAAGATGAATTTGATTTCACCAAATCTTTGAGAACCTTTACATCAATTGGAAAACTAACAGAAAGAAAGATTTAGAATAGCCAAAATATTCCTTCAACTACAAGGTGTGCATCAATGGAGGACCAAATCCACACGGTTTCACACAATCTTTAAGAATTCAACATGAAGGCTCGAGATAAAGAATCAATTAAACATTGAAAGCCCCTGGTTCATCACGCCTAAGATACACTCATAGGCTTACAAACAATATTTGTCAACATAGTGGAAGTAAAATGATTTTAAATTGTTTATTTCATTACAAGATGAAAGATTTCAAATAATGAAATTTCAAATGCCAAAATACTAACACATGGATGAGATATTGTGTGATTTGGAGAGATTTTAATATAAGATTGCAACAGGAACAAGAAAAACTATTTGAAAAACATTCTGAAATAAAAGTAGATACAATTTCACCCAAGATCAACACAGATTAATTCAAGATTTATCAGATTCATCAGTAGGGGAAAGTTTCTTGAACAATCTTAGAGCTTGTTAATAGATATACACTTGCAACCACCTTGACGCAATTGAAATCTAAAACACAAGAAATTAATAGGTTTCTCGGATGGTCTCTTAGGAAGATGGGATTTCTCAATTTTTCTCATAAGAATTAAATCCCTAATCATTTGCAAGAGTATTCTCATTGCATTTATACAATTCACGCACTCACTCATCCCAAATTTCCCCCCCAAAAAGAAGAATATTCACAGAATCATTTACTTGTTTCAAGTTTGTTTCAGAAAGTGATGTTTAAAAAATTTACACCCAAAGCTGCTAGGTGGATAAATCATGAAATGATAATGTTTCTCAGAACCTCTACTATGACTGGGATGCTATATCATAATTGTTTGATAGTCCTTCTAATCGTTCCTTCGTTCTGTCGTGCAAGAAATACCCTTTTTGATCATTTTCAGGTGGCTCCATATGGCTGGCTCTGACAAGAAATCCTTTTTAACCTCGATAATACACCTTGAGAAATGAGTTCCCTCACATGGATACATGCATTCATGCCCATCAGAAATTAGTGCCCTTGCATGGATTATATCATATACATGTGTTGTGAGTCCAAATAGGCCAGGTACAAAGAGGATCCCGGTGGAAACCTCCACGTGTTTCTTCAGCACACTTTTGATATGGCACCCAAAAGTGGAGACCCCAAACAACCACGAGTTCACCACGTGTCTCAATCTGGAAAAGTTTTTGAAAGAGTTTAAGGACCAATGAAAGGTTTTGTTATCCATATTTCACCCTCGAGCTAAATATTGGATCAAATCACAACCCTGCATAGAAGGAACTCAGGAAAAATCATTCAAATCCTATGAAATGGTTGCTGGAAGATTCAGTAATGAAGTGGCGGGGATGAAGAAAGATCAAAGGATCCTGTATAAAGGAAAACGACTCTGTCGGGCCGTTTCTACACCTTAAATCCATTCTCCAAGCTACATGAAGACATAATTATGAAATTGCAGGGTCAGATAATAAGAATTAATGCTATAGAGGAGCCAGAAGCAATAATAAGGAAGAACAAAAAATATTTGAGGTCATTAGGCTCGAAATGGTTCAGTAAATGGGAAAAACATGAATAAGTATGGAGGAAGGAGAGGAATAGGCCACGTGTCCCAACGACACTTCTCCTAGAGTGAATCTAAAAGGAGGAACTCAAAATTGCGCCAACCTTCCATGTAGAAAATGGTCAAAAAGAGTCAAAGAGTGGGCATAAAAGCTTCAAAATTGGCTAAGTATATAAGTGCAAGTGGAGAGTTCCAAGTGTCAGTGTGGTGTATCTCTAATAGTTGGTCCCAAGGCAAACACCCAAATGAGTGCGAGCTCACCACGTAGTCCAAAGTCTAAAAAGTAAGAAGGACCGTTGAAAAGTCCACAGAATAGTGGAGGCTAACAAGTGTCAAGTTGATGCTCCTCGAAAGGAAAATTTGGGTCAGATTTACAAACAAGCGCGGTGCCTCCACATGTCCTCAAAGGGGGGCAGACTTAGTTGAATAGTCAATGCATAAACCAAGCCGGCGGAAGCTACCAAGTGTCCTAAGGGTGTTATTTCAAGGGTAAATGGAAAAAAGATTCCCAAGCAAGCACCAAAGTGACACGTGTCCCAGGGGAAAGCGGGGAGTCAGGAGAAAATTTAGTTTTGTTCCATTTTCCCCAAAAGGAGCAAAAGTTGCAAACAGGCCCGCATCTCCGCCAAGAGGTAAAATGTCAAAATTTAGACCTAGGTTAAAGCCAAGTTGGGGCATCGGGGAGAAAAGTGAAAATTTTCCTTTCGTTCAAAAGGCATAATGGTAAAAATGGAAGCACATTTCCCAGCCAACCAAAAGGATCCACGTGTCCAGGTAGAGTTTCAGGGATGTGAGAGTTTCTTAAGTTTTGCATTTTTTGTGTAGAAGGGAAAAAGGTAAATTGCAGGTCTATGGACCCAAATTTTTGTTCAAATGTAGCTGCCATGTGTCCCCATAAATAGGGGGACCCATTTTTCAAATTGTTTTCCCACCCATTTGTACATAATCAATGTAAAAATTCAAAGGGGCATATATTTCAACCTAGGGCTCGAAATATTGCAAATATGACACCATTAGAAAGATCTCGATGTCGTCTACACCATGGGAGTCTGAAACTTCAATTTTGAGAAGGTTAGGTGGGAGAAAAATGGTGGAACATCCTTGAGATTTCAATGCAGGATCATAAGCCTGAACAACCAGATCGGATTTGATCTATTTCTACCGTTTCCTCTACCTTCAAGGCGCTAAAGAAAAGATCAATGCAAAAAGATGGATTCAGGGGAATATTTTAGCAGAAGCATTAACAACAGAGGTTGAGTTTTGACCCACATTTTCCTGCTTCTCTCTATCTTTCTTCTCTCTGATTGAATATATAAATATGGGGGCAAGATTCATTGTAAAGGGTTGGATATTATTTTTTTTGCAGGCTCGCTTCTCCTTCTAGAAAAGGATTTGTGGGGTTCAGGCATTCCATTAAAATTGTAATATGTTTCTGACGTTTATCTATTTTGTAATGAACTGTATCAATCTATAGAGCAATAAAATACATTTGTGATCAATCTTAGATGCTTCTTGTTTCTTTTTTTTTAATCTGGTATCTCATTATAGATCTTGCTATCTGTGCATGTTTATTGTATGTATTTTATTGGTTTGTGTTGTAATCAAACTGAATATTCATCATTCCTTTAGTGTATCACTTGGTAGTTTAGTTATTTATTATTTCTGTAATCTTTCATCCTTGTCTCCTTGGAAAGTTTTAGAATAGGTATATATATATATCCTCTACGAATCCTTAAATATTCACCAAAACAGAGGAATAAGAAACCAACATTTAATTTGGAGAGATTTTCAAATTTGCAAGGTCCCATACCTTAGAAAAAGTTTTATGTTATGCAATCACATGAGATGATTCTTTCTTAGAAAAGTGGATCTTTAGAAATCATCTGGTGGTTCTATGATTTTGCACCAATAGGTGCCATGTTCCTAGGTGCCAAGAAATCCTTCTCAGTCATTGAAAAGTATAAGTATGGGCAAGGTTGACGGAATATTCCACGTGTCTCTCTGGTGCTTCTTTGGTATGAAGCTCAAAAGAATGACTCCTAAACAAGCGTGGGCCTTTCATGTGTTTAGGGTCTGATAAATTTTCACTGGAAACTCAAAAAAGACTAAGTATGGGAAGATCTAGTGGAAGCCTCCACGTGTCTCCCTGGCGCAACTATGAAGGTAGGACCTAGAGTCAGATCCTCAAATGAGTGCAAGCCTTCCACGTGGAAAATATTTGAGTTGAGGTGGGTCAAAAAACTTCAAAAGGCTTTGGCGACCCACCTTTCCACTTCTACATTTGGATGTGGGCCCCATTAGAGCTGAGGATTATTTCATAACTTTGCATCATTTGAAAACGGAGCTTAAAAGCTCCAAATTTCTCTGCCAACCTGCTTCCTCACTTTGACTTTTCAAATGCTGACTCAAACATGTGACATCACTATGTCCCCTGCAAGGGTTGCAGACCAATTTATAACTTTGATCCCTTTTCACAAAAAGGAAAAATAATTCAAAAAGTTTCGATGATCCGCCTCTAAGCCTTTGTCTTGAAACATTGCCATGTTTCCATCTTCAGGTTAAAATTAAGACTTTTCCCTTGCGGCTTTATATTTTCTAAATAACCAATTAGATACTATTAGGGCCGCGGGGCCAATTTGGTATTTTTTACAAATATGAAAAAAGTGAGAAGTTTCACCAAAAAAACCCACTAGGCCACAACCAATTAAGAATGGACACGTATCTGTTGACCTTTAGAGATAAATTTTGATAGGGAAAACATGCCCGTAAAATAGTAAGATGCAGGCGAACTTCACTATTTACACCCAGAATTGAATTTTTATTCAAGGAGAAAGAAATTACAAATAGTTCATGGCTTGATATCAATCCACAACCATAGAGAAGGATTTACAATAACCCTCTGGTAAAGATAAAACTTGTATGCATCGATTTGGGGAGACAGAAAATACAACAAACTAGGAATATTGGGAAATTTCTAGAACAAACGGGGTGAGATCAAATTGAGCACCAACATCAGCTCCAACTCAGGAATGGGCACTCCCAGTGAGTGCCACAAGAACAAAAGAGAAGAACAAGTGCAAAAAATCCATTAGGAAACGGATTCAAAAACAATATTTCAAAGAAAAAATACAATAACCAAATCCCCTAAGACAAACTGAGAAACCCACAAAAAAATGGTCACTAGGGACTAGGAGAAACTGAAACAGAGAAACACAAAAACATGATAAAAATGGCAGACTGTACACTGTACAATGATGCATGCCTTGATTCTGAGAAATTAGTCAAGGATATGTTTCAAGTTCCTGTGATTATGGATATGACCATTTGAAGCTATTCATATACGTCTTTAAAAACTGGTCATATGATTGTTTCCCTTTTACAGCCAAGTTACTATTTGACCAAATTTTTTTAGGCTTATCATTTGTGCATAGGTCAAGTTTTTAAACATCTCTCGAGGCTGCATAAAACATCAAAGTCCCAGGAAAATAAACTTGCTCAGGATATTTGCATTGATCACTTTCATACTCCTTGAAAACAACATAGCTCACAGAGTTATCAACATCAATATCTATGTGCAATACTTCATAAGAAGCATTTTTGGGGTCCCAAATGAGATATAAAATTTTATTTTCACCATATGACTTCACAAGGCTGCCTTGAATTGGTATAGTGGCATAAGACATATCCATTTGCACACTTCTACCCAAACTAGCTGCCCACTTTCTGGATAATAACATCCCCTATTTAGCAGGAAAACCACAATGACCACATTTATAGTTAAGTACTTTCCTAGATAAGATGAAAATTGCACTACTAAACCCTTGACACATCCAACTAATGGCACCTCTCTTGAATCTGTGGCAGTACATTTCCTGTAAGCTTCTGTTACTTTGATATTCAGCTCATTAAAGACCTCAAGAGGCATTACATTACATAAAGCTCCTAAGTCAAACATGCAATTATGTAACAACCTATCATTAATAATCAGAGTAGTGAAAAATGGATCCACATTCAGCTGAGACTCAACCAGAGAAGTTTCCAAATAAACCTCAGGTGGTTCACCCAATTCCTCCAATGGTTATGGTTTTTCAAATTTTGAAATGGCAGGAGGAACCTCTACATTGTTTACATTTTTACACTAGGTGACCTTTTCTTCCTTAAGCCCCAAATATTCAAATGCCCTCTTCTTATGCTCAGGGATTCTAAGAAATTCAACAATAGGAAAAATAATCTTGATCTGACTCAAGATTTGGGCTAAGTCACAAGGAACATATTGAGGTAAGGAGGTATTAGGAGTAAGGTATATAAATTCATCTGATGACATGGAATTTTTCACAATCTGAGCATGGGGAGGAACAAAAGTTTTATTTGGGGTGACAAAGCCTTTGCGAGATGCATCTATTTTAGGGGTTTCCTTAAGGATACTAGTAAGCACTGAAATTTTTTGTTTGGCCTGAGGCCCTACCCCTTTAGCAACCTTACTCCTGGTATTATATTCTTTTTCTTGGGAAACTAATGTATTCATTAAAAATTGTTTCTCCTCTTCTGAAGCAATTCCTCCATCATAATTTTAATCATTAATGCCCTTAAGTACTCAAAATCATTAATAGAAAACTCAAAATCTTGTACCATATAAATTTAAAAAGTATGAGTGGGAGGAAGCGGTAATACCTGATGAATGTAATCCCATAATTCAACAACAGCTCTGACACTTATTAGTTTAGTTGAGGTTGCTCCCTGCTGTGAACTTGTAGAGAAATCCATCATGCATGCATCATCATCAGCTTCCTCAAATTCTTTGTCTTCATCACATGGGTTATGGGGTAAGAAACATCTATCACACCACTCCATATCATGGACCTCTTCCATAGTAACAACTTTGGTAGCTAAAGGATCAGGAACCAATATGTTTTCCTAGGGTTGGGGTTATCTATTTCCTAAACCCACGGACCCTTTACCCCTGTCATCTTATCTATGATCACCTTTGGGATGATTCACAAATATTTCTTGACCTTGTGGCTTGTGCTGACCTTGGGAACCTTGTCTAATCCCCTTCTTTGTTCTGGCCATTGTATAAGATATTTCCTTAACAGCTCCAGCCAAGGTTTTTACAACCTCTTCTAGATCCATAGACTTACTTGATTGAGTCTTGTCTAGATTGATCAGATTGATACCTTCCCTCTTAGGAATCTTACCAACTACTTTGATATTGTTTTCAATATGCAAAGCCATGGTGAAGGCTTGCCTCAAATTTCCTGGGTTTTTTTTCCCTTAAATAATAAGCAATCTTTTTTTCAAAAGCATCGGAATACTTTATCAAACAAGATTCATCACATTTCCTTAAGTTTATAGGTAACCTTCTAAATGTATTATTAAACCTTGTATTGAAGTTATGAACATATTCATTAGGATTCTTTTTAATATTCTCAAATTTAGAAAAAAGAAACCTGGGATTTGTCTTATCTCCATATTGCAATCTAAAATCATTTTTCATTTCTGTCCATGAATCTATTGAGTTATCTAGCAAAGAATTATACCAGTCACGTGCATCCTCCTCAAGAGTATGAATAAACAATTTTATGTGCACATCCTCAAATTCAATCTCAAAGTCTTCCATCATATTGACAAAAAGATTTAAATGTTGATCGCCAATGATAACATTATTCTCTTGAAATTTAGGCTATCTATTTCTAACATCTTGTGGCACTATATTTGTATATCCATCCATACCTCTAAAATTTATAGGACCAAAAGGTTTCACAATAAAAGGATGTCTAGGTGGAGGCTGTGCCATATTGTTTTGAGAAGGTGATCTTACAGGAGATACAAAATAATGAGGGACAAGGGGTATTTGGAACACAGGAGTATAATTTTCAAAATGAATGTCCTCTAGAGACTCTGTTTCATGGGAAACCCTATCAACTTTGGAAAATATAGGGACAAAATGAGAAGCAAAATTATCAGACACAAATGAAATCCCCTCTCTAGTTAGAGAATTCAGATCTATATGAAAATTACCTTATTTAGAATCACTTGAAAAAGAATGCTAATCCTCAACTATAGGTTAATCACTTTTCACAATGGATAACTCTTTTCCTTATTCCTGATCTCCAACTATTTTCCAAACTAGTTTTCCTTCTGAATTTTTCTTTCCCAGTTCTGGAAACAACTTTCTGGTAGGGTCTTTAGTGAAGAAATATATTCTTCCTTCCATCTTTGCAAATATTTGTGACAAATTTCACTTAATACAGGTTAAGGCACTAACATTTATCAAAATTTAAATAAACACAAAGTCACCACTAAGGATTTTCACCTGAGTTGTGTAAATGCACTATAAATGACTTGTCAAATATCTATCAACACTTAATTCCTACAAAGTTTGGCAGATCTAACCTTCCTTTATCAATATTTATCACTTATTATATAAATTTAGTGCAATAACCACTAGAAACTAGAAAAATTTCAGAAATAACTTGTAACTTTGCACAATTCTTACAAATCAAAACACAGGATGACATTTAAACAATTTATTTACACTTAGATCATGTAAGAAACATTACCAAGGTCGATATGTGTACACCTTTATTCAAATAGTTCTTGGAAATGGTGCCATTTAGGTGTTGTTTCCACACAAATAGGTCCTGGAGTTGAAATACTTCCTTGGCAACGTAAATAAGTCCCTAGTAATGTTTCCATTTAGGTGTTGTTGTCACATAAATAGGTCCTGAAGTTCAAATACTTCCCTATTAATAGTGCCATTAAGGTGTTGTTTCCAGACAAATAGGTCCTTGAGTTTCAAATAATCCCCGGTAATGGTGCCATTCACGTGTTGATTTCATAAAAATAGGTCCCAAAGTTCAAATACTTCCCTAGAAATGGTGCCATTCAGGTGTTGCTGCCACAAAAATATGTCCCAAAGTTTCAAATAATCCCCGAGAATAGCTCCATTCAGATGTTGGTATCCAAATTGATTCTCCCTCATAAGTCAAGCAACGTCCTAGATTTAACAAGACATTTACAGACAGAAAAATCATGGTATAAGTCATTTTGTAGCTGGGGAGGGGATTCAACTGACTCTTTTTCACTTGGGCATTGGAGAAATGGATAGCACCTTCATTAAGAACTTGATCTATCCTCACTACTTTAGGTCATGCCTTTTAACCAGGGTCAGAGGACCCATTTTGTAACCTTTGTTGGTATCCTTGTTTGCAAGATTTTTAGGGGAACCTTGAGAAACTATGATCAATACACCACAATTTAACTCTAACAAGTTGTCACTTCTAAAGAATGGAGATATTTTCTGAAACAAGGCTTAGGTTACTAAAGACACTTAAATCCTGCTTGCTTCTGCATATTTTGGCAGTAGAATTTGTTCATTTTTGGATACACAACACAAGTAGGGGTACTTCAGGTAGGATTCATGGTTATTTGAAATTTTTGGTGGGGAATTTAGGAAGATGAATTTGATTTCACCATATCTTTGAGAACCTTTACATCAATTGGAAAAATAACAGAAATAAAGCTTTAGAATCACCAAAATATTCCTTCAACTAGAAGGTGTGCATCAATGGAGGCCCAAATCCACACGGTTTCACACAATATTTAAGAATTCAACACGAAGGCTCGAGATAAAGAATTAATTAAACATTAAAAACCCTTGGTTCATCATGCCTAAGATACACTCATAGGCTTACAAACAATCTTTATCAACATATTGGAAGTAAACTGATTTTAAATTGTTTATTTCATTACCAGATGAAATATATTCTCATAATGAAATTACAAATGCCAAAATACTAACACATGGACAAGATCGTGTCTGATTTGGAGTGATTTTAATGTGAGATTACACCGGGAACAAGAAAAACTATTTGAAAGACATTCTAAAATAAAATCAAACACAAATTTTCCCAAGATCAACATACATTAATTCGAGATTTGTCAGATTCATCAGTACTGGAAAGTTTCTTGACCAATCTTAGAGCTTGTTAATGGTTGTACACTTGCAACCATCTTAATGTGATTGAAACCTAAAACACACTTGAAATTAACAAGTTTCTTAGATGGTCTCTCAGGAAGATGGGATTTCTCAAATTTTCTCGTAAAAATTTAATTCCCTATGACCATTTTGCAAGAGTATTATCATTCCATTTATACAATTCACGGGCTCAGTTATCCCAAATTTTCCACCCAAAAATAAGAATATTCAAGGAATCCTTTACTTGTTACAAGTTTGTTCCAGAAAGTGATGTTTAACAAAATTTACACCCAAAGCTTGCCAGGTGGATAAATCATGAACTGATCACATTTCTTAGACCCTCTACTATGACTGGGATGCCATATCATAATTCTTTGATAGTCCTTCTAATCATTCTTTCATTCTATCGTGCAAGAAATCCCCTTTTTGATCATTTTCAGGTGGCTCCATATGGTTGGATATAACAAGCAATCATTTTCACCCTCGAGAATACACCTTAAGAAATGAGTTCCCTCGCATGGATACTTGCAGTTTTTGCACATAGTGACTACGAGTGTCCCTCGCATGGATTATACCACATTCCTATGCTGTGAGTCTGAGTCATGATAAGTAGCAAGGAGGATCCAACAAAAACCTCCACATGTTTCCTTGGCTGCACTTTTGATATGGTTCCTAAAAGTGGAGACCCCAAACAAGCATGTGGGCTCTCCATGTGTTTTAACCCAAAAAAGTTTTTGAAGGCAGTTTAAGGACAAGTGGAAGGTGCCATGTGCCTAGGGTCTGAGAAAGTCCTTCCTGGCATCATTGAAAAGTCTAAGTATGGGTAGGGCCAGTAGAATCTTCCACGTGTCTCTTCAGTGTGTTCTTTGGTATGAAGCTCAAAAGAAGGACTCCCAAACAAGTGTGGGCCTTCCACGTGTGTAGGGTCTGAACAAAGTTGCACCAGAACACTTGGAAAAGTCTAAGTATGGGAAGATCCAACAGAAACCTCCATGCATTCCTTCAACACTCTTTCAAAATTAAAGCTCAGGGGTAGGTAAGCAGGTGGAGGCCCTGCACATGTGGTAGGATTTAGAAAATTTCTTGAGAAGTATAAGTTTAGAGAGGAACTAGCAAAAGCCTCCACATGTCTCCTTGACGCAACTATAAAGGTAGGACCTACAGGCAGATCCTAAAATGAGGATAGGACCTCCACCATGAGGAAAATATTTGAGTTGAGGCAGGTCAAACAAACTTAAAAATGCTTCGATGACCCACCTGTTCCACTTCCACCTTTTGATGTGGGCCCCATCATAGTTGCAAATCACTTTTATACCTTTACATCATTTGAAAATAGAGCTTAAAAACTCCAAAGTTCTTCCACCGACCCGCTTCCCTACTTTGAATTTTCAAATGATGAAGCAAACATGTGACATAACTCTATACCTCTACGGGGTTGCAAATCAATTTATAACTTTAATCCCTTCTCACAAAAATGCAAAAATCTTCAAAATGTTCCAACCATCCGCCTCTCTGCCTTTGTCTTAAAAAACAGTCCACGTGTGCATCTTCAGGGTCAAAGTAAGAATTTTTCCCTGCTGCTTCATGTTTGTTGAATAACTAAATTAGATACTATTGGGGCTACGCGGGACCAATTTGGTATTTTTTACAAATGTGACAAAAGTGACAAGTTTCACCAAAAATACCCACCGGGCCGCATCCAATCAAAAAGGAACACTTATCTGTCAGATGGATGTTGGAGACAAAAATTTGACAGGGAAAACATGACTATGGAAAAATAGTAAGATGCAGGGGAAACTTCACCAAATTCATGGCACAGAATTGACAAATGTCATTCATCTTAGGATAGAGAAATGGAAAACAATATAATAGATTGAATGTGAATCCACAACTCATAGACTGAAGGACTTAAGTGTTTGCCACCTCTGGTCAAGACAAAACTAATACTCAACCACTCGGGGAGACAGACATTATGATGGAGTTTCTTTGTGCAGATTGGGATATTGATATAGAGCATGTGACAGGGTGAGAGGAGAATGTGAGTTGTAACATTCCCTGATTAGACAGAGACATAATGGCTATGAGCTACTTTAGTGGGTACCAATTTGTGGAGTAGGAGTTTGGTAAGCAACTTCCTCACGAAAGTTATATACCTTATATGCAAGAGAAATACTATTAAGTCTCAGAGACCCTTTGAGGGGAATTTTTATGTATTTCCAAGTCTAGAGACAGATGGTCTTCATGCACAGCACAAAAGGTTGGATTATATGTTCCTATCATGATCCCAATGGGTTGTTGACAAAATATTTTGACATACGGATCATCGTTTTGGGACCTTATTCAAAAACATCTTGGGGTGAATGAAGATGCAATGCCACATTGAGACAACTTGTACCACTGAAGAGGTACTTCAGAGAGACGTGGCTTCAGTTTGTGTCATGTTATTATAGAGTGTCAGAATCTAGTGAGGGCCAAACATCAGCATCCAGCTGGCCTTCTCTTTTCTCACTTCATACTAGAGTGGAAATGGGACACCATTTACATGGACTTCCATAGTTGGGTTAGCAATGTCGAGATAGGGACCACGATGCCATTAATGGTCACTAGTGGATAAATTTATTGAAAAAGTTGTGAACTAAAATATAGTTCTCCAGTGAATACCTACCTACATCAGCTCAGTGTAGTGGTATGGGTATATCAAATATGAGTATTGTCAGAGTTACACGGGATTCCGTATTAAGATGCATAGTTGTGGACCAAGATCCTTTATACACTTCTCACTTTTGGACTGACGATGAATTATGTTCTCAGGATGAAGATCAATTTAAGTACAACATATCACCATGAGATAAGATGGATAAGACTAAGTCAGGTGAATTTAGATTATGTGTAAGGATTAATGCTTATGGGGTGTTACATTATGGTATCAGCTACAAGTTGAGATGGGAGGAGTCATTTATGACTTGGGCAGAAGCATTGCCTGACATATATACAATAATTGTAGGAATAAGTTTGGATAGACATAGCTCCTTTATCAGGTACTGTAATGGTAGAGAGTGCAAGGACACCTTTTAGTTGGGACATGTTGGAGTGACATGGTTTCTCTATGGGCCATACCTTATGGACAGGATAAGGTTTCCAGTAAGTTGTTATGATCGAGGTAGAGATTGCAGGAGGCACAGGACCCTACAGAAGAAGTATGTAGATAAACATAGAGATAGATAATGCAGTTTATGAGGTGGGCACAAAGGTATTTCTTTGTGTCATGACCGCATAAGAGCCCTATCCATTATGGAAAATGTTCTTATCTTGCTCCTATGACTTGTGGGTCCCATTTGAGATCTTGGAACATATCGGTCCCTTTGGCCTATTGTCTAGCATTGCCACCTAGCTTGTCTCATGTCCACGATGTATTTCATGTTTCTATTACTTAGGAGATATATACCAGATACTTCTCATGTATTTAATTGGACTACATTGTACATTTAGGAGCAGGGGTAGGTGAATGTGAAGCCCATGTGTATCATAGATCTCACAACCCTAGGAATTTGAGGCTATGACAATGATCAGGTACGAGTCCAGTGGGATATGTATGATGAGACTGTAGCTACATGGGAGGATGCTCTAATTGCTACGAGTCTAGTTTTTGAATCTGTTCCAGTGACTTCCTAGGAGGAAGTTGAGTCTAAGGGGAGGGGATTTAGTCCCCACTCTTCAAAACTATTTCAATTTGATTTTTATTAATGTTGATTAGAGACTTTGATATTCTAATTATTATACTTTGATTAACAAATGAGACTACATGCACATTTGGATTAGTGATGTGTTGTGATTCATATTTTGGATTATGATATGGTAGATGACACTGACAGACAATTTTATACATGTTGGTTTACATTGTTATGATTTTATACTAACACATTATATTCATGATGCATTGCCTAAGTTTGGATGTTCTAAATAGAATTATGAGCTCATGTATGTTAGTAAAATGGTAGAGTCTAATTATTTTTATATGGTTGATAGATGATAGAATTGAAAATTTTGATGACAACTATTGATTTCTATGTATATGTTATTTCTTGATGTTATTAATGTGGCCTTGAGGACAAAGATGTATTTATGTTTTTGGTTGTAGGGAAATTATATCACTATACACCAAAAGGGGATAGGGGACAAACCATAAAACATTGTCGAGTATTTGCAACAACACCAATTTGATATTTTGTGTTCTATATATATGATGCTTTATTCTTATGTTTGGTTAGGAGGTTTCCCCATGGGGGGTGACCTCATTTGTGTGGCCATGGGTTGTAATGTTTTTCTTTCTTTTAATTTTTTTATTTTAATTGTGGTGCATCTATCTAATTAATTGGAAATTCTAGTCACTTTATTAGCACTTGCTAATAGGTTTTAACTATCTAATTTAACTTAATTTTTTAACTAAAAAGGAAGATGTGAAAATGGGTTAAATAATACATAAATGGTCCTTGATTTGTGCTTGATGTTGAATGAATTAATTTAATTTTAGAGGTGTGTACTCTTCCTTATTTTCCCAATCTCGAATTTTTCCTTAAAGGTCACTTTTTGAGACTCGTGGGACAAGTGAGCCTTGTCCCTTACATCTCAAACTCATCTACCAACCATAATTGTGAAGTGTGGAGCTAATTTTAGACTTTTTAATGCATTTGTTGAGTGTAAAATAGTAAATAATGTAAATTTTATACTTACCACATTTAATGTGTCCTTTAAAGGTATTGAGTGTATGTTGGAGTGTACATGTGTGCATGTCATAGCCTTACGTTTTCATTTAGTTGCATTGGTCTTTATGTGTTGACTTGTTGAGTTGAAATCGAGGGATGATGAAGTGGCATCCTACATATAACCACCTCATCATTATCACCTTCTATGCTATTTATTGGGTGAATTTGAAGGATTTGGGGTTACTATCATCATTTTATACACTTGCACTTTTGGAATTTGGACTTGGGTTGCATGCTTGGAGCTTTTTGGAGTTTAATTTTTGGATTGTGTTTAGTTTGAAGGAGTTGGAAGATTGTGGAGTTAATATTTTTAGAAGGTTAATTGATAGGTAGGATCTGAAATTATTGTTATTCTTTTATTTATGAAAATAGATGTGAATTTTGTGTTCTTTTTTTCTGTATGTATGTGTGCTATAAATGTAATGTATTCAAGGTGGGTAGATTTCCTTAGCTTTGTGTGGGAGAAAGAAATCAAATTATTTTTGTGGAGGGAAAAAGGGAGTTAGTGAGGAAATATCGAGGGAGTGTGGAAGAGGTGCTCAACCTATGTGGAGGTAAAAGGGTTTACATGTTATTTTGCATAGGGAAAAAGGAATAAATATGTGTTGTGTGTGTTGTTAATAGTTGACTTGGAGGCATTGGGTGGACCCTCTTTCCACATGGGAGGAGTAATGAGAAGACTCCATGTTCTTGTATCCTTTTTGGCTTGCTATTAATCCTTTGTGATTGTGATAAAAATGTAATTTTTATTTGTATATTTTTGGAAAACGATGTAAACTATTCTTGTTGGTCTTGCTTTGAAATAGTATGTTTGAATGTTGATATATTTCTTGAGTTTTAAAAAGTTGTATGAGTGTTGTTTATTGGAAGCCTTTTCTTCTTTGAATTTTTCAAAGTTGTAATACACACCTCGTTCTTCTATGGTTGGGGCTCAGGGGCCAATAAAGAGGATGGCTTCTCCTATTATTGGATTATAGGTTGGGTGGAGAGTGTTGCCTACTCCCCTTTCATTATATTGTGATTCAAACTTGATGAGATTAGAAGAG
Source organism: Taxus chinensis (assembly GCA_019776745.2). NCBI lineage: Eukaryota > Viridiplantae > Streptophyta > Pinopsida > Cupressales > Taxaceae > Taxus > Taxus chinensis. Next base: position 488,391,257 of record CM034155.1, on the reverse strand, counting down.
CACAAAGTTGAAGATTTGAGGAGTTATACTATGTTGGACCCAAAAATATCACCTTTGTAATGTTATCCCATTATTGTAAAGTGAAATCTGTAATCTTGAAAATTATTCTTTCAAATCATTGGAAAGAAGAGACTTTTTATTATAAGAAAATGAACTAAGATTATTGAGAAAAGAATGTATTGTTACCTTTTTGTAAACTGTATTACTCTAAAATTAGGAGTTTAATTTATGGAAAGAAAAGAGACACTTTCCCATTTTTATTATAAGGGTTAGTTGAAAGTAACGATAAGATGATTGTTCCAAGCCACAATCTCATATGATAGTATCACACCACATCAGCTTTGTAAAATAGAAGAACTAAAATAACATATATAGAAATCCATCATAATCCATAATGCTCAATACACTATAATATAATAACTTGAATTATTCAATATGAAAGATGTACATATAGGAGTAGGGAAGTGCAATTAGTACCTAGATCAGTGGTGAAGAACTCCCACTAACTGATACTGGTAGTTAAGTTAACTCCAAAAGACTAGTAAGATAACTCCATATAATTGAGAAGCTAACTCAACACAACTTAAAGTGATTTCAAGAGCATAAAATGATTTGATCTAATGGTTGAGATTATATTCTACACAACTTAAAGTGATGGCATTTCAATGGGAATAATATTTAAATAAAAAGTTATGAGTAATTGGCTGAATGGGGGCACTTAACGGTTAGGTTAGGTTGTAATATTTTGTGGAAGGGATTAATTAAGTAGTTGTTCATGGTATTTGATAAAGAATAAAAGATGGTTTGTAAATAATTAATAATAAGGTTTAGTTAAATCAATTAAATGGATCATGGTTATTAAATGTTTGGAAAATACCTTAATAAAGTAAGGAAATTTAATGGGATATTTTTAAATGGTAAAATATTTCAGGAAATAAATTAAAAATATTTAATTATAAATTTGAATTTGATTTCAATATGAAGGTGTAGAAATCATTCACGAGAATTTAATCAACCACAAGTAATGTTTATAACCCTTAAAAAAAATAACATACTTTTCCCTAATAAAATGATATACTTTGGTGTGGTTTCGAATGTTGAAAATTATGGGCGTTAGATAATTGAACAAGCATTGAGGCAAATTCGAGACATTACTTAGTGCCTAAAGATTTTTTGTTATTTACAGACCACCTAACCCTAAAATATGTTTATACACAAAAGCAGTTGAATAGTAGGCAAGAAAAGTGGGTATCATTTTTGAGGGTTATACTTTTTCTCTAAAGCATAAAATAGAGAAAAAAAATCAAGTTTCAGATGCATTGAGTAGGTGTTTCACTCTATTTCCAACTATGGAAAATGAGGTGGTTGGTTTTGAAGTAATAAAATATTTGTATTCGTCTTATCCTAATTTCAATAATATTGTTGAAACATTAAGTCATCCAATTTTAGAAAATGGAGGTGATGTCCAGAATGAGTACCTTTTATAGGATAGCTATCTTTTCAAGGGACACCAACTATGTATTCCAGTTGGATCTGTTGGTATCCAAATTGATTCTCCCTAGGAAGTCGAGTAGCGTCGTAGATTTAACAAGACACTTAGAGACAAAAAAATCATGGTATAAGTCATTTTTTAGCCGGGGAGGGGATTCAGCTAACTCTTTGTCACTCGGGCGTTAGAGAAATGGATAGCACCTTCATTAAGAATTTGATCTATTCTCACTACTTGAGGTTGTGCCTTTCAACCAGGGTGAGAGGACCCATTTTGTAACCTTTGTTGGTGAAGGATGTGAAGAGATCCTTCTTTGCACAATTTTCAGGGGAACCTTGAGAAACTATGATCAATACACCACAATTTAACTCTCACGAGTTGTCACTTTTAAAGAATGGAGATATTTCCTGAAACAAGGCTCAGGTTACTAAAGACACTTAAAGCCTACTTGCTTCTCAATATTTTGGTAGTAGAATTTGTTCATTTGTGGATACACAGCACAAGTAGGGGTACTTTAGGTAGGATTCATGGTTATTTGAAATTTTTGGTGGGGAATTTAGCAAGATGAAGTTGATTTCAAAAGATCTTTGAGAACCTTTACAACAATTGGAAAACTAACAGAAAGAAAGCTTCAGAATAGTGAAAATATTCCTTCATCTAGAAGGTGTCGTCAATGCAGGCCCAGATCCGTATGGTTTCACAAAATATTTAAAAATTCAACATGAAGGCTTGAGCTAAAGACTCAATTAAACATTAACTACCCCTAGTTCATAACACCTAAGATACATGCAAGTGGAGAGTGCCAAGTGTCAATGTGGTGCATCTCCACTAGTCTGTCCGAAGGTAGAGACCCAAATGAGTGAGAGGTCACCACGTAGCCCATAGTCTAAAAAGTAAGAGGGACCGTATAAAAGTCCACGGAACAACAAAGGTTGAAAAGTGTCAATTCAACGCTCCTCCAAAGGCAAATTTGCATCAGATTTACAAACAAGCGTGGTACCTCGACATGTCCTCAAAGGAGGGCAGAGTTAGTTGAATAGTCAATGCATAAACCAGACCGACAGAAGCTACTAAGTATCTTAATGGCATTATTTTAAGGGTAAATGGAGAAAATGTTCCCGAGAAAGTGCCAGAGTGACACGTGTCCCAGGGGAAAGTAGGGAGTTGGGAGAAAAGTTAGCTTTTTACCTTTTGCCCCAAAAGGAGCAATAGTTGCAAAAAGGCCCGTGTCTCCACCAAGAGGGAAAAAAGTCAACATTTAGACCCGAGTCAAAGCCAAGGCAGGGCGTCGAGGAGAAAATTTAAAATTTTCCTTTCATTCAAAAGGCATAAAGGTAAAAATGGAAGCACATTTCCCAGCCAACCAAAAGGAGCCACGTGTCCAGGTGGAGTTTCGGCACTGCGGGAGTTTCTTAAGTTTTTCGTTTTATGCGTAGAAGGGAAAAAGCTAAATTGCAAGCCTGTGGACCCAAACTTCTATTCCAATCTAGCTGTTATGTGTCCCAATAAATACGGGGACCCATTTTTCAATTTTTTTTCTCATTCATTTGTACAAAATCGATGCAAAACTTCAAATGGGCTTATCTTTCGACCCAGGGTTCGAAATATTGCAAATATGACACCATTGGAAAGATATCGATGTCATCTACACCATGGGAGTCTAAAAATTCAATTTTGAGAAGGTTAGTTTGGAGAAAAATGGTGGAACATCTTTGAGATTTCAATGTAGGATCATCAGTCTCAACAACCAAATCAGATTCAATCTATTTCCACCGTTTCCTCTTCCTTAAAGCTGCCAAACCAAAGATCCATACAAAAAGATGGATTTGGGGGAAGATTTTAATGGAATCATTAAAATTGGTGGTTGATTTTTGACCTTTATTTTCCCACTTCTCTCTCTCTCTCTCTTGCTTCTCTCTAATCGAATATATAAATATGAGGGTAGGATTCATTGTAAAGGGTTGGATATTCTTAGTTTTGTAGGCTCCCTTCTACTTCTAGCAAAGGATTTTTTGGGTTCAGGCCTTTCATTAAAATTGTAATATGTTTTTTCCTTTTGGCTATTCTATAATGAATTGTATCAATCTATAGAGAAATAAAATACGTTTGTGATCAATCTTAGATCCTTGTTGTTTCTTTTACTTCTCTCTAGTCTCTCATTATAGATTGGCTATCTGTGCTTGTTTATTGTATGCATTTTATTGTTTTGTTTCGAAAGAAAATTGATTGTTCATCATTCCTTTGGTGCATCACTTAGTAGTTTAGTTATTTCTTATTTCTGTACTCTTTCATCCCCGTCTCTTTGGAAAGTATTAGACTAGGTATAGATATAGATCCTTTGCGAATCCTTACATATGCACCTAAAAAGAGGAATAAGGAACCAACCTTTAATCTAGAGATATTTTCCAATTTGCAAGATCCCACACCTTAGGAAAAGTTCCATGTTATGCAATCACACCAAATTATTTTGCCTTACAACAGAATATCTTTAGAAATCAGCTATGATTTAACACCAACATTTTTATTGGTTTTAGCATTCTAAGCAATATCATGAGAAGGATAAAAACATGGTAAAGATCCAGAGAAGAGGGACTATTTGTATATTTAGGCTTATCCCTAGACAAAGGGAGAGGAAGAAGAAGAGTTTAGAGGACTCCATCTCCACCAATCAAACCTTTATCAACACCTCCTCCTGGAATACCATTCATTCAATCAAGAGGAGTGCTCAGACCAATTCGAATGGCTCAGCCAAATCCCTATGTTAACTTCATTGGAATTAGTCCACTTGCCCTGAATGCACAAAATCCAATACTTATTGTAGCATTAAAGAGTATCCCATATTTCACTGGGGAAAATCAAACTTCTCCTGGTGACCATGTCCAAGATATTGAAAATGTCTGTACAATCCATGAGATTCATGAAATGGACATTGCAGTCAAGTTTCTCACCTCTTCACTAAAAGGGAAGGCTTCACAATGGTTCAGAAGTCTTGAGGTAGGCTCCATCCAAAACTGGAATTAGCTATGCACAACACTTCACAATCAGTTTGGAGAGAAGGGTGATAACTTATCTTTGCTGGAACAACTAAAAAATATCAAGAGAGATCCAAATGAATAGCTAACAGACTTCAACCTTAGATTCTAATAGAATTGGGATAGGATTCCAACAGCAGTAAAACCCACTAATGAAGGTGCATTCCTATACTTTCTCAGGGCTTTAAATTCTGATATTTCTCTGATGATCAAGTCAGTGGGGGAAACTACATTACCTGTAGCCTATAGCCTTTCCATAGGGACTGAGAATTGTTTGATTCAAGCTTGTAATATTGATCCTAATCCATCCATGCCTTTGTATCCTGACTTAGGTAACCCAGAGACTAGCCAAATGCCTACATTAGCTCATACACCCACCCCTAGGAGACAGAGTTTAGCTAAAGCTTCCACTTCATCATCTAACACCTCTACAGAGCTTTAAGAAGTGATGAAGCAAGTGAAAAACCTGGGAAATGAATTAGTGACCATCAAAAGGCAACAGGCACAGAGCTCTAGGCCATATCAGCCTCAGGCTTAATATCAAGCTAGACCCCAATACTAGCAGAATAGGCCACCACCTCAGACTATAAATCAAAATCAAAATCAAGGACAACCTCAAGCTGCTAGAAATTTTTGGTCTTATGATTCAAATGTAGCCTCAACATTAAAGGCATTAGTACCTACACATAACAATATGGCACAGGAATATGATTGGTGTTTTCTATGCAATCAACCACATAACCACTCCATGTGTTTTAATGGTGCTCTGAATCAGGAGTTGATGGTGCAAACTAGTATGTTGTCACAAGAACTTGACCAAGAGAGAGATCAACAACAAGGAGCTCAACAAAGTGAATCTCCAGGAGAGACTATGCTTGTCAATTGGCAGACTGAAGACTTATGTGGGATGAATCAGTCCCCTAGTCAAGGTGTGCCTACCAATACAAGGTCCAAAAAAATAATTATTCGAGAAGGCCAGCCACTGAACCTAGGTAGCCCTTAACCTTCCATCACTCAACAAGGTTGTGGTGTTCCATGTACAACCCCCAACATGTAGAACCAATCCAAGCCACCTTCGAAAGCCAATCAGGCACCACTTGTAACAACCCATGTGTAAGAAATAAATATGCCTGGGAAGGGTCAGTAGAAAGATATCTCATTCAATATCATTGAGAAAATGAAGAGGACTAGTGTGAACATTTCACTATGGGAGTCATTGGCATTTCCAGGGCAAAGGGATCTATTGCAAACTGCCATGCAAAATTGATCAAGTTTAAATCAACCTCCTAATCAGCAAGAGAGAGTGCTTGCCAATGTAGTTCAACCTGAGAAGAACCAAGGAAAAAAAAAAGGTAAGAAGTTGAGACCTCCGCCATTCTATTTCTCATTGATTATTAGAGATAAATTAGTGCACAATTATATTATTGACTCTAGGGCTAGTAGTTCTGTGATTCCCAAAAAAATAGCTGATCTGTTAGGTCTCATATATGAAGTTATCTCTAGATGGATAGTTCAATTAGATGGGACAACAATGACCAATGTGGGAATCATCAAAGATTCGAGTCTCACTCTACATGCCTGCCCCATTGTAATTATCTTACAAAATGTTTCCATCATAGATTTGCCACCACATTTTGCTTTGTATCTGTCTAGGGATTTCACTGCCAAGATTGGAGGCTACCTATGTACTGATTGGTCACATATGCTCTTTAGGACAAGGTATGGGGTAAAGGCCACAATCATATCTGAACCTATTGTTGACTATCATATTGAATCCTATATACCTATCCCAATCAATGCTAATTACTTAGTATTTTATTAAGAAGACCTCCTAAACACTAATGAAGCAGATACCAAGTTGGGATGTATCCATGATTTGACTCTAGATGAGTGGGGCAATAAAAGATATGCTTTTGACCCCTACAAGGAGATGGAAGAATCTGATTTGGGTGTCTATTGTCTACATGAAGAGAATCATCATCTTCTGCCCTAGTTAAGCCAGAGCATAAGGATGACAATGGAGTATGGCAATTAATTTTTGATTGCTCAAGAAGAAGACAAGGAGCTGGAGGAGGAGCTATGATTGAGTCTCCCAAAGGTATGAAATATTATCCTGCCTTTAGATTCCAGTTTTCTTGTTTGAATAATACTGCTTAATATGAGGCTTTAGTTCAAGGTCTTCATTGGGCAAGAAAGCTAGGAATCAAGAATTTACAAGTGTTTGATGACAGTGAGATGGTTGCCAATCAAGTCAGAGGACTAAATGCTGTCAAAAATTACCTGCTCAAGAACTATAAGAGTAAGGTATGGGATCAAATGGAGGATTTCAAAGCTTTCAACATTGTGTCCATACCTAGGAAAGAGAATTTAGCTGCTGATAGACTTGCAGAAGTTGGGGCAACATTTGATGTGGTGGAAAACATCAAAAGAGATAGAGAATAGCCACATATCCATGTGGTTGTGAGGCTAGTAGTACCAGATAATAATACGTGTTGGTAGGTGTTTGAGAGTGATCAACAGATCATTAAATTTTTGCAAGAAGAAGCTGAATTCTCAACCCATAATGAAAATAGACTAGAGAAGCAGTATGGGAACCAGATAGTACAGCTGCATACAAACAAGCTTCCTAAGGGATTAGTGTCTTTGGAATACATTTTCAATCCTAACGATCAATTCAGAAAAGAGAAGGATAACATGCGGATCAAAGGAGAGGATTTAGATTCAATGCCAGTTGGAGAAGATAAAACACTTCAAATTGGTAAGGTGGCCACCGAGTAGGAAAGGTATGAATTCATACAACTTTGCCAAGAATTCCTTGATGTATTTTCTTGGAGTTATGAAGACATAAGGGGTTCAATCAAAAACTAGCACAACACACAATTGAATTGGACCCAGTTTCTTAGCCTATCAGGAAGAAGCAGAGACCAGTCAACCCACATATTGAGCATCTGATGAAGAAGGAGTTGAAAAAACTAATACATGCAAGTATCATATTCCCAATCAAGCATTCAAGTTGGGTTACAAATCTGGTCCGAGTCAGAAAGAAAAATGGAAAAATCAGGTTATGTGTTGACTTCAAGGATTTGAACAGAGCTTCCCTCAAAGATAACTACCCACTCATTCAATGGAATAGATCTTGCAAATAGTGTCTAGTTTAGACAGATTCTATCTCTTAGATGGATATTTAGGATACAATCACATCATGGTGAAATAATATGATCAATTCAAAACTACTTTCACCACCAAACGGGGCACCTATGCATACAAAAAAATTCCATTTGGACTGTCCAATGCTAGTGCTACTTTCCAAAGAGCCATGGATATGGCATTCAAAGGGATAATCAACAAGATAGTGCTGATCTATCTAGATGATAGATCACTGTGTTCTCCAAGAATGCATCAAACCACCTTTTCCATTTAAGGCAAGTGTTTCAAAGATGCAGAAGATTTGGATTATCTTTGAACCCCCAAAAATGCATATTCTTGGCCCATGAGGGTAATATTTTAGGCCATATTGTGTCTATTTAGGGTCTAGAAATTGATCCAGAAAGAGTTGAAGCAATACAGGCACTGCCATTGCCAAGTCACAAGAATGCTCTTCAAAGCTTCTTGGGGAGGATAAAATTTGTTCAAAGGTTTGTCCCAAATTTTGCTGCTCTGGTTAAGCCAATAACACTGATGCTGAAGAAGAGCTTGGTATTTAGATGGATAGCTGAAGGTAAGGAAAGCTTTGAAGCTATAAAAGAGGCCATATCACAGGCCCCACCTCTTGTAAATCCATATTTTTCCAAGGAATTTATATTGTATGCCTTTTATGGCAATGACACTATCTCTGTATTCCTGGTTCAGCAGAACAAAGAAAGCTCAAAGAAGTCAATTACTTTCTTCAGTTAGAGTCTAGAAAACTATGAGGTGATGTATTATTTCTTTGAGAAGAAATTCCTGTCAGTGATTAGGGGACTGAAGAAGTTTAAGCATTTGGTGTGAAACAAAAAAATCCAAATTTTGGGCTCCCATGTATGAGTTAAAGAATCCCTCCTCAGCAAGGACTTGAGTGAGAAATGTGCAGGGTGGATCACTCCTATCATGGAATTTGACATTTAGATTAAGGTCACCAAGCTAGTCCATGGGAAGGGCTTGTGTGAGCAGCTAGCCTTTGCTTTATAAGATGAAGAAAATAGTGGGAAGGAGGTTGTTCTTATTCTACAAGATGATCAAGAAGGAGAGAAAAATGATGTACTTGCTCCTTGTTGGACCCAAGACATGGTGCATTTCCTTCAAACAGGCATGTGCCCTCATGGGATGAATAAAGAAAAAAGAATACATTTCGGGTTACAAGCCATCCCATATGTCCTTATTGATGGTGTCTTGTTTAAAAGAGACATCAATGGCATTCTACTGAGATGCATTGGGACAAATCAGGCAGAGAGAGTACTACAAGAGTTTCATGTTGAAGCAACTGGAGGCCATTTTTATCCTAGAGTGACAACACTTAAAATCATGAAAGCAAGTTATTACTAGCCAAGAGTGTTTAGTGATTGTTATACATGGATTAAAATATGCAAGAATTACACTTTCTTTAAAGGCAAGGAAAAGCTAACAGCACTTCCATTACACCCAATCTTAGTCGACCAACCTTTCATGCAATGGGGATTGGAATTCATTGGAGTCATCAATCCAAATTTAATCCAAGGTCACAAATGGATCCTAACAACAACAAATTATTTTACCAAATGGACTGAGGCAGTGACACTCAAAGAGGCAAATGAGTCTAGTATCTTAGATTTCTATGAAGGGATATTGACCAGATTTAGAGTACCAATAACCATCATATCAGAAAATGCATTAACATTTATAGGTTCCAAAATTATAGGATGGGATGTTAAGAATGGGACTTATTTGAGCACCTCATCAAACTATTACCCTTAGGGTAACTGCCAGGATGAGTCTACAAACAAGAACCAGTTAAAAATCATCAGTAGAACTCTAGATGAGAATCAAAGAACCTGGCACACAAAGCTCAAAATGGTCTTATGGGATGATATAATAATGCCCAAGATATCTACAAGCAGCTCTCCATTCAATATCGTCTACAGAAAAGATATAGTGTTTCCTATATCACTTGAGTTTCCAGCATTGGAACTTTTGAGGCAACTAGAAATGTATGAGTTTGGACCAATGGAGGCCATGTACACTGAGCTGATAGAATTAGAAGAAACTAGAGAGAATTCTCTTCAAGCATTGGAGAAGAATCAGGCTTCAAGCAAGAGATGATTTGATAAGAAAGCAAAATCAAGGAATTTCTAGGAAGGGGACTTGGTTTTAAAGTGCGATGTAGGTTGAGCAAAACCAGGGAGACATTCTAAGTTTGATGCCATCTGGAGTGGTCCTTATATGATAAAAAAATGCAAAAGTAGCAATGCTTTCCAGTTGTCCACATTGGAGGGTGAAGAGCTACAGATCCTAGTGAACGGGATCTATCTTAAGCACTGCTACTAAAAGGGAAGTCCCACTCTGTACATATTAGTTGAGTTTCTCTTTCCTCTAAGTGCTTCTGCACATTGTCTTGCTGTAGTATAGGTTACTTTTCTCCTAAGTGCTTTTGCACGCTTTGCATGTTCTATTTGGAGCATGTATGATTTCAATTTTATACATAGTCATGGTGTTGTTTTGTTGCTCTTATGCAGTTTATTCAGAGAGACAAATGAAAATGTGGAGTTGAAACAATTTTCTACTCTCAGAAATATTCATTTCAAGATTTTCTTATGAAATTTGAGAGAAAAGGCGGCCGAGATCATGAACCAGAGGTAGAATTAGTATCAAACTATTATTCTTGACTCCATTCCCAAATGATACGACAAGAAAACTGATCTATTCATCTAGCAGGTAGATTTCCCCGTGAGTCACCAAATTGTTATCCATATTTCACCCTCGAGCTAAATATTGGATCAAATCATGACCCCGCATAGAAGGAACCCAGGAAAACTCATTCAAATCCTTCAAATTGGTTGCAGGAAGATTCAACAATGAAGTGGCAGGGATGAAGAAAGATCAAAGGATTCTTTGCAAAGGAAAATGACTCTGTCGGGCCATTTGTATGCCTTAAATCCATTCTCCAAGTTACAGGTAGGAAAAATTATGAAATTATAGGGTCAGATAATAAGGATCAATGCTACAGAGGAGCCAGAAGCAAGAAGAAGGAAGAACAAAAAATATTCGAGGTCCTCGGGCTCAAAATGGTTCAGGAAAAGGGCAAAAAATGACTAAGTATGGAGGAAGGAGCATAAGAGGCCACGTGTCCCAACGACGCTTCTCCCAGAGTGAATCCAAAAGGAAGAACTCAAACTTACGCTAACCTTCCATGTAGCAAATGGTCAAAAAGAGTCAAAGAGTGGGCAGAAAAACTTCAAAATTGGCTAAGTATAAAAGTACAAGCGGAGAGTGCCAAGTGTCAGTGTGGCACATCTCTAATAGTTGGTCTCAAGGCAGAGACCCAAATGAGCGCGAGCTAGCCACATACCCCAAAGTTGAAAACGTAAGAGGGACCATTGAAAATTCCACAAAGTACTGGAGGCCAACAAGTGTTAACTCAACGCTCCTCCAAAGGCAACTTTTGGTCGGATTTGTAAACAAGCACGGTGCCTCCACATGTCCTCAAAGGGGGGCAGAGTTATTTGAATAGCCAATACATAAACCAGGTCAGTGGAAGCTGTTAAGTGTCCTATGGGTGCTGTTTCAAGGGTAAATGGAGAAAAGGTTCCCGAGAAAGCGTGAGAGTGACAGGTGTCCTAGGGGAAAGTGGGGAGTCGGGTGAAAATTTAGTTTTTTGCCCTTTGCCCCAAAAGGAGAAAAAGTTGCAAAAATGCCCGCGTCTCCGCCAAGAGGGAAAAATTCAACATTTTCCTTTCATTCAAAAGGCATAAAGGTAAAAATGGAAGTGTATTTCCCAAAAAACCAAAAGGAGCCACGTGTCCAAGTGGAGTTTCGGGACTACAGGAGTTTCTTAAGTTTTGTATTTTTTACGTAGAAGGGCAGATCATAAATTACGGGCTTGTGGACCAAAATTTTTGTTCCAATCTAGCTACCAAGTGTCCCAATAAATAGGGGGACCCATTTTTCAAATTGTTTTCCCACCCATTTGTATAGAATCGATGCAAAAATTCAAAGGGGCATATCTTTCGACCCAGGGCTAGAAATATTGTAAATATGACACCATTGGAAAGATCTCAATGTCATCTACGCCGTGGGAGTTTGCAAATTCCATTTTGAGAAGGTTAGGTGGGATAAAAAATGGTGGAATGTCTTCCAAATTTTAATGCAGGATCATTAGTCTCAACAACCATATCAGATTTGATCTATTTCTGTCGTTTCCTCTTCCTTCAAGGTGGAAAACCAAAGATCAATGCAAAAAGATGGATTCGGGGGCAAATTTTAGAAGAAGTATTAACAACGGTGGTTTAGTTTGGTCATGCATTTTCTCGCTTCTCTCTCTCTTTTGCTTCTCTCTAATCGAATCTATAAATATGGTGGCAGGATTCATTGTAAAGGGTTGGATATTCTTAGTTTTTCAGGCTCCCTTCTCCTTATAGCAAAGGATTTGTGGGGCTCAATCCTTCCATTAAAATTATAATATGTTTCTACCTTTCAGCTATTCTATAATGAACTGTATCAATCTATAGAGACAATAAAATACATTTGTGATTGATCTTATATCCTTTTTGTTTCTTTTGTTTCTATGCGGCCTCTCATTATAGATCTGGCTATCTGTGCTTGTTTATTGTATGCATTTTATTGATTTGTGTCGAAATAAAATTGACTGTTCATTATTCCTTTGGTGCATCACCTGGTACTTTAGTTATTTCTTATTTATGTACTCTTTAATCCGTATCTCCTTGGAAAGTTTTAGACTAGATATAGATATAGATCCTCTGCGAATCCTTACATATGCACCTAAATAGAGGAATAAGGAACCAACCTTTAATCTAGAGTGTTTTTCCAATTTGCAAGATCCCACACCTTAGGAAAAATTCCATTTTATGCAATCACACCAGATGATTCTACCTTAGAAAAGTAGATCTTTAGAAATCATCTGGGGGTGCTGTGATTTCGCACCAATAGGTGCCATGTGCCTAGGTTTCGAGAAATCCTTCTCTACCATTGAAAAGTATATGTATGGGCAAGGCTGGCGGAATCTTCCACGTGTCTCTCTGGTGGTTCCTTGGTATGAAGCTCAAAAGAAGGATTCCCAAACAAGCGCAGCCCTTCCACGTGTTTAGGGTATGAAAAATTTACACCAAAAACATGCAAAAGACTAAGTGTGGGAACACCCAGTGGAAGCCTCCATGTGTCTCCCTTACACAACTATGAAGGTAGGACCCATAGTTGGATCCTCAAATGATTGTAAGTTCTCCACGTGGAAAGTATTTGAGTTGAGGTGGGTCAAAAAACTTCAAAAGGCTCCAGTGACCGGCCTTTCCGATTCTAACTTTTGATGTGGGCCCCAACCGAGCTACAGATTATCTCATAACTTTACATTATTTGAAAATGAAGCTTAAAAACTCCAAATTGCTCCACCAACCCACTTCCCCACTTTGAATTTTCAAATGCTAACTCAAACATGTGACATCACTCTGTCCCCTGCGGGGTTGTGGACCAATTTATAACTTTTCTCATTTTTCACAAAAAGGAAAAAAAAAATGAAAATTTTCCGATGATCTGCCTCTTCGCCTTTGACTTAAAATTTTTCCATGTTTCCATCTTCGAGTTAAAAGTAAGACTTTTTCCCTACCGCTTCATATTTGATGAATAACCAATTAGATACTATCGAGGCAGTGGGGCCAATTTGGTATTTTTTACAAATATGAGAAAAGTGAGAAGTTTCACCAAAAAGACCCATTGGGCCGCAGCCAATTAAGAACGAAAACATATCTGCAAACCTTTAGAGATAAATTTTGACAAGGAAAAGACACCTGTCAAATAGTGAAATGAAAGGGAACTTCACCATTTGCACCCAAAATTGAATTTTTATTCAAGGAAAAAGAAATTCCAAATAATTCATGGCTTGATATCAGTCCACGACCATAGAGAATGATGTACAATAACCCCCCTGTAAAGATAAAATAAGTACACATCCATTTGGGGAGACATAAAATACAATGAACCAGGAAGATTGAGAAATATTTAGAACAAACATGGTGAGATCAAATTGAGCACCAACATCGGCTCTGACTCGGGGATGGGCACTCCCAGTGAGTGCCACAAGAACAAAAGAGCAGAAAAAGTGCCAAAAATCCATTGGGCAATGGATTCAAATAAAAAACTTGCAGAGAAGAAAGATAATAACCAAATCCTATAAGACAAACCAAGAAACCCATAAAAAACTAGTTACCAAGGACTAGGAGAAACTAAAATAGAGAAACGCGAAAAAGGGATAAAAACAAAAGACTATACACCGTACAATGATGGCTGCCTTGATTCTGAGAAATTAGTCAAGGAGATGTTTCAAGTTCCTGCGATTATGGATATAACCATGTGAAGCTATTCATATACGTCTTTAATAATTGGTCATATGATTGTTTCCCTTTTCCATCCAAGTTGCTATCTGACCACATTTTTTTAGGCTTATCCTTTTTGCCTAGGTCAAGTTTTTCAACATCTCTCAAGGCTACATCAAATATCAAAGTCCTAGGAAAATCAACTTGCTCAAGATATCTGCATTGATCAATTTCATACTCCTTGAAAACAACAAAGTTCACAGATTTATCAACATCAATATATGTGTACAATACTTCATAAGAATCATTGTTGGAGTCGTCAATGAGATATAACATTTTATTTTCACCATATAACTTTACAAGGCTGCCCTTAATTGTTATAGTGGAATAAGACACGTCCATTTCAAAACTTCCACCCACACTAGTTGCCCATTTTCTGGATAGAAACCTTCCCCACTTAGCAGGACAATCCATAATTAATACATAAATAGTTCAGTACTTTCTTGGATAAGCTGACAATTGCACTACTAAACCCTTGACACATCCAACTACTAGCACCTCTCTTTAATCCATGGTAGTACATTTCCTATAACCTGCTGTTACTTTGATATTTAACTCATTCATGACCTTAAAAGGCATTACATTACATGAAGCTCTTGAGTCAAACATGTAGTTATGTAACAACCTATCTTTGATAATCAGAGTAGTGAAAAATGGATCCACATTCAGTTGAGACTCAACTAGAGAAGTTTCCAAATAAACCTCAGGTGATTCACCCAATTCCTCCAATGCTTCTGGTTTTTCTAATTGTGAAGTGGCAAGAGGAACCTCTACATTGTTTACATTTTTACCCTAGGTGACATTTTCTTCCTTAATCCCCAAATACTCAAATGCCCACTTCTTATGCTCAGGGAATCTAAGCAATTCAACAATAGTAAAAATAATCTTGATTTGACTCAAGATTTGGGCTATGTCACAAGGTAAGGAAGTATTAGGAGGAAGGTTTACAAATTCATCTGATGACATGGGATTTTTCACAATCTGAACATGGGGAGGAACACAAGTTTTATTTGGAGTGACAATGCCTTTTCCAGATGCATCTTTTTTACTGGTTTCCTGAAGGATACTGGTAAGCACTGAAATTTTTGGTTTGGCTTGAGGCCCTGCCCCTTTGGCAACCTTACCCCTAGTATTATATTCTTTTTCTTGGAAAAATAAGGATTTCATTAACAATTGTTTGTCCTCTTCTGAAGTAATTCCTCCATCATAATTTTTAATCATTAATGCCCTTAAGTACTAAAAATCATTATTAGGAAACTCAAAAGCTTGTACCATATCAATTTCAAAAGTTTGAGTGGGAGGAAGAGGTAATACCCAATGAATGCAATCCCAAAATTCAGCAGCAGTTCTAGCACTTATTAGTTCAGTTGAGGTTGCTCCCTGATGTGAACTTGTAGAGAAATCCATCATGCATGCATCATCATTAGCTTCCTCAACTTCTTTGTCTTCATCACATGGGTCATGGGGCAAGAAAAATCTTTCACACCACTCCTTATCATGGACCTCTTCCATAGTAACAACTCTAACAGCTAAAGGATCAGGCACCAATCTATTTTCCTGGGGTTGGGGCTGTCTATTTCCTGATCCCACGGGCCCTTTACCCCTGTCATCTGATCTATGATATCCTTTGGGATGATTTACAAATATTTCTTGACCTTGTGGCTTGTGCTGACATTGGGAACCTTATCCAATCCCCTTCTCTGCTCTGGCCAGTTTATAGGATATTTCCTTAATAGCTCCAGCCAATGTTTTTACAACATCTTCTAGATCCACAAACTTACTTGACTGAGTCTTCTCTGGATTGATCAGATTGATACCTTCCCTCTTAGGAATCTTACCAACTACTTTGATATTTTTTTTAATCTACAAAGCCATGGTGAAGGCGTGCCTCAAAGTTCCTAGGTTGTTGTCCACTAAATAATAAGCAACCTTTTTGTCAAAAGCATCAGAATACTTTATCAAACAAGATTCATCACATTGCCTTAATTTTGTAGGTAACCTTCTAAATTTCTTATTAAACCTTGTATTGAAGTAATGAACATATTCATTAGGATTCTTCTTAATATTCTCAAATTCAAACAAAAGAAACATGGGATCTGTCTTATCCCTATATTGCAATCTAAAATCATTTTTCATTTCTATCCATGAATCTATTGTGTTGTCTGGAAAAGACTTATACCAGTCATGTGTATCCTCGTCAAGAGTATGAATAAACAATTTTATGTACACATCCTCAAATTCAATCTCAAATTCTTCCATCATATTGAATTTTTTTTTTAAACGATGATTGCGAGTGATAACATTATTCCCTTGAAATTTAGGCAATCTATTTCTAACATCTTTAGGCACTATATTTGGATATCCAACCATACCTATAAAATTTATAGGACCAAAAGTATTCACAATAAAAGGATATCTGGGTGGAGGCTGGGCCATATTGTTTTGAGGAGGTGATCTTACATGAGATACAAAATAATGAGGGATAAGGGGTCTTTGGAACACAGGAGTATAATTTTCCAAATGAATTTCCTCTAAAGCCTCTGTTTCATGGGAAACCCTATCAACTTTGGAAAATACATGAAAAAACTGAAAAGCACACTTATCAGACACAAATGAAGGCCCCTCTCCAGTTGGAGAATTAATATCTATATGAAAATTACCTGATTTAGAATCACTTGAAGAAGAATCGTAATCCTCAACCACATGTTGATCACTTTTCACAATGGATAACTCTTTTCTTAATTCCCGATCTCCAAATATTTTCCAGACTATTTTTTCTTCTGAATTTGTCTTTCCTAGTTCTGGAAAAAACTTTCTGGTAGGGTCTTTAGTGAAGAAAGATATTCTTCCTTCCATATTTGAAAATATTAGTGACAAATTTCACTTAATACAGGTTAAGGCACCGAAATTTATCAAAATTTGAATCAACATGGAGTCACCATTAAGGATTTTAACCTTAGTTGTGCAAATGCACTATAAATGACTTGTCAAATATTTATCGACACTTAATTATGGAAAATCTTAGCAGATCTGACCTTCCATTACTAGTATTTATCACTCATTATATAAATTTAGTGCAATAACCACTTGAAACTAGAAATATTACACACAAAACTTGTAACTTTTCACAGTTCTTACAAATCTCAACACATGATGACATTTAAACAACGTATTTGCACTTAGATCATGTAAGAAACATTACCAGGGTCAATATGTGTACACCTTTGTTCAAATATTCCTTGGCAACGGTGCCATTCAGGTGTTGTTTCTACACAAATAGATCCCAGAGTTCAAATACTTCCCTGACAACGTAAATAAGTCCCTAGCAATGGTGCCATTCAGGTTTTGTTTCTGCACAAATATGTCTCGAAGTTTAAATAATTCCTCGGCAACGTAAATAAGTCCCTAGAAACGGTCCCATTTAAGTGTTTTTGCCGCATAAATAGGTCCCAGAGTTTCAAATAATCCCAAGTAATGGTGGCATTTAGGTGTTGTTTTCGTAAAAATAGGTCCCAGAGTTCAAATACCTCCCTAAAAATTCTAATAAGTCCTCAACAATGGTTCCATTAAGGTGTTATTGCCACACAAATAGGTCCTAGAGTTTCAAATAATCCCCGAGAACAACGTCGTTCAGGTGTTGGTATCCAAATTGATTCTCCCTCAAAATTCGAGCAGCGTCACATATTTAACAAGACACTTAGAGGCAGAAAAATCATGGTATAAATCATTTTGTAGTTGGGGAGGGAATTCAACTGACTCTTTTTCAATAAGGATTTGATCCATCCTCACTACTTTAGGTCATTCCTTTCAACCAGGGTGAGAGGACCCGTTTTGTAACCTTTTTTTGTGAAGGACGTGAAGAGATCCTTTTTTGCACAATTTTTAGGGGAACCTTGAGAAAATATTATCAATACAACACAATTTAACTCTCACGAGTTGTCACTTCTAAAGAATGGAGATATTTTCTGAAACAAGTCTCAGGTTACTAAAGATACTTAAAGCCTTCTTGCTTGTGCATAGTTTTGAAGTAGAATTTACTCATTTGTGGATACACAACACAAACAGGGGTAATTCAGGTAGGAATCATGGTTATTTGAAATTTTTAGTTGGGAATTTAGCAAGATGAATTTGATTTCAGCAAATCTTTGAGAACCTTTACAAAAATTAGAAAACTAACAGAAAAAAAGCTTTAGAACAACGAAAATAGTCCTTCAACAAGGTGTGTCAATGGATGCCCCGATCTGCACATTTCCACACAATCTTTAATAATTCAACACGAAGGCTTGAGCTAAACAATTAATTAAACATTAAAAACCCCTGGTTCATCATGCCTAAGATACACTCATAGGCTTACAAACAATCTTTATCAATATAGTGGAAGTAAAATGATTTTAAATTGTTTATTTCATTACTAGATAAAATATATTCTCATAATAAAATTACAAATGCCAAAATACTAACACATGGACAAGAGCTTGTGTGATTTGGAGAGATTTTAATATAAGATTTCAACAGGAATAAGAAAAACTATTTGAAAAACATTTTGAAATAAAAGTAGACACAATTTCACCCAATATCAACACAGATTAATTTGAGATTTATTATATTCATTAGTAGGGGAAAGTTTCTTGAAAAATCTCAGAGCTTCTCAATGGTTGTACACTTGAAACCACCTTGATGTGATTGAAATCTAAAACATAAGAAATTAACACTTTTCTCGGATGGTCTCTTAGGAAGATGGGATTTCTCAATTTTTCTCATAATAGTTAAACGCCCAACCATTTTCAAGAGTATTCTCATTGCATTTATACAATTCACTCACTCACTCATCCCAAATTTTCCCCCAAAAAGAATAATATTCAAGGAATCATTTACTTGTTACAAGTTTGTTCCAGAAAGTGATGTTTAACAAATTTACACCCAAAGCTGCCAGGTGGATAAATCATGAACTGATCATGTTTCTCAGACCCTTTATTATGACTGGGATGCCATATCATAATTCTTTGATAGTCCTTCTAATCATTCCTTTGTTTTTTTGTGCAAGAAATACCCTTTTGTGATCATTTTCAGGTGGCTCCATATGGCTTGCTATGAAAAGCAATCCTTTTCAACCTCGAGAATACACCTTGAGAAATGAGTGCCCTCAGATGAATACGTGCATTCATGCCCATCATAAATGAGTTCCCTCGCATGGATTATATCATATACCTGCACTGTGAGTCCAAATCATCCAATTATAAAGAGGAGCCAATGGAAAACTCCACGTGTTTCTTCATCACAGTTTTGATATGGTGCCCAAAAGTGGAGACCCCAAACAAGCACGGGATCACCACGTGTCTCAATATGGCAAAGTTATTGAAAGACTTTAAGGACCAGTGGAAGGTGCCACGTGCCTAGGGTCTGAGAAAGCCTTCTTGGCCATTGAAAATTCTAAGTATGGACAAGGCTTGCAGAATCTTCCATGTGTTGCTCTTACGATTCTTTGGTATGAAGCTAAAAACAAGGACTCCCAAACAAGTGTGGCCCTTCCATGTGTCTAGGGTCTGATAAAGTTGCACCGGACACTTGAAAAGGACTAAGGATGTGAAGATCTAGAGGAAGCCTCCACATGTCTCATTGGTACAACTGCGAAGGTAGGACCCAGAGGTGGATCCTCAAATGAGCACAGGCCCTCCATGTGGAAAATATTTGAGTTGAAGTGCTAGTGGACTCTTATTACCTTGCTCTTGTTTTAACATAGTTTCAAACTCATGTGGATAAAGAGAATTTTGAAATCATCATACCTGTCCACTCTATTAAAAATGTAAATCCAAACACTAGTGCTGGTTGCATTAGTCTGGGTAAAAATAAGAAATGAAAACTTGTTAATGATCCGCTTAAGATGCATTTAAGATCCCATGAGAAGGAGATTCAAGGATAGTCGGGTTGTTTTTTATATTTTGTTTTCTTGTTTTGTTTTTTGTTTAGTTGTGTTTTTCTTGTCCCTCTTTTCTGATATGGAAGAGGCATCTCCTGTTGATCCTCGTTGTTAAAACTTTGTTTAATGTTTCCATTATAACATGTTGTAATAGGGTAGGGTCCCCTTAATCCTCTTTTACCATTAATAAAACAATATTATTATTTATGATTGAAAGTATATTATTCTTATTATACTGTGGAAGTATTGTGATGTATCATGTCTATTTCTAAATAACATCTATTGTTGAAATTATAACATATATTGATGATATATATAGTTAGTAATAGTTTGCACTTTGTCTATCGAGAGCTATCTGATTCAATAAAACAAATTCCTAACTTAACCAACAAATATGGATAGTTAAAGAAAAATTCAACTAAAAAAATCATGGTAGAAAGATATTCCTATGGTATAAGTAACAAGATTCATGTACAAGTTAATTAGATCTATATGTTTCGAAGACACATTAAATATTATTATCTTCACTCAATAAAAAAATAGAAGAAAAATATCTATATGTTTTTGAAACACATTAAGTATTATTATATTCACTTAATAAACCGATAGAGATAAGAAAAGGTTGAGGCATATAAAAAAGGATACACACACACACACACACACACACACACACATATACATATACACATATACATATATACATACATATATATACACATATACATATATACATACATATATATAACACATTAAATATTATTATATTCACTTAATAAAGAGATAGAGATAAGAAAAGGTTGAGGCATATAAAAAAAGGATAAAGAAATATATATATATATATATATATATATATATATATGTATGTATATATATGTATGTATTTATGTATGTATGTATGTATGTATGTATAGATGTAGGTACACACTATGGTATAATGCTGAACAAGTGTGGTACGCACTATGGTATGAATCTACTACTTGATCATATAACTCAAAAACAACTGACACTGGGCTTCACCAGAATAGCTCCATGTTAGGGATTGTCAATGAAGTGATGTCAAAAATATAAAAAAACACCAAACATAATTTGATCAACTTCTACAAATAGGTGTGCCATAATCCAAGAACAACCAAGGAAAAAAGGAAAGGACATGAGATCCTAATAAATAGGAGTGTCACGATCCAAGAAAATCCAAGGTAACAAGGCAAGGACACAAAATCTGAAGAAGCAAGATCAACTGCTACAAATAGGTGTGTCACATTGATCCAAGAATAATAACCAAGGAAACAAGAAAAAGACACGAGATCCAAATAAATATGAGTGCCATGATCCATGAAAATCTAAGGTAACAAGGCAAGGACACGAAACCCAAAGAATCAGTATCAACACCCAATGGATAAAAGAATGCACCCAAAAAGTATAATAGTTAATACAATCTTTAATTGCAAATATCTCCTTTTCTAGCACCTATATTGAAAAACAGAGAGAAACACATAAAGTTTCTCAAAAAACCTAGAAAGCTGATATACTTTTTGAGTCAAAAAAATGTCTGTATATAATTGTACGTATTTTTTGAGAAATCTGCCAAAAAACCCTTTAAAATGTCTAGATTTCACTGTCTCAAAACATGGTCGAGTTTATAGTTGAATCTAGGGTTTTGGAACCTTCTAAATCCAATGGCGCACTTTAATTTGCATAAAAATACATGCTGTAGAAAAGTGCTAAATTTTTTGAATATGCGAAAATAATAAACCCTTGATTACAAAGAAAATATTGATGTCTACATCATTTATAGCTCTGATACCATGAAAGGAAAGATAAGAATATTGTTCCAAGCTACAATCTCATATAATAATAACACACTACATTAGATTTGAAAAATAGAAGACATAAAATACCATATATGGAAATCCATCATAATCCATAATGCTCAATACATTATAATATAATAACTTAAATTATTCAATATGAAATATGTACATATAGGAGGAGGGAAGTGCAACTACTACCTAGATCAGTGGTGAGGATTTTCCAACTAATTGATACTAGTAGTAAAGTTAACTTTAAAAGACTAGTAAGCTAACTCCACATAACTGAGAATCTAACTCAACAAAACTAGTAAGCTAACTCCACACAACTAGTACACCTAAGAAAGATAACCCAACAAGTGTAAGAATTATCCTAATAAATAAATAAATAAAAGGATAAATGATAACCTACACTAACATTAGTATATTCAAATGTTAAAATTATTACAAGGTTGAAATGTGTATCCATGTTACAGAAATAATATAGTTATATGTCAAGTATATGTTGTTTAACCTTTTTGCATTATTGGTAAACTTGATTTGAAAGGAGAAGGAAAATTGCTTATATTTGGGTTTTCATTGTTGTTCTTCCTTTATAAAATTATTCAAATAGTAAAATTTTATCAAGTTGTTGTCACATTTAGAAAGAAGTTATATATTACAAACACCACAAGTTCTTTAGTTAAGAGAGAAAATTACTTCTCCTTTAATTAATAATTTTTTTCCAAACCTTCATTCTATTGAAAATTTATATTTTTCAATATACCTCTATTTAAGTAAATTGGAATTTGATTGATTATTTAAGAGAAAGTAAAACAAAATACACCAGTTTCATTATATATATATATATATATATATATATATATATATATATATATATATATATATATATATATATATATATATATATATATATATCTACATATGTTATAATTATATATATGTACTAAACAAAATCATTACACACACACACACAAACTTTTAATAGTGAAAATAATTCTTAACATAGCCGAATGGCTATACAAAACAAGGTTTTTGTTTATATTAAAAAAATTGTGAGTGGGTTGGGCCGAGGCCCAAATCGCATCTTTTTATATTAATAAGTGGGTGTGGAAGGGACGGCGCCGCCCACACCCCAACCCATATAGTATGGAGTAGGTTGTGGGTGGCGCTCTCCCCCCACCCCCAAAACTATTAAACCCCAACACAATAAAATATATATGGTCGATGTTTATTTTATCCCTGCACATTTTTGTTTAAACAAGTGACATAAGATAAAACTTAGGGCCAAATCACTTTGACAGTAACATAATAATGTAGAATATATATATATATATATATATAATTTTAACTCAAAATGTAGTATTCACAATGGATATTCTTCTAGCCAAAAAAAAATTCTGTAGAAATGAAAATAAACAAAAAAAAAAATGGGCAAAACAATACTTGTAATAGAAATGGGGAAAACCTCCCATTTAACACAAAATATTAGAAAGAGAAAACATTGCAGTTGAAAAAACCCTTCATAGTTGTCATGGCCTCTATGCTCCCAAACCTGCAAAAGTTAAAATGAAATGGGTTATGGAAAAATGAGAATAATAAGCCAACAAAAGGAATTTTAGGAAATTTTAGAAAACCTAGCATCAAAGGGCAAAAAATGATTTGATCTAATGGTTGAGATTATATTCTACATAACTTAAAGTGATGGCATTTCAATGGGAATGATATTTAAATAAAAATTTATGAGTAACTGGCTGAATGAGGGCACTTAATGGGTAGGTTAGGTTGTGATATTTTGTGGAAGGGATTAATTAAGTAGTTGTTCATGGTATTTGATAAAGAATAAAAGATGGTTTGTAAATAATTAATAATAAGGTTTAGTTAAATCAATTAAATGGATCATGGTTATTGAATAGTTGGAAAATACCTTAATAAAGTAAGGAAATTTAATGGGATATTTTTAAATGGTAAAATATTTCAGGAAATAAATTTAAAAAAATTAGTTATAAAATTGAATTTGATTTCAATATGAAGGTGTAGAAATCATTCACGAGAATTTAGTCAACCGCAAGTAATGTTTATAACCCTTAAAAAAAATTAACGTAATTTTTCCCTAATAAATTGATAGAATTTGGTGTGGTTTCAAATGTTGAAAATTGTGGGCGTTAGACAATTGAACAAGCATTGAGAAAAATTGGAGACATTACGTAGTGCCTAAGGAGTTTTTGTTATTTATAGACCACATAATCCTAAAATATGTTTATACACAAAAGAAGTTGAATAGTAGGCATGCAAAGTGGGTATCATTTTTGCAGGGTTATACTTTTTCTTTAAAGCATAAAATAGAGAAACAAAATCAAGTTTCAGATGCATTGAGTAGGCATTTCACTCTATTTACAACTATGAAAAATGAGGTGGTTGGTTTTGAAGCAATAAAATATTTGTATTCTTCTTATCCTGATTTCAATAATATTGTTGAAATGTTAAGTCATCCATTTTCAGAAAATGAAGGTGATGCCCAGAATGAGTACCTTTTATAGGATGGCTATCTATTCAAGGGACGCCAACTATGTATTCTAGTAGGATATGTTGGTATCCAAATTAATTCTCCCTCAGAAGATGAGTAGTATAACAGATTTAACAAGACACTTAGAGACAAAAAAATCATGGTATAAGTCGTTTTATAGCTGGGGAGGGGATTCAGCTGACTCTTTGTCATTCAGGCATTGGAGAAATGGATAACACCTTCATTAAGAATTTGATCTATCCTCACTACTTGAGGTCGTGCCTTTCAACCAGGGTGAGAGGATTCGTTTTGTAACCTTTATTGGTGAAGGACGTGAAGAGATCCTTATTTGCACAATTTTCAGGGGAACCTTGAGAAACTATGATTAATACACCAAAATTTAACTCTCACGAGTTGTCACTTCTAAAGAATGGACATATTTTCTGAAACAAGAATCAGGTTACTAAAGACACTTAAAGCCTGCTTGCTTTTACATATTTTGGCTGTAAAATTTGTTCATTTGTGGATACACAACACAAACAGGGGTACTTCAGGTAGGATCCATGGTTATTTGAATTTTTTGGTGGGGAATTTAGCAAGATGAAATTGATTTCACCAGATCTTTGAGAACCTTTATAACAATTGGAAAACTAACAAAAATAAATCTTCATAATAGCCAAAATATTCCTTCAACTAGAAGGTGTGCGTCAATGGAGGCCCAAATATGCATGGTTTCACACAATCTTTAATAATTCAACACGAAGGCTCGAGATAAATACTCAATTAAACATTAACAACCCCTAGTTCATCACACCTAACATACAATCGTAGGGTTACAAACAATCTTTATCAACATAGTGGAATTAAAATGATTTTAAATTATTTATTTCATTACCAGATGAAAGCTCTTCTCATAATGAAATTACAAATGCCAAAATACTAACACATGGACGAGATATTGTGTGATTTAGAGAAATTTTAATATAAGATTGCAACATGAACGAGAAAAACTATTTGGAAAACATTCTAAAATAAAAGTAGACACAATTTCACCCAATATCGACACAGATTAATTCGAGATTTATTAGATTCATCAGTAGGGGAAAATTTCTTGAACAATCTCAGAGCTTATCAATGGTTGTACAGTTGCAACCATCTTGACGTAATTGAAATCTAAAACACAATAAACTAATAGCTTTCTCGGATCGTCTCTCAGGAAGATGGGCTTTCTCAAATTTTCTCATAAGAATTAAACCACTGACCATTTGCAAGAGAATTCTCATTACATTTATACAATTCACTCGCTCACTCATCCTAGATTTCCCCACCAAAAGGAGAATATTTGAGGAATCCTTTACTTGTTACAAGTCTATTCCAGAAAGTGATGTTTAACAAATTTACACCCAAATCTGCCAGGCAGATAAATCATGAACTGATAATGTTTCTCAGACCCTCTATTATGACTGGGATTCCATATCATAATTATTTGATAGTCCTAATAATTCCTCAGTTCTGTAGTGCAGGAAATTCCCTTTTTGATCATTTTCAGGTGGCTCCATATGGCTGGCTCTGACAAGCAATTCTTTTCAACCTCGAGAATACACCTTGAGAAATGATTTCCCTCGCATGGATTGTGATCCTCATAAATGAGTTCCCTCGCATGGATTATATCATATATCTACGCTGTGAGTTTGAATCAGCCATGTACAAAGAGGAGCCAGTGGAAACCTCCACATGTTTCTTCGGCAAACTTTTGATATGGTGCCTGAAAGTGGAGACCCCAAACAAGCACGGGATCACCACATGTCTCAGTCTAGAAAAGTTGTTTAAAGAGTTTAAGGACCAAAGAAAGGTGATGTTATACATATTTCGCCCCTAAGCTAAATATTGGATCAAATCATGACCCTGCATAGAAGGAACCCGAGAAAACTCATTCAAATCCTACAAATTGGTTGCAGGAAGATTCAGCAATGAAGTGGCGGGGATGAAGAAAGATCAAAGGACCCTTTACAAAGGAAAATGACTCTATCGGGATGTTTCTACACCTTAAATCCATTCTCTAAGTTACATGTAAGTAGAATTATGAAATTTTAGGGTTAGACAATAAGGATCAATGCTACAGAGGAGCCAGAAACAAGAAGAAGGAAGAACAACGAAGATTCGAGGTCTCTGGGATCAAAATGGTTTAGGAAAAGGACAAAAAATTACTAAGTTTGGAGGAAGGAGAAAAAGAGGCCATGTGTCCCAACAACGCTTCTCCCAGAGCAAATCCAAAAGGAGGAACTCAAACTTGCGCCATCCTTCCACGTAGTAAACTGTCAAAAAGAGTCAAAGATTGGGCAGAAAAGCTTCAAAATTGGCTAAGTATTGAAGTGCAAGTGGAGAGTGCCAAGTGTCAGTGTGGTGCATCTCCAATAGTTGGTCCTAAGATAGAGACCTAAATAAGCGTGAGCTCGCCACGTAGCCCACATTCTAAAAAGTAAGAGGGACCATTGAAAAGTCCACAGAACAATGGAGGTTGAAAAGTGTCAAATCAACACTCCTCCAAAGGCAAATTTGGGTTGGATTTATAAACAAGCACGGTGCCTCCACATGTCCTCAAAGGAGGGTAGAGTAAGTTGAATAGTCAATGCATAAACTAGGACGACAGAAGCTACCAAGTATCTTAATGTCATTGTTTTAAGGGTAAATGGAGAAAAGGTTCCCGAGAAAGTGCCAGAGTGACACGTGTCCTAGGGGAAAGTAGGGAGTTGGAGAAAAGTTATATTTTTACCTTTTTCCCCAAAAGGAGCAATAGTTGCAAAAATACCCGCATCTCCACCAAGAGGGAAAAAGTAAACATTTAGACCTGAGTCAAAGCCAAGGTGGGGCATCGAGGAGAAAATTTAAAATTTTCCTTTCATTCAAAAGGCATAAAGGTAAAAATAGAAGCACATTTCCCAGCCAACCAAAAGGATCCACATGTCTAGGTGGAGTTTCGGGGCTGCGGGAGTTTCTTAAGTTTTGTGTTTTACGCATAGAAGGTAAAAAACTAAATTGCAGGCCCGTGGACCCAAACTTCTATTCCAATTTGGCTGCCACATGTCCCAATAAATACGGGGACCCATTTTTCAATTTTTTTTCCCGTTTATTTGTACAACATCGATGCAAAACTTCAAAGGGGCATATATTTCGACCCATGGCTCAAAATATTGCAAATGTGACATGATTAGAAAGATCTTGATGTTGTCTACACCATGGGAGTCTGAAAATTCAATTTTGAGAAGATTAGGTGGGAGAAAAATGGTGGAATGTCTTCGAGCTTTCAATGCAGGATCATCAGTCTCAACAACCAGATCAAATTCGATCTATTTCCACAATTTCCTCTTCCTTGAAGGTGCCAAACCAAAGATCAATGTAAAAAGATGCATTCAGGGGAATATTTTAACAGAAGCATTAATAGTGGTGGTTGACTTTCAAACTACATTTTACCGCTTCTCTCTCTCTCTCTCTTGCTTCTCTCTAATAAAATATATAAATATGGGCGCAAGATTCATTGTAAAGGGTTGGATATTCTTAGTTTTGTAGGCTCCCTTCTACTTCTAGCAAAGGATTTTTGGGGTTCAGACCTTCCATTAAAATTGTAATATGTTTCTGCCTTTCAGCTATTTTGTAATGAACTGTATCAATCTATAGAGCAATAAAATATGTTTGTGATCGATCTTAGAGCCTTCTTGTTTATTTTTCTTCTATTCAGTCTCTCATTATAGATATGGCTATCTGTGCTTGCTTATTATATGCATTTTATTTGTTTTTTTTTAAAGCAAACTGACTATTCATCATTTCTTTGGTGCATCACTTGGTAGCTTAGTTATTTCTTATTTATGTACTCTTTCATCCCTGTCTCCTTGGCAAGTATTAGACTAGGTATAGATATAGATCCTCTGTGAATCCTTACATATGCACCTAAATAGAGGAATAAGGAACCAACCTTTAATCTGGAGAGATTTTCCAATTTGCAAGGTCCCACACCTTAGGAAAATCTCCATGTTATGCAATCACACCAAATTATTATGCCTTAGAAAAGTAGATCTTTAGAAATCAGTAGATCTTTAGAAATCATCTAGGGGTGTTGTGATTTTGCACCAACATTTTTAGTACGATCGGTCGGAGACTAAGTCTCTATCTTATTACAGTGGGAATTGATGTGCACCTCTTATGATTCTAGATTTTAAGAAGCTTAAAATTATACATCTAACGACTCCAAAAGTAACAAATCTACTGGTTTTAGCAGTCCAAGAAATTTCATGAGAAGGATACAAACACGGTCAAGATCCAGAGAAGAGGGAATGTTTGTCTATTTAGGTTTATCCCCAGACAGAGGGAGAGGAAGAAGAAGAGTTTAGAGGTATCCATCTCCACCAATCAAAGCTTTACCAACACCTCCTCCCAGAAGACCATTCATTCAATCAAGAGGAGTGCTCAGAACAATCAGAATGGCTCAGCCAAATCTTTATGTTAACTTCACTGTAAGTAGTCCACTTTCCTTGAATGCACAAAATCTAGTCCTTATTGCAATATTAAAGAGTATCCTATATTTCACTGGGGAAAATCAAACTTCTCCTGGTGACCATGTCCAAGATATTGCAAACTTCTATACAATCCATGAGATTCATGAAATGGACATTGTATTCAAGTTTCTAATCTCTTCACTAAAAGGGAAGGCTTCACAATGGTTCAAAAGTCTTGAGGTAGGCTCCATCCGAAACTAGAATCAGCTATGCACAACACTCCACAATCAATTTGGAGAGAAGGGTGATAACTTATCTTTGCTGGAACAACTAACAAATATCAAGAGAGCCTGAAATAAACAACTGGCAAACTTGAATCTCATATTCCAGTGGACTTGGGACATGATTCCAACAACATTAAAATCCACTAATGAAGGTGCATTCTTATACTTTCTCAGGGCTTTAAATTCTAGTATTTCTCTAATGATCCAGTCAATGGGGGGCACTACATTGCTAGTAGCCTATAGCATTTCCATAGGGGTTGAGAAACGTTTGATTCAAGCTAGTAATATTTCTCCTAGGCCATCCATGCCTCTGTATCCTTAGTTAGGAATCCCAAATACTAGCCAAATGCCTACATTATCTCCTACACCCACCCCTGAGATCCAGAGTTCAGCTGAAGCTTCCACTTCATCATCTAACACCTCTAAAGATCTTCAAGAAGTGATGAAGCAACTGCAAAACCTAGGAAATGAATTATTGACCATCAAAAGGGAACAGACACAGAGCTTTAGGCCATATCAGCCTCAGGCTCAATATTAGGCTAGACCCCAATACCATCAGAATAAGCCACCACCTCATACTGCAAATCAAAATCAAAATCAAGGACAACGTCAAGATGCTAAACCTTTTCGATCTTATGATAAAAATGTAGCCTCAACATCAAAGGCATTGGTACTTACACATAAAAATATGGAACAAGAATATGATTGGTGTTTTCCATGCAATCAACCACATCACCACTCCATGTGTTTTAATGGTGCTCTGAATCAGGATTTGATGGTGCAAACCAATATTTTGCCACAAGAACTTGGCCAAGAGGGAGATCAGTAGCAAGGAGCTCAACAAAGTGAACCTCCAGGAGAGGCAATGCTTGTCAATTGGTAGGTTGAAGACTTCTGTGGGATGAATCAGTCCCCTACTCAAGGTGTGGCTGCTAATACAAGGTCCAAAAAGAGAAGTATTGGAGAAGGCCAACCACTGAACCAAGATAACCATCAACCGTCCATCACTCCATAAGGTCATGGTGTTCCATGTATAACCCCCAACATGCAGAACCAATCCAAGCCACCTTCGAAATCTAGTTAGGCACTAGTTGTAACAATCCATGTGCAAGAAAGAAATATTATTAGGAAGGGTCAGAAGAAAGAGAACGCATTCAATATCATTGAGAAAATGAAGACGAACAGTGTGAACATTTCACTATGGGAGTCATTCCCCATTCCAGGGTAGAGGGATATGTTGAAAATTGCAACGCAAAATTAGTCAAGTTCAAATCAACCCCCTAATCAGTAAGAGAGAGTGCTTGTAAATGTAGTTCAACCTGAGAAGAATCAAGAAGAACAACAAGGTAATAACTTGAGACCTCTTTCATTCTATGTCTCATTGATTATTGGAGACAAATTAGTGCACAATTGTATGATTGACTCTCGGGCTAGTAGTTCTGTGATGCCCAAACAAATAGCTGATCAGTTGGGTCTCAAATATGAAGTTATCTCTAGAGGGGTAGTTCAATTAGATGGGAAAACAGTGACCACTATGGGAATCATCAAAGATCCGAGTTTCGCTCTACATGCCTACCCTAATGTAATTGTCTTGTAAAATTTTTTCATCATAGATTTGCCACCACATTTTTCTTTATTTCTGTCTAGGTATTTCACTACCAAGATTGGAGGCTACCTGTCTGCTGATTAGTCACATATGATCTTTAGGACAAGGTATGGGGCAAAGGCCACAATCATATCTGAACCTATTGTTGACTATCATATTGAATCCTATATACCTATCCTAATCAATGCTAATTGTTCAGCCTTTGATCAAGAAGACCTTCTAAACACTAATGAAGTAGATACCAAGTTGGGATGTATCCCTGATTTGACTCTAGATGAGTGGGAAAATAAAATACATGCTTTTGGCCCCTACAAGGAGATGGAAGAATCTGAGTTGGGTGTCTATTGTCTACATGAAGAGAATCATCCTCTTCCTGCCCTAGTTAAGCCAGAGCATAAGGATGACAATAGAGTATAGCAATAAATTTTTGATGGCTCAAGAAGTAGACAAGGAGCTGCAGGAGGAGATATGATTATTTCTCCCAAAGGTATGAAATATTATGTAGCCTTTAGATTCCAGTTTGCTTGTTCGAATAATATTGCTGAATATGAGGCTTTAGTCCAAGGTCGTCATTAGGTAAGAAAGTTAGGAATCAAGAATTTACAAGTATTTGGTGACAATGAGCTGGTAGCCAATCAAGTCAGAGGACTAAATGCTATAAAAAATGACCTGCTCAAGAACTATATAAGTATGGTATGGGATCTCATGGAGGATTTCGAAGCTTTCAACAATATTTCCATACCTAGGAAAGAGAATGAAGTTGTTGATAGACTTGCAGAATTTGGGGCAACATTTGATGTGGTGGACAACATCAAAAGAGAGAGAGAACAACCACATATCCATGTGGTTATGAGGCCAGCAGTACCAGATAATAATACATGCTAGCAGGTGTTTGAGAATGATCATTAGATCATTAACTTTTTGCAAGAAGAAGCTGAATTATCACCCCATAATCAAAACAAACTAGAGTAGCAATATGGGAACCAAATAGTACAAATACATATAAACAAGCTTCCCAAGGGATTAGTGACTCTGGAATCCATTTTCAATCCTAATGATCAGTTCATAAAAGAGAAGGATAACATGAGGATCAGAGGAGAGGATTCAGAGTCAATCCCAGTTGGACAAGAAAAAACACTTCAAATTAGCAAGGTGGCCACTGAGCAGGAAAGGTATGAATTCATACAACTTTGCAAAGAATTCCCTGATGTATTTGCTTGGAGTTATGAAGACATAATGGGTTTCAATCTAAAATTAGCACAACAAACTAATACAGGAAATTATCATATTCATAATCAAGCATTCAATTTGGGTTGTAAATCTGGTCTGAGTTAGAAAGAAAAATGGAGAAATCAGGCTGTGTGTTGACTTCAGGGATTTGAACAGAGCCTCCCTCAAAGATCACTACCCACTCCCTTAAATGGAACAGATCTTGCAAGTAGTGTCTGGGTCAGAGAGATTCTATCTCTTAGATGGATATTTAGGATACAATCAGATCATAGTGAACAAAGATGATGAATTCAAAATTGATTTCACAACCAAATGGGGCACCTATGCATACAAAAAAATGCCATTTGGACTGTCCAATGCTGGTGCTACTTTCCAAAGAGCCATGGATATGGCATTCAAAGGGTTAATCAACAAGATAGTGTTGATCTATCTGGATGATATATCACTGTGTTCTCCAAGAATGTAGCAGACCACCTTTTCCATTTAAGGCAAGTGTTTCAAAGATGCAGAAGATTTGGAGTATCTTTGAACCCCAAAAAATGCATATTCTTGGCCTTTGAGGGTAAGATTTTAGGCCATATTGTTTCTAAGGATGGTATGGCAATTGATCCAGAAAGAGTTGAAGTAGTAAAGGCATTGCCATTGCCAAGTCACAAGAATGCTCTTCAAAGCTTCTTGGGGAAGATCAAATTTGTTCGAAGGTTTGTCCCAAACTTTGCTGCTCTTGTTAAGCCAATAAAACTGATGCTGAAGAAGAGCTTAAAATTCAGATGGACAGTTGAAGGTAAGGAAATATTTGAATCTATAAAAGATGCCATATCACAGGCCCCAAATCTTATAAATTTAGATTTTTCCAAGGACTTCATATTGAATGCCTTCGGTGGCAATGACACTATCTCTATAATCTTGGTTCAGTAGAACAAAGAAAGCTCAGAGTAGCCAATTAATTTATTCAGTTAGAGTCTAGAAGACTATGAGGTGAGGTATTCCTTATTTGAGAAGAAAGTCCTGGCAGTGATGAGGGGACTGAAGAATTTTAAGCATTTGGTGTCAAACAAAAAAAATCCAACTATTGGTCTCCTATGATGGAGTCAAATAATTCCTCCTCAGGAAGGACCTAAGTGAGAAACATGTAGGGTGGATCACTCGTGTCATGGAAAATGACATTGAGATTAAGGTCACCAAGCTGGTCCATGGGAAGGGCTTGTGTGAGTAGCTAGACTTTTCTCTACAAGAAGAAACAAACAGTGGGAAGGAGGTTGTTCTTATTCTACAAGATGATCAAGAAGGAGAGAAAAATGATGTACCTGCTCCTTATTGGGCCTAAGACATGGTGCATTTCCTTCAAATAGGCATGTGCCCTCATGGGATGAATAAATAAAATAGAAGACATTTCAAGTTACAAGCCATCCCACATGTCCTTATTGATGGTGTCTTGTTTAAAAGAGACATCAATGGCATTCTGTTGAGATGCATTGGGATAGATCAGGTGGAGAGAGTACTACTAGAGTTTCATGTTGAAGTAGCTGGAGGCCATTTTTCTCCTAGAGTGACAACACTCAAAATCATGAAAGCAGGTTACTACTGGTTTGGAGTGTTTAGTGACTGTTATACATGGATTAAAAGATGTAAGAATTGCTCTTTCTTTAAAGGAAAGGAAAAGCTAGTAGCACTTCCATTGCTCCCAATCTCAGTTGAAAAAAATTTCATGCAATGGGGATTGGACTTCATTGGAGTCATCAATCCAAATTCAAGCCTAGGTCACAAATAGATCCTAACAACAACAGATTATTTTACCAAATGGACCAAGGCAGTGGCACTCAAAGAGGCAAATGAGTCTAGTATCTTAGATTTCTATGAAGGGATAGTGACCAAATTTGGAGTACCAGCCACCATCATCTAGGACAATGCATTAACATTTATAGGCTCCAAAATTATAGGATGGGATGTTAAGAATGGGACTTATTTGAGCACCTCATCAAACTATTACCCTTAGGGTAACGACCAAGCTGAGTCTACGAATAAGAACCTGTTAAAAATCATCAGGAGAACTCTAGATGAGAATCAAAGGACCTGGCACACATAGCTCAAAATGGCCTTATGGCCCGATAGAATAACACCCAAGAGATCTACAAGTAGCTCTCCATTTAAGCTCATCTACGGCAAAGAGGAAGTGTTGTCTATATCACTTGAGTTGGCAGCATTGGAGCTTGTGAGGAAACTAGAAATGTCTGAGTTTGGACCAATGGAGGCTAGGTACACTGAGCTGATAGAATTAGAAGAAACCAGGGAGAATTATCTTCAAGCATTTGAGAAGAATCAAGCTTCAATCTAGAGATGCTTTTATAAGAAAGGAAAATCAAGGAATTTCCAGGAAGGGGGGCTGGTTTTGAAGTGGGATGCAGGTCGAACAAAACCAAGGAGACATTTTAAGTTCAATGCCATCTGGAGTGGTCCTTATATGATAAAAAAATGAAAAAGTGCAATGCTTTCCAGTTTTCCACATTGGAAGGTGAAGAGCTATAGATCCCAGTGAATGGGATCTATCTTAAGCATTGCTACTAAAAGGGAAGTCCCACTTTGTACATATTAGTTAATTTTCTCTTTCCTTTAAGTGCTTCTGCACATTTTCTTGTTGTAGTATAGGTTGCTTTTCTCTTAAGTGATTTTGCATGCTTTGTATGTTCTATTTGGAGCATGTATGATTTCAATTTTTTACATAGTCATGGTGTTTTTTTGTTTCTCTTATCCAGTTCATTCTGAGAGAAAAACAAATCCCTAGAGTTGAAACAATTTTATACTCTCAAAACTCTTCATTTTGATATTTTCTTATGAAATTTGAGAGTACATGCAGCAGGGCTCATGAACCAGAGGCATAATTAGTATCAAACTATTATTCTTGACTCCATGCCCAACAGATACAACAAGGAAATTGATCTCTTCATCTAGGAGGTAGATTTCCTTGCGAGTTGCCAAATTGTTATCCACATTTCACCCCTGAGATAAATATTGGATCGAATCACAACCCCGCATAGAAGGAACTTTAGAAAACTCATTCAAATCCTATAAATTGGTTGCAGGAAGATTCAACAATGAAGTGGCAGGGATGAAGAAAGATCGTAGGATCCTGTACAAAGGAAAACAAATTTGTCGGGCCATTTCTACGCCTTAAATCCATTCTCCAAGTTACAGGTAGGTAGAATTATGAAAATACAGGGTCAGATAATATGGATCAATGCTACAGAGGATTTAAGAGTAAGAAGAAGGAAGAACAACGAAGATTCGATGTCCTCGGGCTCAAAATGGTTCAGAAAAAGGAAAAAAAAGGACTAAGTATGGAGGAAGGAGCAAAAGAGGCCACGTGTCCCAATGATGCTTCTCCTAGAGTGAATCCAAAAGGAGGAACTGTCATCACCAATCCGGCACTATGATAATTCTTCACTGGGAACTCCTCGTGCTATGATTATTTACTAATGCATAGCCTTTAATTTGGTGGATGTAATCTGGAAACACAACAACAAACATAACACAAGAATACCATAGAATATGATAAAAAGGAATGATGATGAATCTAAAATATCAGAGTAGATTATAATATTAGCATGAAATTGTTACAATCTCACCCATGAGGTACTTTAAGTGTTATTGACTTCACTTGCATTCCACCAATACTATGGGAGAAACTTTACAATTACACCTCTTAATGGCTTCTTCAACACACCTTTAAACTGATGGCTTCCTTTACACACTTCATACAATATTTCTCACTACTTCCTTCTATGCTAAATGAGGGGGGTGGCCTCTTTATTTATAGAACTTCCAGGCTTATCCATCTTATCTCTAAGATAGGATAAGAAATCCACTCTAACGAATCATATTCCATACCTTAACTCTTATCTGTACATGTAAGCTTATCTTTTAAGATAAGATAAACCTTATCATTTCACATGGGTTCCACATTTTTAGACTTTTTACAAATAAAATACACAAAATATCTAGGACCTCACTCCTTGTCCTTATTACCAATATAATATTTCTAATTCCTAATCATGTAGACCCTACTTCTCTACTTACCCAAACTTTGACATTTTAACATTACCGGACCACTTACGACAACTATTTACTTTTTACCACAACATTCCTATTGTACTTTTGACTATTGTCGTACTATACATTATTGGCGGCGTCGTACTGGCAGTGCCGTTATCTTCTATCAGATGCTACTAGTAATTATACTTAACAACATCCTATTCCTAATACATACATTAATGAATTAGAAATTACGGAGGAAAATTTTAGTGTCGACATCTTCCCCCTTCCTAGCTTCTACTCCGTCCTCGGAGTAGACTATTTCGGTGCTTGGAAAATCTTTAACTTGTCGTGGTTGACCCATTTCGTAATGGGAATGCCATCCAATTCCTCCAGTTGGTAAGTACCATTTTCATGCACAGCTGCTATTTT
The DNA here is from genome assembly GCA_019776745.2 of Taxus chinensis. Classification (NCBI taxonomy): domain Eukaryota; kingdom Viridiplantae; phylum Streptophyta; class Pinopsida; order Cupressales; family Taxaceae; genus Taxus; species Taxus chinensis. The sequence goes on along the minus strand of CM034155.1, from coordinate 488,354,880 downwards.
GTAGGGCCCCATCCATTTTGGAAGAAATTTTCTCTGTCTTCTTTTTTTGTACCTGGAATCATATACTAGAACCAAGTCATTCACATGAAATGGAGACCAACATACTTGACTGAGTTCATTGTAATCAAAAGTGAATATGTGTATGTACCTTCGAAAGAGCTAGAGGTAGGATTCCTTCTCACTCTCCATCACAGCATCACCAATCTTTATTTGTTGGAGATGATCATCAACTTCTTCTTCAGATAATTTTATGGGGTCATGAGTTGGTGTGACTGGAAGGATATCCATGAATAAAACATCAACCTCAATTTCTTCATCTTCAGTGTCCACTTCACTGGTACTAGAGTAATCAGAGGATGTCCAATCATCAGTTTCATCACTTGAATCCACAGGTTCTGCCTTATGATGTCAAGGGATCACGTTTATCTTCACCCTCTCTCTACCACATCCAAGTGTCATGAAACCTTCATTCCAGTAGTTTCTTGCATGAACTCTCCTTAGCCATGGTCTTCCCAGCAACATTGGGTACGCAACAGTACCATTTTTCATCACCTGAAATTATACCACACATACAACACCCATAACAGATATTGCCACATTTGAAACTACACCTTCTGGTTTAGTTTTTCCTTTATTTAATGACCTTAACATAAGTGTTGAAGGGCGATCAATTCTTAAACCCAACATATTCATTACAGACTCGGTCATTACATTAACTACAACACCTCCATCAACTAAGACATCATGAATTGAAATACCATTACATAATACCTCAGCTTGTGGAGCATAGGGATCCGCCTCTGCCTCCAAAACAGGGACCTCAACCTCCTTCCTTCGTCGAGCATTGAGTCCACTTCGCAACTCCCCCGCCTCTTCTCAGAAGACATAGCCAAGAGTTGACCATATGTAATATTTGCAGGCCTTTTGGACAGATTTTCCAAGATGGAGTATGGTCCTTGCCCCTGTGAAATCAGAAAATCCTGCACACCCAACTTTCTTCTCCTATGTTTCTTACTAGTTTCTCCTTTCATCTTCTTAGGATCATTTCCATCTTGATTATCTTTTTCTTTTTTTCTTTTTGTTACAAACACATCTACTTCATTATTTATGCTCTTATCTACTACATCAAAATAATTCACAGGTGATTTTCCTTTATCATTATCTCTTGTACCAGATGTAGAAGCTCTATCTGGACAATTATACTTATAATGACCCTTTTTATAACAACCATAACAAACAACTTCAAAAATATTTCTTTTTGGACCTCTATCTCCTCCCTGAGAACTAAATTCCTTTCCTTGAAGAAGATTAATAGTTAACTGACCCATCTTCTTGAGCAGATCTTCATACTCAGTAGATGTACTAGAAGAAAGATTTGTGCTCACCGAAATTGGTTGTGGATTCTGGACCAAAGGTGTTGGTGTAGGCTCTACCTTAGCAACAAATTCTTTGGGCTCCTCTTCCATGCTTTCTTCTTGCCTTCTTGCAATCTGCTTTGCTTGTTCTATGGTAGCTGGGCGGTCATACTTCAATCATTGTCTGATCTCTAGCTTCATCCCAAGAATGAAGTGCTTACAGAGGAGATTATCCACGCCATTCATCAACCCATCCGCTAATCCTTCCTTCCAGATCTGGGCATCGAGCTTCCTCCTTAGCTCTAAAACATGAGCATGATAATCCTTTATCTTCTCCTTCTCTCCTTGGGATAGCTTTATGATATCGATCATGAGATTTGCATATTTCTGTTGTTTACCAAATTCTTCAAGAAAACTTTTAGTTAATAAATCCCATGAATTTTTCACATTATCACCTAGTGTTTCAAACCACCTAAATGCTGAACCATCCAAAAAGGTAGGAAAAAATTCAGTCCATTGTTCCCTTCTTATGAGGCCATTACAAATACAAGATCGTTTAAAATCTTGAATGAAAGAAGAAGCATCTTCATTAGATTGGGCTGAAAAAACAGGAATCTTTCCCATTTTCAAAAGTAACCACCGTGAAATACCAACCCACAAGTACAATCAACAAGACTTATGTGCACAATAATTGGAATCACTATAATAGAAAGTGACTTTACACCTTTCTATAGTAAAATAGAAATGACCACGGTAACTATGGTAAAACTTTTCTTACTGTGGTAAAAACTGACTTTACTGTGGTAACACTATTCACAGCAAAAAGTGAAGTTACTGCGGTAAATACTATTCACGGTAAAAAGTGACTTTACTGTGATAAATACTATTCATAGCAAAAATGACTTTACCATGGTAACTACTATTCACAGCAAAAATGACTTTACCATGGTAACTACTATGCACAGTAAAAATAAGGTTACCCTCCAATTGATTTTCGACTAAGTGGGAATATCTCTCCAGAAAATCCACCAATGAGGAATGGTCCCAGAAATGGAACCAAAATGTCATCCCAATCCAACACTATGATAATTCTTCACCAGGAACTCCTCGTGCTATGATTATTTACTAATGCACAACCTTTAATTTGGTGGATGTAATCTGGAAACACAACAACAAACATAACACAAGAATACCATAGACTATGATAAAAAGGAATGATGATAAATCTGAAATATCAGAGTAAATTATAATATTAGCATGAAATTGTTACAATCTCACCCATGAGGTACTTCAAGTGTTATTGACTTCACTTGCATTCCACCAATACTATGGGAGAAACTTTACAATTACACCTCTTAATGACTTCTTCAACACACCTTTAAACTGATGGCTTCCTTTACACACTTCATACAATATTTCTCACTACTTCCTTCTATGCTAAATGAGGGGGGTGGCCTCTTTATTTATAGAACTTCCAGGCTTATCCATCTTATCTCTAAGATAGGATAAGAAATCCACTCTAACGAATCATATTCCATACCTTAACTCTTATATGTACATGTAAGCTTATCTTTTAAGATAAGATAAACCTTATCATTTCACATGGGTTCCACATTTTTAGACTTTTTACAAATAAAATACACAAAATATTTATGACCTCACTCCTTGTCCTTATTACCAATATAATATTTCTAATTCCTAATCATGTAGACCCTACTTCTCTACTTACCCAAACTTTGAAATTTTAACATTACCGGACCACTTACGACAACTATTTACTTTTTACCACAACATTCCTATTGTACTTTTGACTATTGTCATACTATACATTATTGGCGGCATCGTACTGGCAACGCCGTTATCTTCTATCAGACACTACTACTAATTATACTTAACAACATCCTATTCCTAATACATACATTAATGAATTAGAAATTATGGAGGAAAATTTTAGTGTCGACATCTCTTAGATGCATTGTAAGTTGTAAAATTGGAAATTGCTCTAATTTAGGCATGTAGAAGATGAGTAGAAATTTCTGTTCCCATATGAATAATCATATAGACCTACGAAGAAGAGCATGTTCTAGTAAACTGCTAAAAATAGTAATTTCCACCGTCTAGAGTAGATTTAGTCAAAGTTAGATATTTCTTGGAAACTTGATTTTGGACTTGTTTTCATATTTAGGAAAAATTTTAATTCATGAATCAATAAAAAAGAAGGAGATATATTTTCTTTTGAGTTCAAATTATTTGCAATATATTGAGTGTGTTCAAAATTTGGTTACATTACTAGAAAAATATTGTTGAGACACAGAGGCCCCTAATTCATGAAGACAAATTTAATAACAAAGACTGTGAAAAACTATATACATCATAGGGATTTGGGTTAGTTGGTCATTGACATATATATAAAAGTGTAAATTTTAGATAAAATTTTCCTTTCACTCATATGTCCATCCACTGAAGGGGACTGATGTTCACTGGTTTTCCCTACATCACATGTTTTTATATAATTACTTGACCTTAATAGAATCCTCCACCAATACCCATACACTCAATACATTCCAATTATTGAGATTTGTCGGTTTATCGATAGATTATAATCTTCAAACTAATCAAATGAACTATAATATTCAAAACAATAAACCAAATTATATTATTTGATTTGAAACACTATGATTTCATAACTAGAGTGTTCTAACTTAGTTGGTCATTGACGTACGTACAAAATTGTAAATGTTCGATAAAATATTCCATTCACTCATATGTCCATCAATTGAAGGAGACCGATGTTCACTATTTTCCCGTAGATCACATGCTTCTATACAATTACTCGACCTCAATACAATCCTTGACCAATATCCATGCATTCAATACATTAAAATTATTGAGATTTATTGGCTTATAGATAGATTATAATCTTCAAATTAATTGAATGAATTATAATCTTCAAAAAAATAAACCCAATTATATTCTTCAATTTGAAATGTTCCCTTTTCATAACTAAATTAAACATCATTTAGTTGACAATGTTGAAGTTGTAAAATAATAAATTAAAAAAAATACAAAGTTTTTTTTGGTAGATAATTAGTCTCTTCTATCTAGTTTTTGGATGTGCGCAATTTTTGATGAGTTTAGTTTCATTTCCTTCCTCTTTGTAATTACTCCAATATAAAATTTAAAAGAGTCCATATCTATGGGAACTTATATTTACAAAAACTTATTTTCTTCAAAACTACTTTTACACCGCTCCTTACAATATGATATATCTCGTGAAACAACTACCTCAATTTCTTACATAACATGAATTCTCTCCCTTTTAAACTAAAGTAATTATTATCATGTCACTATTCAAGGGTAGACTTTCCCATTTATCCAAAAATCCACTTTCCTCTTCCTTGGACATCTCATGAACCCTTCATATTTGTATCTCTTCCTCTCCCATTGTTTTTCTCCATCCAATTTGACTTCTTCAATAAATCCCATTCGACATTTTCATCATACATTTCGCATATAATTGCTACTTTTATATATGTTTTCAAGGCTTAACACAACTATATTTTTTATGTTACCTATAATAATGTTAATTAATAATTGGGTTGTGTTTTGTTTTAAGAGTGGATAAGGAGTGTTTTCAATCCATGAAGATATATTACCTAATTCTTGAGAATATATAAGAAAAGACATTGGACATGTATCATTCCTTCTTCCTAAAGAAAAATAGGGCTGAAGTTTCATAATGGATTGATGTACTTCTCCATTATGAATAACGTATTTTATGGGCTCAAGGGTTTCCTCCTCTAACTAGTATATAGTATGCTATTTTTCTTCAATGAATATATACGGTTTTCTTATCATTTAACAAAAAACTTATCAAATAATTTAATCTATTTAAATATATATGTATGTATGTCTAGGTATATACAATTGTGTGGTTAAATCTATATCTATATAAATATGTATAAAATAATTTTTTGTAATTAAAATTTATATGTATGTATAAAAGAAAGTTTATATATCTATTTTATCATTTCATACAATTATAGAGTAATATTATAATTTGAATATTAAAAGTATTATATAACATTTTATTATTATGCAAATTTGAGATAAATTTAATAATGTTAAGAGCTTAAGGGGTAAGAGATTTTTGGAAGGTGCTAATCCCTCAGGAAGAATTCCTTCTAATCTTATGACTTATGCCAAGTCCTCACCTTTTGTTTCTTTTGGAGTAGAGGTTCTTAAATCTGATTCATATTTCAATAAATATGGGATCATTTGTAGATTCAGCCATTTATGCTTTGGTATCACAACACTTCATGAATGGATCTCAACTCATTGGAAGCCTATTATGGAAGGTAGACTAGACATTTACCCTACATCTAGAGTTATTGTCATTAAGGTTATTTTATAAAACCTTGTATAAAATTTGGAGTTTTTGAAAAGTTTATAATTTTAAGTCTCACTTTTTGCTTATGAAGCTATGGATTCCACTATTTAATCCTATGACTGATAATTTCTATGTCAAAATTTAATGGATCCCATTTTCATATTTGTCTCTCTAATTTTATAGTGAGAAGTGCTTCCTTTCAATAGTGGATACCTTTGGTAAATGTTTCGCTATTGACCCAAAGATGTCTTTATATGATTTTATCATGTATAATTGCATATTGGTAAATGTGAATACTTATGTTGATTTTTTAGATTCTATTGAACTCATAGTGGATGGTAGAATCTAGAATCAAAATCTATACTATAAAGGTTTACCCTTTAGATGTAAGACTTTTTTTTATCTTTTTCACTTAGCTTCATATTTTCAGATGGGTTAAAAACATCTTAAAAGTAAAACAACTTGGTGGAAGAATTTTGAACCAATTCATCTAGTCGTTGATAGTTATTTCGATGGGGATGAGAGGAAGATTCAAATTTCATGAGGATGATTTATGTCCTAAGATTAAGGAGGTCATTACTTCCCCTACGCATGTAGAAAATGATTCCTTGCTATGTTCTGAAGTGCTAGTGGACTCTTATTACCTTCCTCTTGTTTTAACGTAGTTTCAAACTCATGTGGATAAAAAGAATTTTGAAATCATCATACCCGTCCACTCTATTCAAAATGTAATTCCAAACACCAGTGCTGGCTGGATTAGTGTGGGTAAAAATAAGAAACAAAAATTTGTTAATGATCCCCTTAAGATGCATTTAAGATCCCATGAGAAGGAGATTCAGGGATAGTCAAGTTGTTTTTTATCTTTTTTTTTTTCTTGTTTTGTTCTTTGTTTGGTTGTGTTTTTCTTGTCCCTTTTTTCTGATGTGGATGGAAATTAGTCAAAGATATTCATCTTGAATAGATATTTGGAAATCCAAATTGAAATGACATGTCATGTAAAATTCATCAAAAAATTTAGTGAGATCGGAAAACGATATGGGACGTCGTTTCTCATTATTGAGAACCAAATCAACCAAAAAAAAAGAGTCCAAAGACTTGAAGCTATGCTCATTTATTTTATAAGACAACAAATTGACAAAGGCGGGGACAATTTTTTTTAATTTTTGAAAAAGAGAAGAGGAAATGATAGATTGTTATTTTCATGTGCAACTTATTAAAGTGATACTTCAGTTTTTAAAAATAATAATCCTCCAAATCAAATTTTGAAGCTCTTATATTTATTTATGTTGAAATATGCTTATAGGGAACCTTCCCCTTACAATACATATCAATAGATATAAAGTTATAAAAGTGAGGAACAAATGGAGTTGTCTCTTCTAGCAATAAAGTGATACAACCAAACATGCACCCAAACAAAAAACAAAACAAAAACCAAAATTAAAAAATCCACCATATCATCCCTGGGACTCCTTCCCATGGGATCTTAAAAGCACCTTTAGGGAATCATTAAGAATTTTCCTTTCTTATTTTTTAATGACGGTAATACATCCAACACCAGAATTCAGGTTTACATTGTCGTTAGAGTGAATAGGAATAATGATTTATATATTATCCTTATCATAAATTTCCTCAACCGATACAGCTACATAAGATTTAATAGGATCTCAGGCACACATTCATCTAAATCAGCATTAGAATTAGGTGCACATTAATATTTTTCATTAATCAGAGTATAACATGGAAGTGCATCTTCCCACTAGGTGGATCTCATATGTTTATACCTCTCAAGATAACAATCTGTAGAAACCTATCCTTAAGCAAAAAACCTTCTACATATGAAGGGAATCCCTTCACAGTCAATGTTTTGTCCTAGACATTAAGATCAAGATTATTAGGAAGTTCCTTTGATGTATCTAATTCAACAAGGATCTGATCCCGGCATAGGTTGCGTGGATATAACAAGTGGTGTTAGTTTCAATATTAATGATACTATCCAAAATATATGCTGTGGAATCTAAACAATATGGCTACCAAAACTAGAAGGGGAAAATGAAGAAATCTAGTCTAAAGTGATTTGTTTGAGAAATATTTAGTAAGAGGGTTAAAATATGGGATCCAAGGTTTCAAAATATATTAGTAGGGTTCCTAGACCCAGATGATTTTAGTAATGGAATTCCTATCCACAAGATCAAAGAAAATGACAATACAAATGCCTTTAGTATGAGGGTAAATGTCTACTTTTCCTTTAAGAAAATGAATCCAACACTTTGAAATCCATGAATGTAGATACGGAAAAATGGGCCACTAATCATTGAATTTACAAAGAAGAGCATGCCCCTGTAATTAAAATTAAGATTTAGACGCTTATTCTTGAAATATCATACACTGAGTGGAAGGGGTACAGGTCATGTGGATGAAAACATCACTTTCTGAATCATGTCCCCCTAAAATGTTTGCTTTGGTTTGTATTAGGGGAGTGAGAAGTGACATTGAGAGGACCTGGATCACCATTCTTTCCTAAAATGACCATGCCACAACAAGGGATGCAATTTTTAAATTGGTTTACAACATCAAAGGCTATAGCATGGTTTGATCTACCTAACAAAACAAAAGCCACAGGTGAAAAAAACATCTGACCTTCAACAAATAAAAAATCATAGGTAGGGGAGAGTTAGTCCAACACCCCATGAGAAAGAACCATTTTCTTCGAGACATATGTGCCTCCCTTCTTCCCAGTAAGCCCTCGCATCGATCTATAGCCTTCAAAGAAAACTCTTCATCTAGCCACACTAGGAAAAACCCCATCTTTCTACTCTGATTCATCCATGGATTCCATGGCCGAAGAAAGAGGAAAACCATCTCATTATTCAGAGATCTTTCCTCCAAAACAATCTTTGGAAGCTCTACCACTGACACCGATACCCTACACCCACAGGCAACCATCGCTTAAGATTCTAGAAGCACTCAGATATATTACGGTGTGCATTGTTTCCATTTATATGTATTTTGAAGTTATTTTATGATTTTATGATTTATATTTATCTAGATCATTATAATGTTATTTAATTTGTTTATATTAATATCCTTTAATTTTTCTTGAAAGATATTAGTGTAGATAGGAGAAGTTTAATCCTTGCAACAATTACCTTATTTAATTTCACACCATCAGTATGGAAGGAAGATAAATAGTAGTTCCTCCTCTAGGGGAAAGCAAGGATACATCGTTGGTTGAAAAAAAATGAGGCTTTTATAAATGATGGAATCAATTCCATTCAATCAAATAAATGACTTGAGGCCTTTTTGGCAGTGATTAAAAAAATCTACTTTATCTTTCTGATGGCTACCAAAAAATAAAATTCATCACAATAAAAAAAAAGGTCTATCATATGATAATATCTACTTGAAATTGTCAAAAAAATTGTATGCTCTGTCGGACTTTGAGAAGATCATTATTTTTTCCTTTTTCTGTGGTAACCCTTTAATGAAAAGTGATCGTTAACTATAAAATTAAATGTACAGATCAATTGGCCATGCTAATCTGAATCATTTTCCATATTACCTCTTGTTTACATAAAATATTTAGAGAGTTACTGATGGTTTGAAGGGGGAATTTGTTTGAGGTGGTCTGATAAGTGATGATTGAGAAAGGATTTGGATGGATTTTAGTACTAAAAGGAGGGACTCTCAAAATTGAGTAAAAGTGTAGAATATAATTGTATAAAAATTGGAAGCCCTTTATAACATAATTATTCTTTCCACATATAATAAAATTTCGTTAAATTCTAGAAAAATGTATAAAATAAAAATACAGAGTATTTTATCATAGTAAAAATAATTCATACCCACATGAATATGTATGTGTTTGATAGATTTTTTTGGAAATCCCTTTTTAATATTTGTGTTTAATGAAAAAGTTTGGTTGATACTCGCAAAGTGCTTTCCGAAATGCTTAAAAGGCGCATAAAATTTTCATGGTCAGTGATGATGATAGTGTAGGGTAGGAATGATAAGGATGCATTGAAACATTTCGAAGAAAAACCAACAATAGGAATACAACGCAATGGTTCCAATTGCACTTAAAAGCCCATAAATGGCATGTGGTTTTACATCTACATGTATATTGATCCATTTAATTTGTAGATCTATAGCAGGGAATGCTAATATGGTAAGTGTTCTTTTGGATATGCATTCGAAATGCAATGGTGTAGATAAGGCATGCTAACTATTTTACAAAATACATCATTCAGATGTCACCTCCTAGATAACTATGATTGTTGGGTATGCATGAGATGGGTTCTTCAATAGAGCTCAAAATCTTTTTGAGAAAATTTCTAAAGAGACTGTGGTCTATTGGAAGGAAATGATTACTGTAGTGCCCACCCCTCTTTGACACTATTTCATTTTGATGATTGATACTGTTGGACCTATACTTAGACACTTAAGACTTATATTTTTATTAGTAGATGATGGACCATGAAACTATTTAAACTATTGACATTATGTGTATTAATTTTTTATTATGATGCACTAGATGGTGAGCTTAGACAGTTCGATATATGTTGATTTTCATGATTTGGGATTTATAGTGACACGATATACTCTAGATTCTTTGAGTAGAATTATAATCTCATGGATGTTAGAATTAGAATTTTGATATACTTATGGATATTAAAATTGCTAGACTCAAATGATGATCATGGATTTTATATGTTTATTGTTTTGATCTTGTTAATACAACTGAGAGGCTAGAGAGGTATTTTTTTTCCTATAGGACATTCTTTCACATACATCAAAAGGGGATGGGGGACCAACCTCGAAGTATGTTGGGTGTTGAGAAACATGGCAACAATTTGACAACTTGTTTTATGTAATGTTATAATGTGGTGTTCTTACATGCCAAGTTAGGAGGTTTCACATATAGGTGACCTCACATGTGTGGCCATGGGATGAATTGTGTTTCCTTTATTTTAATTTTTGTATGTGCTTTATTTTTATTTTATTCATTTAAATTTTGGTAATTTTTATCAGTCTATTAGCATGTAATAATGGGTCTTAATTAAGGTAAACCCTTCTTATTTGGATAGCTAAAATTGGGATGTGACTAATAGGTAATTATGAGGTTAAATGGTTCTTGTTGTAATTGAAATTTGTGATGGTTTGAGTGTGATTTACTCCACCCCAACTTCAAAATTCGGATTTTGACTTTGGGGGCCTTTTTGGAGGCTTATGGGAAAAGATAAGCTTGTCCCATACCTCTTTAATTTACCCAAAAATGCTACCTATGGGTTGGGGCACTTATTTATGAATTTTTTATCCATTTTCGAGTATAAAAAAGAGAAAATAATTGCACTTTCCTTCTACCTAATTTAATTATGTCCTTAGAAAGCATGGTATACAATTTTATGTGCAATGTGGGTTTGTCATTGTTCTTACACATCCATTTATCATCTTGTACTTGGTGTATTAAGTTGAGTGTAGGAATGGAGGAATGATGAAGTGGCATCCTACATTGAGCCACCTCATCATCCTCACATTCCATTTCTATTTATGGTTTGGTTTTGATGGAATGGGGGTTACTTGTTCATTTTTCTTTTTGGGCACTTTTGGATTTGGAGCTTGTGGTAATTGCTTGGAGTGTGCTTGCATTGAAGTCATCAAATGTTTGTGCAGTTATTAGAGCTTGATTAAGAGGTAGGCTCTCCACCTTTGTTGTTTCTTTATTAGGATTGTTAATATGAAATGTTTTTCTTGTTAAATTCGTCTAAGTTTTGTGAATGTGCTTGTATCTTGTTGGGTAGTAGGACTTAAGTTGGGTGTGGGAGAAGGGCTTATCGGACCATTGGGGAGGGAAAAAGGAGTTTTTTGAGGCATGAATTTTGTGGGAATGTGATTAGGAGTTTCACTTATGGTGTTTGAAAAGGAAATCATGGTTATTTTGATGCATACTTTTAAGGGAGAGATAAGTATATTGTGTTGATTGTTTTTTTGCACTTGGAGGCTTAAGGTGAAACTCCTGCATAAATTTCGAGGCATAAGGAGGTGGTTTCTCATAGCCCTTTCTCCATTTATTTTGGGTATTCAGACCTTTTTTTTGTTAAAAATGTTAAAAAATTGTTGAGTATATATTTTTGGTTGTGTTGAACGTCTTCAATGTCTGTTATTTTAATGGAAGCCATAATTGTTGAAAAGTTGTCAAACATTGCTCAAGACCTTTCATGGTTCCTTGGTTGGGGCTTGGGGGCCATTAAGGGGATGGATTCTCCTCTTAATGGATTAAAGTTTGGGTAGAAAGCATTGCTTACTCCCCCTTCCTTTGTAAGGTGATCCTTTTTGTGAAAGTTGAAGAGTGCAAGATTTGGAGCTACCTTTGGAGAAGACTTGTAAATGGGAGACTTGTACATTTGGATTTGTTGATAGCCCTTTGTTGTAAATTGTTCAATTTATTTTTCCCACTTGGTGTGGATGATTGTAAAATTGTAAGCTTGAAAGAAAGCCATTTTATTTCTTGGAAATTACTATATATTGTAGACTCTTCTAAGAATGCTTGAATGAGAGAATTACATTTTGAAATGAGTTAGTTTGTGAAAGGAAAACTATCAAAAATTCCCATTGTTGTTGGTGAATTAGAAAGCTTGAAATGAGTTGAAATGAAAATAATATTGATTTCAATTTAAGTGTTTTCTTTGCTTGCAAAATGTGTCATATTCATCTTTTAAATTATTGGGGAAATCTTGTTGTAAATCCCTTGTTGAAATGGATGTCATTGGTAACTTGTGAAAGAAAGAAATAGTTACTCTTATTGCATTCAATGTAAGGCATATGACAGTCATTAAACTATAGTTGTATTTTTCTTGCATTGTTGAAGGAAAATTGTTCCCTTTCAAATCAAATGAGGTTGAATAAGAAGTTTAAAAATGTTCTCCATTTTATCCATTTTGGTATAGTTAGAAAACTATGGTGTTTTAGCTTGTAGAACACAATATTATTCAACTTCCATTTTGTTATATTGAATCCCACAAAATGAGAAGTACATATAAAATAAATATCTCTAAATACAACTATAATTGAGTAATAAATCAATTCTCTCATACTTATAGATTTCTATCTCAACTTATTTGATTATTTCAAAAAAAACAATTAGAATTGTTGAACAAATTGGGCAATCGAGAAAGGCCTAATCCTAGGTTTCAGCTAGAGGTTAATTTTTGTGAACAATAATGATGGATCCTTGCGGTTGTGTCTGGACTATCGTCAGCTAAACAAAGTAACGATCAAGAATCGTTACCCACTTCCTCGCATCGATAATTTATTTCATCAGATAAAGGGGGCCACTGTGTTTTCTAAGATTGATCTTAAGTCATGCTTCCATCAGCTGAGGATTACTAAGGAAGATATTCATAGGATGAATTTCCATACAAGATATGGCCATTATGAGTTCACAATTATGCCATTTGGTCTGATGAATTCCCCTGAAATGTTCATGAGTTTCTTAGAAATCTTTGTCGTCTTGTTTATTTATTCAATTTTGATCTTATCTCATACAAGTGAGGAGCATTAGGAGCACCTTTGTTAGGTTCTTCAGTGTCTTCATGAGTAGAATATTTAGGGGAACATAGATAAGTGTGCATTCTTTTAGTCAGAGGTGCAGTATTTTGGTCACATAATTTGTACGGAAGGTATTGCATTCGATCCTTCAAATATTAGAGCCATAATGGATTAGCCAACACCTACTAGTGTGACCAAGGTGCGCAATATCATGGGGTTAGCAGGGTACTACAGGATATTGTTTTAAGACTTTTCTTAGGTAGAGTAGCCCATCACTTCCCTTCAGCAGAAAGGGAATAAGTTCATCTATTCAGATGGATGTGAGTAGGCCTTCAGAACACTAAAGGAATTCCTTACGACAACACCCATTCTTGCAGTTCCAGATCCACAGGGAGAGTTTTTCGTATGGACAGATGATCCTTTAGCAGGATTAGGTGTATTAATGCAGGAGGGCCATGTGGTAGCCTTTGAATCTTGAAAACTCAAGGATTATGAGATCAATTATTTGACTCATGACCTTGATCTTATAGTAGTTGTGCATTCTTTAGTTTGATGGAGACATGTCTTCCAAGGCATGAAATTCATTCTCAAGAATGATCAATTGAGTCTTCATCACCTCTTCACGCAGCTCAATCTTAACACTCATTTATGGCATTGGATGAAGTTTATTTGTGAGTAAGACATGGAGATAGATCATGTGAAGGGGAAGGATAATGTGGCTCCAGATGCATTAAGTAGAGAAAGATATTTGGTTATGGCTATTTTAGTGGGTACATATTTATAGAGTAATATTTTGCAGCAACTTCCACATGACAGATTCTATCTTGCAACCAAGTCAAAGATTGAGTATCAGAGACCCCTTGAGGGGAATTTTGATGGATTTTCATTAGAGGTAGATGGTAAATTCTTAGATACAGAGGCTAGATCTATGTAATGAGAGATGGATGCTTCACACAGTATATATTGGTATAAGCTCATTGTGCACCTTGTTCAGCCCATCCTGGGGTGAAGAAGATGCACGCCACCTTGAAACAACTTTACTATTGGAGAGGTCTACAAAGAGATGTAGCTCAGTTTGTGTCGCATTTTTTATAGTGTCAGAGCGTGAATGTTGAGCATCAACATCCAGTTGGCCTTCTCTACCCGCATGTCATACCAGAGTGGAAATGGGATACCAATTCCATGGATTTCATAGTAGGGATACTGACGTCAAGATACCACCATGGTGCCATTATGTTCACGGTGGATAGATTGATGAAAGTGGATCGTTTTCCTCTGGTGATGACCACCTAAACAACTATTACAGTAGCACGATGAGATTTTTAGACTACACGGAATTCTACTAAAGATTATTTTTTATTGTGATCCCCTATACACCTCTCATTTCTGGACTACCATGTAGCATTCCTTTGGGACACCTATCAAATTCTATACAGCTTATCATCCAGAGGAAGATGGACAGACAAAGTGTGTGAATCAGATCTTGGTGGATATGTTATGGATGTATGTAATGGACCATTAGTCTATGTGGGAGGAGTACTTGTATTCAATGGAGTTTTCCTACAACAATAGTTTTCATAGCTCGGTTAGCATGGCTCCATTTCAGTTATTGTATGGTAGGGAGTCTAGGAAACCTCTAATTTGGGATAGATTGGAGGATATGGTTTCTCTTGGTACAACATTATAATAGTATATAGAGTAGTAGGTTATCTTGATTCGATAGAGGCTACATGAGGCTTAGGATAGACATAAGAAATATTCATATCAAAGGAGGACATATCATAGTTTCAAGGTGGCCACAAAGGTTTTTCTTCATGTCAGGCCTCATAAGAGTCCTATCCGTTATAGAAAAGGCTCTAAGGTAGCTACTAGATTATGGGTCTCTTCAAGATCTTGGAGTGTATCGGTCCCTTGGCCTATCATCTAGCATTCCCACCCGTCTTGTTTCACGTGCATGATGTATTTCATGTTTATGTACTTATGAGACACATTCCAAATCCCTCTCATGTTTTGAATTAGACCACATTGCAGGTGTAGGAGTAGGGGAAGGTGTTAGTGGAGCCCATGTGCATCATAGAGTGCAGGACCCTAGACCTTTAAGGCTGTGAGATTGACCAGGTGCAAATCTAATGATATAGATATGATGAGACTGCAAGCACATGGGATGATGTCACTTTATTATGAGCTCAGTTTCCTCAGAAATTCCAGTGACTTCTAGGAGGAAGTGGAGTCTAAGGGTAGGGGCATGTAGTGCCCAATCCTCTTCAACACTATTTCTTTTCGATGTTGACATTGTTGTACTAATACTTAGACATTGTGATTATGATGCATTGATTAGTAGATGATAGATTATACCGATATTTTGACTATTGACATTATGTGGTTTATGTTTTATTAAATGATGCACTAGATGGTGATGTTAGACAGTTCGATATATGTTGATTTCCATGATTTGGAGTTTATAATGACACATTATACTCTATTTTTTTAGTAGAATTATTATCTCATGGATGTTAGAATTAGAATGTTGATATACTGATGGATAATAAAATTTCTATATTTGAATTATGATCATGGATTTTATATGTATATTGTATCGATGTTGTTAATACGGCTGAAAAACTAGAGAGGTATTTTGTTTGCATGTAGGAAATTATATCACATACATCGAAAGGAGATAAGGTACCAACCACATAAGGATATCGAGTGTTGAGCAACATGAAAAAAATTTGACAACTTGTGTTATGTTGTTATAGTGTGGTGTTTTTGCATGCCTGGTTAGGAGGTTTTCCATGGGGGGTGACCTCACATGTGTGGCCATGGGGTGAATTATATTTCCTTTCTTTTAATTTTTGTATGTTCTTTATTTTTGTTTTATGAATTTAAATATTGGTAATTATTGTCACTTTATTAGCATGTAATAATGGGTCTTAATTAAGCTAAATCCTTCTTATTTAGATAACTAAAATTGGGATGTGACTAATAGGTAATTATGAAGTTATGTGGTATTTTTTGTAAATGATATTTGTGATGGTTTTTGTGTTATTTACTCCATCCCAACTTCAAAATTCGTATTTTGACTTTGGGGGTTTTTTTGGAGGCTTGTGGGACAAGCTAAACTTATCCCATACCTCTTAAACTTACCCAAAAATCATACCTATGGGTTGGGGAGCTTATTTTTTACTTGTTTATCCATTTTTGAGTGTAAAAGAGAGAAAATAATTGTACTTTCCTTCTACCTAATTTAATTGTGTCCTTAGAAAGCATGGTGTGCAATTTTGTGAGCCATTTGGGTTTTTCATAGTTCTTACAAGTCCATTTATTGTGGTTGACTTGGTGTGTTGACTTGAGTGTGGGAATGGAGGAATGATGAAGTGGCATCCTACATGGAGGTACCTCATCATCCTTGCATTCCATTTCTATTTATTTTTTTATTTTGATTCAATGGGGGTTACTTGTTCTTTTTTCTTCTTGGGCACTTTTGGATTTGGAGCTTGTGGGAATTGTTTAGAGTGTTCTTGGCTTGAAGTTGTCAAATTCTTGTGAAGTTCTTGGAGCATGATTTAGAGGTAGGATCTCCACCTTTGTTATTTTTTATTAGGCTTGTTGATATGAAATGTTGTTCTTGGTAAATTTGTTTAAGTTTTGTGGATTTGCTTGTGTGTGGTTGGGTAGTAGGCCTTAAGTTGGGTGTGGGAGAAGGGCTTATGGGACCATTGTGAAGGGAAAAGGGATTTTTGTAAGGCATGCATTTTTTGGGAGTGGCTTGGGAGTTTCATCTATGGGGAGTGAAATTGAAACCATGGTTATTTTGTTGCATACTTACAAGGGAGAGATAAGGATATTGTGTTGATTGGTTTTGTGTAGTTGGAGGCTTAGGGTGAAATTGCCACTTCATTTGGGAGGCATAAGGAGGTTGTTTCCCATAG
Organism: Taxus chinensis; assembly: GCA_019776745.2. Classification (NCBI taxonomy): domain Eukaryota; kingdom Viridiplantae; phylum Streptophyta; class Pinopsida; order Cupressales; family Taxaceae; genus Taxus; species Taxus chinensis. Next base: position 488,337,661 of record CM034155.1, on the reverse strand, counting down.
CCCTTGCTCCATTTGGTTTGGGTATTCAAACCTTTTTCTTTTTAAGAATGTTGAAAACTTGTTACGTATGTCATGTTGGTTGTGTTGAATTTCTTGAATGTATGATATTTTTATGGAATCCATAATTGTTGAAAACTTGTCAAAAGTGGCTCAAGACATTTCATGGTTCCTTTATTGAGGCTCACAGGACATGAAGGGGATGGATTTTCCTCTTAATGGATTGAAGGTTAGGCAGAGAGCGTTGCCTACTCCCCCTTCCTTTGTATTGTAATCGTTCTTTTGTGAAAGTTGAAGAGTGCAATATTTGGAGCTACCTTTGGAGAAGACTTGGAAATGGGAGACTTATACATTCAGCCTTGTTGATAGCCCTTATGTTGTAAATTGGTCATGTTGTTATTATTCCCACTTTGAGTGGAAGATTGTAAATTTTAAGTTCTTGAGATAAAGTTGTTGTCTTCATTTGGGAATACTCTATAAATTGTGATCTCTTTTAAAAGTATTGTGATTTAGAAACATGTGCCTTTCAAAATGTGTTAATTTTGTGAAAGGAAACTACAAACTCGATCACATGGTTTTGAAGGAGTAGAAAGTTTGAAACATCTCCTTGAATTAATTATGCTTTCATCACCCTCAACAGGTGAGTATGTTTCACTATTTTCCAAAGGTGTCAAGAATATTGTTTAAAGTTCCCTTGTCATATGAATATTGTGATGTTCATTTTAATTGTCAATGTAAGAAGAACAAAGATTATAGACTTATTTATCTTTATTGAAAAGAAAGTGTATTGGAGAATAGTTATAAGTTTTGCTATCATTATTTGGCCAAAGTTGTAATTGAAGGAAATTGTTATGGATAAGATATTATAATCTAGTCCTCTACTATTCCTGTGGCATGTAGAATGAAATATTAGTTAAAATTCACTAGAATAGAGGAACTTCTTTGCTTTGTTAAGTGTAGTAATTTGAATGAAAAGTTGTGTTAGTTGTGTAACTCCTCCATTAGTTTAACTAAATGGGATAGATTGTATTCACCTTGGTTTAAGTATTGCCTAACTATAAACATATATAGTGCATATATAGAATTCTTAAATTAACCCCATTGAATTCATTACACAGTACACACATTACACATTACACACATTGTTTTTTTTTTCTTACACACACACACACATCACACACACACACATGTATAGTTAATTCGATTATTTAATAGACTCATTAAGTAGATAATATTACTATAAGTTTATTAGTTACTATTAAATTATTGAGGATATTAATAATATATCTATGCATATATATCTCCATATATATGTAAGTATAAATATATATATTATTGGTGTTAATATTCAAATGTGTGTGTGTAACATGTGCGTGTGTGCGTGTGCATGAGATGTTGTTTAATATATAAAAGTTTTTTTATATAAAAATATTTAAATAAAAAAAATGTTTGGGTTGGTTTGTTGAAAGGCCGCAGTTTTGGTTATGTTTATATGTTTTAGGGAATGGGGAGAGGGTTGACTGACCGCACTCCCCACTCTCTTTGTGGTTTTACTGTGCGGATAGTAGGTGGGGGCCGAGCCCCTACCAAATACAAATTTCTTTTTTATCAATAACAAGTTGTTTTCTTATAACAGTCGAGCCCATTCCAAATTTTAAACCATGTTTTAAAATGAAACAACCGGCCGAATCCTTAATGCAATCTATGTTTTCTCGGTCGCGGCTATAATATATATATATATATATATATATATATATATATATATATATATATATATATATATATATACACACACATGCACAGGACACACACAAGGAGTGTATATATGTATATATATTCTAAACTAGATTTATACTTAAATAGTTTTAGAGGGTTAAATACATAAATATCCAAGTAGGGATATACTCAGATTGAGCTAAATGTAACATTGTTTTTAAATAGATTCTAGATCAAAAGGGATAAAATACCCAAATACCCAAGATAGGGAAAATACATTGAATAAATTTACAACAAATGGCATAGAAAATTTCAACTGTCAAACCCTAGGAGAGGATAGAATTGAAACAGTAAATTAGAAACAAATAAATGAAATAAGACTTGGGGTTGTATGTGTATCCATCCACAAGCTTCATCTTTCCCCTTCCATGGATTCCTTCTCTTCCTCCTTCACTAAAACATGTAAAAACAGAAATGAAGGAAATGAAGTCAAATGAAGAATGAATAAAAGAATTTCCTTATAGATAATTAGGGTTGTTTTAGAATCCCTTAGATCCATGTGGCCTAAATTGATTTCATCCAATTGTCAAGATTAACTTCTCTACAAATGTTAGGTGGGAGTTAGGTGAAATTATCATTTAAATCACATGGGACATGTTTGAATATTGGAGGCCACTTAAGTGATGTAGAAGTTTACTTTAATTTTGTTTTTCATATTGTTTTATTTTCAGTATCTTTCCAAAAATAAAAGGCCTATATCCTTGTGATAACTAAAGTAAAGTCATTCCCTTAATATCTTAGACAATGGTTATAATTGTGGATTAAATTTATTAGTATTATTTAAATGGAAGGAAAAATTAGACTTAGCACTAGAATAAATTTATTAAATGAACTTTTGAACTACATTATTAAATTAAAGGAGAATTATATAAATAGAGACCTTGTAACCAAACTAGAACTTGATTAGTGTAATTTACTTGCTTTAAAATGCTCTTTTGTTAACCAAGTATTTGCTAAACGTTACCTTTGTTTTAAAAAAAAAATTATTCAGTAATTTTTCTAGTTTTATTTTCGAGTTGTTTTGGATTTCGTGCTGGTAAAATTTGTGGGTGTTACAATTACCGAGTATGCTCAAAATGGGAATATTGATGATGCCCTGATCTTGTTTGGAGAATTTCTTTCAAATTTAGTTCCGAGGAATTGCTTTCATTAAGTTTGAACTTTTAGGTGTGATCCTCCAATACTAGTGCATTTGTAAACATGTTGCAATGGATTCCACTAAAATCCACATGAGCATTTTCAGTATCCTCCCAAGTGTCTAGTGTATTATGGAAGATTTGTGGAAAATTTATTTGCACTTAATTTGCAGACTAATATGTAATGGTTCTCGTATAACAACTCTATGTTACATTAGATTGAAGATAGGGATGTATAACATCTATTATGTCTAGCCACGAAAATCATCCAATTATTTTGTGGAGAATTTATTTGCCTTTTTAGACTAAATTAATGGTTTTGTTAAGATCTTGTTCATTATGAAGATAGGGATGTATAACTCTATATGTTAGAGAAATCATCCAATCATTTTGAGGAGAATTTATTTGCCTTTTTAGACTAAATTTTCCATGTGCATAATCGTTAAGATACTATGTTTCCCATTATGAAGATAGGGATGTATAACTCTATATGTTAGAGAAATCATCTAATCATCTTAAAAGTCCTCAACATATTGTTACGTGGTTCAATATCAAACTTCTTTCTTAAACATCAATTTTAGAGGTGTAAACAAACTCATTGGTTTACTATGTACACATGAGGGCATCATAAATAATCAAACAACGTCACTTTTAGGTTTTAGGTTTTACCTCGAAAAAATAATTGTATCCCGAATTAAATATTAAATTTATACAGCCCAATAGTAAATACCCACAAGAATTTGAAAAAGTACAGTGCAAGGAGATGATACTTTATACATGAACCACTTAAAGCACATCACTTCGAAATTGGAATAATGTAAGTGTATTTATTTCTTATCCATTAATATATCGATGTCTGGTGAATTCCATTATTGTACAAACGAAGGCAATGACAATAAATACCATTGCGATGTGTGCCACAATTTTACACATCTTCATCACCTTCTTCATATTCATATGAATATCAGTAATATTTTTAATTCCTAGGTAATGCTTGGAACAACACCAAAACCACCCCTAGTGACAAGAAACGAAACTCATTTGCGTTCAGCACCACAAATCTCTTGAATGTCCAAGCTATCCAGTGCCAATGCTATGTCGGGCGACAGTATTGAGGATAAGTACACGTGTGCTGTTTAAAATTCAAGGAACTGTGATCTTGCTCCATTATCGTCATATAACTCAGAAAATAAGGTTGCAAAGGAATCCACGTCATAAGGCATATCCATACCATCAACTACAACACTGCATGTTCAGAAACATTCGATTCTTCCAATGTCGACTAGACCGGGGCTTGTGAAAGGCATTGCTCTTCTTGAAAAACATAAATCCTTACAAGGCATTATCAGAGAGCTGATATACAGTGTGATTGTATGTCGATGTCAATCCCCCATTGCTAGCGGGAGGCATGGTCTGCTCGTGTCATTATAAAAAATAATGCTCCGCTGTTTTGTTGCAGAAATAAATGTGGCATGGAGTAATACTGAAATAAGTATCGCGCCTGTGGGCATCGATTTCCTTCGCTTGCTTTCTGGATCTTTCTTTTAAGCCTCGTCCTCCAGTAGTTCTTGATTTCATTGTCTGTACGCCCAGGTAAACGCTGCGCAATTCGAGACCACCTGTAAACCAGAAAGATCGCCATCAAATAGTGTATTTCAAAAATAACAACGTTTGGTTTTACAACAAAACCAAACGTTGTTTTTAAGTCACCGCTCTATCTAAACCTTAGATCATGTTAGCTAAGTTGAATTAAATATATATTCTTCCCATATGCCTGTAATATGACAGAGGAGGTGATGTAAATTTGTTTCATTTGAGACCTGTTACCCCAATGGCTTATTCAGGATGTGTTGAATCAGAGATCAAATGTTCTTCCTCTCGAGTAATGTTGCCTCTCTTGAGATCTGGGCGGAGATAGTTTACCCACCTCAGCCTGCAGCTCTTCCCACTTCGCTTCAGCCCTGCTCAGTTAAGGTTGCCCAAGAAAATTTACTTCAGCAATTGTAGAATTTTAACGAATCGCCAAAGTTATTATCCAAAATATATGTGTATTTCACATCCTCCTTATCTAGACTATCTCGCTAACAATCTTAGAGATACTAAGACTAGTGTTGGATTTCGATTCAAAGTATGCAATGATTTCTGGATTATTACTGACAATTCAATTCAGTACTTGATGATCCATACGTTGATGAGATTAGGCTAATTGGTATGTTCTGGAATTGTGACTATTTTCGTCACATTGAGTAGACCTTAACAATTGACCTACATCTTTCTCATCGTCAATGGTATCCACGCCAAACATGCATAGGATCGCGATGTTGGAATACCTTAAATATGTCCAGGCAATGATAACGTTCATTTCTAAGATAATGATTTGAATTCATAGTGTGGATGATCTGCGGATGCATTATTTTACGATATATTATCTTGCGATAAGTCGATGCGGCCACAAGTTCCGAAGGAGACATTCCCTGTGATTTGCAGGTACTCATTATCACAACGAAACAATGGGGGGATTGCGAGACTCAACTACATTGGACTGTTGTGGGAAATGCACCAATGATCACCATGGCAACATTTATTGCTTATAGAATTAGCTGGATTAAGTGGGAAGACATGATGAATAAGGGGAAGTACCCATGAGGATTTTACCTACAATTGTGACATCTAGAGGAGTTTGTGCTGTTGCCACTTATTATAGACACCTAAGAACTTTACGCCCATGCTAGATTCAAGGGACTGGAAATTGCCTTGAATCAATCGTCTATCATCGCAAATCAATAACATATCGTCAATTTCGGCCTAACCGAGGTGTTACCTGCAGCTTTGGCTACGAAATTCCAGCGGCCTTCACCATGGCGAGTTATATAGCTAACTAGCTGGATATCCTCCTCTGGAGTCCATGGACCTTTTCGTTAGTAAATCACTCCTTCTTCTTAGACTGATCCATTAGGAGCTACGTCGACTGATACTTCCCTTCTATTTAAGCACAAGATATATACAAGAAGCACATTGATATAATACCCTTCTAATAGCACTAAGATCGTACTAATATTCCGAATAATAGTATTTTCTCTGTTTCATTTTTCTTATTTTTTATTTATAATGAGCCATTTGTTACGCTCCAATATGACCCATGTTTTATTTCCTACCAAACAAGGTAAAAAGTCAGCACTAGTAGCAGGCCCACTGATTATCCTCCAAGGTGGTGGGGAGCCTAGGTATCTTAGACAACTTTGTACATTTAGTCCCACATCACAAGGGATGCAAGGTTTCCTTTATGCATTGGGCAATATAAGGAGCCCTCCTGTCTTCCTATATACCTACACCAAAACTTATTTGTATTTACACATGAAGAGCCACCCCATTTTCAAGGTAGACTAGTGCTTTCTTTTCTTTTTTAAGAAATTAAATGACCATCTTGAATAGTGAAGCCTCTATTTTTAAAGTGCTTAAGTCATATTTTTAATTATACAAAAGCAAGTTAAGTAAACGAGATTCTATGGATATGGATATGTATAACATAGACTTGGCAAGTTGGGACAAATTTATTAAACAAAGGAATTATGTTTCATTGTTTATTGTTTTCCAAGTTGTCGCGGGTTGATTATGGTTTAAAGGAACGAGTTGTTTTCTATTATCTCACAATAATTAATTTATATGAGATTTTGGAATCCATAAATAGGAAAAAACAGCATCTAACCCTTGATTAATTCTTATTTAGTAGCTGTTATAAGAATTGTAATGTTATAGTTTAGGTTATGACATTATAGTATAGTGTAGTGAGTTGTTTTGGTTAAGTTGTCCTATTTTCTTAATTTTCCTAAATTTATTTTATCTCATTGTTCATTTCTCGTGTTATTTATTTTGAATAACCATAATAAAAAGTTACAAATAATTTTCTATAATTCTAAACCATAATTATATTGTGGAGTATTTATAATATTTATAAGTAATTCCAATTGGTTCATAGTGTCTCAATATAACATTCATTTTATTGCTAAATAACTAATTTTCTATTATGTTATATTAGCAGTAATCCTAATTTAAACTAAATGTGGATAGTTTATTATATTATTAGGAATAAATATTTTGTGTGTCTACATTTCCGTGATTGCTAACAACCAACCCCTTCAGGGAAATTCGGATTTGTCTTTAAGGGAAAATCCATGGAGGCTTGTGGGACAAGTTAAACCTAGGGCTTCACTTTTGTTATGATTCACTTGTTGATACTAACCTTTATTGTATGGATTTTATGGAGTTTCAAAAATACACCTCATTATGTGTTTAGTAAGTCAAAAAATGACATTTATTGCACGTTTTTTACATTCGATTATTCAGTATTAGTCCTTAGGGGGCATGGGCTAGAAATGTATGTGTAAGATATTTATTGCATATTCTTCTCTGCAAGTTATATAAATTATCCCATGTAAATTGATTACATTTAAGGATCCAACTACAAAAAGTGATATGGCATCCTAAATGGATCCACCTCACCCTCCTAATAATCCCTTGGTGAAATTATGTCAAGTGCTTGTGCTTGAAAAATGGGGTTACTTCATTTCAATAATGCCTCATATTGATTATGAAATTGTGCCCTATATTTGTATCGATGCGTCTTTGAATGATAATGTTAGAAATGATTTTTCACTATTCGTTAGCTGGCTTTGACCTTGTGCATAGTAGTCTGATAAGGGACATAATGTGCTTCCCATCTTATCTTCCCGAGAAATTCAACGGTGCTTCTAGTTGAGGGCATTTATAAAATCCTAATCGATTACCATGTTAATAGAAAATCTTTGAATATCGCTACTACCGGGTTTGACTATCGGTCAAAACTAATGTCAATAGACTACTAGTAATGGATTTTTTATTCAAGATAAGACTTATAAAGTGACCCGTGAATATTTGAATGATAATAATAATATTATTATTTAATTTTCGATTGATGATTGTTTTCTTTTAGTGTCAATTTTTATCTATATTATTATCAATTACCTCTAAGCTATTTTATTTTATTATTGATCATTTACGTAGCATGATCCTCATTTGGTGAAAAGGAAGAGATTTGCATTGTGGCGCCATGACTGGTCATTGACCTGTGATGCCGTCGAAACTACAACCACTAGTGTTTTCCTCCTTGGTGATTTAAGCCTGCATACATGCTTTTTTTAATCATTTAATTAAAGGAGAATTTGACATTTCTTCCACCAACCTTCCATTATTTAAGAGAATTTAATTTTCCTTGTTGGGCATATGACTATTGATTTTCCTTCCCTCCTGGTCTTCTGTCATGTGGAGCCGTGGATATTCCTTAGAAGTCGGTACATCCACCTCCCTGATTATCTTCTTTATAGCCATTTAATTGGCATTCCTGGTGTGGGATAGAAGGAAGAATTTTTTTCTTTTGTTTAGGGCCTTGTGTCAGGCATGCTAAGGCATTTTCCTTCCCTTTTGCTGTTGGCTACGTGGGGGTTGGGAAAATAGTTGTGGCTTTGTGTAAGATGGACTTCTATTCTGCTACATTGGACTAAAGACTCATCTCCTGCATGCATGGGTGGATGTCCATACCTATTCCAAACTACCATTTTTGACCTGGTCGCATGGGTGTGCTTGGAAAAGGTGATCTATTCAGATTGGACACTTGGTGATGGTGTGGGGGTGAACACCACATCTCTTGTAGGATTTTAGTCAACTGTTTTCTGGCCATGTGCCTTCCTCCACGCATTACATACAAGTTTCTAAAGATCCTGCGACTGCATCTTCTAATGTCTCCTTCCATTGTGCTCTGATGGATGTTCTTTCATGTTCTAAAGATATTGTTTTCTCCCTTGGCTACGTGTATTTCTGTCTAGGGTGGTCATACTAGGATGTTTTTGTCTTTGTTTTTTTATTTCCTCTTTTTTGCTTTCCCTGCAATCTTGACATACCTGTGACCTCATCTCCTTGAGGTGTTTTGCAAAGAAGTTTACCTGCCTTGTGGGTTATTGCACTTTTTACATTGGTGGCCTCTTTTTCTCTTGCTACCATGACTATTTAGAAAACATTTTTCCCTTTTGCATTGTTGACGGTTCTTTCCCTACTCTACCTGTCCCATTCTGATGTAGGCTGGGAGTATTTTTGTAAGGTTGTGGGGGTCTGGTTTTTCCCCTATCTCTCACGGGATCTTAGGTCCTTTCAATTAAATCCATTTTTGTGTATTCATTTCCATCAGGGAAGTCCTTGGGACCTCTTTTCTTTAGAAAGATGCACTCATGGTTTTGAGAGTTGCTTGTCGTGTCAACATGGGAGTATGTGGAGGTTTTAGTGCCCATGATATTTTTGGACAGAGATTCAACCCGTTGAGTGTTGTTGTTGGTTAGTGAAGTGTCTATCCAATGGGTGGAAGCAAATTTCAGGCATGATAAGCCCTACACCTTAATTCTTCTATTTTTATCTAAATGTTTTATTAAATGAACTTTTCTTTTCATGAAAATATATCTTTGAGTGGGGTTATTGTGTGTGATTTTAAACTGTGAACTTCTGTAATTATTGTTAAAGGAAACATTTTTATCCTTATAACTTGGATCCTTATTTTTATCATGAGAAATATCTATTATATTATTTTGTTGATTAGAACTGCTGGCATCCTTGATCCCTTAGACTTATGTAGAAATTTTCTTGTGTATTCAATCTTTAGCTTGATCACTTGAAGTGCATGTTGCGTTATAATTATATCTCTCTCATCTTGGCTATATTAGTATGAGTTGATTAGATGGATTCTTGATTTCAGTATCTTGGCGGACCTTTATAGAGTTCCCTATCCTTATGTTGTTGTGTCTTGTCAATGCAAGAATAGACCTCCTATAGGCATGCTCAGTGACTACATTTAATTCATGTGGAATTGTTTATCTGTTGATGACATCAATATTTAGAATGTGAAAGGGAATTGGTTCAAAGGGACATACGTGACAAAATTCCATTCATGTTAAGCCATTTGTGATTGTATACAACTTCTTGTAGATAGCTGATAGGAAGTGGATTGTAGTATAGTAGAAAAATTATGGCATGATTGAATTGATGGAGACTATTAAAGAATGATTAGGATTTTTTTTTAAAAATTTATTTCCTCCCTTTAAAATATGGTTGTATTTTTAATTATCATCATATTGGAAATGAATCTCATAACGAACACACCGATGAAATTAATAGGGTTGAAATTATTGACTTCTTTTTTATGAAATTGTTGTCTAATTAGAATTAGTGATTTCTTTTCCATTGTTGGCATGGTAGAGTTTTAGCAGTCTACTTAATCACCCTTACCTTGAAAGCTTCATATGTAAGTTATCTAGTCTTGTTTTAACCGACCGAGTCTTCCTCACCTTAGTGTAGGAACTTATTCTAGATCAATCCCATTTTTGAATCTGCGTTGGGACCTATAATAGTAAAGTAGTTGATGAAATGTATTTAGATTTTGGTTTATCTTTCAGTGCTTCCAAGTCACAAAATTTTGAATAAACATTTCTATACTGATTAGAGAATGCTAGTTGTTCAAGACTTGTGCTTCTTCTTGAAAGGTTAGAATATGTTTAGTTGAGGGACTTGAGTTGTAATTTGACTGGAAGGATAAGGTTAGTATAGGACATATGAATTCCTTCCTTCCTAAATACCCATGTTTAGATGATTAACAATTGGTAAAACATGCATATTGGTGTTTGAAATAGACTCAATAGGATTGAATTGATGAGATCGTATTTAAATACTACTCCTTGTTGGATCTATGAGATTTCATTTTCCTTATTGATTTAATGGAAAGTATTTTAACAAATTTTAACCTGCATTTCCGGGGTTGTTTCATTAACAACAGTGTTCCTTCAATAAAACAGTTAGGTAACAACACAATGTCTTATGTTGTAGCTCTTATCATTCTCAGTTCTTGCAAACTAACTAAAGTTAATGCTTGTGCTGATGGCTTATGTGAGTAGATAAATGAAACATTTGTAAAGGTTTCATTGGTTTGTTTTATGAAGTTGCTTGTACAAATTTTTAATGTGTTGTAAATCTTGGAATGGTACTTGTAAAGGAGTTGGAAGGCCTCTTGCCTTGGATTTTCAGTTTTTGTGAAATAAAGATGTCTTATCTTGTTGTAGCAAAACTTTTAATTATATTTGTGAGGAGTAAAACTCGATCATCACCTTGTTATTTGTATTTTATTTATTATATTATTACAGTCATAAAAATGTTGTAGCGTGGCTTGACTAATTTTGTTACCTTTTTGTTCTCATCCAAATTCAATTGAATCTTTTGACACCTTTCGATTGTGTGCCATGTCGAGTAGAAACGTTATAACTATGTTTAGTTTTCTCGATGAGTAATGGCAATTCCTTCTTCAGAGTCATACAAATTTCTTCTATAATAACCTACCATGGTCTTGGCGTTACCGCTAGTTTAGGAATATTTTAGTGGGTTGATAATCCTTTTTCTAAAGTTAATAAAAAATGATGAATAAATGACTAAGATAATAATGAATTTTTGGTTTTATAGATATAAATTAGAGACTTTAATTAGAAAGAAAGGAGTTATCAACCAAGGTAAACAAATATACCCTCTCTAACCTTAAGCTATGAATTAAACTTTATCATCTTGGTTGTAAAACGTTAAGTTTAACAGTAAAACGTGAAAAGTAAAATCAATCTTGGCTTTTGGGGTTATAGTTAGGTCTTAGTTAGTACGGGAGTTTGAATGAGAACATATTAAGTCTAAAGATTCCATTTTGGAAACCCCTTGTGCATCCTTTAGCGAACTTAATCAAGAGAATTCTAAATGAAGATTTTACCCAAATCCATTCAAACACTTAAGTCTCATTAAAAGACTGGTTGATAACTAAAGAGATCATGATGATGAAATAAATTTACCTTCTCAGTTTAATATTTCCGTAGTATATTGTAATCTTCTCTTAAGCATGGTTAATTTTTTATCCTTGCATAAGGAGGTTGTATTTCCAAACCTTAATGGTGCTCCACTTCAATTAGAGCTTACACTCATGACCGTGTGCAATGGAGGTTTGAGTTAAGATTTAGTAGCTTGGGTATGAATAAGCAACCTTGTGAGAGATGGAAGGTGCCCCTTTTTAACAAACAATTTTAGCTAGTTTTTCCAGTCTTTAGATGATCCTCATGCAAAAAACTTGATCTTAACCTAATTAGTCAATAGTATAAAAGAAATAAGTTCACCTTTGTAATAAGAATTTCTCGAATCAAACATGAATCTTATAGGTCATAAAGTCTTGTATTGAATGATTTTTCTAGTGAATACATAACCTTAAAGGTTTTTCCACTGTGGGGTGCACTTAATTGAGACTGTGTATTGCGGTTGGTCCTTTTTGTGGTGCCTTGTCAAAGAGAAAAGTGAACTATCCTTGATGGGTGTTGAGTGTTTCCTTTTTATCTTTGTGGTCATCGTTGTGTCAAACTTCTTGAGTTTTAATTGTAGCGTTTCTGGTAACCTACGTTTTCGTGTAAACTCCATGCAAGTCAAAAAAAATTATTCCTGTATTGTGCTATGTTGTCTTGAGTGTCTAAATTAGTTGGTGTTACATTTGGTATTAGAGCAGAGGTTCATGCTCTCAAACCTTTTGGGTAGATTGGAATTGTGATGGTGTTACATGATGGTGTGGCATGATGGTGGTGGATATTGGAAGAGTAATGTGATATAAGCATGATGTGAACTATGTCGTAATTGTGATGTTGTGAATGCACATGTTGTGTATGTCACTCAATGCGTAACTGTTGGCATGTGGATGTGTTGTATGGCAAGGTTGGTTTATAGTGAATTATATAGCATAATGATGTCAATATCATTTGTGTAGAAATGTGTGTACTCCCATGTTATATAGTGATTGACTGTGTGTTGTAATTTTTCTCATCATAAGTAAATTTCATGTAAGATGTAATGATTAATGTCATAAATTTGGGGCATATGGTGAGTGTATGATCCCTATCGTACAGTGATTGCACTTTGGGTGCAGTATGTGGTGATGTGGTGTGTTGTAAACCATGGATGTAACATATGTAATATACCCTGTATCGGTACCATGTGTAACACACTATGGTTATTATGCGTGAACCATAATTTGTTAGTGATGTAGTTGCATATTATGTTGTGAACCTTACACTAACTGACCTTGAGGGGAATTGGTAAATGTGTATGTTTGGAGTGAGATAATGTTTACCATGGGCCAGTACCTCAGGCTGACCTTAGGCTCAGTGGTGATTTACCATTTGACTCACTACTGGCAATAATTTAATTTATCATAATATCCTATACAATTTTAGTTATATAGGTGCACTTCCTCTCACATATTGAGAGATTTTCTCAACTATTAAATAAGAAAAAAATATTGTAAGATAAGTTGTAGCACTTGCAGGAATTCCTATAGGATCCATTTGTAGGCTACTAAAATGGGAAGCTATTAAAGTTTTATATAAAAAATGATTAAAATTCTAGTGCCCACTATAAAATAAGATCAAAATAAAATATAATAAAAAAATAACTTGTGAAGTGATGTGGAGGAGAATTGAAGGAGGTTGGTGGGTGAGTAAGAAGGGAAGTAGCGTGAGGCAAGAAGTGGTGTGTGGAAGGAGATAGTTCAAGGCATGAGCTGCCCAAAGGAAACATTTGACCTTTCATTTCATTGACATAATGATAAATTAGATTTTTTTAAGATCTACAGAAATTGACAACATAGAAACCCAAATCAACGTTGCAAGTTTAGCAGTAATGGGTATTGGGAGATGAATATTGGCAGTAGATGGCATTGGCTTTGGAGCTGATCTAGTATTTGAAAAATGAATGAATGAGGCGAATTCTCATGATATATGTTTATGGCAGTATACAAAACAAAGGGGTTTCCTCATGGGACTAACATTGTTTCGTCTATACAAAACACAAGTCTCCAACCTGATCAGTTACATTTGCTATGTACTCCCATCATGTGTCAAAACATGAGCTCTAGAATAGGGTATGGAAGTCCATCTAAGCATAAAATATAGTGGAATTTTATCAGATTTTGTAGTTGTAAGTTCTCTGGTACATATGTATGCAAGGTTCGAAGCATGAACTTGGCATGTGAACTATTTTATTGAATGCCTACAAGAAATGTCACCTCGTGGATTGTAATGGCTATAGGATATGCACAAAATGGGTTTGTGAAAAAAGATTAGAAATTTTCAAGTAAATACAACTGGCAGGTGTAAATCCAAATTTTCCATGTGCCTTGCCCACATCCTCCCGGCGTGTGTCAAAATGGGAGATTTTTGTTTGTCCATTACTCCTTTGTTAGATATTTATCAAGCAATGAATCTGAACTTGAATCATAACAGGGTGATTCAGATGAGAGAATAGTATCCGGTTGGTAATTTCCCCTCCCAGTTTTGAGCGAAGAGTAAAACTTGATTTTGAGCTTGAGATGGCTCTGCTAGTTGGTTATGGAAATGAGATGGGTGCATGTGTGAACATTGATGATGCAACTAATCATATCTTTTGACTGATTTTAATGAATTATTGGAGTGAAAGAGATATACAGGCATTGGAAGCTCAACCTCTTGGACCATTTTTAGGAATGAACTTTGGAAGAAGCATATCACCTTAAATCGCCACTCTAGAGGCATTAGAACCATTCACTTACAAAGCTCCAACACTAGACACCACTTGATTATCATATCTAGGAGGGGATCAATAGTCAATGGTTACCTAGAGAAAATGTTGCTTTTATCAAAATGAAGAAGAGAACTGAGGACAAGGTGAAATTTCAAGTGCAATCATTCATCAAACGCCAAAATAAATTGGGTCTCTTGGAGTAGATCCTGACTGTGTAAGCTTAATTTTTTGTTTTTTGGTCATAGCCTTGCATGTTGGGGAATTTGAGAGGTCAATACCTCATTGACATGAGTTCCTATTGTAGAAGCAAGCTAAAAATAAATCATTATGTGTATAAGGTTGTAATTTGGATTCATTTTCTGATGGGTGGCATTTTGGTTTAAGCCCTTGAAAACAAGAAATGATGTAGCAATGAGTAATAGTGGAATCCTCCTAGTATCAGCTATGATACCTTGATCCACTTCTTTGGCGAGACGAGTTGGACCTTGCAATCTTGAAAAACATTTTGGACCTTGGTAGCTTGTGCCCGTTGTGCTTGTTGAGAGCTAATTTGGCCAATTTGTTGTCCCTCAGGCATGGTCTCCTTTCCTTTATCTCTTATAAATTTCATATAAATTTTCTATGCATTTGCAATAAAGAAAAAATAATAAACTATTAGATACTCAAATAATTGGACATTTTAACCAGAGGACTAGTGCAATCATTAAAACAACACCTTGTGATCTTTCTATTGGCTTACAATTTGACCCACAATTTTGTCGCAACCACATCCTCATGCATTGGTAAACCCAGGTTCTCAATACTTGGTACTTATGTTTGTTAGTTTTCATAAGAGCATGACGATTTAACTAAAAAACCCATTTTTCTTACCTTGTAAAGTTAGAAAGACACAGTTTCCAGAGACATGCGAAACAATACTCAGAGCCCAGTAAAGGAGATTTTAAACATCGTATGTTTCCTTGTTATGTAAAGAGTCACATCAAGACTTAAATAGACATTGTTTGACCATTTGTGCTCTGTTCACCACTACTGTACGAGCCTGACTACTCTGTTTCATACTTTTTGGAAGTTGATAAAATTAAAAATTTGGGTTTCGTAACGTCTCGTAATTTGGACCTTGAACAACAAAATAGTTGTTCGCCTTCACAAACCACTAGAATTTTTATGAGACAATTGCCTAAAACCTTCATTTTTGGAAAATAAAATTCCATGTTTGGGAAAATAACATTTTATTTTATGATTTGTTTGTGAAAATTTAATCGTAAAAGAATGTTCATGGAGAAAGGTGAAATATAGACTGTTCTTATAACGTGTCTAAACTATCTTGTGGTGATAAAATTGATCCATGTTGTGTAAAATATAATGTGATCCTTAACCATTTTAAATCATGGACCACTTTATCTTGTTCTCCCATTTATCCTAGTATGTAATGGATGTATGATGTGAAACTATTTGATCATGTTCTTAGAGACAATCCCAATAAGATAGGAACTATCATTCTCATAAGGCTACAAATACCCCTGTTGAAAAATAGGCTAAATAATTCATTTCAAAAATCATATGAACCTAGTTAGGAAATCCCTCTTATCTTGGGTGTAAAACAATACTCAGGAAACCAAATCTAGAAACAAAAATAAGGGAGTATGTTATCATGTAAAGTTCCTTCAAATCCTTAATTAATTGTTGGAGCATAACTATACTAAAACTATAGTTGACGCTTGGCCTTGGGAAGTATATTTATGAGATGTTATTCCACATGAAAAATTGAAACATGATCTTCCTTTTAATGTGATTAAATCCTCTTGTTGTGGATAAAGAACCTATTTCACATATAATCCTTAGTGGGTACTAAATTATCTATCAAGTTATAAATGAGTGGAAGGAACACGACCCTAAATCCTTAAAAAAACTTCACATCCTTTGGACTCACACTTGTTACGTTGTGTAATAGAGATATGATAAAAGATCAAGATGCATGCCCATAGGAGTGAATCCTAGGGATAATACCTATTAACCTTGTGGGTAAATAATTACCCTATTAACGAAGAAACAAATTAAATAAGTAATTTAAATAGTGTAGAGGATATGTTATCCATATTTCACCCCCGAGCTAAATATTGGATCGAATCATGAACCCACATGGAAGGAACCTAAGAAAACTCATTCAAATCCTGAAAATTGGCTGCAAGAAGGTTCAACAATGGAGTGGCGGAGGACAAGAGAGATCAAAGAATCTGGTACAAAGGAAAACAACTATGTTGGGCCATTCTACGCCTTAAATCCATTCTCCAAGTTACAGGAAGGCAGAACTATGAAATTGTAGGGTCAGAAAATAAGGGTCAATGTTACAAAGGAGCCAGAAATAAGAGGAAGGAAGAACAACGAAGATTCAAAGTTCTCGGGCTCGAAATGGTTCAGGAAAAGGAAAAAAATGACTAAGTATAGAGGAAGAAGTTAAAGAGGCCACGTGTCCTAAAGGCGCTTCTCCCAGAATGAATCCAAAAGGAGGAACTCAAACTTGCGCCAACCCTCCATGTAGAAAACAATAAAAAAGTGTCAAGGAGTGGGCAGAAAAGCTTCAAAATTGGCTAAGTATAGAAGTGCAAGCAGAGAGTGCCAAGTGTTAGTGTGGCGCATCTCCAAGAGTTGGTCCCAAGGAAGAGAACCATATGAGTGTGAGCACACCATGTGGCCCAAAGTCTAAAAAGTAAGAGAGACCCTTGAAAAGTCTACAGAGTAGTAGAGGCCGATAAGTGTCAGCTCGATGCTCCTATAAAGGAAACTTTGGGTTAGATTTGCAAACAAGTGCGGTGCCTCCATGTGTCCTCAAAGGGGGTAAAGTTAGTTGAAAATTCAAATGCATAAGCCAGGCCAACGAAAGCTGCCAAGTGTCCTAAGGGTGCTGTTTCAAGGGTAAAATGGAGAAAAGGCTCCCGAGAAAGTGCCAGAGTGACACGTGTCCCAGGGGAAAGCGGGGAGTTGGGAGACAAGTTAATTTTTTGCCCTTTACCCCAAAAGGAGTAGAAGCTATAAAAATACCCACGTCTTTGCCAAGAGGGGAAAAGTCAACATTTAGACCCAAGTCAAAGCCAAGGCAGGGCATCAGGGAGAAAAGTGAAAAATTTCCTTTCGTTCCAAAGGCATAAAGGTGAAAATAGAAGCACATTTCCTAGCCAACCAAAAGAAGCCACGTGTCCAGGCGGAGTTTCGGGGCTGCATAGGTTTTTCAGTTTTTTTGCATTTTTTGCACAAAATACAAAAGTGGGAATTGGGGTCCTGTGGACCCAAATTTTTGTTCCAATCTGGTTGCTACATTTCCCAATCAAAAGAGGGACCCATTTTCGAATTGTTTTCCCACCTATTTGTATAGAATCGATGTAAAACTTCAAAGGAGCATATCTTTCGACCCAGGGCTCAAAATATTGCAAATTTGACACCGTTGGAAGCATCTCGACTTATTGTACACCATGGAAGGATAAAAAATAATTTTTTGTAGACCCTACTAGGTAAAAAATGAAGAAAAGTCTTCAGGCCTTTAATATCGAATCTGATTTTCTCATCTACTAGATCTAATTTGATTTTTTCTGCCATTCTTTTTCAACACACCAGACAGACAAAGGTCACCAAAATCGATAGATTTGGGGTGGATTTGAAAGGGGGCATTGATTGATGGCATTTGAATCTTCAAGGAAAGATTCAATTCATATCTTGGGGTGGTTGAAACAGGACTCAACTTTTCTCTCTTCTCTCTCTTTTCCTTTTATATATACTGTAACACTTCTCATTTGAGAAAGAGAGACATTCTGGCCATAGAGAAACTCTATAGAATTTGTTTCTCGACACCATTTTTAAGTAGATAACCTTCTCCCATGCCTGCAAAATGTATTTGTTCCTCTATTATAGAAATGTAATGGTCTTTGCACCTTCTAGAGCAATAAAAAAAGGATTTTTGTGGTGTTATTCAACACTTTGCATCGTTTTTTGTTTCTCTGTTCCTCTCCCTTTCAGTCTTGGTTTTTGGTGCATGTATTTCACATTTACAGGTGTAGGATGTTGTGTTTCATGGAGTTTAATGGATGATTTATAGATCTGGGCTGTGTCACTTTTGTCTGACCTCCCTCATCTCCATTTTTTATGTTTCTTTCTCCCTCAATAAAATATCTCTCTTCCTTTTTTGGTGTATCACCACTTTAGTGTAGGCTCTATTTTTCCCTCTTCCTCTCTCCTTGGTCCCTTGGAATGGTTAGATTATGTTATATTTAGTTTACCTGCATTGGAGTAGCTCGTGGTAGGTAGTTTAGGAATAGGAACCAGCTTTCTGTAGTGAGCTTTCCCACTTTTGCAAAGTCCCACACCTTGGGGAAATTTCAATTTTATGCAATCACACCAAATGAGCCTGCCTTAGAAAATAAGATCCATAACTCATTTAAGGGTTTTGTGATTTCTCACTACAAGTTTTGGCACACCCGGTGGGACTAAGAAGTCTCCATCTTATTATTGTAGGGATCGGTGTACACTTGCTATGATTCTGGATTTTAAGAAGCCTTAAAATTGTACATCTAGTGACTCCAAAAGAAATAAATCTACTGGTTTCAACAGTCCAAGTAAGTTCATGATAAGAATACAAACACGGTTAAGAACCAGAGAAGAGGGAATGTTTGTCTATTTTGAATTATCCCCAGACAGAGGGAGAGGAAGAAGAAGAATCTAGAGGTCTCTGTCTCCACCAAGAATATCTTTATCAAAACCTCCCCCTAGTAGACCATTCATTCAACAAAGAGGAGTGCTCAGACCGATATAAATCACTCAACCAAATCCTTGTGTTAAATTCACTGGTAGTAGTCCGTTTTCCCTGAATGCACAAAATATAGTTCCTATTGCAACATTAAAGAGTATCCCATATTTCACTGTGGAAAACCAAACTTCCCTCGGGGATCATGTCCAAGATATTGCCAATGTCTGTACAATCCATGAGATTTATGATAAAACCTGTCACGCGGACAGATCTATGGATAAACGGGCCAACGGTGTTGCAGGGCTTAGCCCCTCTTTGAGACAGCAAAGCGAAACTGGTTTATTGCTACTTTCTACTAGCAGGAACCTATGCAAGTCTCACAGATTCTGCCTTCGGGGGGTTGGGATCTCATCCCAGTAGAGCGTTCTAGTCTGCGAAGAGAAAGGAATAAAAGAAGGAGAAGAGAAAGAACAGATCCGAAGGAAGAAAAGAAATGAGTTCCAAAGCGGAAGGGTCAGAAGATCTATGCTTTGGGCTTGGTAGTAAACAGAGCCAAACCTACTTGCATAAATAAACAAAGCAATACTGATAAACAAATGACGGAAAAGTAGATATGAATCTAACAGATCAAACACATACAGATCTAACGTAAGAAAGATCTAATATATAACACAGCTATTGAGCACAAAGTCTGAATAATTGTATTACTGTTCTTCTCTGTTACAAGAAAGCTCAAAGTCTTTCTCTCCTCACTTCTATTTCTATCTGAAAAATGTTCACCTCAGAATACAACAAGTATTCTTGTATTTATAGAAGATGAGAGAGAGAGAAGGCAAAATGGAGCCAACCACTTATCTACAAGATATTTACAAAATATCTAAAGTCATGTTGACTTTTACATCTTTGAGTGGATGACATCATCCCATGATGCAACATGGATGATGTCATCGTTTGTACCAACATACTTGAGATATTGCGAAAAGAAAGTAGGAGAAGAGGGAGAAGAAGAAACAGAAGAAGAAGAACAGCTACTCGTCATCATCATCCTGCAGCCGAAAAGGGGTAGCTTGTTTCTGATACTGCTCAGGTGATGTTATTTGGAACTGAGCGCGGTATTCCAAGAACTTGCTGATCATTGGCCCGAACTGATCCTGTGATGGATCCTTGTGCCGATCACTGATTACTTCGCAAGTTTCCCGCTCTTCTACAAGCTTTTCGGGAAGTTTGGAATAATCTTTCTCCGCCTCAATCAGGAAACCAATGAAGTCCCTGCAAGCCAGTAGGTTATTGATGGATTCGGTATCAAATGTGACTTCTGGCCCTGTTCCTTGAGAAGCTAACTCCTTGAAAATCCGGATAGTATCATCAGCCGTTCTTAAGGTGAGGGAAGGAGTGAGCAACCCTGGATTCATGGATAAAACCATTTTCTCCATTTGATGCATCGCGTCCAGGGCCTCTTCCTTCACCTTATCTATTTTTTCTAACACGAACTCGAGCTGATCTATCTGATAGTCCAGAGTGGACATAGTCTTGTTGAGGGTCCTTGGGTGACCGAATACTCCGAACTTGACCAAATCTTCGACTGAACAGTCGAACATCTGTTGGAAGGCTTCGTGTTGGAGTCTAGCGTTTTCTAACTCTTCTGATATCGGGACTGCTAATGCTTGGAGTTCCTTGTTCGCCTTTTCAATGTTCAGGGATAAGCTGATATATTTGGCGATTACCTTTTCGCTATCTTTGAGAATCTGACTTCTCCAAGCAGAAACAGCCATGCCCTGCTCACCGATCTTTGAATATTCATTGATCTTGTCCTGACTGAGCAGCTCAGGAGTCTCGGCGGCAGATGTGGGGGGTGCACTTCCCATCTTCTGTAAGGCTTGGAGCAGATAGTTATTTTGTTCCTTCAGTAACCTCTTTTCTTCTTTGGCTTCTTGAAGCTTCTTGCAGAGTGCATCTACTGCGGAACGAGCTTCCCCCTGGAGACTTTCAGAGGATGTCCCCATTGTGACTTGGGTCACTGTGAAATCTGCTGGAGACAGATCTTCTTTCTCTTTGGTGGGATCGGGGGTAAGCTATTTCCAGGACTCTCTCACCTGCAGCGCTCTTGGAAAAGCGGGTAACCGGCTTCTGCTTCTTTGCTCCTTTAGCCGGAATGATCGAAAAGTCCATCGGAGCGATGGGAACTTTTCTCTTTTGTTGGCTCAGCTGCTGAGAGATCTAGGCTGGTCCTATAGAAGAAGGACCAGAGACAGAGGGGGGCGGCAGCAACGGTAGAGGAGGGGAAGAACGTGGAGACACGCGGCCTGGGTGGCATTGAAAGAATAGCCGCGGAGGTGTCCACGGGAGGAAGGGAAAACGGGGCTGCAGAAGACATAGGAAGGGAAAGGAGCCCGGAAAGGAGAGAAGAATTGGAAGGAGACAAATCAGCAAGAGAGGAGAAGATGGACGAAGAGACAGGGGAAAGGGTAGAAGAAGGGGGAGAGGACACAACCAAAGGAGTGGTTGCTGACACCTGGGGAAGGGGAGGAAGAGAAAAAGAAGGGACAGAAGGAACCTCCGTAGTTGTAGCAACGCCGACATCCTGAGTGGATGGGCCTTCGGGAACGTCCTCCATGAACTCCTCTTCCAAAGTTATGACTTGTTCAGGCTCCGAGGGAAGAGGACTTTCAGGGGCTTCCTCCTGACTGGTGCTTGATTCACCTACTGCACCCTTGCCTTTTAGCTGCTTCTTTGATCTTGGAGGCGCATTACCCAAAGGAGAAGTTATAAAATCTACGCCGAGGTAGATCAATCCATTCATACGGCACCAGAGCTCCGTTCTCCGCATGGTTTCTTTGACCCTCTCCTCAATTTTCTGAGGAGCCTTGCTTCTATCAATGGCCGGGAAGGGCCAATTGTCCCCATCTGTGTTATTATACACCTTGTCTACTTCATCTTCCGAAGTTTGGAAGCCTTTGGGGACGATGGCCACTCCATACTGAATAATTTCTGCCAATGCTAAGCGGGAGTGATCCTGTCTCCTGAGTGCCACCTCGTGGATGACGTCGATGTAAATGTCCTCAATTTGAGGGACATGGATAGGATCAAGCTTAGCCCTTGGCAAGCAGCCCCTTGGGTCGAATGTAGGCCTTGCTGGGAAATCATGCTTTAGATTGAGCAATTCTAGCTCGGCAAACATCTCCTTCGCCTTGTGATAGGTTGAACAAGTGTATCGGTCCTACTGTGAGGGGGAAAGGAGTTCCACCCTTCTTTCTCTTCTGGCACTTCTCATGATATGTGACCAGCTGTCTTGACAATTCCAATAGAACCAGTTTTGGTCCAGCATACCTTGGCAACCTAGTGGGCTCGCCCAAGAAGTTAACCGCCCTTAGATAGGTGAATGTGGGAAATTGGGTGAACAAGGGCCCCCACTTTTCCACAGCAGAAACAGTATTCTTAATTGTGCGGCCATGAGTCAACTTTGGTCGCAGCATGCATATAATATGGTAGAAGAAAGCATCATTGATTTTTGAAAAGTGTTGGATGCTATTCTCCAGCTTTAGCTCTGGGTAGTATTCATATATCTTGGCCTGAGGCCAAGTTCCACTTCGGTGCAGCCCTGGATAGTCCCTTTCAGACGCTGCAGCATACACTACGTAGGAGTTCATATGAAACACTCCTGTTGTGGCAAACTGTTGTAGTTGCTCAGAAATGGCGCTGCTTATTATTTCCCCCCAGCAGAAGCGCTGATCGGGCAAATTTTTGTTCATCGTCTCCAGGTACCGCAGCATCCATTTATGGAAGTAGTGGGCGTCTGAAAGCCTGAAGACTCTGCTCAGGAAAGTGATGGTGTCACTGAGTTCTTCGGAGAAGTCGCTTCGGTGGATAGTCTGGGGCCACCGGGGTCACTACCTTCTTATTTTTGAGGTAGACTTCATTCATTAATTGCATGCACAGATCCTCATTGTCCTCCCAGGTCTTGACACATTCTTCTTGGGTAACGGCCACGAAGCTTCGGTGATGAGGAATGCCAAGAATCTTTTCAAAATGGCGAGTGGTGAGGTCGATGACCACTTCTTCCTTACTATTTTCGACACACCTGGTGTCCTTGTTGTAAGATTGGGCAACCATCATTATGAACTCATTATTAATAGCACTGACTGGAATCCCACCGGCGAAATGTAGAGCACTACCCATCAATTTATCCATCCAAGGGCTTCTTGTTACTTTCTGAGTTCTTACCCAGAATTCGTCCAGGTCAATGTGGCCCAGTTCAGAATCTCTGACATCCATATTGCATTCTGCCTGAGATTCGGGCATTCTAACCCTTTTGGTACTTATACTTCATTTCTTCCTCTGTTAGCTTAGCTTTTCCTCTTGGTTTGGCGGGTCTCTTGCTTGACGTAGACATGTGTTCTTCAAGGCTTATCTGATGATCTGCACGTAGAAGGAGTGAAACCCAATCCAAGAAGCTTGAATCAGTCATTTGATTTTCAATGGGAACACTAGCAGAAGAAAGAGTTAGAACTTTTAAGGCTCGGGGCGCAGGGCGCATGGAAAATGTATATAACAGGCTGAATAGACAAGGCGCACAGGAAATGCATGTTACATTGAGATTTGGTGCGCCCTTTGGCGCATGGGCAGATGGTGCAACATGGGAAAAAGACGCGCCAAAGGGATGAAGGAGGCGCGGGTTTTGAGCGTGTTACAGGCCGAAAGGGTTGCGCCTAGGGGCGCATGATTTTTTAACTGCAGCATGCTGGGTAGACGCGCCGAGGGGCGCGACTGTCTAAGGTGCAACATGACGCGGCAACGCGCCATGGGGAATACTTGAAATACTTAAGCATTTTCCACATTTCAACCTCCACTTCGAAAGGACGCTTGGCATCACTTAGTTTGATAAAATAGGATCAAACCAAGCCAAAATAAAACCATCCCTCCCTTTTCCATCAAATCCAAAAAGAGGGAGGGAGAGGAGAAAGAAAGCACAGACCAGGCAGGAGGAAGAAAACAAAAATTTCAAGGAGGGAAACAAGCCAGACACAAATACAACTGATGAAAACCAGCAAGCAAGCACACACCAAGAACTAAATGAAAAGAGGATGAACCTCTTACCTTAACAATATAGCCAAAATCCTTGAGCGGGTCCACAACTTGATGAAAATGACAGAGCAGGGGCTGACAAGTCCAGGGATATCACGTGCTCGATGGAAATAATGAAAACGACAGGGCGGGCACTGTTATATATAACAAAGCTTTGTCATAAATGCGCCACCCACTATTTTGAAAAGGCGCGCGAAAACGACTGTCGACAGAGGAAAGCATGCGCCCTTTGGCGCATGGAAGTAATTGACAACAGGAGAATGGGTGCGACTTTGGCGCATCAAACGAGTTGTCGACACGAATTTATGTGCGCCCTTGGGCGCACCAAAACACGGTGTAACATGTAGATTACGTGCGCCCTTGGGCGCACCAAAACACGGTGTTGTAAGGCAAATACATGCGCCCTTTGGCGCATGGAAAAGAGGCGCAACAAATGATATGTCAACATCGAGGCGCATGCGCCTCGGCGCACGCAAATAAGGCTTAACATGCTTTGGCGCACCGAAAGACGTGTTAACATGGGAAACCATGCGCCAAAGGCTTTTTAAAGGGGCGCACCAAAATGTGGTGTTACAGTGCAAATCCATGCGCCCAGCCAAAAAGGCTCAAAAAAGACTAAGTTCGAAAGCTAGATTTCCCGAGAAGGAATTTTTTAAATCGTTTCGAACGCGAGGGATCCCTATTGAGGGATCAAGACAAAATTTTCGGTATGGTTATCGTGTCTGGGAAAGGGCAACAAAAAGAGAGCTCATTCAATATCATTAAGAAAATGAAGAGGAAAAATGTGAACATTTCATTGTGGGAGTCATTGTCCATTTTATACCCACCCCCAGGAGTCAAAGTTCAGTTGAAGCTTCCAATTCATAATCTAACACCTCTAAAGAGCTTCAGGAAGTGATGAAACAACTGCAAAACCTAGGAAATGAACTAGTTACCATCAAAAGGTAGTAGGAAAAGATCTATAGACCATATCAACCTCAGACTCAGTATCAAGCTAGACCCTAATATCACCAAAATAGAAAACCATCTCAAAATATGAATCAAAATCAAAATCAGGGACAACCTCAAGCTACTAGGCCTTTTAGGTCTTATGATCCAAATACAGCCTCAACATCAGAATCATTGGTTCTTGCACAGAACAATATGGAACACAAATATGATTGGTGTTTTCCATGCAATTATCCCCATAACCAATCAATGTGTTTTAATGGTGCCCTAAATCAGGCTTTAATGGTGCAAACCAGTATGGTGCCATAAGAACCTAGTCAGGAAGGAGATCAACAGCAAGAATCTCAATAGGGTGAACCTCTAGAAGAGACTATGCTTGTCAATTTGAGACCCCCTCCATTCTATGTCTCATTGATTATTGGAGACAAATTAATGCAAAATTGTATGATTGACTTTGGGGCTAGCATTGTCCATTTTAGGGCAAAGGGATCTATTGCAAACTGCCATGCAAAATTGGTCAAGTTCAAATCAACCCCCTAACCAACAAGAGAGAGTGCTTGCCAATGCAGTTCAACCTGAGAAGAACCAAGGAGAACAACAAGGTAAGAACTTGAGACCCCCTCCATTCTATGTCTCATTGATTATTGGAGACAAATTAGTGCAAAATTGTATGATTGACTCTGGGGCTAGCAGTTTTGTGATGCCTAAACAAATAGCTGACCAGTTGAGTCTCAAATATGAAGTTATCTCTAGAGGAGTAGTTCAATTAGATGGGACAACAACAACCATTGTGGGAATCATCCAAGAGCCGAGTCTCACTCTACATGCCTGACCCAATGTAAATATCTTGTAAAACATGTCCATCATATATTTTCCACCACATTTTGCTTTGTGTCTGTTTAGGGACTTCACTCGCAAGATTGGGGGCTACCTGTCTGCTGATTGGTCACATACGCTCTTTAGGACAAGGTATGGGGAAAAGGCCACAATCAGATCTAAACCTATTGCTAACTATCATATTGAATCCTATGTACCTATCCCAATCAATGCCAACTACTCAGCTTTTGATCAAGAAGACCTCCTAAGCACTAATGAAGCAAATACCAAGCTGGGATGTATCCTTGACTTGACTCTAGATGTGGGCCAACAAAAGACATGATTTTGACACTTATAATGAGATGGAAGAATTTGAGCTAGGTGTTTAGTGTCTACATGAAGAGAATCATCCTCTTCCTGACCTAATCAAGTCAGAATACAAGGGTGAAAATGAAGTATGGCAATTATTCTTTGATGGCTCAAGGAGCAGACAAGGAGCTAGAGGAGGAGCTATGATTGTTTCTTCCAGAGGTATGAAATATTATGAAACCTTTATATTCATGTTTTCTTGTTCAAATAATACTGCTAAATATGAAGCTTTATTCCAAGGCCTTCATTGGGCAAGAAAGCTAGGAATCAAGAATTTGCAAGTGTTTGGTGATAGTGAGCTGGTTGCCAATCAAGTTAGAGGACTAAATGTTTTCAAAAATGACCTGCTCAAGAATTATAAGAGTAGGGTATGGGATCTCATGGAGGATTTTTAGACTTTCAGCATTGTGTCCATACCCAGAAAAGAGAATGAAGTTGCTGATAGACTTGTAGTAGTTGGAGCAACATTTGATGTGGTGGACAACATCAAAAGAGACAAAGAACAACCACATATCCATGTGGTTGTGAGGCCAGTAGTGCCAGATAATAATACATGTTGGAAGGTGTTTCAGAATGAACAACAGATCATTAAATTTTTACAAGAAGAAGCTGAACTCTCATCCCATAATCAAAACAGACTAGAGTAGCAGTATGGGAACTAGATAGTACAGCTACATACAAACAAGATTCCTAAAGGATTAGTGAACCTGGAATCCATTTTCAATCCTAATGATCAGTTCAAAAAAGAGAAGGCTAACATGCAAATCAAAGGAGAGGATTCAGAGTAAATCCCAGTTGGATTAGACAAAACACTTCAAATTGGCAAGGTGGCCACCAGTCATAAAGGTATGAATTCATACAACTTTTCCAAGAGTTCCCTAATGTGTTTTCTTGGAGTTATGAAGACCTAAGGGGTTTCAATCCAAAACTAGCACAACACACAATTGAATTGGACCCAGCTACTCAGTCTATCAAGAAGAAGCATAGACCAGTCAACCCACATATTGAGCCTCTGATGAAGAAGGAGCTGAACAAGATGATAGAGGCATGTATCATATTCTCAATCAAGCATTCAAGTTGGGTTGCAAATCTAGTCCCAGTAAAAAAAAATGGAGAAATCAGGATGTGTGTTGACTTCAAGGATTTGAACAAAGCCTTCCTCAAAGATCACTACCCACTCCCTTCAATGGAACAAATCTTACAAGTGGTGTCTGGGTCAGAGATATTCTCTCTTTTAGATGGTTATTCAGGATACAATCAAATTATGGTGAAAGAAAATGATCAATTAAAAATTACTTTCACAACCAAATGGAGCACCTATGCATACAAAAAAAATTCCATTTGGACCATCCAATGCTGGTGCTATTTTCCAAAGAGCCATGGATATGGCATTCAAAGGGCTAATCAATAAGATAGTTTTGATCTATCTGGATGTTATCACTGTGTTCTCTAAGAGCACATGAGACCATATTTTCCATCTAAGGAAAGTGTTTTAAAGATGCAAAAGATTTGGGGTATCTTTGAACCCCCAAAAAGGCATATTCTTGACCCATGAGGGAAATATTTTAGGCCATATTGTGTCTAAGGAGGGTCTGGAAATTGATCCAGAAAGTGTTAAAGCAATAAAAGTACTGCCTTTGCCAAGTCACAAGAAGGATCTTTAAAGCTTCTTTGGAAAGATCAACTTTGTTTGAAGTTTTTTCCCAAACTTTGCTACTCTGGTTAAGCCAATATCACTAATGCTGAAGAAGATCTTAGCATTCAGATGGACAGTCGAAGGAAAGGCAAGATTTGAGGCTATCAAAGAGGCTATATCACATGCCTCAACTCTTGTAAACCCATATTTCTCCAAGGAATTCATATTGAATGCCTTTGGTGGTAATGACACTATCTCTGCAATCCTAGTTCAACAGAACAAAGAAATCTCAGAGCAGCCAATTGTTTTCTTTAGTCAGAGTGTAAGAATGTGAGGTGATGATTTCCTTCATTGAGAAGCAAGTCCTGGTGGTGATCATGGAGCTGAAGAATGTTAAGCATTTGGTGTCAAACAACAAGATCCAACTATTGTTCTCCCATTCAGGAGTCAAAGAATTCCTCCTTAGCAAGGACCTGAATGAGAAACGTGCATGGTTAATCACTCGTGTCATGGAATATGACATTGAGATAAAGGTCACCAATTTGGTCCATGGGAGGGGCTTGTGTGATCAGCTAGCCTCTGCTCAACAAGATGGAAAAAATAGTGAGAAGGAGGTTGTTCTTATCTTACAAGATGAAAGGGAGAGATGATGTACCTACTCCTTGTTGGATCCAAGACATGGTGCATTTCCTTCAAACAGGATTATTCCCTCATGGGATGAATAAAACTAAAATAAGGCATTTTAGGTTACATGCTATCCCATATGTTCTTATTGATGGTGTCTTGTTCAGAAAAGACATCAATGAAATTCTACTAAGATGCATTGGGATAGACAAGGTAGAGAGAGTGCTACAAGAATTTCATGTTGAAGCAGTTGGAGGCCATTTTTCTCCAAGAGTGACAAGACTCAAAATCATGAAAACAAGATATTATTGGCCCAGAGTGTTTAGTGATTTTTTCACATGGATCAAAAGGTGCAAGAGTTGTACATTCTTCAAAGGAAAGGAGAAGCTAACAACACTTCCATTGCACCCAATCTCAGTCAACGAACCATTCATGCAGTGGGGATTGGACTTCATTAGAGTCATCAATCCAAACTCAAGCCAGGGTCACAAATGGATCCTAATAGCCACATATTACTTTACCAAATGGACTGAGGTAGTGGCACTCAA
This sequence comes from Taxus chinensis, assembly GCA_019776745.2. Taxonomy (NCBI): domain Eukaryota; kingdom Viridiplantae; phylum Streptophyta; class Pinopsida; order Cupressales; family Taxaceae; genus Taxus; species Taxus chinensis. The sequence goes on along the minus strand of CM034155.1, from coordinate 488,308,354 downwards.
AGAGGCAAATGATTCTAGTATCATAGATTTCTAGTACTAGCCACCATCATCTCAAACAGTGCATTAACATTTATAGGTTCCAAAATTATAGGATGGGCTATTAAGAATGGGACTTATTTGAGCACCTCATCAAACTATTACCCTTAGGGTAACGGATAGGATGAGTTTATGAACAAGAACTTGTTAAAAATCATCATGAGAAATATGGATGAGAATCGAAGGACCTGGAACTCAAAGCTCAAAACAGACTTATGGGCTGATAGAATAACACCCAAGAGATCTATAGGCATCTCTCCATTCAAGCTCGTCTATGGGAAAGAGGTAGTGTTGCCTATATCACTTGAGTTACCAACATTAGAGCTTATGAGGCAACTAGAAATGTCTGAGTTTGGACCAATGGAGGCCAGGTACGCTGAGCTAATAGAATTAGAAGAAACCAGAGAGAATGCTCTTCAAGCATTGGAGAAGAATCAAGCTTCAATCAAGAGATGCTTTGATAAGAAATCAAAAGCAAGGACTTTCCAGGAAGGGGACCTGGTTTTGAAGTGGGATGCAGATCAAGAAAACCAAGGGGGAAATTCTAAGTTCAATGCCATCTAGAGTGTTCCTTATATGATAAAAAAATGCAAAAGTAGAAATTATTTCTAGCTGTCCACATTGGAGGATGAATAGCTATAGATCCCACTGAATGGGATCTATATTAAGAACTGCTACTAAAAGGGAAGTCTAACTCTATACATATTAGTTGAGTTTCTCTTTCCTCTAAGTGATTCTGCACATTGTCTTGTTATAGTATAGGTTGCTTTTCTCCTACGTGCTTTTGCATGCTCTGCATGTTCTAGTTGGAGCATGTATGATTTAAATTTTGTACATAGTCATGGTTTTATTTTATTGCTCTTATGTAATTCATTCAGAGAGACAAATAAATCCCTGGAGTTGAAAAAATTTTATATTCTTAGAAATCATCATTTCAAGATTTTCTTATGAAATTTGAGAGTACGGGTGGATGGGCTCATGAACCAGAGGTGGAATTAGTATCAAGCTATTATTCTTGACTCCATTCCCAACAGATACAACAAGGGAACTAATCTCTTCATCTAGTAGGCACATTTCCCCGTGAGTCACCAAATTGTTATCCATATTTCACCCCCAAGCTAAATATTGGATCGAATCATGACCCCGTACGTAAGGAACTCAAGAAAAATCATTCAAGTCTTATGAATTGGATGCAAGAAGATTTAGCAATGGAGTGGCGGAAGCCAAGAGAGATCAAAGAATCCGGTACAAAGGAAAATGAATCTGTCAAGCTGTTCTACACCTTAAATCTATTCTCCAAGTTACAGGAAGGCAGAACTATGAAATTGCAAGGTCAAAAAATAAGGATCAATGCTATAGAGGAGCTAGAAGCAAGAAGAAGAAAGAAAAATGAATATTCAAAGTCCTTGGGCTCAAAATGGTTCAGGAAGAGGAAACAAATGACTAAGTATAGAGGAAGAAGTGTAAGAGGCCATGTGTCCTAAGGGTGCTTCTCCCAGAGTGAATCCAAAAGGAGGAAATCAAACTTGTGCCAGACCTCCATGTAGTAAATGGTCAAAAAGAGTCAAGGAGTGGGAAGAAAAAATTCAAAATTGGCTAAGTATAGAAGTGTAAGCGGAGAGTGCCAAGTGTAAGTGTGGCACATCTCCAAGAGTTGGTCCCAAGGTAGAGACCTAAATGAGATCGAGTGCACTACGTGGCCAAAAGTTTGAAAAGTAAGAGAGACCATTGAAAATTCCATAGAGCAATGGAGGCCGACAAGTGTCAACTCGATGCTCTTACAAAGGTAACTTTGGGTCGGATTTACAAACAAGCACGGTGCCTCCATGTGTCCTCAAAGATGGCAGAGTTAGTTGAAAATACAAATGCATAAGCCAGGCCGGTGGAAGCTGCCAAGTGTCCTAAGGGCATTGTTTCAAGGGTAAAATGGAGAAAAGGTCCTGAGAAAGCCCCAGAGTGACATGTTTCCCAGAGGAAAGCGGGGAGTCGGGAGACAAGTTAGTTTTTTGCCCTTTGTCCCAAAAGGAGTAAAAGTTATAAAACAACCCACGTCTCTGCAAGCTGGAAAAAGTCAACATTTAAACCCAAGTCAAAGCCAAGGTAGGGTGTTGGGGAGAAAATTAAATTTTTTCCATTCGTTCAAAAGGCATAGAGGCGAAAATGGAAGTGCATTTCCTAGCCAACCAAAAGAAGCCACGTGTCTAGGCAGAGTTTCGTGGCTGTGGAGGTTTCTGATTTTTTTGTGTTTTTTGCACAAAAGACAAAAGGGTGAATTACGAGCCTGTGGATCTGAATTTTTCTTCCAATCTGGCTGCCACAAGTCGCAATCAAAAGAGGGACCCATTTTCAAATTGTTTTCCCGCCTATTTGTATAGAATCGATGCAAAACTTCAATGGGGCATATCTTTCGACCCAGGGCTCGAAATATTGCAAATCTGACACCGTTGGAAGTGTCTCGATTTATTATATGCCATGTAAGGATAAAAAATTATTTTTGCAGGCCTTGCTAGGTAAAAAATGAAGTAATGTCTTCAGGCCTTTAATACATAATCCAATTTTCTCAGCTACTAGATCTAATTATATTTGATCCGCCATTCTTCTTCAACACGCCAGACCGATAGAGGGATCCAAAATCGACATATTTGGGGTGAATTTAAAAGGGGGCATTGATTGATGGCATTTTAATCTTCAAGGTAGGATTCAATGCATATCTCGGGGTGGTTGAAATAGGATTCAACTTTTCCCTCTTCTCTCTCTTTTCCTTTTATATATACTATAACACTTCTCATTTGAGAAAGAGAGACATTCTTTGCATATAGAAACTCTGTCGAATTTGTTTCTCGATGCCATTTTTAAGTAGGGAACCTTGTCTCATGCATGGAAAATGTATTTGTGCCTCTATTCCAGAAATGTAATGGTTTGTGCACCTTCTAGAGCAATAAAAAACATGTCTTTGTGGTGTTCTTCAACCCTTTGCATCATTTTGTTGTTTGTCCATGCCTCTCCCTTTCAGTCTTGGTTTTCTGTGCATGTATTTCACATTTATAGGTGCAGTATGTTGTGTTTCATGGAGTTTAATGGATGATTTGCAGATCTGGGCCATGTCACTTCTGTTTGACCTCCCTCATCTCCATTTTTTTTGTTTCTTTCTCCCTCAACAGAATATCTCACTTCCTTTGCTGGTGTATCAATGTTGTAGTGTAGGCTCTATTTTTCCCTCTTCCTCTCTCTTTGGTCCCTTGGAATGGTTAGATTAGGTTAGATTTAGTTTTGCTACACTAGAGTAGGTCGTGGCAGGTAGTTAAGGAACAAGAACCAACTTTCTCTGGAGAGATTTCCCACTTTTGCAAGGTCGCACACCTTGGGGAAAGTTCAATGTTATGAAATCACACCAAATGAGTCTTCCTTAGAAAATCAGATCCATAACTCATTTGGGGGTGCTATGATTTTGTACTAACATGATCCTTATTTAATGAGATACAATATAAGTTAAATGTTCAACGGTATACAGAAAAAAAATAGCAAAAAAAGGGAAAAGAAATGCAAATGCATCATTCACATATTATGAACCTTTCAAGGACTGGAGTTAAAGATTGAAACATGATTGTAATAAATGTATTATCCTAAAATATTGTGTTGTGAGAACACCCTATTTATAAGTGTGTCAAATAGTTGAATCGTTATGTTGTGACTTATCAAAAATAAGAGTCACCTTGTTGTGCATCGTGTGGTTCATGTTAGTTATGTGGGTTAATGTTTGTGCAACCATATCAGGTGTTGTCTGATGTCGTAAGTGATCTCCTATAGTGTCATTTGTACTACAATGTAAGTCAAAAAAATATTCTGTCATTTTTACTGTTATATTTGTATGTCTAAGATTTCGATGTTAAATTTTGTATTAAAGTAGAGGTTCATGCTCTCAAACCTATGGGACAAATTGGATTTGTGAAGGTTTTGCATGGTGGTTTTTGAGATTGGAAGAGTAATGTGATGTATGTTGTTATGTGATGAATGTTGTAATTATAATATTATGAATGTACATGTGGTGCATGTCTCTTATTGTGTGTTTTTTATCATGTTTATGTGTTTGTGATGCGAGTATTCACTCTCTTTTTCATGGATTCAATGATGAGCCCACGTGTGATGTTCTTCCTTGGTATGTGTGAATTGAATTTTATTATGGATGGTGGAGTGTTGGACCATATTATAATTTGTGATATGTAGGTGTGTTGATGCATTTTATGACAAAGATTGGTGTATAGTGAATTGTATGGTATCATGATGTTGCCAATGTCTTCTGATGAAACACATGTGTCACCATGTTGTATTAAGATTGACTATATGTTTTAATTTTAGTCACTGTGTTCATCTTATGTATAATTCATTTAATATGTGATATTCATCTTGTGAAATAGGGGCATATGGTGATCGTATGACCCATATTGTACAGTACATGCACCTTGGGTGCATTATGTGGAAACTTGATGTATCATAACACATGAGTGTAATGATTGTGTTATACCTTGTATATATACCATGCGAAGTCATTATGGTTAATGTGTGTGAATCACCATTGTGTTAGTAATGTAGTTATGTGTTATGTTGTGAACCATACACTGGATGACCCTAAGGGAAGAAACTATCAAGAGTGTATGTGTGGAGAGAAGAGGTGTATACCAAGTTATCATAATCTTGAGCCGAGTACGAGTTAGGAAGTGGATTCTCATATAGTCTAAAAACCCACTTCTATATTTTTAGTATACTTCGAGTTTTCTCAATATATTATGGATGTGCACCACCTTAGGCTCAACTTATGCAAACTAACGTCTCTTGCTCTTTCCTATGTGGGTTGTCCATAGAACAATCCTATGTCATTTTGACTATATTGATCCTTATGGGAGTATGCAGGGATGATTCATGTAGTGATTATGATAGATGTATTATTTTTTATGTTCTTTTTTGAGATGAGGCTCGATATACGAGTGCTGAAAACTCTATGTGTACCCCTTTGGTGGTCGTATGAGGCCACATAGTGATTGTAATATGTTATTTCTCTATATTAATTTTATTTGTAAATTGATCATTATCTCTTTTCTTGTCAGAACCAATAGTTTTCTTGATTGATGTGTTATTATATTTTGGGCATTTTATTTGGTTATCACATTAAGATGTGGATTTTGTAGTAACTCTGGATATTATCCATTTGCTTTGCTTAGTTGTTTATTTAAGTTTTAAGTTTATTTTTCTTATAGCCTAGCCCAAGGCTTGGTATTTTTTCCACTTGGCATTTGAAATAGATTATTATGCTATTTCTAATTTTGTAATGTGTTGGAATAGGGTCATGGGATTCACCATGGAGTGGTTGAACCTATGGACCCACTTCATTGTATGGGGGTACGGCCCAAGGAGCTATAGATAACTATTGGGTTGTTGAACCACCATTTATTATGTCACTGGAGTTAGGGATGTTTGAATTTTATGTGCCTAGGGAAATAGGGTGACCGACCTCTTTGGGGGAGGGATAAGAGAAATTTATTTCTTTATCTTTGTATATTATAGATCAGGGAATGATAAGAGATTTGAGGGAGTGATAAGAGATTTGAGGGAGGGATAAGAGATTTGTGAGTGTTGATGGAGCATTTGGAGGTACATGGAGAGGTTTTGTGATGTTTGGGAGGTATATGTAGTTGTTTTTGATGCTTTGGGAGGTGTATGCAGTTGTTTTATGATGCTTTGGGAGGTATTTTGAGTTTTTTTTGTGATTCTTGAAAGGCATATGTAGTTGTTTGTGATGCTTTGGGAGGTATATGGAGTTTTTTGTCATGCTTTGAGAGGTATTTTGAGATAATTTTTATGCTTGGGAGGTTAATGTAGTAGTTTTGGATGCTTTGGAAGGCATATGGATTTGTTTTGTGATGTTTTGGGAGGTATATGGTGTTTGTATTGTGATTTATGTGTTCTCATGTGAGTCCGGTTATGTTTTGAAGTATTGATGTTTGAAGATCCTTATTTATGGTAAGATGTTGATTCCATCTAGAACCTATGAAAATTCAGTTATTGTTTGAATTTGCGTGAAACCTTTATATGTGTACCTATTGGGAATCCCATGTTGTTATAGTTTTCTTATGTTACAAGTAATTTTGTGTGAGGATCATGTATGTGAGAAGTATTATGTTGTTAGGGATATGCATGTTCTTTCTATGGTTTAGTTGAGTTCTTGTGATGTGATATAGTCTTGAATGTACATATAATTATGTCTTGTTTACCATTGGTGTTGGGTTCGGTCCTGATATGGCATTGTGATGTCAGTTTCTATTGGGCACCGACAAAAATAAATAAACTAAAATCTTAAAACAATGAAATATTAAGAGCTTGAAATTGATAAATATTGTTAAGAGAAAAGAGTAATCAAGTAATAATGTAAACTGAAAATTGCCAATCTTCAAAGAAAATTTAGAAATTGTCAAATTTCCCTTCTTCCTCATGGTCGCACTTTAGTAGCAAGTATCATTTCACTAGTGACATGAGACGTTGATTATTTCCTCCTTGCTCATAAAAAAAATTCTAATCTTGGTATTGTGTCGCATCAAGGATGATGCTCTTATAAGGGGAGGGGAATGTAGTGCCCACCATAAAATAAAATCAAAATAAAATATAATTAAAAAATTACTTTGGGAAGTGACATGGAGGGAAATTCAAGGAGGTTGGTGGGTTAGTAACAAGTAAGGTAGCATGTAAGGAGATAGTGTAGGGCATTGGCTGCCCAAAGGACCCATCTCACCTCTCATTTCCTTGGCATAATGATAAATTATATATTTTTTGAGATATGTAGGAATTGACCACAGAGAAACCCAAGTCAACATTTTAAGTCCAACAGTAATGAGTATTTGCAGCAAGGGTAGTCGGAGATGGGGATTGGTGGTGGATAGATTTAGATTTGGATTTGTTCCAATGTTTGGAAAATGAATGAACAAGGCAGCTTATCATGGTATATGTTTATGGTAGTATACAGAAGACATGGGTTTCCTCACAAGACATACATTGTTTCATCTATGCAACAAATAGGTCTCCAACCTGATCAGTTACATTTTTTGCATACTCCCATCATGTGTCAAAATGTGAGCTCTAGAACAGTGTATGGATGTTCATCTAAGCATAAAAGATAGAGGAATTTTATGAGATTTTTTTTTTGTAATTACTCTTGTAGATATGTATGCAAGGGTGGAAGCATGTACTTGGCATGTGAAATGTTCTCCTGAATGCCTAAAATAAATGTGGCCTCATGGACTACAATGGCTATAAGATATGCACAAAATGGGTTTGTTGAAAAAGGATTAGAAGCTTTCAAGAAAATTCAACTGGTAGGTGTAAATCCAAATTCCACGTGCCTTGCCTGCATCCTCCCAGCCAGTGTCAAAATGGGAGAATTTTATTTTTCCTTTACTCCATTGTGAGAGATTTATCAGGCAATTAATCTGATCAGGAATCTTCATAACAGGGTGATTTGGATGAGAGAATAGTTTCTAGTTAGTAATTTCCCTACCAGGTTTTTAGCCATGTGTAACACTTAATTTTGAGCTTAAAATAACTATGCTAGTTGGTCTTGGAAACGAGCTAGGTGCATGCATGATTATTGATGGTGTAACTAATCATATATTTTGAATGGTTAAATTGAATGATTGGAGTGAAAGAGATATACAGGCATGGTAAGCTCAACATCTTGGACCATTTTTAGGAAAGAAATTCAAAACAAGCATCTCACCTTGGATCGTCACTCTAGAGGCATTAAAACCTTTCACTTATAAATATCCAACTATGGACACCACTTGTGTACGTTATCTAGGATGGGATCGATAGCCAACACTTACCTAGATAAAATGTTTCTTTTAACAAAATAAAGAAGAGGAATGAGAACAAGGAGGTGCTTTATGTGGAAGAATTCGTTAGATTTCCAAAGAAATTGAGTCTCTTGGAGTAGATCCTGACTGTGTAAGCTTCATTTTTGGGTTTTTGGTTATAACCTCGCATGTTGGGGAATAAGATGGGTCAATACCTTTTTGCTATGAGTTACTATTGTAGAAGCAAGCCCAAAATAAATCATTATGTGTATAAGGTTATAATTTGGCTTCATCGTTGGATGGTTGACATTTTGGGTTAAGCCTTGGAAAGAGGGAAACAATGTAGCAATGAATAAGAACAGCATCCTCATAGTATCGAATACGATACCTTGATCCACTTCTTTGGTGAGATGATTTGTACCTTGCAATCTCGACAACCATTTCATACCTTAGTAGCTTGTGCACATTGGGCTTGTTTAGAGCCACTTTGGCCGATTCGTTGTCCCTCAAGAATGATCTGCTTACCTTTATCTATAATAATTTTCATATAATTCAGTTATTCATTTGCAATAAAGTAAAAATATTAAACTATTAGATACTCAAACAATTGGACACTTTAACTAGATGACTGGGGCAATCAATAAAACAACACCTTACAATTTTTCTACCGACTTACAATTTGACCCTCAACCGTGATGTAACAACAACCTCATGAATTGCTAAACACAGGGTTTTAATATTTGGTACTCATGTCTGTTCATTTTGGGAAGAGCTAGATGAGTTAACTAAGACAACCATTTATGTTACCTTGCAAAGCTATAAAAATGCAATTTCCATAGACATGCAAAACAACACTCTGAGCACTGTAAAGGAGATGTCAAATGTGGTATGTGTTCCTTGTTATGTAGAGAGTTACATGAAGCATTATCTCAACCTCATTTGACAGTTTTCACTCTCTTCTCCACTCCTCTAGGATCCTTGTTACTTCATTTCACACTTTTAGGAAGTTGCCAAAATTAAAAAGTTGGGTTTCATATCAGCTCGCCATTTGAACCCTAAACAACGAAGTGCTTGTCCGCATTCGCAAACCACTAGTATTTTTACTAGATAATTTCTTGGAACCTTCAGTTTTGGAAAAGAAAATTCCTGTCTAGTTTGGAAAAGGTATTTCCTAGGCCTCTTGTTGTTTTTTGACTAGGTCAAACTTGGCCGATTACGACCAGTGGCTTTGGAAAACCATCCACCAATTGTACATCATTCACCAATTCTTAATTCTGTTAGTACCTTTGGATTCTTGGTATACAGGTCGACATGTAGCAATTCACTCATTATGAAGTTTCTTATTGGAAGACAATTTTTGAATGCACTTTCTTAGCCTCCGAGACAAAATTGGGCGGTTTTGCAACTAGCAGGAAAATGTAAAAGAAAGTCGTAGGACCCTAGTCAAGTTATAAAATCATCATGGAAACTTGTTAACAATTATAAATAATTGTTTGAAACTATATCTTGTGGCTTGGCATGTGAATTTTGACTTCTGGGAAATAATGTTTCTCTCTCCTCCCTCTCTTTCTCTCTCTTCCGTTAGTTAAGAAATGAAATGAAATGAATATGTGCCCTAACTATCTCTTCTTACATGTGTATTATTATTAAAATGTAAATGGAATTATATAACGTTAGTTATTCTAGATATAGGTGGATGTTATGTCTGTGATTTATCGTTGATTTCATGCTCACATGGTTTCATAGGATGTAAGTAAGATGGTGAAATGACATGGTTGTGATTCATTGTATATTATTGTAATTCATGTATGTTAATGGTAAAAAAAATTATGTACTGCTATGTTACAATAAATACTTATTATTGAAACTTGGAAATATAAATCAGATGTTAAATTTAGGGTTCCTTTGGGAAATGTGCATTTAACTATAGGTGTTCTTTTAATTCAGATTAACATATGGTAAAAAAAAACGGAGTTTTATAGATATGTTGAGTGATATTGGATAGGATAGGTCAACATTTGCGAAGTATTGAAACGTTTATTTATGAAGTTTTGTAATATTTTTAAGATACTAGTCTTTGAGGGAAACATTCATCTAAACATGAGTGTTATTTGATTCAAAAATTTGTATTGTAAATGTTGGATAAGGTTATTAAATGAAATTGAATTTAATAGCTTATAGTGCAATTCCAGTGTGTGATTTATGATTAAATAATTTGTGTGTGGTTTTTCTTACTTTGAAAATATAATAAAGAAATTTAACCAAAACAATCAACCCTAGTATAAAATTCATGTATAACTACCCTTCATGTGTGACTCTTATAGCATAGAAAACTAAACCTTAGAATGAACTTAAATAGTTACATTTGATAACACATTCTAGCTTAAGAAAATTAGATCACAATTTTTATTTTATCTTCATAACTTGTATGCCTAGCGACTTTTCCGTGAACCTAATAGTTAGGAACAACATGGTAAAACATCATCTTGGGTATGTGGTCCCCTCCTAGGTCTGATAGTGGTGTGTTTACTAAGGGGAATGTGATATTCTTACGGAATTACTCCAATGGTATCCAAACTCCAACATAGTGTAAATCCCTCTTGGAGCGACACACGTCTTGAGTGGCGAAGACCACCAACTAACCTTAAAAGTCACCTATAGGAGTTGGGATCATAAATGTACCCGATACCCAATCTCAATTGTCATTTGGGTTTTAGGGTACAATACTAAGAGTTAACTGTAAAGTTAACAACATTTTATTTTATGATTAGTTTGTTAAAATGCAATCGTAAAAGGATGTACTTGGAGAACGATTAAATTTAGACCATTCTTATAACATGTCTAAAATATTTTGTGGTGATAGAATCGATCCATGTTGTCTAAACTCTAATGCGAACCTTAACCCTTGTAAGCTATTGACCACTCTATCTTTCTCTCCCACTTATCCTCGTATTTAATGGATGTATGATGTGAAACTATGTGATCATGTTCTTAGAGAAAAACCTTTTGAGATAGGGAGTAGCAGTCTCATGAGGATACAAATGCCCCTATTAGCAAACATGCTACACAATTCATTTCAAAAATCATATTAACCAAGTTAGGAAATCCCTCTTATCTTGGAAGTAAAAATGTACTCAAAAAACCAAATCTAGAAACAAAAATAAGGGAGTATGTTTCCATTTAAAATTCCTTCAAATCCATAATTAATTGTTGGAACATAATTATTACAAACTATAATTGACGCATGGCCTTGGGAATTATATTTGCGATATGTTATTCAACAAGAAAAAATGAAACATGATCTTCCATTTAATGTGATTAAACCCTCTTGTTGTGGATAAAGAACCTATTTCACATATAATCCTTAGTGGGCACTAAATCATCTATCAATTAATAAATGAGTGGAAGAAACATGACCATAAATCCTTAAAAAAAGGGTTCACATCCTTTGGACTCACACTTGGTATGTTGTGTAATGAACGTATGATAAAATATCAAATGCATGCCCATAGGAGTGAATCCTAGGGATAATACCTTTTAACCTTGTGTGTAAATAATTACCCTATTAATGAACATACAAATTCATTAAGTAATTGAAATAGTGTAGATGATCCTTATTTAATGAGATACACTGTAAGTTAAATGTTCAATGGTATACATAAAAATATAGCGAAAAAAAGAAAAGAAATGTATGATTCACATATTATGAACCTTTCAAATACTGAAGTTAAATATTGAGACATTATTGTAATAAATGTTTTATCCTAAAATATCATGTCTGGGAACACCCTATCTATAAGTGTGTCATATATTTGAATCATTATGTTCTGCCTTGTAAAAAATAAAATTGACCTTGTTGTGCATTGTGTGGTTCATGATATCTATGTGAGTTAATGTTTGTGCAAGCATATCAGGTGTTGTGTGATGTCCTAAGTGTTCTCCTATAGTGTCATGTCTACTACAATGTAAGTCACAAAAAAATTATTTCGTCATTTTTACTATTATATTTTTTTGTGTAAAATGTGGGCATTACAAATATGTTACTATTTAATTAACATTAATATTCAAAAACAATTTTGTACATCATTAAATGACTAACACAAATGTTAACAATAAAGAAAATTATAAGAAATTTTAAAACTTCACATGTACGAGCTAACAATGATGATAAAATATTAAAAAAAGAAACGAATGTTTTTTTATTGAGTAAATTTTTTCAATTTTAAATTTTTCATCTTTTGATATCCAAAAATCCACTATTAATTTGTTAGATATGTAAAAAATAAAATTATTGTTGTATCCCTTTGTAGCGCAGTTTGTATCTCACTTCGTGAAGAGGGTTGTGGGGGGCCTTGCTCCTCACTACTATCACAGGGAGTCCAGACAAAAATTAAGGACTCAAAACCTTGTTTCTAGAAAGATGAATTCTACATAATTCTATTTTTATCAAGGAAAATCCTAATGGTTTTTTTCCACACTATTTGTAGGAGGAATCCTAACTGCACTTTTCCCATTACGTGTATTTATCTTCGTGGAGAGTCAATGTAGCTCATAATGAATTCACATGTAATATATTCTTCTTGAGTTAATAAAACTTTGATATCTTGTACTCTGTAGATTTATTTTATCTCTATATTTCTAAATTATTTTTTGCTATTAAACTTTTGACTTATTTATTGTTGTAAAGTTTGTGGTTTCCTAACATAATTATCATTTTAACTTCATATGTTATCATAAAAAATTAAAAAAATTACCTCAGATCTTAAATTATGTATGTTAGGATGAATTCCATAAACAAATATAATATTTAATTTAAATAATATATAAAAATATGAAATTAACATATTTAAAGTTAATTCAACTTAATTTCCATATTTTCTACTATTTGAAAGCTATACTTACAACAATTTTCTACTTTCCATTATGCATAAAATAGTTCTCTAATTTCCTATTTTCTCTTAGTTCCATGTCAAATAATTCTCTCCATTTCTTTTCCTATTTTCTTTTACCTTTCCTATACCTCCACGTTTTTCCATCTGAAATAATTTTGTCTAATTTCATATTTTTGTCTAAAATTCCACCTTAAGTAATTCCCTCTAATTTACTCTTTTCTCTACATAATTTATATTTGAAGTAATTCTCTCTAATTTCCTATTTTCTCTATGAAATAATTCTCTTCAATTAAATAATTTTCCAGTTTTCTCCCCCTCTAATTTCCTATTTTCTCTAATTGCACTTGACTAATATTTTCATTGCACTTAAATAATTTTTCTTATTCAGCTTTAGTAATTTCCTATTTTGTCTAAATTCTAATTCGGCATAATGAAATAATTCTCTCTATTTTCTAATTTTCTCTCAACTTAATCTCTTTATTTTGCTTTTTCTCTCCTCTTAATCTCATTAATTTCCTTTATTTTTTACTCATTCCACTAATTTTCCCAATTAAACTTGGGTAATTTATATTAGTAATTTTCCCCTTACTCCATTGAAGTAATTTTTATTTTGTCAAATTTTTAATGTTGACTATTTTCTTGAATTGCAGTTAAAATAATTTCCTATTTTCTATTTTGTCTTTCTATTTTATGTAAGTTGAAGTGAATTTTTCTAGTTCTAAAACATTCCCACCATTTAAGAGAGAAATCTTTCCAATCCCACTCACTTCTTTATTATATGTAAAATTAAAATATGTGAACATAAAAACTCCATTCATTTTTTATATAATATGTGAACATAAAAACTAAATTTGAATGTTGACATAAATTTGAAAAAACATTAACTTCTTGTTTTCCCGGGATTCACGTGGCCAACCACATTGACAGGATTTTGATTCTACACTTTAATGTATATTAATGTTTTTACATGTTTCTTTCATTAGTGACGAATGTAGGATTTTGTTATACCATTTTATAAAATTGAAATGTAAGATTTTGTTAACTATTGAAAGTGATAAATTGGACTGTACCTTTTCAAATATGTAGTTTATTTTAAAAACTTATGTGAAAGAGGCTCTTTGCTTTAGCACAGCTTGGAGCTATGACATCTACCTCCTGAATGAACTGCCCTACGCACCAAACTAAAAATGATTATTAAGTTTCATCTCTGAAAAATATATACGACTTATGTATTCTCTTCATATATATTTTATTTTATGGAAAATAGAGTTGATTCATATCCAGAATTGTAGAAAAGAAATTGAAAAGTTCGATAAAGTGAGAGGTTTATGTGGTGATAAAATCCTCCTGAGTCTCTAGCCATTGATCCAAAGACATCTCTATAATATGGACACGTGTTGATTTCCTGGCTACTATTGATCTCATAGTAGAGGATCCTACTTGGACCCAAACTCTAGATATGAAGCGTACTCTTCCAGATGAAGGACTTGCTTTTTCCTAGGACACATAGCTAGGGATTGTCATATTAAGAAAAACAAGGTATAAGCAGATTTTCGTGCTAGAAGAATTCTGATCCTAGCCATCTGGTTGTTAACAGCCAATTAGATAGTGATTCTGATCCAAACTTCAAGACCGAAGTTGATCATGATACAATGATTGTGAAGGCCATTCTTTTACCCACTCCTAGTGGTAATATTACACCTCATGCTATTGTAGAAGATATCAAATCCCTTCCTCCTTTGACTCAATTTCATGAGTAAATGAGAAGAATCTGGAAATTATCATCTCGATTCACTTTAAGGAAACTGTAAATCCAAATATGGATGAAGGATGGATTATTGTGGGGAATATGAAGAAGAGAAAAATTTCTAAAAAACCCTTCAAAATGTAGTTAAGATCCCACGGGAAAGAGTCTCAGGTATAAGATGGTTTATTGTGTTTCTTTTGTTTTCGCTTTGTCATTGGTGTGTTGATGTCTGTATTGTTTTTCTATGACCTTGGTAGAGTCATCCTAACTTTATTCTCTTGGTTTTATATCTATCTCCAATTGTAACTTTGTGTTACACGGTATGGGTCCCCTCAACCCACACTTAACTAATTAAAAAAAAACTCCTGACTTCAGACAACGTTTGTTATTCGTGTATCCATAAAATTCTTAGCCACGAAATTTAATATGAGTAGTGTGATGAAATCAATAAGTTCTCTGACCTCATAACATTCATTCATTAACTCTCAATCATTGAAGGTAGAAAGGAATCGAAAATTGGAAAAGTAAATACAAAACACACAAATCTTGTAGTGCATGTGCAAATCTTCATAGGATTGTTTTATATTTATAGAGGGATTAGAAAAACTAGCAATTTTTACGAATTTATACACATTTTTAAAATATCATTATCAATCGCACATGCAATGTGTGATGGGAATGTCGAAGGTGATATGTTGAAGAAGTAAAACTTGAGGGAGTTAAACATTACAAAAGTAAGATGGACGATGAAGAAGATTGAGGGAAGTGAATTCTAGGTGTGTGGATAATGCTGGGGATCCTACATTATAAAATCCTCTTTCTTACGACCATGCATACATGGAAAACGTGTCATTTATGTCAATCATTTGAAGTTGAAAGCATGCATTCCTTTAAAAATAGGGAAACTTGCACACATTTTTATCCAAAACTCTATATATTATAGATATGAAACTCTACATTTAAGATTCATGATGTCATTGATCTAGTGATTAGGGTTTCCCCTAGCCGAAAATATTGATGATATAGTTTGCCTATGGTAATTGGCACAGAACTTTGACCTTTCATTTCCCCCATGTGGGTTGGACATTGTGTACTCATTTGGAGAGTTGACCAATGTAATGTATAACCACAACATGTGATGTGAAATGTTTAATGAGACAAGGGAAGATGAACACTCATGTGATCCTGTCAGTGGTGCGAGGAGATGAAAAATGGGAAAAATTATGAGTTAGTACAATACTCAATACAGGATCCATGATGCAATACGATGTCGAGCTTGGAGGAACCTTACTGTAAAGACTGATTCTCATTAATCACAGAACCAAATGAAAATCCAATACAAATTGAATTCAAGGGATCAAGTCGAGCTCAGTGAATGTAAATTCATTGATGCTAACATGAATCCAAGTGTAATACTAACAATTTTCCTGCACAAAACCCAATGAATTAGATAGGAAAAATTATGAAATAATTTTTTTGGTTTAAATTGGTTGCATCAGGATAACATTCAACTAGATTTAAATAATATATAGTTAATAATTTCTTCGTTTTAATTAACAATTAATTTTTATTATTTTATTTCAACATTTTGGGCTTAAAACCCCTTCTCGAGTTCCTCTTAAAATTTTGACAATTAAACCTTACAAGCCATTAGATAGAATACTCTTTTTACATTAGTTATTTAATTTAGTATTATATTTCTAAAGTCATTTATTGACATTATAATATATGGCTATGGTAAATCTTGCCCCAACCTTATTTTTAGTGAAAATTTACTTTATTGGACCTATTATAAACATTGTCTAGTTATCATGGGGTAACTTTTATTTAATTACTTTCAAGAGTCAAGGAGTTTATTAAAGCCACCAAACTAAACATTAAAGTCACAATTTAAACTTACCTCCTAACACCCCTTTTAGGGGCCTCATTCATAAGTTGCACATAAATTTTATTTATAAAAGTATATTCCCACCAAATCCCCACCTAACATTTTTATGGTTGAATCACAACCATTAAATGATTTCATTTAGAGCCCTTGGACCTAAGTATTCTACTAACCCTCAACTTCCTTTTGAAAACCTCTTATTCATTTATTTTGGCTTATTTTCTCATTTTCATTTTTGTAGGTTTGGGAGGAGAAGAAGAAGGGAGACCATGGAAGGATACTCAATCTCATTTTATTGTTTTTTCTATTTTTAACCCTCTTCTAGGGTTCATATTTTTATTTTCTATTGTAATACTTAATTTGTATTTTTCGTATCAGGGTATGGGCATTTTTTTTCCCTTTTTAAAAAATGTGGTTTAAAATAGTGATGTATACATTTGTTATTGGGTGTATATATATATATATATATATTATCAAGCCACGGCCATGGGTTTTATATTTAATAGTCCATAGTTGAAACAAAACACAACTACCACTAAACATAGCCACGGGTCACGGCTTAACCATATGCAATTCTTTTTACTTTATTATTACTCATTATTACATACATACATACATACATACATACATACATACATACATACATACATACATACATACATACATATATATATATATATATATAATACACACACGCACACACACATACATTTAGCATTACACATTTTATAATAAAAGGGTTTAAATATTCAGTTAAGATCATTTAATTAGGGAGATTATATAGAGAAGATGATTTGAGAAATTTCTATGTATTGATTTAAAAGTGAAATTGAAAAATCTAATAAAAATTCTCATTCAACCTAGTATAACTTGCAAGGTGAAGATTTGTTTTTTAATCTAATAATTCTAAACAAATAATTTATTTCTTACAACATAATACACAATGTAACTATAATTTTAAAATTTTCAATATACTTTATTTTCAATAAAGAATAAGAGACTAGTTCCTTTCTTCAACATAATAAGTGAATGAAAACCATTTCAAACAACAAGTGTATTTTCAACAACAATACCAATCCTTTTAAAATGAACTTATCAAACGTTTAACAAAAATATTTAAGTTTTACATAATCTTGGATGGAGAGAAATTCATTTGCATTTCCGCAACCATTTCAAGGTTCTTATTTCCTCTTAATAATACAAGACTTTCATTTTACAAGATACAACATATTTAAAATATAAGTTTTCATTCAATACATTCTTGGTAAAGTTTACAAGATGAAGGAAGATACAAATTACAAAATACAATTTCTTTTGCTTACTTTCCAACATATATAAATTTTGAAAACTTAATACAAATCAACCATTTCTGAACACATTTACAAGAGGTTGAAAATCTTTAAAATTACAAGTTACAATCCCTCCACTAAAGTGGAGACAACATGGTGAATTTTTGTACTGAGAGGGATCTCTCTTTATTTTCTTCAAGTGAAACTACGATCAAATATTCACTTTATCTCCACCATCTTCTCCAAATCCAAAACACAACAACAAAATAGGGAGTAGAAAACACTCTCCACCCAACCAATAATTCAATAAGAAAGAGAATCTGTCTTTCTCATTAGCCATAGAGCCCCAAATATGAAGCAATGAGGGTTATAAGACAACAAAGGAAACATTAGAAGGCTTCCACAATAAAAATTCAAACAAAAACATTGAACACAATAACAAAAATCACATCAACACACAAGTTTCCCAACACAAAGGCTCTAAACTCAAGCTAAGAAATAGAAAGGAACATTGGAATCTACTTGTGTCTCCCAACAGTTTGAGTGCCCACCTTAAAGCCTCTAGGAACTCAATCACATACCCACTTAACTTATGCCTCCCAAGGGTTTAGGTAGTTGGTAGGTGAAATTAAGAGGTGTGGGACAAGCTTAACTTGTCTCACAACCTCTAAAAATGACCATTAATCCCAAATCCGAATTTGACATACAAGGTTGAGTACACAACACTCAAAAGCAATAAAATCATTTCAAATCCAACAAAAACCAAGAACCACCTACTCAAATTAATAACCCCCCCTTTGGTCTTATCATAAATTACACTGATAATCAAGTTTAATTAACTTAAATGGAGTACTTAACTAACAATAATAAAGGTGACTTAAAATACTAAAATGATACAAATATTCACAAATAATTAAAACAAAAAGGGAAGACTACAAAATTTACCAAAGGACACATTTGAGGCCACCACCCAAGAGGGACCTCCTAAAAATCTAACAACCATACACATCATACATTTACACAAGTTGCCAAGGTGACCTGTTGCCAAGACCCTAAATTTCTTCATTGTTGGTATTTTATCCCCTTTTGTTTTTTGTGTTACAATTTCTTGCAAAAATTTTAAAAATACCTTTTTTGCCTCATGGCCACATTAACGACATCGAGATAATAAAACACACATATATACATATCAATTCACACCATCAAATATCATAACTAACCCATCGATAAAGTCAAGTAATTCACCAATTGTTCACAATTCCAAATATTTTGATTCTATCAATTCATCAATTAGCAATAAGATCATAAACAAACTAAATTGTCTACCAAAATATATATATCAAATCAAATGTGTTAGTATGGTAGTAAGTATAGATCATCAAATACTGATATTTCAATCCTCGCATATAATCCATCATATAAATCACATCATGTCAAAAGTACAACATGTCTATACTGTATATCAAATGGGATAATCAAATATAACAATGTCCATATAGCAATGTCTAAAGATCGAATATGATAACAATGTCTATGGCTCTAATCCAAACTAAGAAAAATCATAATGATATCAATGTCGAAGAGGAGTGGGCACTACATTCCCCTTCCCTTAGACTTGACTTCCTCCTGGAAGTCACTGGAACAAGTGTGGAAACTGTGCTCTCAAAGGTGTGGTGCCCTCCCATGTAACTAATGTTTTATCATATCGATCTCACTAGATGTGAACCTGATGAATATATATACCTCAAAGTCCCTAAGTCCTACGTTGTAAAGTATGCACGAGCTCCACCATCAGCTTCCCCTCATCCTACTCTTGTAATGTGGTAATATCCAATACATGGGAAGGATCTAGAATTTACCTCCTAAGCACAGAAATATGAAATACTTTATGGATGTGAGACAAGCTTGGTGGCAATGGTAGATGGTAGGCCAAAGGACTAATCCACTCCAAAATCTCAAAGATACGCGCAAACCAAGGAGTAAGCTTAGAGACTTTTCCGTGATGGATAGGGCTCTTATGAGGCTTGACACAAAGAAACACCTTTGTGCCCTCCTAAAAACTATGATCTGTCCTTCATTGATTTTCATACTTCTATATATCTTAATCCTCACAAAATCTTTGACTAATCATGACAACCTCCTGCTCCATATCCTGCAGTAAAGTTGGCCTAAGAGATACCCTATCCTCCAACCCATCCCAAGTCAGTGGTGTCCTGCACTCCCTACCATACAATTCTTGAAATGGAGCCATACCAATCGAACTCTCAAAAATGTTGTTGTAAAAAAACTCCACTAAGTATAAGTACTCCTCCCACCTTGATTGATAGTGCATAAGGTACATCCAATACATCTCCTACAAGATCTTATTCACGCACTCTATTTTTCCATTTGTCTCAGAGTGATATGTTGTACTGAACTCGATCTTCATCCCAAGGACATACTGAATGGTAGTCTAAAAGTGAGAGGTGTACAAGGGATTGCGGTCACAAATGATCTTCCATGGAATCCAGTGCAGTCTGACAATATCATCCAGATATAATCATGCCATCACACTAGCTATATAGGTGGCCTTCACTAGAGAGTAATGAGACACTTTCATCATTCTATCCACTGTAACCATGATGGAATCATGGCTGTATCTCGACATAGGTAGCCCTGCAATGAAATCCATGTAAATGGTGTCCCATTTCCATTCTAGTATGGCATGAGGATATATAAGGCTGTCTTGATGCTGATGATTGGCCTTCATCTTCTAGCACTCTAAACAACGAGACACAAAACAAGTCATGTCTCTCCGCAGCCCTCTCTAATGGTACAACTATCTCAAAGTGGTGTGCATATTCTTCACCCATGGATGGGATGAATAGGGTGCATAATGTGCCTCAACAAGGATATCCTACCTCAATCCTCTATCTTTGGGTACATAGATTTGACCTTTGCTCTAAAGAATACCATCTACTTCTAATGGAAATCCATCAAAATTACCCTCAAGGGGTCTCTAATACTAAATCACTTTTCGAAGTGAAATGTATAAGTTATCATGTGGAAGCTGATATAAAATACTAGTCCTCAAATCATTACCAACTATTGTAGTCATAACCAAATATCTTAAATGACTCAATGCATCAACTTGCCCACATTATCCTTCCCCTTCACATACTTTATATCCATGTTGTAATCAAAAAACAACTCCATCCAATTTCACTGACGAGCGTTGAGATTGGGTTGCGTGAAAAGGTGAGAAAGACTCAAGTGATCAGTGCTGAGAATGAACCTCCTACCTAAAAGGAAATGTCTCCATCGAACCAAATCATACACCACTGCTGCAATCTCAATGTCATGAGTTAGATAATTGAGCTCATAATCCTTGAGTTTGTAAGACTTAATGGTTACTACATGGCCCTCCTACATCAATACACATCCTCATCCTGCCAAATAAGCATCTATGTATACAAAGAAATCTCCCTGATTATCTGGCACTACAAAAATGGGTGTTTTCGTAAGGAATTTGTTCAGTGTTTTGAAGGCCTGCTCACATCCATCTGAAAAAAAGAACTTCTCCCCTTTCTGCTAAAGGGAAGTGATGGGATGCACAATACAAGAGAATTTTTGAACAAAACTCATGTAGTAACCTTCCAATCCCATGAAAATGCGCACCTTGGTCACACTAGTAGGTGTTAGAAAATCCATAGTATCTCTAATCTTAGAAGGATCAATTGTGATACCTTCACAAGAAATAATGTGGCCCAAATACTAAAGCTTTGAATGAAAAAATGCACACTTCTATAGGTTCCACATAAAGTTGACTGCTCATACGAAGACACTACAAAACCTGACAAAGGTGTTCCTCATGATCCTCACGTGTACATGAGTAGATAAAAATGTCATCAAGGAACATGAGTATAAAGTGGTCTAGAAAATTCCTAAACACCCCATTCATCAAACTCATGAACACTACAGGGGCATTTGTCAAACCGAATGGCACAACTGTGAACTCTTAGTGGCCATATCTTGTGTGGAAAGTTATCTTGTGGATAATTAATTTGCAGTGAAATCCTCAGTTGATGGTAACTAGACTTAAGATCTATCTTGGAAAACACTGTAGGCTCCTTCATTTGATCAAACAAATCATCAATGCAAGGAAGCAGGTAATGATTCTTGATCGTTACTTTGTTCAACTACCTGTGTCCCACACACAACAATAAGGATCCATCCTTATTCTTCACAAAAATAACTTGTAGACCCCAAGGAGATACACTAGTATGGATTATGCCTCTCTCAAGAAGGCCCTCAAGATAAAATTTGAGCTCACATAGCTTAGGTGTGGTAATCCTATATGGAGCGTGTGAGATAGGCTCTGCTCTAGGAACCAAATCAATATGTGAAAGTCTATCTCACGTGGGGGAGGCAAACCTAGTAGCTCACTAGGAAATACATCAGAAAACTCCTACAAAATGGGGTGATCATTAATTCAAGGTCCACTAACCTCATCCTCCTGACCTATCACTAACTGTAATAGCATACAACTGACACCCATGCCACACACATGGCTTTAGTTGCATAGCAGAAAAAGTGCGAATAGAGATGGGTCTCCTAACTCCAAATATCATTAATTCAACTCCCAAATCATTTGCATAAGATATAACCTTAATGTAATAGTCAACTCTGGCTCCATGTGTAGATAAAAAATACATGCCTAAGATAACTCCATAAGAACCCAAAGGAAGGATATAAATATCCAAGGTAGTGGTGAAGGATCCTAGGTCCACTACGCACTCCTTGACTAAGGAGTCTACTGAGAGCTTGGCTCCAGAAGCCATCTCAACATCCCAACTAAAGCCCTACCTAACTACCACTAGCCTGCATCTCTCTACTAAATATGGTACAATAAAAGAATCAGATGAGCCAGAATCAAACAAAATAGAGGTAGGGATACAACTAATGCTACCTATAGTCTCAATCACTCTGCCTTGATGCTCTTCCTAGAGGTTCTCAGCCGTTGCATAAATTTGATAGCTACTTCCCATGTCGTTAACTTTAGGCTGTAAATTGGTTCCTTACCCTTGTTATTAGGGTTATGTGGGCACTCTCTCCAATGGTGTCCAAGTACACCGCATCCATAGTAACTACCTGGTCCCCTCCAATGAGATGCGGCTCCAGCAGGTACTCTAGTGGTATGTGTCGTGGATCCTGATGATCCTGCCATGGACTGCTGTGGTCGATGCTAATGAGATCTTCCCCACTGAGATCTAGGTTCTCCATGTGTCTTGATGGGACCCCTAGGAGGAGGCCCCATACTCTTTCCCCTCTGAGTATTAAATCTCTATGGAGGTCTAAATGATGGATGAGTCTACTGTTACTGTTGAGGTGGCTATTGTGGTGGCCTATAAGAAGATTGTGTTTAACCATTTCTACCATAAGGAGGAAGAGATAACCCCCTTAAACTACTATCCTGCATCTGCTGAATACGGCTCCTCACCCTATCCTTGTCCTGCTGTGTCTTCCCCCTAGTTTCCTTTGCAATGTAGGCATTCTCTTTGGCCTCAACAAAAGTCTATAGACAATGAATACGTACTGCACCTCCCAAATCCAAGTTCAGGCCCCAGATGAGCTTGTGAATCCTAACCTTTTCATCTTACATGTATTCAATATACTGAATCAAATATATAAACCTACTCTCATACTCTGTTACTGTCATAGATACCCGACGTAGGTCATGATACTCATCTAACCTCTATTGAATAAACCTTTTGGATATGTATCTGCTCGTGAACTACTTTTTGAATAGCTCCCAAGTAACTATCTCTGAGTCTACGTGGAGCTTCTACTCCTCAGTCCTCCACCAAACACTTGTTCCATCCCTCAAAAGATGAATCGCAACACGAGCCTTTGTGTTGCTAGTACATGGAAAAGCTTGAAGCATCCACTCAATCTCACTAACCAAGCCTAGATCCTTGGAAACCTCATGTATCACCATCATAATGAGACAAACGTAGCTTCAGGATCTCACTGATATGATCTACAACTAAAGAATTTTGACCCCTAGGTCTCTCTACATGCTCATCCCTCAGCCTACGGCTCCTAGATATGTTTCTTTTTCTTGTAACCTTATCTCCATGCTACCTTTGAGATGAATCTTCTCTAGCTGAACTCCACATGGGATTTCTCTACCCTATGAATCATCACTATGCACTCTTAACGGGTGTTGAGCCTAATGTGATGAATCCCAATCACACTATGGCTAGGGTCGTTCCACAACTACTCCACCTCATATAGTGTTGCATTGACATCTTGCGATGTATATAGTATCTGTGGCAGTATAGCGACCCTTTGTTTCCTCTAGAGTTGGTATATCTAACTCCACATGAAAAATCCCCTCATTTGGTTCATGCCTCCGGCACAAACCAAGACAGGAATTATTTTATCATAATCTAGGTTTTTATTTCTATTTTCTAGGTTTTCTATGTTTAAAAAAAATATTAAGCAATGTTGTGTGATCTAGTTATAAGTTGTATTAGGTTAACTATTTTTTATTTCAATTGTGCCCAAGGGTCCAAACATTGAACCCATATCTTTGATACCAAGTGTAACGCTGACATTTTTCCCACATAAAACCTAAGACAAAACCCAATTATTAGTTAAAAAATTTACGGAATAATTTTTTTTGTTTAAATGGGTTGCAATGAGATAACCTTTAACTAAATTTGAATAATTTACAATTAATAAATTCATCATTTTAATTAAGTAGTAATAATTATTATTTAATATGATCATTTTAGGATTGACCCTCTCCTGTGACTCCTGATAATATTCACTAACTAACTCTTATAATTCAATGAATAAAAAACAGTTATTACAATGTTTATTTAATTTATTATTATATTTAAAAAATCATTTATTAATTTGATACTCTACGGCTAAAGTCCAAACTTACCCCCCCCAATTAAAATAAGTTCAATTAAATTTAATCCCTATAATAAACATTGCTTAGTTATCTTGGAAACAATTTAATTTTAAATAGTTTCAAAAGTCAATCCCTTTATTAAATTTTCTAAACTAAAACAATAAAGGTCACATTTTAGTCTTTCCCCTTAACATCCCTTTAGTGGCCCCATTCACAAGTTACACATATTATTCTATTTAAAATCTTATTCCCACAGAAAATCCTCACCTAATTTTTTTAGAGATGATTCACTTAACCCTTTAGATGTATTCAATCTTAGAGTCCTTAGGATATTAGGGATTTAAACTAAACCCGAATCATTCTTATATGAGGTGTTTTTATCCATTTCTTTTGACATACTTTCTCATTTTCATTTTGTAGGTTTAGGTGGAGAAGAAGTAGGGAGGCCATGGAAAAAATACCCAAGCTCAAGGATGGATATTCGTTTTTTATTAATTTTTATTTCCATGATTGATTGGTAATCCTCTCCTAGGGCTTGTTTACATTTTTATTTTTTATTGTGCAAATTATTTGCATTTTCCATATTTGGGTATGAGCATTTTTACACCAATTAAAAATAATCTATTTGACTAGAGTGACTGTACACCAATTATTACTGGGTTTACATACATATGTATAGGAGGGGCGCTATATATATATAACACACACACATACAATTTTATTTTACCCAATAATTATGGATGTATTATAGAGTGGCTGTATATTATTCATAGTTCACAGTGTATCATTATTTAAGAACCAAAATACGTGGCCTCGGTTTGAATTATACAGTCCAAATATAATAAACACAATTTATTGGTCGCTTTGTTTTTTTTGGTTCATTTGGCATGTTGTTTGCAATATACATTGTGGACGCATAAAAGGTAATGTGGCTTGGTTAATGTTTTATGTGAGGAGGGAGGTCTGCCGAACCCCACCCCCATCCCATATTAATATCGGATGGGGGATGGTGTCAGAGACCTGACCTCCCTTCCCCAGCTATTATAACTATATACAAAGCAATTAAACACAGTCCTTAAGCCATTCGGCCATGACTTTTGACCCAAATGAATTTTTTTTATTAATATC
Organism: Taxus chinensis; assembly: GCA_019776745.2. NCBI lineage: Eukaryota > Viridiplantae > Streptophyta > Pinopsida > Cupressales > Taxaceae > Taxus > Taxus chinensis. The sequence continues at coordinate 488,282,635 of CM034155.1, read as the reverse complement.
AAATAGTAATATCATATATTAAAATCAATCATTATAATATGCAATAAATTCTATATATTACACACACACACACATATATATGTTCATACAATTATATATATAATTATACATTTAGTATAAGTACATAATTTAATCTATACTATGAAAAGGGTTTAAATTGATTTATTTAAGATCATTTAATTAGGGGGTTTGTATAGACAAGATGATTTAAAAACAATTATATCTATTCATTTAAACATGAAATTGAGAAATCTAATAAAAATTCTCATTCAACCTACTTTAACTTGTAAGGAGAAGATTTTTTTTTTAATCTAAGAATTCTAAACAACTTATTTTTTATAACAAAATAAGAAATGTAACTATAATTTAAATATTTTCAATATACTTTCTTTTCAATAAAGAATAAGAAACTATTTCCTTTCTTCAACATAATAATTAAATGACAACCATTTCAAACAACAAGTGTATTTTCAACAAGAATAAAAATCCTTTTAAAATAAACTTATCACACTTTTAAGGCAAATATTTAAGTTGTATATAAGCTTGGATGGAGAGAACTTCATTTGCATTTCCAAAACCATTTCAAGGTTCTTATTTCATCTTAATAATACAAGACTTTCATTTTACAAGAAACAACATATTTAAAATACAAGTTTTCATTCAATACATTCTTGGTAAAGTTTACAAGATGAAGGAATATTCATAGTAACAAATACAAATTCTTTTGCTTACTTTCCAACATACATACAATTTGAAAACTTAATACAAATAAACCATTTCTCAACACATTTACAATATGTTGACAATCTTTAAAATACAAGTTACAAGCCCTCCACTTAAGTGGAAACAACATGGGAAATTTTTTCTACTAAGAGGGATATCTCTTCATTTTCTTCAAGGTGCTATAAAGATCAAATATTCACTTGAGCTCCACCATCTTCTCCAAATCCTAAACACAACAAAAAAATAGGGGAGTAGGCAACACTCTCCACCCAACCAATAATCCAATGAGGAAGAGAAGTCTTCTTCCTCATTGGCCCCCAAGCCCCAATAATGAAACAATAAGGGGTATAAGACAACCATTGGAAAATTTACAAGGCTTCCACAATCAGCATTCAAACAAAAAAATTCAACACAATAATAACAATAACAAAAATCATATCAACATACAAGTTTCCCAAACTAAAAACTTTAAATTCAAGTCAGGAAAGAAAAAGGAACATGGGGATCTACTTATGTCTCCTAAGGGTTTGGGTGTCCACCTTAAAACCTCCAAGAACTCAATCACATACCCACAAAACTCTTATGCCTCCCTCCAAGAAAACAACTCTTATTCCTCCCTCAACTTTTATGCCTCCATCAATAAAATAAACAATATAAGAAAAAAGTTTACTTATAAAAAAGGTGGGACACCCCAACCCAACTCCCTCCTAAAATACCCAATTATACTCTTATGCCTCTCACCAGAATATCCCCATTTCTATTTTCTACTACACAACCTAAAGGCCATTTTACTACCCAAAATCACAAGCATTCAACAAACATCTATTCAAAAACATATGCACAACAAAATATCAAAATAAAACATGGATGAAGAACCTACTGTACCATTGCAAGAGTATCTAATCCACATGCACAATCTCCAAGCCTTTCCAAGTCCAACGCAAGAACAATCCAAATCAAAGCTCCAAACAAACACTCCAAAAGAAAGCTCCTCCAAAATGCAAGAGTCCAAAATAAAACAAATAACTCCCAAATCATCATTTTTTTGAATAAATATAAAAGAGAGGAGAGGGGTGATGTGGCTCTATGTAGGATGTTAGATCATTTCTCCTCCAATCTACATCACATGGTCAAACCTAATCCCCTAATTAAAATAAATTTGTGGTTGAGGGAATTACAACCCTATTACACTCAAGTTCCAAACCCACACCTCTAAAGGACAAAATTAAATTTAATGTATGTAATAAAGTGTAATAAATAGCACATTTTTTCTTACAATCACATAATGGGGTCTATTTTTGACCCCTTAACCCATAGGGGTAGTTGTTAGGTGAAATTAATAGATGTGGGACAAGCATTATTTTTTCCACAAGCCTAAAAAATGGCCATTAAGCCCAAATCTGAATTTGACATGCAAGGTTGAGTACACAACACTCAAAAAGTCAATAAAATCCTTTCAAATACAACACAAACTAAGAACCACCTACTCACATTAATTACTCCCTTTGGTCACATCCTAAATTACACTTATTAATTAAGTTTAATCAACTTAATTTGAGTACTTAACAAACCATAATAAAGATGACTCAAAATACTAAAATAATACAAATACTCACAAAATAAATAAAACAAAAAGGGAAAGCAACATATTTACACAAGGTAACATTTCAGGCCACCCCCCACTGGTGACCTCCTAACCATCTAACAACAATAATAAAAAAGATTTACACAAGTTTCCAAGGTGACCTGTTGCCAATACCCCAAATTACTTCATTGTTGGTCTCCTATCTCCTTTTGTTTGTTGTGTTATAAATTCCTAGAAAAAATCAAAACAATACCTTTTCGGCCTCGTGACCATATTAACGACATTGAAATAATAAAACACACACACACACACACACACACACATATCAATTCACATCATCAAATATCATAACTAAACCACCGCTAAAATCAAGTAATTCACCAATTGTTCACAATTCCAATTATTTCGATTCTATCAATTCATCAATTAGCAATAAGCTCAGAAAACCAACTAAATCATCTATCAAAATCCATATATCAAATCCAATGTGTCAGTATAGTAGTAAGTGCAGATCATCAAATACTGATATGTCAATCCATGCATATAATCCATCATATAAATCACATCGTGTCATAAGTCTAAAACATCCATACTATCTATCAAATAAGCTAATCAAATATAGTAATGTCCATCTGTCAATGTCTAAAAATTAAATATGATGATAATGTCTATGGCTCTAACCCAAAGTAAGTAAAAAATATAGTAATATCAATGTCGAAGAGGAGTGGGCACTACAACAAGTGAAGCAAAAGGGAGAGATGAGACATTCACTTTATAGGGTATGTGTAGGACGATTGAGGAAAAATAGGGAAATTGGCAAATTACAAGGTAGAAATAGGAACGTGAGACACTTCCATGGGAAATATTATCCCAAATAAAATTCTATCTAAAATTTTTCATGACACAGATATGGACATAAGGTACTGACCAAAGAACCTAGAGCCATCTATTATCTCTCTATTGTCAATTGTTCCCTGTATTAGTCTAGTTTGGAAATGCAAATATCAATGTAATTACATGTTAACATTACAAATCCAACAACCAAAATTGTGTAGAATATTTATTGATAATTTTTAGCTGGGCTTTCTTGTTTTTGTATATATAAGTGATGGTTTCTATTTTTATAGTTTATTTTTTGTAAACACAATGGATGATTTGTGTTTTGGGGGTTTATTTATATGAACTTACAATTGGCGGTAGGTTGTGGATAAAAATATTTGCACTTAGGGTCATGACAATCATAATGCTGACAAGTACATGTACCTACAAAATGTAACATGATCCAACCTAATCATTAATATTCTCAAGTTTAAGAATAACATTTTATGACATCTATTTAATACGATATGGATTAGTCTCTAAGTTAGCACTATTAACTTGTATGTTAGATCTATGACACAAAAAAATGTACCTTACAGAATTGAAATAAATGGATCTTTATAGAAAATATGGCATAAATGATAATTTTTATTTTTATTTTATTATTTATGGCATCAAGATTTTCAATTAGATGATATTGTACACTTGTTTATTCATTCTACAGTGACAAAAACTTGCACTTACGTGACTGAAATAAGCATATTTTTTACAAAATATGGGAGATATTATCCTTTCTATTGTTATTTTATTTAATACAACATCAAGAATTTTGATTGGATATAGCATTTTATTTGTTAGATAATATGAAGACATGAATTGAAGCATGAAATGAAAAAAGTTGAAATTGAATACCTGCATTTCCAACATTTGCTCCACGAATCAAATTGTTCCTGACCAAATAATTTTTGCTACATATGATCCACTTTATCATCTCAATCTTACTCGCATTACGCACGTGACTGAACTTTGTATTTGAATGATCCAAAATATTGAAAATGGGGAAGATGTAATAAGTTCAACATTTGAAACCCAAGTGCACCTTCAACACAATAAAACCAATAAGAACCCTTAATACAAGGAATGATGTTTTAAATATGAGGTTTAATTTCATATAATGATTTCCCCTTTTTTCATGAATTTCTATATGTTCATGCATGTTGGTATGTCGTTATGTTGATTTTTAACAAATGACATTTAAATTGTGTGGCATGCAACATAAAAAATGAATACATATTTCACACGTCCATGTAGATTAATGGAGACATTTTCCTCAATTTTTTGTTATTTTAATGGTTATTATATTCCTCAAATGGAAAATAAATATATCTATAACTTCAGCATGGAAAAACCAACCCTGAATAATATATCACTTATACTAACACACCTACGAGCCAAACGTACTTGAACACTTTGTAGTGGAAATGTTATGAGGAAATGTACCATACTTTGATATATGGAAACGTACGATACATGAAATGGTCTAAATACAAAGATACACATGACATGAATGGTCTATGCAATACTTATGGAAGGTGTACTCTTAATAATACTCAAATATGTTGTTGAATGGAAAAATTCAGGCCCAAAGACAATCATGCTTGGGATTTGGGAGAGTGGTTGAGCGGTTGTGTTTTGGGAAGACCATTACAATGCTCTACCACAAATGGCACCACCCTATGTACCAATCCATTAAGGAAACCTAAAAAAAGTTAGGTAATAATTTCTCATTAATAATACTATGTGTATATAGAATGGAGAAATAGTTCACTCGTTTTTATACACATTTGATGCACTATTATAGCATTTAGACACATTTGATTAATTATAGTTAGTGACATATGGTTCATTGGTTATAAACCAAGTCAATTTATCTATATTTTAGTTTCATCAGTTGAGATCCTCTTAATTATAACGTCCATGGCAAAGGAATTATGGGCATGGGAAAGAGAGTTGAGATTGTAATTGTGGATACTGTATATTTAGATGAATGAGGATTTTATGGTTGTAGAAACAAGTCGAAGATGCACTTATGCAACATATTAAATATTGTTACTTACACATCTAAACTAGACTCTAACACACATGAAGTGTATCCGACATTTGTTTATTGGATTAGTCTACGACAACATATAAACCCCAATATATCAGTCTCCTTATTCTTATACTGGCAATGTCACATGAAAGTGAAATTCTTACTAAGATAATGGATGATTAGTTGTGGTAATGAGTATGTTTGTTTACATGACCTTCCCATCTCAACTGTAAACATCCTCAGTACAATATATATCTATAATATATTGTTAATACTTAATTGATTATTAAATTTTATTCTAAATATTTTTTTATCCACAATAAATGTTCTTTCATCATGAAATACAATTACTTATGATACACCAAGCTCTCATACAAGTATTATGCTCAATGATGCCTTGATAAAATTATCATGATTTACATGTATATAACTATATTAACACTAAAACAATTTTTTTTTTTAACTCTATTCATATAAAATTCATAGTTAAAAAAGACAACCCTCAATGCTTGATATATATATATATATATATATAGAAAATTAAAAAAAAATCATGTTAGCTTTGTTTCTATAGAGAATACAATATATAAACCTTGAACTTCCCTTACCAAAGAACTAAGGGCTTCAAATATCCCCGAGTCAAAATTGATAAGTATGGTTGAACTACAATCTCAATATTTCCTTATTATTTTAAAGTGTAGCCACAACCAACTTAAATTATAAGTTTTTTGTTTCGATCTCACTCTTAAGAAAACTTAAGAATAGAAAAATAAAAATAAAAAAACCATTCAAAATGGACACTTAACATATAAGCCAGGTAGCACCTAGTGAAAGCCGCATTTGCAATTTTATTTTCTTTGCATTTCTATGTTTGATAAATGTGTTGTATCCACCGACTTTATTATTGAAATATAATTAAAACTTAATAATTTTGAAAATTCATTTTTTAAGGGTGATTCTTCAAATGTTAAGGTCAATTACAGATGATAAAAGTGGTAGCGTGATTTTCGTGATGAAATCATCGACTCTTTGAGTTGAAACAGCGTTATATTCGTCAATTCACATCTGTATATTCTTCCATGGTTGTCATCTCTGACATCAAAATCATGTCGGGAAGGTGCGTGTTTTAATCCATGGCTTTCATTTGTGTCATAAAACTTGAATTCGTATATTGTGTAAAATTCACAGGAAAATAAATCACTGAAATTCCATCCCATCTATTTGTTGGGGAAGGTCTTGCAACAGAGTTAATGCAAACACAATTCATGCTCCCCCAAGTCAGAGTATTCTGTATTGATAGAAAAAATTAGACCTCCACATTTCTTGCAATTAGCCAGTAAATAGATTAAATAAAAAGTAAATAAAAACAAATCGTAAAATGTGCCACGTGGACGATAGAGAAAAGTTCGTATGTCAATGAACAAGTGTATCTAAATCATTGTTGTCTCTGTTATATGTAAGCTAACCCCTTGGGATTAGGCTTGGAGAACTCCTTCCGCATAATAAATGCCCAGATTTCCTATCAAAATTTCAAGTGGGATGAGTTTATTGCAAATATTCTCATACATACAAAATCTATTAGAATTACTTACAAACATACCCTCCTATATGGAGTATTGAATTTTCCACATGGATGCATTATTACAATATTTATTTTGGGTAGGAGGGAGAGATTATTATTTTTTACACTCTCCTTAATCTTGACTAATTATCCCTATGACACATAAGAATTCTTTCACATATTCAAAATTATCTTTAGGCAATAGTTTTATGAAAATATCTATCAACTATCCTTGTCTTATGAATTAAAAAAATCTAAATAGATTTCGACATTGCCTATAGATTTTTGATGAAGTGATACTTAGTATCAATGTGCTTTCTTATTTTATTAAATACTTTATTGTTTTATAATACAATGGACGATTTTTTATCAAAAAATATTTGTGTTTCTCCTTCTGTAATGCCCAAAAATTTACCCGCACGAAACATAAGAAAAACATATTTCATACTAGAAAAGTTATGGAATAATAATTTTTGTAAAATCCACTCGCAACATTAGGTTAAAATTTACGGTCAACACTTTCTCATTTTAAAATTACATTAAATTAGTATTATTAATTTCTAAATGAGGGTCCACAATCACCTTAGCTCCCTTTCAAATAAAATAAGAAAATCTCTCAAAAAATTGAATAATCTAATTATTCTAAAGTAAGGCTTATAATCCCTCACCTTTTGTTTTAAAACAATTAAATTCAACCTTAATTAAACTTTCTCAAATTGATATCAAGAAATTGTTGTCTAGTTATTTAGTTAATAAGGTTTTACTACACCCACAAAGGGGGTCAATGCTTGCATTAATTAAAAGTCTCCAATAAAACATATGGGTTAGAAAGATAAAATTTAATCACCCCCTACACCACTTAAGTGGCCCCAAATAAATCCTACCTATGCATTTTCAATTTGAAAATTTATCTCACCCACTTCCCACCTACTTTTTGTAGGGACGAATCTCATCCATTGGATGGATTCATTTGGAGCCCTTAGATTTGGAGATCCATCTAACCCTAAAATTGGTCATGAAAGGCTCTTTTTCCATTCATTTGACTTATAGTTTCGTTTCTTGTTTTGTAGATTGGTGGAGGAATGAGGTGGAAGCCATGGGAGGCAAGCTCAAACTCATTGAAGAATGAACATTCTTCCCTTCTTTATTAAGTTTTATTTACACCCTCTCCTGGGGTTTGCACATATTTATTATTTATTTATCCTCACTCTTTTTGTATTTTCCCTATTGGGCATATAGGTATTTGCTCCATTATAAGGAAATGGTTGGAATGATGTATATATACCTGATTTATATGTATATATATGTGTATGTATATACATACATACATACATACATAGATATAAGTGTTTATATATATAAGTGTACATATAATACTTTTTATTCAAAACCCATTATATTTTAATACATACATACATGTATGTATGTATGTATGTATCCTGAAAATAAAAATGGGTATTATTGTGTGTGTGTGTGGGGGGGGGGGGGGGGGGGGGGTGGGGAGGGCGCGGGGCGGCGGGGCGTGGTTCGTTTTGTAAAAGGACTTCGGCCCACATATAAAAAAATACCTGTGGCCACACAGAAAAACGCAAACACAAAGAAAGGAAAAGCGGCTACCCCAAAAAGGGTTTGTTTGTTTTAAATATTGGGGGGGAGTGTAATGCACAAAAAAAAAGATATTCTAGGAACACATTAAAATCTTAAAACACTTATCTTGAAAGTTGCAGATTTTTTTTTTGTTTTAAGTTAAAAGGTTACAAGTGTGTCAATCCCTAGTGTACGTTAACTTAATTTTTCACCAATAATCACTACTTTACAAAGGATGGAATATTATTAAATTATCTCTATGGTCAATTAATTAAAATCAATTAGGAAGGTGCCATAACTAATCTACTTGGTTAAATATTTTCTACTCCTTAATTAATATTCAAACCCAAAATGATTAACCTTATACTTAGTTACTTTAGTTATATAATCATAATAATTTAATTGTACATTATTTTCTAAAACATACTAGGGACTAAATTAATGACTTTGCACACCAAGGTATTTGAATGGTCCCATTCACCCATCTACACATACCTTTAAATTTATTTGAAATATCTATAAAATTAATTCCTATCAAGCAATTATAGGGTTGATCCTCAACCCTTGGATCAATTCAATTGTGGCCACTAGATCCTATGGTTCCAAAATAACCCTAAATATCTTTATGTATTCTTATTAAATCCTTTTCTTTACCCTAGTCTCCTCATTTGGTCACTTTTTTTTGTTTAATTTGCAGGTTGGAGAAATGGAAGCTATGGGAGCAAGGAAGGAAGAAACTGTGGATGAACTTTCAAAATCAAGCTTAGTTTAGTCTAGGTTGTAGATTTATCATTGTAATTTCTTTCATTCAAGGATTGAAGGGATTTCCACTCCAAATCTGGAGTTATTACAAAAAATTTTGTAATTTGAGTTCTCTATTTGGGGCAAACCCTACCTCCATTAATATATATGAGATTGAGTACTTTTAATTTACAATTTGAAGATTTACTTACTTGAAGAATGAAATTATACCTTCATTTTTTTGCTATAGATTTCCTCTTAATTTCTACAAGGTTATATTTTTGTTAGACTAGGTTAAAATTTGTACAGGCACAGATTTGTGTTTTTTTTTTCGTTAGTGACATAATAGCCACCCAAAGAAGGCCAGTGGTCCTACGACCACCACCCTACCTAAGTGATGAATCACAAACCACGGCCTTGCCTAAGCGGTGGTTGTGAGACTATCTCCTTGCTTGAGTTGTAGTTACGATACCACTACTTTGTAAAGGGTGGCGGTCATGCTCCTTAAAAATAGAAGCTTGAAATATGAGATTTTAAAAAAAAAACGTCACTAGAGTGTTTCAAAAGTCATTTTGAACTTAATTTTATGTGCCTAAAGTTTCCAATTACAAGATGTAATTCATCTATTCATTCCATAGTAAATTTACTCATTTTAAGCATATCCTATTTCAATAATAACAACAACAATTACAAGATCATTTTTATTTTGTGCAACAAATTTTCTTTCAAATCAAAAAGTAGAAAAGAAACTAAATCTACTTCTAATATAGTTGTTTTTCATTACTACCAAATGCATTATTTCAACAAAATAATTCACTTAATATTTATAACATCTTTCCATTTCCACTTCAATCATTTGTTCAGATAGCCACTAACAATCTTTGTTCCACATTCAAGTTTTCTAATCCATGCACTATTAGTATAATACAACTTCTATGTTCTTTCTTTCCTTTTTTACAATACTATAACTTCAAAAATAATAACGAACTTTATTTTCCTTGAGAATAGCTTAGTTATTTTAATGAAAGAACTTACTCATAATACAAATTATAACTAAAATTTTAATCATGATTTCAATTTGATTCATTTCTTTACATACTACAATTTAAGGAGAAGAAAATTTATACAATTCCTCAATGATCTTCCTTAAAATAATAATACAACTTGGTAAATGAAACTTACAATGCAACATTTCTTTTTTAAAATACAATACTACAAGTCTTCCACCCTAAGTGGGAATAACAAGAAGATTTTCTCACAAGGAATGATTTTTTTTGGACACCAACAATGCTTCAAGTTTCTCATCACCAAAGATAACTTCACCATGCTTCACTTGTGTAATAACAAAAAAGGGGGGAGAGGAAACACTCTCCACCCAACGAATAATCCAATTAGGAGAAGAAGTTATCCTCCTCATTGGACCCCGAACCCCAACAACAATACAAATAAAAATGGATCCAACTCATAGAAAAAATACAAACTTCCACATCACAATACAAGGATTTTACAGCCATACCAAAACATAATCAACACAACTACAATCACAATAAGGAAACCAACAAAATATATAAGGCTTCAAAATGTAAAGCCAAAGGAGCAAGGATATATGGGGAGGTCACTTATCCCTCCCAATGGGAATTAGGTGCCCACCTTAAATCCCTCCAATATACATCTAAAAACTCCTACACAAATCTTATGCCTCCCTCAAGATTCTCTTATGCCTCCCACATTCTTTTATACCTACCTACTATCTCTAATGTCTCCCTCATAAAAAGCAAGTAATAAATGTAATATTTTTTTTCCCAAGGTGGGGCGCCCAACCTAACTCCCTCCAAAACATGAAATAAACTATTATTCCTCCCTACATGTAAGATCCCCATAGTCCCCTCATACACCACAGTTAGGCAATCTATCCAAGTAATTAACACGCATACCAAAACAATAAAAAAACATACACATATAAAAATTATAAAATAAAACATTTAACAAGAGTATAGATCCTGTCTTTCAATGATAGATCTTGATCCAAGAGTCACACACCAAAATATTTTAAGCCCAAAATTTCACCAATAAGCTCCAACATAATCCAAAAGCACTCCAAGATCCTCTAACTCCAAAAATGTAAGAACACAAAAGAAATGAAGCAACACCCAAACAAAAAAATGAACTTGAATAAATATAAAAGGGAGAGAGGAGGGTGAGGTGGCTCCATGTAGGATGCCACATCACTCATCCTCAACTCCACTTCACAAGTCAAACCTCAACCCCAATGCATAATAAATTGGTGGGTGAGAGGAATGACAAACCTCTTACACACACAATCCAAGCCCACACCCCCTAAGGAAAAAAATTAAAATTCATGTAAGAAAAGTGAAATAATTATCACTTTTTGACATACAAAATACATAATGGGGTCTGTTGTTGACCCCTCAATCTATACGTAGGGTTGGTATAGTAATTTAAGAGGTGTGGGATAAGTTTAAATTGTCTCGCAATCCTCCAAAATTGGCCCTTAAGGCCAAATCCAAATTTCCATGAGGAGGTAGAGTGTACAACACTCAAGGTCACAAGAACTCAACTTACAACACAACCCAAAGAGCCATCTAATCTAATCAATGAATTCTTTTTTTCCATCTATAATGTTTTTAGTAACATGATTAATTAACTTAATTAACACACTTAAACCAATTAATGATAAAAAATGAAAAATACACCACAATTTAAATAATTAACACAAGGAAAATACATCACTATAAAATCACATACTAAAATTAATTAAAGGAAACTAAATAAAAGAACAAAACATAAACCCCTTGGTCACAATTGCAGGTAATACCCCCCTTGAGGACCCCCTAAGAACAATTCAAACAAACACACATTAAAATGCATGTTTCCATGGTGACCATTGTTGAATTCATCTAGCATTCTAATGTGGTTGGTCTCTAATCCTCATGTTGTTTGTTGTGATATGTTTACCTGCAAAACACATAATACCTCCTTTGGCCTCGTGGCCGCATCAAAACATCCAAGATAAAATATACAATATAAATCCACAATCATCTACATATGAATCAAATCATCATCTAGGAAAGTAACGTTATCATTTATAATTTCTAACAACATCTTCATTCTACATTTCATCAATATCAATAGGATCAAAATATTAGTTCGATTGTTAAGGTCTACTCAATATGAAAAAAATATCACATGTCAGAAAAATATAAATATGTCAACAATATATCATCATCAATATAAAATGTCTCTAGTAATCCAAGCATATCATACTATAAATTGAAATCCAAGAATAGTCCTAGTATCTCTATCATCTAACATCATACTAAGTCAAAATGATACAATATATCCATAAGTATAGTCAACAGTATCAAAATCAGCATTAATGAGTGTCGAAGGGAAATGGGCACTACATCCCCCTCCCCTTAGACTTGACTTCCTCGTGGAAGTGACTAGAACATGTATAGAAACTAGACGCATAACAATGTAACATCCTCCCATGTAGCAACAATTTCATCATAACTATCCCACTGGACTCGAACCTGGTCAATCTCTCTACCTCGAAGGCCCAATGTCATGCGCTCTAGAATATAGACATGCTCTACCATCACCTACCCCTGATCTTGCACCTAGAATGTAGTCTAATCTAATACATGAGAAGGATCAACAATGCATCTCTTAAGTACAGAAACATGAAACACATCGTGGACGTGAGACAAAATAGGTGGCAATACTAGGAGATAGGCCCAGGGACCGATATGCTCTAAGATCTCAAAGGAACCCACAAATCTAGGAGAAATATTATAACCTTTTCTGTAATGGATAGGGATCTTATGCAGCCTCACATAAAGAAACACCTTCGTGCCCACTTAAAAACTATAATTTGTGCTATGCTGGTCTACATACATCTTTTTCCTCTCCTGCGCCTCCTGCAATATCTACCTGATCTTAACAACCTGTTGCTCCATATCTTGTAATAAGGGTGGCCTATGAGAAACCCTGCCCTCTAACCTATCCAAACTCAGAGGTATCCTAAACTCTCTGCCATAAAGTGCCTGAAAATGAGCCATGCTTATCAAACTCTCGAAACTATTATTATAGGCAAAATCCACCAAATACAAGTACTCCTCCCACCTAAAATGATGATCCATGACATACATCCTAAGCATGTCCTCCAAGATCTGATTCACCCACTGAGCCTATCCATCTATCTCATGGCGATACATTGTACTGAAATTGATCTTTGTCCTGAGAGCATACTGCATGGTAGTCCAGAAGTGGGAAGTGTAAAAAGATATCGGTCACAAATGATCTTCCGTGGGATCCCATGTAATTTGAAAATCTCATCAAGATATACCCGTGCCACTACACTAGCTATGTAGGCGGTCTTCATGAGAGAAAAATGAGCCACTATTGTCAATTTATCCACCATGACGATGATGGCATCGTGGTGGTATCTCAACGTCAGTAACCCAACTATGAAATCCATTGAAATGGTGTCCCATTTCCACTCTGGTATGACATGAAGAAAGAGAAATCCAGATGGATGCTGATGGTCGGCCTTCACCTTCTGAAACTCTAAAAAACATGACACAAATTGAGCCACGTCTCTCTAAAGTCCCCTCCTATGGTACAACTGCCTCAAAGTGGCATGCACCTTCTTCACCCCAGGATGGGCTAAATAAGGTGCATGATGAGCCTCTATCAAATTTTTTTATCTCAAGCTTCCATCTCTAGGAACATATATCCAACCTCTATACTTGATAAGGCCATATGTCTCTAATTAAAATCCATCAAATCTCCCCTCAAGGCATCTCTAAGACTCAATCTATGCTCTGGCTGCAAGGTATAAATTGTCTTGAGGGAGTTGCTACAAAATCCTACTCCGTAAATTTGTACCCACTGAATTAGCCATAGCCACGTCTCCATCTACTCAGGGTGTCTGCAACCACATTCTCCTTCCCCTTCACATTTTTTATCTCCATATCATACTCACAAAGTAACTCCATCCAACGCTGCTGATGAGCATTGAGATTGGGTTGTATGAAGAGGCGGTGAAGACTCAAATGATCAGTCCTGAGTGTGAATCTCTAGAAAAGAAGGAAGTGTCTCCACCGCACAAAGGTGTGCACAACTGCTGCAAGATCAAGGTCATGAGTTGGATAATTGGGCTCATAATATTTGAGTTTGCGAGACTCATATGTAACTACTCTTCCCTCCTACATCAAAACACCTCCAAGTCCTACCAAAGAAGCATCTGTGCAAATGAAGAACTCACCATGAGGGTCAGTAACTACAAGAATAGGCATTGTCGTGAGGGATTCCTTCAATGTCCTGAATGCCTTATCACATCTATCTAACCATAAAAACCTCTTCCCTTTCTACTGAAGGGGAGTGATGGGGTGTCTAACCCGAGAAAATTCTTATACAAATATCCTATAGTATCCTGTCAAACCCATGAAGTTGGGCACCTCGGTAACACTAGTGGGTGCTGGCCAATCCATATTAGCTTGAATCTTAGAAGGATCAACTGCGATACCTTCCCCAAAAATGATGTGGCCCAAACACTACACCTCTGTCTTGAAGAACACACACTTATCCAAGTTCCCATAAAGTTATTTCTCACGAAGACACTGAAGAACCTGGCGAAGGTGAGCCTCATGCTCCTCACACATACATGAGTATATCATAATGGCATTAGGGAAGATGAGCACGAAGAGATCCAAAAATTTCTTGAATACCCCATTCATCAAGCTCATGAACACTATGGGGGCATTCGTCAGACCACAAAAGGTACCACTGTGAACTCGTAGTGGTCATATCTCGTATGGAAGGTGGTCTTATGAATATCTGCCTCTGTGATCTTCAACCGATGATTTCATGACTTAATATATATATTGGTGAATATTGTGCCCCCATTAATATGATCAAATAAATTTTCAATGCGCAAAAGGGGTTAACGATTCTTGATCGTTACGTTATTCAACTGACGGTAATCAATACACAAATGCAGAGATCTATCCTTATTTATAAAAATCATCGGTGCTCCCTAAGGGGATACACTAGGACATATAAGCATTTCTCAAGAAGGCCCTCAAGCTGCAACTTGATCTCACAGAGCTCAGGGGTATTCATCCGATAATGTGCTCGTGAGATAGGATCTAGGCCCAAAACCAGATCTATGTGAAAATATATCTCTCGTGGGGGAGGTAACCCCGGTATCTCTCGGGGAAAAACATCAGAAAAATATCTCAAGATGTGATGGTCATTAAGGGATGGTCCACTAAACTCATCCCCAGATCTGTCACTAACCGTAATAGCATACATATGACAACCTCGTCACATACACCGCTTAAGCTACATTACGGAGATGGTGTGGATGGAAATGAGCCTCCTAACTCCTAGATCATCTGTACATGAAATAGTCTTATGGTAATAGTCCACTCCGGCTTTGTGTGCAGACAACAAGTCCATACCCAAGATGACTCCATATGAACCCAATCAAAGGATTCAAATATCTAAGGTAGTGGTGAAGAGTCTCAAATCCACTACACACTCTTTAACTAAGGAGTCTAAAAAAATTTAGTTCCAGAAGCCATCTCAATTTCCCAACTAACACCCTGCATAACTTCTACAAGTCTATAATGCTCTACTAAGGATGGTGTAATAAAATAGTCATACGAACCAGAATCAAAGAAAATAGAGGCAAGAATACCACCAATGCTACTTATAGTCTCTATCATGGTACTCTGGTGCTCAGCCTAGTGGTTCTTGACTGCTACGTATATCTGATGGCTATGTCCCATATAAAAAATAGTAGGATCTAAAATCTATGTCTTACCTTTCTTACTATGGTTCTATGGGCACTCTCTCCAATGATGTCTAACAACACCACAACCATAAGAGCTACCTAGTCCTCTCAAATGAGATGCAGCTCTAGTCAGTACTCAAGAAGTATGTGTTGTGGATCTTGATGATCCGTTTGTGGATTGCTGGGGTCTCTGCTGATGAGATCCTACTGACTAAGCTCTCGGTGAACCATGTGTTCTAATGGGAACCCTAGGAGGAGGCCCCATACTTCGACCCCTTTATGCATTGAATCTTTGTGGAGGTCTGTAAGGTGGGCAGGTCTACCGTTGTTGCTGCTGAGGTGGCTTGTGTGGTGTCTTGAATGAAGACTGTACTGAACCCTGTCCACCATGAGAAGGAGGAGTTGACCCCCTCGACCTACTATCCTGCATCTGCTATATGTGGCTCCATACTTTGTCCCTCACCTGCTGCATCTTCCCCTATGCCTCCTCTGTAATATAGGCCTTCTTCACGGCCTGTGCTAAGGTTTGTAGGTAGTGAATGTGTACCACACCACCCAAATCCAAATTCAGGCCCCTGATGAACTTATGAATCTATACCTGCTCATCCTGTATATAGTCGACATATTGGAGTAGGTCAATAAATCGACTCTCATACTTAGCTATAGTCATAGATGCGTGACGGAGGTCGTGGAACTTGTCTATCCTCTGTTGAATAAACCTCCTAGGTAAATACCTACTCCTGAACCACTCCTCAAAGAAATCCAAGGTAACTCTCTCTGAGTCAACATGGAGCTTATTCTCCTTGCTCCTCCACCTAATACTTTCTCCATCCCTTAGAAGATGGATCGTAACACGAGCTTTCGTGTTTCTAGCATAAGGGAAGAGCTTGAAGAATCCTCTCAAGCTCATCAACCAGGCCTCTGCCTAAAAACCACATGTATCTCAAGAATAGTGAGATGGTCGTAGCTTTAGGATCTCCCTTATATGGTCTGCAGTTGATGACTGAAGACCCCTAGGTCTCTCTGCATGCTCCTCCATCTATCTAAGGCTCTGAGATCTGTCCCTATATCCTAAAATCCTGTCTCCATGTCCCTGCTATAGTGAATTTTCCCTATTTGAATCCACATGGGAGTTCCTTTTTGTGTCAAGGAGATTCCCAAGAATCAACTAAAGGCTCCCTATCATGTCTAGCAAGTTTTCCTCCTAAGGACCCTCTATGTATAGTGGCGTTAATGTCCTTAAGAATCTGTAAAATCTGAGGTAGAATGGATACTACAGCCCGATCTAGTTTTGGAAAATCTAGATCTACATTCAAGAACCCCTCGTCTGGTCCATGCCTCCTGCATAGACCAAGGCAAGAGTTATTTCATCATTATAAGTTATTGTTTAAGTTTTATAGGTTTTCTATATTATACAATTATCAGATAGTGTGGTTTTCTTGGTTGAAAAGAAAAAAAAATTGTGCTAGGTTAAGTGTTCATGTTTTGTGTTTTCTAGTGTGCCCAAGGGTCCAAGCTTTGAACCCACAGCTCTGATACCAAATGTAATGCCCAAAAAAAAAAGATGTTCTAGGAAGACATTAGAATCTTAGAACACTTATCCCAAAAGTTGCGGAATTTTTTTATTTTTTTTAAAGTTAAAAGGTTACAAGGGTGTCAACCCCTAGTGTACGTTAAATTAATTTTTCACCAATAATCACTACTTTATAAAGGATGGACTAGGTCTAAGTTAAATGATTAAATATTCTTAATTTATCTCTAAGGTCGATTAATTAAAATCAATTAGGAAGGTACCATAATTAATATACTTAGTTAAATGTTTTCTCATCGTTAATTAATATTAAAACCCAAAATGATTAACCTTATACTTAGTTAATTTAGTTCCATAATCTTAATAACTTAAAATTCCATGTCATTAATTTTCTAAAACATACTAGGGATTAAATTAATGACTTTACACACCAAGGTATTTGAATGGCCCCATTCACCCATCTACACATACCTTTAAATTTATTTAAAACATCTATAAAATTAATTCCTACCAAGTAATTATAGGGTTGATCCTCAACCCTTGGATTAATTCAATTGTGGCCACTAGATCCTAGGGTTCCAAAGTAACCCTAAATACCCTTATGTATTCTTATTAAATCTTTTTCTTTACCCTAGTCTCCTCATTTAGTCACTTTGTTTTTTGTTTAACTTGCAGGTTGGAGAAATGGAAGCCATGGGAGTAAGGAAGGAACAAACCATGGAATAATTTACAAAATCAAGATTAGTTTTGTCTAGGTTGTCTATTTATCATTGTAATTTCTTTCATTCAATGACTAAAGGGGTTTTCACTCCAAATCTAGATTTATTACAAAATTAGTTGTAATTTGAGTTCTCTATTTGAGGCAAATCCCACCTCCATTAATATGTATGAGATTGAGTACTTTTAATTTACCATTTGAATATTTCCTTACTTCAACAATGAAATTATACCTTCATTTGTTTTCTGGAGGTTTCCTCTTAATTTTTACAAGCTTAAATTTTTGTTAGACCAAGTTAAAATTTACACAGGCATAGATCTGTGTTTTTTCTTCCGTTAGTGACAGAATCGCCGCCCAGAGCAGGCTGGTGGTCATGGGACTGCCACCCTACCTGGGT
Source organism: Taxus chinensis (assembly GCA_019776745.2). Taxonomy (NCBI): domain Eukaryota; kingdom Viridiplantae; phylum Streptophyta; class Pinopsida; order Cupressales; family Taxaceae; genus Taxus; species Taxus chinensis. The sequence continues at coordinate 488,264,058 of CM034155.1, read as the reverse complement.
GATGAATCACAAACTGCCGCCTTGCTTAAGAAGTGGTTCTGAGACCGTCACCTTTCCTAAGTAGTGGTTACAAGACCACTGCTTTGCATAGGGTGGTGGTCCTGTTCCTCAAAAACAAAAGCTTCAAATCCAAGATTTTTCAAAAAACAAAATTCACTAGAGTGTTTGAAAAGTAATTATGAAATTAATTTTATGTGCCTAAAGTTTCCAGTTGCAAGATTTAATTCATGTATTAATTCCATATAGTAAAATTACTCATTTTAAGCATTTCCTACTTCAATAGTAATAACAACAATTACAAGATCATTTTCATTTTGTGCAGAAAAATTTCTTTCAAATCCAAAAGTAGAAAAGAAACTAAATCTAATTCTAATATTGGTTTTTTTCGTTACTGCCAAATGCATTATTTCAAGAAAATAATTTACTTAACATTTATAACATCTTTACTATACTATAACTTCAACATTGATAATGAAATTTCTTATCCATGAGAATAGCTCATTTCTTTTAATGCAAGAACTTACTTTCTCATATTAAACATTATAACTGAACTTTTAAACATGATTTCCATTTGATTCATTTATTTACATAGTACAATTTGAGGAGAAGAAAATTTATACAATTCCTCAATGAGATTCCTTAAAATAATAATACAACTCGGTAAATTAAACTTACAATGCAACAGTTTTTAAAAATAAAATACTACAAGTCTTCCTCCTTAAGCAGGAATAACAGGAACATTTTCTCACAAGGAAGGATTTATTTTGGACACCAACAATGCTCCAGGTTTCTCATCACCAAAGATAGATCCACCATGCTTCACTTGATCCACAAAAAAAATGGGGGGAGAGGCAACACTCTACACCCGACCAATAATCCAATGAGGAGAAGAAGCTATCCTCCTCATTCGCCCCTGATCTCCAAACACAATACAATGAAAAATGGATCTAACTCATGGAAACAATACAAACTTCCACATCACAATACAAGGATTTCAAAACCATACAAAAACACAATCAACACAACTACAATTACAAGAAGGAAACCAACATAATATACAAGGCTTCAAAATGTAAAGGCAAAGGAGCAAGGATCTATGCGGAAGTTACTTATGTCTCCCAATGGGAATTAGGTGCCCACCTTAAAGCCCTCCAATATACATCTCAAAACCAATACATAACTCTTATGCCTCCCTCAAGGTCCTCTTATGCCTCCCACATTATTTTATGCCTCCCTACTATCTCTTATGTCTCCCTCATAAAAACAAAGCAATAAATGCAAGCATTTCTTATCTAAGGTGGGGCACCCAACCCAAATCCCTCCAAAACATTAAATAAAATCTTATACCTCCCTACATGTAAGATCCCCATAGTTCCCTTATACACCAAACTTAGGAAATGTACCCAAGCACCCAACAAGTATACCAAAACACTCAAAATATACACATATACACAATATAAAAGAAAAAATTTAACAAGAGTATAGCTCCTACCTTTCCATTGTAGAGCTTGATCCAAGAGTCACACACCAAGCTCTGTTAAGCCCAAAGTTTCACCAACAAGTTTCAAAAAATCCCACAAGCACTCCAAAATCCTCTAAATCCAAAAATGTAATAGCACAAAAGAAATGAAGTAACCCCCAAATAAGAAAAGTAACTTGAATGAATAGAAAAGGGAGAGAGGAGGGTGAGGTGACTCCATGTAGGATGCCACATCACTCATCCTCAGCTTGACCTCAAAATTTAAACCTCAACCCCAATACACAATAAATTTTTGGGTGAGAGGAATGAAAATTTTCTTACACACACAATCCAAGTCCATACCCCCTAAGGACAAAATTTAAAACCCATGTAAGAAAGTTCAATAATTGTCTTTTTTTGACTTATAAAACACATAATAGGGTCTATTGTTGAACCCTCAATCTATAGGTAGGGTTGGTATAGAAATTTAAGAGGTGTGAGACAAATTTAACTTGACCCACAAGCCTCCAAAATATGCCCATAAGGCCAAATTCGAATTTCCATGAGGAGGTAGAGTGTACAACAATCAAGGTTAGAAGCACTCAACTTACAACACATAACCTAAAGAGCCATCTAATCTAATCAATGAATTATTTTATCCCATATATAGTTTTTTAGTAACATGATTAATTAGCTTAGTTAACACACTTAAACCAATTAATGATAAAAAGGAAAAATACACCACAATTTAAATAATTAATACAAGGAAAATACATCACTATAAAATCACATACTAAAATTAAATAAAGGAAACTAAATAAAATAACAACACATAAACCCCTTCGTCACAATTAGAGGTAATCCCCCCATGGGGACGCCCTAACAAAAATTGAAACACACACACATCACAACACATGTTGCCATGGTGAGCATTGTTGAATTCATCTAGCATTCCAATGTGGTTGGTATCCAATCCCCCCATTCTTTGTTGTGATATATTTACCTTCAAAACACATAATACCTCCTTCGGCCTTGTGGCCACATCAAAAAATCCAAGATTAAATATACAATAGAAATCCACAATCATCTACATATGAATCAAACCATCATCTAGGAAAGTAACGTTATCATTTACAATTTCTAAAAAAATCTCCATTCTACATTTCATCAATATCAATAGGATCACGAGATTAGTTCAATTGTTAAGGTCTACTCAATATGACGAAAATATCGCATGTCAGAAAAATATAACTATGTCAACAACATATCATCATCAATATAAAATGTTTTTATTAATCCACACAGATCATACTATGAATAAAAATCTAACAATAGTATCTATATCTCTTACATCTAACATCATGCTAAGTCAAAATGATACAATATATTCATAAGTATTGTCAACAGTATTCAAATCAACAGTACTAAGTGTCGAAGGGAAGTGGGCACTATAGGGAGGGTCACCGATACCACCCCCCATCCCATATAATATGGGGTGGGGGTAGGGTCGGCATCCCTCCCCACCTACCCACCCTTTCCATTAACTAATATACCCAACCATAGGGGGCCGCGAAAACACATCGGTTAAACTCCCTTTTACAAAAACAACAGATGGCGGCCTTAGGCTTAAACAATTTTTATTTTTTATTTTTAATTAACATTACACACACACACACACACACACACACACACACACACACACACACATATTAAATATATCAATATTACTATTAATATCACTATTAATGGTATTTTAATATTATAACTATTATCAATAAGTAATAATATTCATATTATTAATAATATTAAATAATCTTAATCTTATACTTAAACTTTCTTTTATAATTTGATAGTAATATATAGGATGTAAACAAAACTAATTTTCTTCCCATTTTTTATTATTACTTTATTTAACATTAGATCCTTGTATAAACTTATAGTAATTTGATAATAACATTAGACAATCAATTGAGACTAAGGTCTAATGGTAACCATGCATTTTTATTACTCTATTTTTTTTAAAAAGGAAAACAATTTATTTGTTGACAAGATAAATAATCAGTGAATTTTTTTTAAAACTTTTCAGTCAACACGTATAAAGTTTAAACTTTATTCAACAATACAAAAATATAACAATCTAGTTTAACTTGTTATCATATGCCCTTTAAGTAGTGAAATGTAATTAGTTATTTCCTTTCATCACACAATGCAAATTCATTTATTTCAAAACAATAATTTATAAAAAGATTTCCCCATAGTTTAAAATGAATATCACTCCTCTTGAAGGCAATGAAACTACTAGCTTGAAAGTAAAGTATTCTTAATTCAACCACATTTCCATTATATCAAGAACATGTTACACTAAAATTGTTTCTCTTACAAACAAGGAAAGAAGTAATATTAAATCATTTAATTTCATTTCCAAAGAGAACTAATACTACAATTTTAATAAATAAGAAAATTAAGAATCTCCACTTTAAGAAAAAAAACTTTACAAGACCTCCATACACAATGGAGACAACATGATAAAATATAACAATAGAGTGTTTGATTCTTTCTTCAAATGCTACAAGAAGTCCTTCATCATATAAGATCCACCTTCTTCCAAGATCAAACACACAACCAAAAATGGGGGAGTAGGCAATAATCTCCACCCAACCAATACTCCAATTATGAAGTGAAGCCTACTTCCTCATTGGCCCCCGAGCCCCAACAATGAGACAATATGAAATATTTGACAACCATGGCACAAAAAGACAAGGCTTCCACATTTACTTTCAAACAACATTGTTACTAGAAAATGAGAACAATACATTATTTTGGTGCTCAAAATAATCTCGCCCCATTTTTTCTTTAAAAATCTACCGATTTACGGTCTCTGTCATTCTTTACTTCCCCGTGTTGTGATTGGTTAATCTCTGTTGCCATTTTTAATATGTTCTTGGGTCGTAGATCACTTATGGGTCCATGGTTTACTCCTTGTTTCTTTTTTTATTTGGAAAAGGTCTGTAATTTGGGTCTCTAGTTCTCTGTTCATTTAAAAATCAGGCTTCTCCCATTATTTCCATTCTCCACAGTAGAGATTTTTCATCCTTGTCATTTCTTCCCTAAATACTTGAAGAAAAGTGAATGGATGTATATGTGAGGAACATATTTGAGCCTTGTAACACTTCTAAATTATTTGTCCTTAGAGAAAATTTCATTTTCAGGCTCAAATGGTCGTTTTTATGTATTTTACGGTTTGACGGACGTTTCTCCCATTCAAATTTGCATCTTCGCATCTACAGGAAATGTGGCCTCTTTTGGTTGGACATGACTCAGCGGGGTACTTAAAAAATTCTATGGAAAGCCTCAACTTAAAAACTTTTCCATTTGGAGGAACGATGCTCATTTGAAGATTTACTTTTTGGTTTGGCCTTGGAGTAGCATCGGGAGGACACGTGGAGGCTTCCATCGGGTCTTCCCATAATTAGTATTTTTTCAAAAATATTTTTAGGAGGTCTGGGACACATGCATGTTTGGGGATCGGCCCTTAGTTTCCGTTTTAAAGAAGTGCCAGGAGGACACTTGGAGGCCTCAGCTCACTCTACATTTTGGTTGGACTTTTCAATGACCAAGAGGAGATGGCCTCGGACCCTAACACATGGTGCCTTCCATTGAGATTTAAGCCTTAAAATTTTTTTTGTCTTTCCAGAACACGTGGCGAGCCCGTGCTCTTTCAAGGTCTCAAATTCTGGGAGCTATCTCAGGGTGCGCCATTGTGACACATGCCATTTGGAAAGAGTAAGAAAGGATGGGGAAGTGAACCATCGGGGGAAACTTAAAATTTTTTCCTCTCATTCCCAAAAGGGTTGAATCAAAAAAGGCTCACAAGCCCAATAAAAGATGAGTCAAAGTTTTTTTCAAGTCAAAATGGTGAGGAGGCAGACCATCGGGGGCAACTTGGATTTTTTGCCTCTTGTCATCAAAAGGATTAAAACATAAAAATATCCCACGGGCATGATAGAGGAAAGGTCAAAAATTGCTCCAGTCAAGGGTGAAGGTGCGGACCTTCGGAGGAAAAATGGAAAATGTTCATTTTGTGGAAAAACTAGTTAAGAACATAAAAGGAAGTGCGCTTCCACTGGGACGCACATCAGAAGCATTTCTCAAGGGCGGAGCTGTGGGGAAAACTTCGAAGGTTTTCCCTTTTCTAGAAAAGAGTTGAAATGGTAGAATTTATCCATGGTTCATCTAGGACCCACCTTAGGACACGTGTCAGGCTCATTTCTTAGGGGTGGAGATGTGGAGCAAAATTTGAAGATTTTACATTTTTTCAAAGGGTTGTAAAACAGTCAAAAGGAATCCCTCGAGCTCATTTTAAATTGAATCTTCCATGTGGAGGGCCCAAATTCAAAGTAGAGATAAATGGTAGTTTTGTGTCTAAATCTGATTTGCACCCCACTTTTGCTAAAAGATCCTGGAAGTGCGAATATTAATGATGTACTGGTATTTATTACATACCAAACAAAGAGGCAAGTTAAATTTGATATCCAAGTTTGGTGGGGGAGATCTTGAGATGTATTTTCCCATTAAAATTGTCTGACTATCGAGCTCGATCAGATTTTCCATTCTTATTCTCCTGAGCACGCAAGGGGGTCAGATTTGATAGATTAGGGGTGGAAGTGGTTGGTAGGTTGAAGAAAGAGTGATCTACCAGAAGGAGGAGTTGAATGCAGGAGATATTTGAAAGATCTAACCCATGAGAACCTGACGAATTTTTACAGATTTGATTTTGGAAGTCACGATTGTGATCATCGTAGGCACTGGTGGCACTCAATTTCTAGAGTTTTTTGTGGAAAAGGGGGTCCGTTGTAAATTTTATAAGTGACACAAATTTATCATGGAAATGGTTAGAGTGTTAGGGGTCAGGACTGAGTTTTCTAATAGAAAAAATCTTGACATAGCCCATCTTTTTGAGAAGCTGATTGAGAAGATTGTATATCTCTTTTGTATTAAATTTTATCATCTCAAGGTGGTTGTAAGTGTACAGACATTGACAAGGTCTGAGATTGTTCTAGAAACTTTCCCCTGTTAATAGATTAAATCAAATTCGAGTTATTCTGTGTTGTCTTGAGAAAAATGTGTCTGTTTCATCTCTGAAGGTCTGCGAGTAGTTTTTATTATTTCTGTTGCAATTTTGTATTGAAATTTAATTCAATCACATGAGCCTCAATCCTTGTGACAATTTAGTGGCATCTACAATTTCATTTCATAGAAGAGCTTTCATCTGGGAGTGGAATAAATGATTTAAAATCACTTTTCTTTCATCTGTTGATATAGATTGTTCCATTGAAGCACATATTCTTGTTAAAGAAACACTTTAGCTATTTTATGGCATTCTGTTGGATTAACCTTCCATTTTTTAAGATTCCACAATGATCTCGCGAGCCAAGTTCATCATGCCACACCTCCCACCAAAACATTTATTTAAAAATCAACCAATCCTACCTGTACTATCCCTGTTTGTCATGTGTGTATGCCAATGCATAATCCCCATCACCAAAACATGCAGAAATAATCAGGATCCCAACTTTCTTTAGTAACCTTTGCCTTGTTGTGAAAATATCTCCATGATCTAGAAGTGACAACTCGTGAGAGTCAGATTTGGTGTGTTGATCTTATTTTCCCCAAGGTATTTTCTATAAAATTTATGCAAAAGAAGGATTTACCAGTATTCTTCTATTTAAGAGGTTACAAAATAGGTTCTCTTACCTTGGTTGAAAGGCACAACCTAATATAGTTAGGATCAGATCACATCCTTTTAAGATGCTACTCACTCCTTGTAAAACATGAGTGTTAACAAGTTAGATAGATTGCTTCCCCTGTTACAAAATGACATACAAAATCATCTATCTGCCTCTAAGTGTCCTGTCAAATCCATGATGTTGCTCAGTCTTTGAAGAATATTAAATATTGGTACCAACACACATCGGGTGCCGTTGTTGAGGATATTGAGATTGCAGTTCATATTTAGTCCCCATAAGGCATCTCTTATATGCTCTAGATGATAATACACTTGTCTTAAAAATCATCCTCTATTTAGGCCTGTAAGAAGTATTTAAAGTTGTAAGTACTGTGTCTAACTCTTCTAGTTGCTACTGCACTAGTTTTTATTGAAAAATCTAGGTAAGGAAAAGCTAGGTCTTACCATTTTCAGCTTCTAGCAGTGACAGAAATTTGACAAATCATAATTTAGTGGATTTGCACAACTAAGCTGGAAATCCTTAGTGGTGACTCCCTGTTGATCTAATTTCGAATAAGGATTAGTGTCTTAAACCTCTGTCAAGTGAGATTTAGTACTAATATTTACAAAACTGGAAGGAAGAAGATAGTTCTTTGCAAGGGATCCTGCTAGGACATTGTTTCCAGAGTTAGGAAAAGTAAATTAAGAAGGGAGAAGAGCCTAGATATTTATGGGAGAATAACATTCAAGAAGGGAGATCCCCGTTCATGAAAGTGACCGGCCTATCATTGAATATTGTCATTTGAGTTCTTCTGAATTAGGTAGCCTTTTTGTGGAATTTAATTATCTAGCTAGAGAAGGGACTTCATTTTATTTTGAAAAGTTTGCTTCTCATTCTGCACATGTATTTTCATAGGTTGATAGGAATTTCCAAGAAACAAGGCCTTTAGAAGGTATCCATTTTGAAATTTATACTCCTATGTTTCAAAGACCCCCTGCCCCTTATCAATTTCTTTCTCCCCCAAGATCACATCCTCGAATCAATATGGCTTAGCCCCCACCTAGACCTCCATTTATTGTAAACACCTTTGGACCTATAAATTTTGTGGGAATGGCTAGTTATCCGAATGTAGTACCTCAAGATGTACAAAACATACTGCCAAAGTTCTAGGGAAACAATGTTATAACTGGTGATTAACATTTAAATCTTTTTATCAACATGATGGAAGAATTTGAGATTGAACATGAAGATGTATACATTAAATTGTTTGTTCACACTTTAGAAGAGGATGCAAGGGACTGGTATAAAGTTTTTCCAGATAACTCTATTGATTCTTGGATTGAGATGAACAATGCATTTAGGTTGCAGTATGGTGACAGAACTGACCCTAGGTTTCTTTTATTAGAATTCAAAAATATCAAGAAGAATCCTAATGATTCAGTACATGATTTCAATACAAGGTTCAATAAGACTTTGAGAAGATTGCCTATTAGGATAAGGACATGTGATGAATCATTTTTGATCAAATATTTAGATGCATTTTATAAAAATACTGCTTACTACTTGATGGACAAAAACCCTACTAATTTGAGGCAAGCCTTCACCATGGCCCTGCAAATTGAGAATAACATCAAGGCAATTGGAAATCCTCCAAAAAGGGAGGGTGTAAAACTAGTTAACCCAGAAAAACCTCAGACAAGCAAGGTTGTTGATTTAGAAGAAGTTGTGAAGACTTTGGTAGGGGATGTCAAAGAAATTTCATACAAACTAGCTCGAGTTGCGAAACGAATTGGGCAAAGCTCACAAGGTCAGCACAAGAAAAAAATCCAAGGTAGGTTTACAAATCACCAAAGATCTGATGACAGAGGCAAGGGACCTATTGGATTTGGAAATAGGTAGCCCCAAGGTAGGGAAAAAAGAATGGTGCTTGATCCTTTGGCTGCTAGAGTTGTTGTGGAAGAAACAGAGGTCATTGCTTGGCGTGATAAATTTTTCATGCCCCATGCTCCTTATGAATAATATCCACAAGAATAAGAAGAAGATGATGGTGACAATGATGATTTCATTTGCATGATGGGTTTCTCCACGAGCTCATAATCGGGGGCAACTTCAGCTGAGGTGATAAGTGCCTGGACTACTGCTACTTTTTGGGACTACATTTAGAGGGTACCACTTCTTCCTCCTTTTCATAATTTATAAGTAAATACTATACAAAAATTAATTTCCCAATAATGACTTTGAATATTTAAGGTCTTTAATGAGAAAGAAGTATGATGGAGGAATCCCATCTGAGGAGGATAGGCAACTATTGATGAATGTTGTTGTGGCTCAAGAAAAGGAGTACAACACAAGAAGTAGGGTTACCAAAGGGAAAAGGCCTCAAGCCAAGACAAAATCCCCATTACTTTCAAACATCCCTAAAGAGGCCATTAAGAAAGACGCATCTACCAAAAGCCCTATTGTTCCAAACAAAATCCACCCCCATGCCCAAGCTGTCAAAAATCATGTACCACCTAATGAGTGTGTCAGTTTTCCTTCCAAGAATGCCTTGCCAAATAATGTCCCATATGACATTACCCATGTTTTGAGCCAAATAAAAGTCTCTGTTCCAATTTTTGAGTTTCTTAGGATCCCTGAGCACAAAAGGAGAGCATTTGAATACTTGGGATTGAATGAAGAGAAAACTTTCTTAGGAAGAAATGTAAACATTGTGGAGATTCCTCTAGTCATTGAAGAGTCAGAGACACCACCAGTGTTGGAGGAACTAGGTGAACCACTTGAGGTTTATTTAGGGACATCCTTGGTGGAATCTCAGCTGAATGTGGATCCATTTTTCACCTCTTTGATCATAAAGGACAAATTACGGCACAACTCTATGTTTAACACAGGGGCATCATGCAATGTCATGCCTTTGGAAGTCATGAATGAGCTGAATATTAAAGTAACAAGAGAATATGGGAAGTACACTACCATGGATTCTAGAGAGGTTCTAGTAGTTGGATGTGTGAAGGGCTTGGTGGTGCAACTTGCAGCTTACCCAAGTAAATATTTAAAACTTGATGTTGTCATCATTGACTGTCCAGCCAAGTGGGGCATGTTGCTATCCAGAAAATGGGCTACAAGTGTTGGTGGGAGTGTTAAAATGGACATGTCTTATGCCACCATCCCAATTGAGGGCAGCCTTGTCAAGTTATATGGGGGAAAGAAGATGTTGCACCTTATTGAGAATCCCAATAATGCATCCTATGAAGTATTGTACACAAATGTTGATGTTGATATATTCGTAAGATTTGCTAATGAAAAGGAGCACAAGATTAAATAATGTAAGTTTCTTGAGAAAGCAGGCTCTCCTTGGACTCTATTGTTTGATGGAGCTTGCTCCAAGTTTGGAAATGGTGCTGGTGTTGTTTTGCTTTCTCCAGGCTAGGAAAAGTTTGTTTTTTCCTTCAAACTCAACTTTGAGTGCACTAACAACATTGTTGAGTATGAGGCACTATTGTTAGGTTTAAGAATTGCTTGGAAATATGGTGTCAAGGACATCATTGTCAAAGGAGACTCAAAATTAATTGTAAAGAAAGTCAGAAAACTGTATGCCACAAAAACTCAGCGAATGAAACAGTACAAACATGTAGTTTGGGATCTTATTAAGATGTTTGATTCATTCAACATTGTGCATCATAACAGAAAGTTAAATGATTTTCCAGACAAACTTGTAGTGTTGCGGTCTCAGTTTGACAATTGTACAATGTCCCCATATTGTGAATATGATGTTGAAGGTACTAACAAGACCCTCTGTCCCTGACAATATTAAAAACTGGTAAGTTTTTGATGATGATGCTCAGGTCAGAAGATTTGTATAGAACAAGGGAGAGTTTTTTGATCAATACATTGATTGGGAACTAATGGTGTGTGTAACAGAGAAAAAAGAAACCTTATTTGGCAAGGGCATCATCCAACTATAGACTAATACCATTCCTAGAGGGCTGGTCTGCTCTTGAATCAAATTTTTATAATGTTGATTGCATTATTAATAGGCATATGGCAACCTCAAGGGATTTTGAGGAGCATGATCTTTGTACTAAGGAGAAACCAAGGAAAATTTGGTTAGGCGACAATCGCAACAAGGAAGAGAAGTAGTCATACATCCAATTGTTGAAGAAATACCAAGATTGCATGGCTTGGACCAATTCTAAACTCAAAGCATACAGAGAGGACTTGTTTGAAAATGAGATTCCCTTGGAGTCTAATGTGAAGCCATTAAAGCAGAAACAGAGACCAATCAATCCACTCTTATCTCTCAAAATGCAAGAGGAACTAAAGAAGCTAAGAGATGGAGGGATTATTTAGCCCACAAGTATTCTTCTTGGGTTGCAAACCTAGTACCTAGTAAGAAAGAAGAATGGTGATATCAGATTATGTGTGGACTTCAGGAATCTGAATAGAGCTTCAATGAAGGATAATTATCCTTTACCAAATATGGAAAACATGTTGTAGTTAGTGACTGGTTCTGAATTGCTCTCTACCTTGGATGGTTTCTCTAGTTATAACCAAGTTGTGGTGAAGGAATCAGAAAGGATCAAGATAGCCTTTACTACTCCTTGGGGAACATATGTGTATGTCAGGATGCCCTTTGGTCTGATGAATGCTGGAGCCACTTTTCAAAGAACAATGGATGTTTATTTTTTTGGTTACATCAATGAGTTTATTGTTGTCTACCAGGATGATGTGACTGTGTTTTCTAGAAAGAGAAGTGACCACTTGTTGCACTTGGAGAAGATGTTGATAAGATGTAGAGAATATGGCATCTCACTCAATCCAAAGAAATGCCATTTTGGAGTGCAGAAGGCAAAAGTTGTCTTGGTCACATTGTGTCATAAGAAGGGGTGATGATTGATCCAGAAAGGGTAGAGGCCATCAGCAAAGTCCCAATTCCAAGAACCAAGAAAGGAATTCAGTCCTTCTTTGGGAAGATAAACTTCATTAGAAGATTTATATCAAACTTTGCTGAGTTGACCATTCCAATCACTTCCATGCTAAAGAAGGACCAGGTCATCAAATGGGAGGAGGCTGCCATCCAAGCTTTCAATGGAATCAAAGAGGCATTAAAGCATGCCCCTGTTTTAGTAGCTCCAGACTATATGAAGCCTTTCCAACTATTTTCCTTTGCTTCAGAGAACACTATTTCTTTTGTCCTACTGCAGAAGGATGATGAAGGGGCACGAGAGGCCAATTGCCTTTTTCAGTAAGGCCTTGTAGGGGGCTGAGCTGAAATACACTATTATGGAGAAGCAAGCATTTTCCTTGGTAAAAGCAACAAAGGTTTTCATGCCTTACATTCTAAGTTCTAAAGTGGTTGCTTATGTTCCCCACACCATGGTGAAAGACATCTTATCAGAGATGGAAGTCTTAAGAAAAATATGCAGATGGGTGAACAAGTTGCAAGAATATGACATGGATATCCAAACCACAAAGTTGGTGAGAGGTTTGGGCTTGGCTAAGCTTATGGCTGAGAGAAACTTGCAGACTATTGAGGTAAATGAGATTGAAGAAGAAAGGGCAGGTGTTTTTGAGAAGTTGATGAGTTCTAAGTTGTACAAGGATGTGATTTTTTATCTTAGACACTAAAACTGCCCTAAGTATTTAAGTAAGAACTAGAAAAGATCCCTTAAGTTGTCTTCCAAGAAATATGTCATTACTGATTATGGGTTAGCTTGGAAAAACCCAAAGGGAGTCCTCCTAAGGTGCATTATTAAAGATGAAGCCCCCAAGATAATTTTTGATCTCCATGGAGGAGTTTGTGGGGGGCACTTTGCTACAAGACTCACAACACACAAGGTCCTGAGGGCTGGTTATTGGTGGCCAACTCTCTTCAAGGATACAACCTTGTTGGTTAGAAGATGTGAGAGTTTTCAGTGTTTCTCTAGAAGACTGAAAGCTTTAGGCTCCCTACCTTTACAACCTCTATCAATTGAAGGCCCATTCAAGCAATGGGGAATGGATTTCATTGATGAGATTTTAGACCCTTCAAGTGCTGGCCATAAGTGGATTCTTGTAGCCAATAATTATTTTACTAAATGGGTGGAGGCAATCCCCACAAAGAAGGAAACACACCAAATTGTCATGGATTGTGTGCTAAACCATATCATCTGCAGGTTTGGTGTACTAGTCAAAATTGTAGCTGATAATGCCATGAGTTTTAGAGCTAAACCTCTGGTGGCAATGTGCAAAGAGTATGGGATCAACTTGACATATGCCTCTAATTACAATCCCCAAGGAAATAGACAAGTTGAGTCCAGTAATAAAAACCTGCTGAAAATTATCAGAAGAACCTTGGAGAAGAACAAGAGGAAATGGGGTGAATAGTTGAAGTTTGTTGTTTGGGCTGATAGGATCACTGTCAAAAGAGCCACTGGAAAGAGTCCATTTGAGTTGGTATATAAACTCAGCCTTCCTTCCCTTGCATATGACAATTATCCTCATATCAGTTCATTCAATAACTAGAAGATCAAGAAGTAAGTCCTTATGATGCTCACATTAACCAGATTGTTGAGCTTGATGAAGAGAGGAGGGCATCCCACTAGAGGCATGTAAAGTTCATAGAAAAGCTGAAGAAGTTATTTGACAAGAAGTTCACTCCCTGAGCTTTCAATGTTGGAGATCTTGTGCTGCTATGGGATAGTAGGCATGAAGACAAGGGAAAGCATGGAAAATTTGATTCATTATGGATGGGTCCTTACTCCATTGATATTAGAATTGGTGAACATACCTTCTTCTTGAAGGACTTGGATGGTGAATTTCTCGAGTTGCCTATTAATGGTAGGCATTTGAAGCATTTCTTGGATTGATTCCCCTGAATCAAAGTAAAAATCTTATGTACAGTGTATAGTTTGTTGTTTGTTTCCTATCTTTTGTGTTTTTGCTCGTTCTGGTCCTTGGTGACCTATTTTTTCTGGTTTCTCTTTTCATTTTTGGAGATGTCTTTGTTTCTCTACTCTGTAAGCTGACTCTATCACCCAATGGATATTTTTGGCACTTGGTCTACCTTTGTTCTTGTGGCACACACAGGGAGTGCCCATCCCAAGTCGGAGCCGATGTTGGTGCTCAAAATAGTTTCGCCCCATTTTGCCTTTGAAAATCTATCGATTTACGACCTCTGTCATTCTCTAATTCCCCGAGTTATGCTTGGTTAATCTCTGTTGCCATTTTTAATTTGTTCTTAGGTCATAGATCACTTATGGGTCCATGGTTTACTCCTCTTTTCTTTGTTCATCTATAAAAGGTTTGTAATTTGGGTCTCCAGTTATCTATTCATTTAAAAACTCAGGTTCTCCCATTATTTCCGTTCTCCACAATAGAGATTTGTCATCCTTGTCATTTCTGCCCTAAATACTTGAAGAAAAGTGAGATGTATCTGTGAAAAATGTATTTGAGCCTTGTAACACTTCTAAATTCTTTGTCTTTGGATAAAATTTCATTTTCAGGCTCAAATGGTCATTTTTCTGTATTTTACGGTTTGACGGGGGTTTCTCCCGATCAAATTTTCATCTTCGCATCTATAGGAAACATGACCTCTTTTGGTTAGACACGGCTCAGTGGGGTACTTCAAAAATTCTATGAAAAGCCTCAACTTAAAAACTTTTCCACGTGGAGGAATGACATTTGTTTGAAGATTTACTTTTTGGTTTGGCCTTGCAGTAGCGTCGGGAGGACACGTGGAGGTTTGGCCTGACAGAGACATGTGGAGGCTTCCGCCAGGTCTTCCCATACTTATTCTTTTTTCAAAAAGGTGTTTGGGAGGTCTGGGAAACATTGAGGAACTGCGCATGTTTGGGGACCAGCCCTTAGGTTCCATTTTAAATAAGCGCCAGGAGGACACTTGGAGGCCCCCGCTCCCTTTGCATTTTTCTTGGACTTTTCAATGACCAAGAGGAGATGGCCTTGGACCCTGACACATGGCACATTCCACTAAGCTTCAAGCCTTCAAACAAATTTTGCCTGGCCAACACACGTGGTGAGCCCATGCTCTTTCAAGGTCTCAAATTTTGGGAGCCATCTCAAGGTGCGCCATTGTGACACGTGGCATTTTGATAAGTCAAAAGGGGTGGGGAAGCAGACCATCGGGGAAACTTAGAATTTTTTCCTCTCATTATTAAAAGGGTTAAAATATCAAAAAAGGCCCACAAACCCGAAAAGGGATCAGTCAAAGTTTGTTTCAAGTCAAAAGGGCGGGGAGGCATACCATCAGGGGAAACTTGGATTTTTTTCCCCTTGATATTCAAATGATTAAAACATCAAAATGGCCCACAAGCCCGATAAAGGAAGGGTCAAATATTTCTCCAGTCAATCGTGGAGGTGTGGACCTTCAGAGGAAATTTGTAAAATGTTCCTTTTGTGGGAAAAGGAGTTAAGAACATAAAAGGAAGCATGGTTCTACTAGGACCCACATCAGAAGCATCTCTCAAGTGCGGAGCTGCGGGGAAAACTTGGAAATTTTTTCCTTTTCTAAAAAAGAGGTCAAATGGAAGAATTTATCTGCGATTCCTTTGGGACCCACCTTAGAACACATGTTAGGCTCATTTCTCAGGGGCGGAGGTGTGTAGAAAAATGTGAAATTTTTACATTTTTTCAAAGGGTTCTAAAAAAGTAAAAAGGAAGCCCCCGAGCCTATTTTAAATTGAATCTTCCATGTGGACAGCCCAAATGCAAAGTAGAGATCAATGGCAGCTGTGTGTCTAAATCTGATTTTCCCCCCATTTTTTCTAAAATCTCCTGGAAGTGTGAGTCTTCATGATTTCTTGGTATTTTCTACACGCCAAATAGAGAGGCGAGTTAAATTTGATATCTAAGTTTGGTGGGGAAGATCTAGAGACATCTTTCGCCATTAAAATGGTTTGACTATCGAGCTCGATCGTATTTTCCATTTTTCTTCTCTCGAGCACGCAAGTGGCCAGATTTGATAGATTAGGGGTGGAAGTGGTTGGAGATTTGAAGAAATAGTGATCTACCAGAAGGAGGAGTTTAATGTGGGAGATATTTGAAAGATCTGCCCCTGAGCACCTATGACTTTTTTGTAGATCTGGTTCTGGGAATCGCGATCATGATCATGGAAAGCACTGGTGACACTCAAAGTCTGGATTTTTGGGGGGAAAAGGGGGTCTGTTATAAATGTTATAAATGGCACAAATTTATCATGTAAATGGTTGGAGTGTTAGGGGTTGGGACTGAGTTTTCTAATAGAAAAAATCTTGATAGAGCCCATCTTTTTTAGAAGCCATTTGAGAAGCTTGTATATCTCTTTTGTATTGAATCTGATCGTGTCAAGGTGGTTGCGAGTGTATAGCAATTGAAAAGTTTTGATATTGTTCTAGAAAATTTCCCCTACTGATAGATTAAATAAAATTAGAGTTATTATGTTTTATCTTGAGAAAAATGTGTTTGTTTCATCTCTGAATGTATGCAAGTATTTTTTCTTGTTTCTGTTGCAATCTTGTATTAAAATATGATTCAATCACGCAGGCCTAAATCATTATGGAAGTTTAGTGGCATCTTCAATTTCATTTCTCAGAAGAGCTTTCATCTTAGAGTGGAATAAACAATTTAAAATCACTTGTCTTTCATCTGTTGACAGAGATTGTCTGTAAGCCTCTGGGTGTACCTTAGGCATGATTTGGCTTACATATTGATGCTTTGTTGAGTTTTCTAACTCGATCCTTCATGATAGAATCTCAATATTGTGTGAAAAAATTCTAATCTGGGCCTCCATTGAAGCACATATTCTGGTTAAAGAAACATTTATGTATTATGTGGCATTCTAGATGGTTTAACCTTCCATTTTGTAAGATTCCTCAAGGATCTGGCAAGTCAAGTTCATCCTACCCCACCTCCCACCAAAAAAATTTATTTAAAAAAGCAATCAATCCTACCCGTACTACCCTTGTTTGTCTTGTGTGTATACAAATGCATATTCTCTGTTACCAAAACATGCAGAAACAATCAGGATCCCAAATGTCTTTAGTAACCTTTTCCTTGTTGTGAAAATATCTCCATAATCTGGAAGTGACAACTCGTGAGAGTCAGATTTGGTGTGTTGATCATATTTTCCCCAGGTCTTTTCTATAAAATTTGTGCAAAAGAAGGATTTACCAGTATTCTTCAATAATAGAGGTTACAAAATAGGTTCTCTTACCTTGGTTGAAAGGCACAACCTAAAATAGTTAGGATCAGATCACATCCTTTTAAGGTGCTACCCACTCCTTTCAAAACTTGAGTGCTAACAAGTCAAATAGATTGCTTCCCTAGCTACAAAATGACATACACAATCATCTATCTACCTCTGAGTGTCTTGTAAAATCCATGATGTTTCTCAGTCTTTGAAGGAGATTAAATCTGGGTACCAACACATTCATTTTTATACACTTACTTCCAAACCATTACAAGCTAAGTAGAGAAAGGAATATGGTGATACCCTTGCGCCTCTCAAGGGTTTGGGTGCCCACCTCAAAACCTCCAAAACTAAATCAACCCCAAAAATCTCTTATGCATCCCTACAAATAAAATATCTCATATGCCTCCCTCACTTTTATGCCTCTCTCTCTCTTATGTCTCCCACAATGAACAAAATAACAAGATGGGAACAAGTTGGGGCACCCAACCCACTCCCTCCTAAATACCCAAGAGAAACTATTATGCCTCCCAACAAATTTCATCCCCAATTAAATTTTTCATAAACATCCTAAAGGAATTTCACTACCCAACAACAATCATGCAATAAACTATTCATTCAACACATAAACACACAAAAACTAGAAGAAACCAAGGGTGAAGACCCTACCTTTTCATAGCAAGAATCCACTCCACAATAAAGTTCAAAAATCCTCCAAGCTCAAGTAATTCTAAGCAATATTCAACTCCAACAATCACTCCAAAAATAAAGCATTCCAAAATGAGAGAGCTAAAAATCAAGCAAGTAACCCCCAAAACTTCATAAAAATTGTAATAAATAGAAAAGAGGGAGAGGAAGGTGATGTGGCTCCATGTAGGATATCACATCTTTTCTTCTCCATCCCACATCACCAACGTCAAACCCAAACCCCAAAGTATAATTGATTGGTGGCTAGGGAAATGACCACCCTTTTACACACTCAACCCAACCCACACCCCTTAAGGACAAAATTAAATACCCATGTAAGAAAAGTGTAATTGATATCTCTTTTCCTTCATTAAAACACAAAGTAGGACCTAAAGAAAGTCCCTCACATCTTAGGATAAGTGGGTGGGCGACTTTAAGAGGTGTGAGACAAGCTTAGCTTGTCCCACAAGTCTCCAAAATAGCCTAGAAGGTCAAAATCCGAAATTCACAAGGAAGATTGAGTACACACAACCCAAAACAAATTAAAAACACTCCTAACCAACACTCATTAAGGCTACCAACTCACATTTATTCCCCCCTCCTTTTGTCACATCCTAATTAGCACTAGATAAACACTTTTAAATTAACTTAAGAGGGGTGTAAAACACAATTAATAAAAGTGAATCCACATGCTAATAAAAATACAATAACTCACAATTAAATAAAATCAACAAGACAAAGTTAAAAAACATTCCCAAGGTCACTTTTGAGGTCACCCCCCAATGGGGACCTCCTAACAAACTACAACAACATACATCATATGAATACACGTGTTGCCATGGTGACCTGTTGCCAATACTACATATTCTTTCACTGTTGGTCTCTTATCTCCCTTTGGTTTCTTATGTTGTGAACACCTATAAAAGTCAAGACAATACCTTTCTGGCCTCGTGGCCATATTAACAACATCTAAATAGTAAAAACACATGCATATACATATAATCAATTATCACTTAAACCAGAACAAGTAATTTTCCATTGTTCACAATTTCAATTATTTCAATTACATTAATTTATCAACTAACAATAAGATCACGACATCCAATACATCATCTAGCATCATATAATTATTGAAATAAATGCTTCAATCCAATATAAGCTCAAAATAAACAATTCGATATAGCCAAACATGTATATAATCCATCCTGTAAATCATTTAATAAGTCTTACATCCACATTGTCTATCAATTAACTAATGGAAATAACAATATCCATCTGCCAATATCTGAACTATGATAGAAATTTCCATAACTCTAATCTATAATAAGTAGAATCATAACCATATAAATGTCGAAGAGGAGTGGGCACTACACCTTCTTCATCATGAAAAAGCTTTGTAACACTCTGTGCATCCATATACCTTGACATGCAATCGAATTTACCACCACATATTATGTTTCAGTTGATGAAAGGGGGACTATGGGATGTATCAATGTGCTTTCTTATTTTATTAAATACTTGATTGTTTTATAATGCAATGGACAATTTTTTATCAAAAAATACTTGTGTTTCTCCTTTTTCATCATGAACATGCTCTATAATACTCTTTGCGTCCATATACCTTGACATGCAATTGAATTTACCACCACCTATTATGTTTTGGTTGATGAAATGGGGACTATGGGATGTTTTTATGAGACGCATTGCATTGCACATTATCCAAACTAGAATATATAACAAGAAATGCTTTTTTGATCATCTTTGCTATCTACAAAATAATTGTCGGTGCAACCAATTAACTTAAAATTATATATTGTTCATATATAATTTCATATCAAATTATTCTTACAACATATCTCAATATTAATTTTCCAAGTTATCACTGTGAGTCTCTAGGAAACTCCATGAACATCGAGATGAGACTGACTCTAAATATAATATTTGGCCTTATGTCCGTCAATTATATCAAACTTTCTGCAATTGTCTTACATACAGTTGGATTAACGTTAGATCCCTTGTCTTCTTTACTTGGTTTCGTTCATATGAAAACAAGTGTGGACATTACCTTGCAATTTAACATTATAAAACTCTTCAATAAGCCATTTACAAATATTTTTTGACGTACAAAAATTCTATCCTACGTTTGTTTTACTTCGATGCTAAAAAATTATTTCATTAGTGCTAAATCTATCATTTCAAATTCTATGTCGATTGAGTCAACTGATATATTTGTGATAAAAATAAGATCATCAACATATAATCATGCAATAAAGATTTATACTTAACCAATCATTTTTATATATAATGTGGGATCGTTACTGCTTCTATTGAACGCATTACTCAATAGGTATGACTATATGTGATTATACCATACTGTCGGTGCTTTTTTAAGACCATATGAAGCTTCTTCAATATGCACTTTTTGTGTTCTTCTCCTTCTACATCATAACCAAGTGGTTGTTTCACATAAGCTCCTCATCCTTGAAAATTGTTTTAAAAAGGTTGACTTTACATTCATTTAATTACGTCGGAGCCGGAGGCATGGCTACCCTTCGGCCAGGTCTTGAACGATGACGCAGTGCTGCTTGACCTACCTGACCTGTTTCCCATTACCTTCTGTCGTTTCAAATTCTCCACTGCCAGAATGTTGCTCCAACATCCTAACACCTACCCTCTCCTGCATTACCTACCGTTCAGTCACTATTTTAAATACAGTTGTTCGAGAATGGCACAAACTGGAACTTAATCTGTTTATCATCCTTGGAACACAACGAGCTTGCTTAATTTTGCAAACAGGATATGGTGAAGGATTTGACTTAGTGACAAGAAAATAAGTGCATATCATTTGTTAAGACAAGCAGTTTTGCATCCCTGTAGAGTGGCCTCTTGGCTATACAAAACACAAACTTTTCCAGTAGACAAGGACATGTCATCAACTTGCAGAAAAACATCAGTGGTGCCATTTACAACAGGGCACTATAATGGGGTATGCCAAACACTAACTTAATCTGCACTTCCCTGAACTCAACTCAATATCATCTGCTGGGCGGAATCGTTGTAGAAAGCTACATGATTGAATTATGTTGCTTTTACAAACCCCAACTAGGCTTCATCTGGATCAACATGACCATTTAGAGGGAACAATGAGCTGACAGTATTGGAATTTTGTAGTTCTATGGCACACTCAGTTGTTGCGCCTTACCTCGAACACAAATAGATTTCCCTGCTTTTAATTTCGACACCTTCTTTTTCACTCCCATGCCTATGAACATCTCTTTCTTACACATCCTTGTTAGTATTTACATTGAAAATATTGTGTATGACATGTAGATTCAGTGTCAAGAAATCTAGATTGCTTTGATCATCTTGATCTGCAGGAATAAATGTGGAACATTCACTTATCAGTCCAACCGCCACTAACTAAGCTTAAAATATTAAAAAAAAAGATGTTATAAGCATTGCACCCGATATAACATTGACATGGAAAGTTGGTCGAATTTTTCTCTCCCGGCTTTCATCGGCATTCTTCAGAAGCAAGAAGAATTTGAATTGAGACATCTGAATAGTTGTGTTTAATATGTATGAAATGAGAATGGCTTCAGAGTACATCCATGTTCGAAAATAAATACAAATGATCCAAATTGAAGAGTTTATTCATCCATACGAAAATAAATTCTTGTTAACTTTAAGAATAAATAATACTCCCAAGAAACACATTCACACGCGCGTGGGACATCGTGAGGTTAAATTCAAGAGATTCATAATCTACACCATCATTTCTGGTGATTAAATTTAATTACTAACAACGAAATAGCCATGAAAAAGAAATAATAGAGCACTAGGCAATGCGGCCAAATAAACTTGAAAATTTAGGTTTAAACGAAGAACCTCAATGTACTAAATTTATACCATAATGCATTTGGTAATTGTTAGAAAATATGAAATTGATTTAAATTCATTAGGAGTGTTTGAGTTTACAAATAACTCACATAAACCCAAATTACCATTATAGTAGATTAACACGTTTTCAGATTTCTTTCAATTCGGAACATTTACAAAGAGGTTTATTATGCTTGTTATATTTTCTAGAGTTTAAAATATATTTCATAAGTTTATATAAGAACTTTTTTTAATGACGCAAAACTTGGGGCAAGATTAGATCACTTGGTGCATTCTTAAAAGACTTCAAACAACTATGTACATAATCCTTATATTTATGCACAAGAAATCACTTTCTTTCATGTTTGATATCACATAATGATTTTCCATATCTTCATATTATTGTCATAGCTTCATCTAAATGGTGTTTATCTTCTTATGAAACTATAAATTCTCTATGTTTATTTGAGAAAATATGCATACAGATTCACTTGCAAGGAATTCACATAACCTTGACTACTTACTACTAATTTACTTCTCATCAACGTTAATAAAACCCCATCATCCAATGTTGTACTAACAAGGAATCTGTGGAAGTTGTTTGTAGATAGTGCACATGACCACTTGGTACATCCACCTAAGATGCCTTGTATGACAACACCAAACACTTAACACTACAAGACAACTTTATCTTCATGTGCATCTATGTGTCAATACATATAATAGTGCAAGAAAATTTCACTCTAATAAAATATAAACATATAGAAAGAAATTTTCTATATTAATACTATTTAAAAAATAGTTCTATTACTCTCCTTGAATACTCTAAATCAAGTTAGCATTCTTACATTATCAACTGATTATAACTCATTATGGGATTTTATTAATTGCTTGTAATCTTTACTTGAATGTGTTTGAATATAATGTTTAGCTTAAGAGACTCATTTGAGACATCTTTTCAAGGAACACATTTAGGTATAAAAATATGCTCGGAAATATCGATGGTGGTTGTATTGCATTTAACTTGTTTATAAGGGCTTCTACTATATTTGTTTAAAATGGTCCCTATAGATAATTGTGCATCTGCAGACTAACTATTTCAACGAAGAGAAATTAGAAGTCTATGAATTTTTTATATGAGATGTTTATAGAGCACAGCTGCGTAGTGATTTTGATAAATGTTGTTCATGCTACTGAGAGTGATTTTGAAGAGCCTTTGCAATATTTGCATTGACTGAAAAGGAAGGTTGAGAGGAATATATAAAATATTTGTAACAATAGTTCATCCCAAATAGATCTATTGTAGTTTAATTGATAATTTTTCAAGTCCAAAACCATAATGTGTAACAAGATCATAACACAGAGATTCATCTGTGATGACCAAAAACTAAAGAAGAAAGCTTGAACAGAACACAAAGTAGGACAAAAACATAGTATACAGTGGAGGTTCTGATAATGATTCTTCCATGTTGTACACCTGCTCATGAACTTCATTTACTATCATATAATTCTCATTTATAGAATACACAGTTGACATAATTCTTGTTTCTCTTAATGGATTTCATTATAAGATTAGGATACCATAGTACATGATTCTCTACAAAGAATAACATTTTTTATCTCACCCTTACCAACCATCTAATACACAAGATTATTTACCATGTGAACTATAGTCCATGCAACATGACTACTCCCAACCAAATCACTACTGGCTATCAGGTTCTGAATGATCAAGATCTTCATTATGAGAATATAGTTGAAAATTTGATTGCAAAGTAATTGTTATCCAAATTTTCCCCTCAGGCCAAACTGGAAAACAAGGACCCATATGATCACAAGATTTCAAGGGGTCCCATAGGCTAAAACAAGGCTACATGTGGTTTTCATGGTCTTTGGATCACTTTCAGCAAAGTCAGAAGTGAAATTCATGACCGAGGAATTTTTTCCTCTTCTGGGTTTTGACCCTTAAGGTCATCTTATTAAAAGTGAATTGCAGGCCCTGTGGGTCCACATCCAATCTCAAAATGAGTGAAAATTAGAAAATTCATGTCTAGCCTCAAAACACCTTGCATTTCGTTTTCACTAGGCCTCCGATACATAATTTTTTGAATAATTTCAAAGGATGTGATTTGGGCTCAAATTTTTTTATTTTGGCAAAATGAGGCTCACTGAGCTAAATGGAGAGCTCTGTGACATGTGAATTGTATTGGGGTGAGATGAATTATATTGTACCCTAGTCAAGCTGAGATGGCTTTAGAGTTAGGGCACCTAGGCAGAACATTGGACCCAACTTGGACAAGTTAGGAAGTCTGTGCTTGAAGGTCGGGTCCATAACTCACTCGAAGGATCCATGTTTACACGGACAAGGAGGTGAAAATTTTGGTGAGCTCATGGAAAGAACATGGGGTTCAAAGGTGATGCCCAGATATCTAGCGCTCAAGAAAAGAGTAAGGGGCGACCCGAGATGACGTAAGTCAATGGGCTTGAATGGCCGAGCCATTTGTGAACCTAGGAAAGCTCATCAACGAAAGAGGATGACTTGGCAAAAAAAACTTGAGGATGGATTGGAGTCGGTGAGGATAGTTTCAACTAGGTAACGAGTGAGTCACAAAAGGAGGGGGTCAACTTGGCTAAAATCGCGGAGAAGAGAGCTCATGAATTAAGATAAAAGAAAAAAAATAGCTGCCAAAGTCTGAAAATTTTGGACTTCAGGGGTAAATTGAATTAGGGGTTCCTTTCAGACTTTGGGGGTGATTAGACATCTGAAGGTGAGTCGGGGATAACTCCAAAGTGGCAGAAAGTGAAGGACCAAAATTGAGATGATGTGGTGAGCCAGGGTTTATTCAAGGGTCGAGTCGTTTGGGGTTTCAGAGTGGTGGATTTCAGGGATTGGAGCGAGGTGATTTCAGAATTTGGGGGTGTGGATATCTAGAGAGGTGGAGCGCGAAACCCCAAACATACATACATCTCCCACCCATTTAGTTCAAACGACCACCAAGTCATATTTTGGTCGTCGTGTTGAGTTGGATGACATGTTAGGTGTTAGGTGATGCATTGAGCCTCCAAGTGAGTTAGGTGGAAATGTAAAGGGCCGGTTTGGTGGCTTGTAGAAGTGAATGAGTTGACTTGTAAGGAGCTCATGGAGCCCGAAAGCAACCCAAATTGTAACCCATTTCAAAACACCATATCTTGGCCAATTTGTGGTCAAATTTGACTAATGTATAGTCTATGGAAAAGATTTTTGGAGTGGAGTTCAATGGTGAAGGAAAAGTTGAGCAATCAGGTGGGTAAATCAAGTTTATTGCCATGCAAGAAACTAGTCAAAAATGATGATATCTTCCTATGTAATCTACCAATTAGAACAAGAAAATAGTCATTGGAAAGGGGAAGAAAAAATCTACATTATGAAATCATAAAAAACACAGTTTCGGAGGTTTTGTACCTCTAAAAATGAGGAATAGTACATAGTACTAGATTGGCGAAGAAGTTATTATTAGAGTATGGCCCCCAATTTTCAAGCATGGAGATCAAGTACTTGAGGGATGGACAACACAAGAAAATGATGCAATAAATGATGGTGTTCAAGCTACCCTCTGAACCCAAAATATTCTCTCTCATGCATATTTTCTTCTATAAATTATAAGGAAGGTCTTCTTTCAAAAGGTTGGATTTTTCCCCTTTGCACCTTCGTTCTTTTCTTGTCTATGAGAAAATCTATGGAGCTCAAGCCTCCCATTGAGATTGTAACAAAAATTTAATGCATTTTGGCCTTTCTAATGCACTTTATCACTCTTAGGAGCAATAAAATAGACTTGTGGATCTTCATCAACCCTCTTTTGTGTTATTGTGTTCCAATTGATCTTTCATTACAGTTTGGTTATTTTCCCATGTTTAATTATTATTGCAAATATTAATGGATGTGTTTATTTGATAAATAGAATTGTAATAAGTCATTTTTACTTGTGATATTTATCATCTTCAAAAAGAAAATTCATTCCATGCAATAGTAGATTATCCAGCATTCCTTATTGATGGATCACCTCCGATTAGATGAGGCTTACTTTTTTTGCATCCTTCTTCCCTGTCTTCTTGGAAATGTTTAGGGTAGGATTATATTAGTTCTCAGCAATTGGGAATGTGGTGTATAGTTACATGAATAGGAGATATCTATTCTCTCGAAACCTCTCCCAATTCATAATGTCCCACACTTTAGGAGAGCTTCATGTTGTGTAATCACCTCGAATGACTAGTACATCAAAATTTCTCATTTCGGGGGTATCGTGATTCCACACGAATAGTTTTGGAACTCCAGATGGAACTGAAAGTCTTTTTCATAAGCTTTTAAGCCGATTTCAAGAATTTTGGGCTTAGAAAATTGCAGGTTTCCCATTTGGGACCTTTAACCTTAAGGGTAGAGTTCTGAAATAAAATTTCAAAGGATTTCGATGAGAAACATGTTATCCAAAATTCACCCTCAAGGTAATTTTGATAACATACGTCAAATTCTTTAGTCCCAGGAAAATAGATTGAGTCAGAGCAAAAAAAAAATAAAAAATCCATGTTTCTAGGGTCCCCTCATATTTTTCTAACTCCCCTGTCCAAGTAGAAGAGAGCAAGTTCTGAGAAAATGTGAAAAAAAGGTTCAAGAAGGCAAATAGGTCGATCCAGGAAAAATCGTGAAAATTGGCTAAGTCCTGCTCAAGGTCGCCTCCGGGACAAGTGGAACAGAAAGGCGCGAACCGGCCGGTTCGGCCGAAATCAGCACAAACAGTCTGAAACACAACAGGGACAAATGGGACAAAAGTACGCGGCGGGCGCGAAAAGCCGATCCGACCAAAAGAGGAAGAAAAATTGGCTAAGTGTTGCTCGGGACATCTGGGCCAGAAAAGCGCGAACCGGCCGAATCGGCCAAAATTGTCCCAAAGGGTCCAAAGGAAAATGGGATTTCGGGGACAAATGGGACAGAAATGCCTGAACCGGCCGAACCGGGTGAAAAAGGTCGAGTCAGTCCGAAGGCAAACTGGGACATTTGGGCCAAATGGGCGCGAACCGGCCGGTTCACCCGAAATCAGCACAAGGAGCACTATGCCAAATAGGACAAAGGGACATCCGGGACGCGAAAACCTGAGGGAGCCGAGAGCCAATCAAATCATGACACGTGTCACAGGAAGAAAAGTCAACGTTGGTCCGGAAACTTCAAACGGCCATAACTTTTGACTCCGAGCTTCGATTTTGATAAAATTGGACTTTCTGGAACGAGTACATCAAAATTTCTCATTTCGGGGGTATCGTGATTCCACACGAATAGTTTTGGAACTCCAGATGGAACTGAAAGTCTTTTCATAAGCTTTTAAGCCGATTTCAAGAATTTTGGGCTTAGAAAATTGCAGGTTTCCCATTTGGGACCTTTAACCTTAAGGGTAGAGTTCTGAAATAAAATTTCAAAGGATTTCGATGAGAAACATGTTATCCAAAATTCACCCTCAAGGTAATTTTGATAACATACGTCAAATTCTTTAGTCCCAGGAAAATAGATTGAGTCAGAGCAAAAAAAAAATAAAAAATCCATGTTTCTAGGGTCCCCTCATATTTTTCTAACTCCCCTGTCCAAGTAGAAGAGAGCAAGTTCTAAGAAAATGCGAAAAAAAAGGTTCAAGAAGGCAAATAGGTCGATCCAGGAAAAATCGTGAAAATTGGCTAAGTCCTGCTCAAGGTCGCCTCCGGGACATGTGGAACAGAAAGGCGCGAACCGGCCGGTTCGGCCGAAATCAGGACAAACAGTCTGAAACACAACAGGGACAAATGGGACAAAAGTACGCGGCGGGCGCGAAAAGCCGATCCGACCAAAAGAGGAAGAAAAATTGGCTAAGTGTTGCTCGGGACATCTGGGCCAGAAAAGCGCGAACCGGCCGAATCGGCCAAAACTGTCCCAAAGGGTCCAAAGGAAAATGGGATTTCGGGGACAAATGGGACAGAAATGCCCGAACCGGCCGAACCGGGCGAAAAAGGTCGAGTCAGTCCGAAGGCAAACTGGGACATTTGGGCCAAATGGGCGCGAACCGGCCGGTTCACCCGAAATCAGCACAAGGAGCACTATGCCAAATAGGACAAAGGGACATCCGGGACGCGAAAACCCGAGGGAGCCGAGAGCCAATCAAATCATGACACGTGTCACAGGAAGAAAAGTCAACGTTGGTCCGGAAACTTCAAACGGCCATAACTTTTGACTCCGAGCTTCGATTTTGATAAAATTGGACTTTCTGGAACGAGTACATCAAAATTTCTCATTTCGGGGGTATCGTGATTCCACACGAATAGTTTTGGAACTCCAGATGGAACTGAAAGTCTTTTTCATAAGCTTTTAAGCCGATTTCAAGAATTTTGGGCTTAGAAAATTGCAGGTTTCCCATTTGGGACCTTTAACCTTAAGGGTAGAGTTCTGAAATAAAATTTCAAAGGATTTCGATGAGAAACATGTTATCCAAAATTCACCCTCAAGGTAATTTTGATAACATACGTCAAATTCTTTAGTCCCAGGAAAATAGATTGAGTCAGAGCAAAAAAAAAATAAAAAATCCATGTTTCTAGGGTCCCCTCATATTTTTCTAACTCCCTTGTCCAAGTAGAAGAGAGCAAGTTCTGAGAAAATGTGAAAAAAAGGTTCAAGAAGGCAAATAGGTCGATCCAGGAAAAATCGTGAAAATTGGCTAAGTCCTGCTCAAGGTCGCCTCCGGGACAAGTGGAACAGAAAGGCGCGAACCGGCCGGTTCGGCCGAAATCAGCACAAACAGTCTGAAACACAACAGGGACAAATGGGACAAAAGTACGCGGCGGGCGCGAAAAGCCGATCCGACCAAAAGAGGAAGAAAAATTGGCTAAGTGTTGCTCGGGACATCTGGGCCAGAAAAGCGCGAACCGGCCGAATCGGCCAAAACTGTCCCAAAGGGTCCAAAGGAAAATGGGATTTCGGGGACAAATGGGACAGAAATGCCCGAACCGGCCGAACCGGGCGAAAAAGGTCGAGTCAGTCCGAAGGCAAACTGGGACATTTGGGCCAAATGGGCGCGAACCGGCTGGTTCACCCGAAATCAGCACAAGGAGCACTATGCCAAATAGGACAAAGGGACATCCGGGACGCGAAAACCCGAGGGAGCCGAGAGCCAATCAAATCATGACACGTGTCACAGGAAGAAAAGTCAACGTTGGTCCGGAAACTTCAAACGGCCATAACTTTTGACTCCGAGCTTCGATTTTGATAAAATTGGACTTTCTGGAACGAGTACATCAAAATTTCTCATTTCGGGGGTATCGTGATTCCACACGAATAGTTTTGGAACTCCAGATGGAACTGAAAGTCTTTTTCATAAGCTTTTAAGCCGATTTCAAGAATTTTGGGCTTAGAAAATTGCAGGTTTCCCATTTGGGACCTTTAACCTTAAGGGTAGAGTTCTGAAATAAAATTTCAAAGGATTTCGATGAGAAACATGTTATCCAAAATTCACCCTCAAGGTAATTTTGATAACATACGTCAAATTCTTTAGTCCCAGGAAAATAGATTGAGTCAGAGCAAAAAATAAATAAAAAATCCATGTTTCTAGGGTCCCCTCATATTTTTCTAACTCCCCTGTCCAAGTAGAAGAGAGCAAGTTCTGAGAAAATGTGAAAAAAAGGTTCAAGAAGGCAAATAGGTCGATCCAGGAAAAATCGTGAAAATTGGCTAAGTCCTGCTCAAGGTCGCCTCCGGGACAAGTGGAACAGAAAGGCGCGAACCGGCCGGTTCGGCCGAAATCAGCACAAACAGTCTGAAACACAACAGGGACAAATGGGACAAAAGTACGCGGCGGGCGCGAAAAGCCGATCCGACCAAAAGAGGAAGAAAAATTGGCTAAGTGTTGCTCGGGACATCTGGGCCAGAAAAGCGCGAACCGACCGAATCGGCCAAAATTGTCCCAAAGGGTCCAAAGGAAAATGGGATTTCGGGGAGAAATGGGACAGAAATGCCCGAACTGGCCGAACCGGGCGAAAAAGGTCGAGTCAGTCCGAAGGCAAACTGGGACATTTGGGCCAAATGGGCGCGAACCGGCCGGTTCACCCGAAATCAGCACAAGGAGCACTATGCCAAATAGGACAAAGGGACATCCGGGACGCGAAAACCTGAGGGAGCCGAGAGCCAATCAAATCATGACACGTGTCACAGGAAGAAAAGTCAACGTTGGTCCGGAAACTTCAAACGGCCATAACTTTTGACTCCGAGCTTCGATTTTGATAAAATTGGACTTTCTGGAACGAGTACATCAAAATTTCTCATTTCGGGGGTATCGTGATTCCACACGAATAGTTTTGGAACTCCAGATGGAACTGAAAGTCTTTTTCATAAGCTTTTAAGCCGATTTCAAGAATTTTGGGCTTAGAAAATTGCAGGTTTCCCATTTGGGACCTTTAACCTTAAGGGTAGAGTTCTGAAATAAAATTTCAAAGGATTTCGATGAGAAACATGTTATCCAAAATTCACCCTCAAGGTAATTTTGATAACATACGTCAAATTCTTTAGTCCCAGGAAAATAGATTGAGTCAGAGCAAAAAAAAAATAAAAAATCCATGTTTCTAGGGTCCCCTCATATTTTTCTAACTCCCCTGTCCAAGTAGAAGAGAGCAAGTTCTGAGAAAATGTGAAAAAAAGGTTCAAGAAGGCAAATAGGTCGATCCAGGAAAAATCGTGAAAATTGGCTAAGTCCTGCTCAAGGTCGCCTCCGGGACAAGTGGAACAGAAAGGCGCGAACCGGCCGGTTCGGCCGAAATCAGCACAAACAGTCTGAAACACAACAGGGACAAATGGGACAAAAGTACGCGGCGGGCGCGAAAAGCCGATCCGACCAAAAGAGGAAGAAAAATTGGCTAAGTGTTGCTCGGGACATCTGGGCCAGAAAAGCGCGAACCGGCCGAATCGGCCAAAACTGTCCCAAAGGGTCCAAAGGAAAATGGGATTTCGGGGACAAATGGGACAGAAATGCCCGAACCGGCCGAACCGGGCGAAAAAGGTCGAGTCAGTCCGAAGGCAAACTGGGACATTTGGGCCAAATGGGCGCGAACCGGCCTGGTTCACCCGAAATCAGCACAAGGAGCACTATGCCAAATAGGACAAAGGGACATCCGGGACGCGAAAACCCGAGGGAGCCGAGAGCCAATCAAATCATGACACGTGTCACAGGAAGAAAAGTCAACGTTGGTCCGGAAACTTCAAACGGCCATAACTTTTGACTCCGAGCTTCGATTTTGATAAAATTGGACTTTCTGGAACGAGTACATCAAAATTTCTCATTTCGGGGGTATCGTGATTCCACACGAATAGTTTTGGAACTCCAGATGGAACTGAAAGTCTTTTTCATAAGCTTTTAAGCCGATTTCAAGAATTTTGGGCTTAGAAAATTGCAGGTTTCCCATTTGGGACCTTTAACCTTAAGGGTAGAGTTCTGAAATAAAATTTCAAAGGATTTCGATGAGAAACATGTTATCCAAAATTCACCCTCAAGGTAATTTTGATAACATACGTCAAATTCTTTAGTCCCAGGAAAATAGATTGAGTCAGAGCAAAAAATAAATAAAAAATCCATGTTTCTAGGGTCCCCTCATATTTTTCTAACTCCCCTGTCCAAGTAGAAGAGAGCAAGTTCTGAGAAAATGTGAAAAAAAGGTTCAAGAAGGCAAATAGGTCGATCCAGGAAAAATCGTGAAAATTGGCTAAGTCCTGCTCAAGGTCGCCTCCGGGACAAGTGGAACAGAAAGGCGCGAACCGGCCGGTTCGGCCGAAATCAGCACAAACAGTCTGAAACACAACAGGGACAAATGGGACAAAAGTACGCGGCGGGCGCGAAAAGCCGATCCGACCAAAAGAGGAAGAAAAATTGGCTAAGTGTTGCTCGGGACATCTGGGCCAGAAAAGCGCGAACCGACCGAATCGGCCAAAACTGTCCCAAAGGGTCCAAAGGAAAATGGGATTTCGGGGAGCAAATGGGACAGAAATGCCCGAACCTGGCCGAACCGGGCGAAAAAGGTCAAAGGAGTCTGAAGGCAACTGGGACAGGTGGGCCGAAAAGGCGCGAACCGGCCGGTTCACCCGAAATCAGCACAAGGGGCACTATGCCAAATAGGACAAAGGGACATCCGGGACGCGAAAACCCTGAGGGAGCCGAGAGCCAATCAAATCATGACACGTGTCACAGGAAGAAAAGTCAACGTTGGTCCGGAAACTTCAAACGGCCATAACTTTTGACTCCGAGCTTCGATTTTGATAAAATTGGACTTTCTGGAACGAGTACATCAAAATTTCTCATTTCGGGGGTATCGTGATTCCACACGAATAGTTTTGGAACTCCAGATGGAACTGAAAGTCTTTTTCATAAGCTTTTAAGCCGATTTCAAGAATTTTGGGCTTAGAAAATTGCAGGTTTCCCATTTGGGACCTTTAACCTTAAGGGTAGAGTTCTGAAATAAAATTTCAAAGGATTTCGATGAGAAACATGTTATCCAAAATTCACCCTCAAGGTAATTTTGATAACATACGTCAAATTCTTTAGTCCCAGGAAAATAGATTGAGTCAGAGCAAAAAAAAAATAAAAAATCCATGTTTCTAGGGTCCCCTCATATTTTTCTAACTCCCCTGTCCAAGTAGAAGAGAGCAAGTTCTGAGAAAATGTGAAAAAAAGGTTCAAGAAGGCAAATAGGTCGATCCAGGAAAAATCGTGAAAATTGGCTAAGTCCTGCTCAAGGTCGCCTCCGGGACAAGTGGAACAGAAAGGCGCGAACCGGCCGGTTCGGCCGAAATCAGCACAAACAGTCTGAAACACAACAGGGACAAATGGGACAAAAGTACGCGGCGGGCGCGAAAAGCCGATCCGACCAAAGAGGAAGAAAAATTGGCTAAGTGTTGCTCGGGACATCTGGGCCAGAAAAGCGCGAACCGGCCGAATCGGCCAAAACTGTCCCAAAGGGTCCAAAGGAAAATGGGATTTCGGGGACAAATGGGACAGAAATGCCCGAACCGGCCGAACCGGGCGAAAAAGGTCGAGTCAGTCCGAAGGCAAACTGGGACATTTGGGCCAAATGGGCGCGAACCGGCCGGTTCACCCGAAATCAGCACAAGGAGCACTATGCCAAATAGGACAAAGGGACATCCGGGACGCGAAAACCCGAGGGAGCCGAGAGCCAATCAAATCATGACACGTGTCACAGGAAGAAAAGTCAACGTTGGTCCGGAAACTTCAAACGACCATAACTTTTGACTCCGAGCTTCGATTTTGATAAAATTGGACTTTCTGGAACGAGTACATCAAAATTTCTCATTTCGGGGGTATCGTGATTCCACACGAATAGTTTTGGAACTCCAGATGGAACTGAAAGTCTTTTTCATAAGCTTTTAAGCCGATTTCAAGAATTTTGGGCTTAGAAAATTGCAGGTTTCCCATTTGGGACCTTTAACCTTAAGGGTAGAGTTCTGAATAAAATTTCAAAGGATTTCGATGAGAAACATGTTATCCAAAATTCACCCTCAAGGTAATTTTGATAACATACGTCAAATTCTTTAGTCCCAGGAAAATAGATTGAGTCAGAGCAAAAAAAAAAAAAAAAATCCATGTTTCTAGGGTCCCCTCATATTTTTCTAACTCCCCTGTCCAAGTAGAAGAGAGCAAGTTCTGAGAAAATGTGAAAAAAAGGTTCAAGAAGGCAAATAGGTCGATCCAGGAAAAATCGTGAAAATTGGCTAAGTCCTGCTCAAGGTCGCCTCCGGGACAAGTGGAACAGAAAGGCGCGAACCGGCCGGTTCGGCCGAAATCAGCACAAACAGTCTGAAACACAACAGGGACAAATGGGACAAAAGTACGCGGCGGGCGCGAAAAGCCGATCCGACCAAAAGAGGAAGAAAAATTGGCTAAGTGTTGCTCGGGACATCTGGGCCAGAAAAGCGCGAACCGGCCGAATCGGCCAAAACTGTCCCAAAGGGTCCAAAGGAAAATGGGATTTCGGGGACAAATGGGACAGAAATGCCCGAACCGGCCGAACCGGGCGAAAAAGGTCGAGTCAGTCCGAAGGCAAACTGGGACATTTGGGCCAAATGGGCGCGAACCGGCCGGTTCACCCGAAATCAGCACAAGGAGCACTATGCCAAATAGGACAAAGGGACATCCGGGACGCGAAAACCCGAGGGAGCCGAGAGCCAATCAAATCATGACACGTGTCACAGGAAGAAAAGTCAACGTTGGTCCGGAAACTTCAAACGGCCATAACTTTTGACTCCGAGCTTCGATTTTGATAAAATTGGACTTTCTGGAACGAGTACATCAAAATTTCTCATTTCGGGGGTATCGTGATTCCACACGAATAGTTTTGGAACTCCAGATGGAACTGAAAGTCTTTTTCATAAGCTTTTAAGCCGATTTCAAGAATTTTGGGCTTAGAAAATTGCAGGTTTCCCATTTGGGACCTTTAACCTTAAGGGTAGAGTTCTGAAATAAAATTTCAAAGGATTTCGATGAGAAACATGTTATCCAAAATTCACCCTCAAGGTAATTTTGATAACATACGTCAAATTCTTTAGTCCCAGGAAAATAGATTGAGTCAGAGCAAAAAAAAAATAAAAAATCCATGTTTCTAGGGTCCCCTCATATTTTTCTAACTCCCCTGTCCAAGTAGAAGAGAGCAAGTTCTGAGAAAATGTGAAAAAAGGTTCAAGAAGGCAAATAGGTCGATCCAGGAAAAATCGTGAAAATTGGCTAAGTCCTGCTCAAGGTCGCCTCCGGGACAAGTGGAACAGAAAGGCGCGAACCGGCCGGTTCGGCCGAAATCAGCACAAACAGTCTGAAACACAACAGGGACAAATGGGACAAAAGTACGCGGCGGGCGCGAAAAGCCGATCCGACCAAAAGAGGAAGAAAAATTGGCTAAGTGTTGCTCGGGACATCTGGGCCAGAAAAGCGCGAACCGGCCGAATCGGCCAAAACTGTCCCAAAGGGTCCAAAGGAAAATGGGATTTCGGGGACAAATGGGACAGAAATGCCCGAACCGGCCGAACCGGGCGAAAAAGGTCGAGTCAGTCCGAAGGCAAACTGGGACATTTGGGCCAAATGGGCGCGAACCGGCCGGTTCACCCGAAATCAGCACAAGGAGCACTATGCCAAATAGGACAAAGGGACATCCGGGACGCGAAAACCCGAGGGAGCCGAGAGCCAATCAAATCATGACACGTGTCACAGGAAGAAAAGTCAACGTTGGTCCGGAAACTTCAAACGGCCATAACTTTTGACTCCGAGCTTCGATTTTGATAAAATTGGATTTTGATAAAATTGGACTTTCTTAATTTTAATGAGGATAGATATATTTAAATAAAGTAAATGTGTTCGGCTCCAGTTAGTAAATGCTCTTTCCCGTCAAATGACAGAAAACGCCTGCCAGGCCCAAAATACCTGCCTGCACTCAGAAGGCCATAACTTTTGCATTTCTCAACGAAATCGCACAAAATTGGTACCGTTGGAATCGTGGTTCCGAGCCCGACGCACAGCAATCAAGAAAATCCAGATTTGATCAGAGATTGATCGAGTTTTTTAAGAAAACGTGGCCGGATTCAGAACAGTGTTTTATTTGGTAGCTGGGAGTGCAATTAAGAGGCATGGTCATCATTCCTTCTCTGCTACAGCACATGGGACAGTATGGGGAGCCTTTTGCAAGTAATGGAAAACTATTCCACTCAATTTAATGCCTCTTACAGGTGGTTGAAGGACAGATTTCGGGATTTCCACTTTCCCCTCTCTTCTCCTTCTCATTTTTTCTATAAATTGGAGTGTTGGGCTCATTGTAAGGGGGGAGAGTTTTTGGGTAACAAAGCTCTGTCAAAATTGCTTTGTGAATCCAGTGTGTTGCAGGCCCTTGTAGTGGACTCCTTGCATGGTTATCCAGGCCCTTATCTTGTAATAGTCTGAATTGTGCATACCAGGAAGCAATAAAATACAAGTTTGTGGATGTATCTTCCCCTGCTGTGTTTTCTTGCATTCTTCTTGCGCCTTTAATCTTTCTACAAGTATATTGTGTCTATTTATTATGTTCTTGCAGGAGTTCATTATCATTGTGTGTGCTTGGAATACTGTCGTAGATGCATTTTTGCTGGATTATGGTGAACTGTCATCACCTCTTCTAGTGTGCACTTTGCCTCTGTATTTCACACATTTGGAGATTACTCTCACACCCTCTTTTTCTGGTGTATCACCGCTTTAGTGTAGGCTTTCATTTTATGCATTCTCTCTCTCTCTGGTCCCTTGGAATTTTAGGTTAGAATAGCTAATTTCTCCTGCATTAGAGTAGATTGTGGCAGGTAGTTTAGGAGCAAGAACCAGCTTTCTCTGGAGGTCTATCTCAAGTAGCAAGTCCCACAACTTGGAGATAGTACCCATGTTATCCAATCACACTGGATGGTTAGAGTGATCAAACTAGAAATCTGATCAACATCCAGGGGTGCTGTGAATCGGTGATAACAAAACATAAGTCCAAATTTCACCAGTTGATAGATCGGGGACTAAAATTTGAAAGGGTATCCTTAAATTTTCAAAATTTTGATTTTCAGAATTTCAATTCTTTTTCCATTTCAGGATTTCGAGATTTGAGACCTTTTGAGGTTTTAAAATTTCAGTATTTCAAGCTTTTCAGGCCCTTGCAATTTAAGAATTTAGAGGTTTTATATTTCAGACATTTTAGGTTTTCCAAACCTTCAGGTTTTGGGATTTGAGTGTTTTAGAGGTTCCACTGAGAAATAATTTTAGAGTTTCAGAGATCTCTGTACTTTGGGATTTCAGAACTAGAAGTTGCGAGACAAGGTTAAACTTATGAAAATAATCTTTCAAGCCCTTTAAATTTGTTTTCTTTAATAGTTATCAAGATCTAGTGTGTGTCTTGGTAAGATCCTAGCCATTAGGATCTCATTTGCAACACATCTAGCGACTCTAAAGGATTTGAACTCATTTTTGGTATAGCAGCACAGGGTTCCCAATTACATAAGAAGAATTCAAACTAGGTTTGAGATAAGAGAGGAAGGAATATTTTTATACCTAAAATTGTCTACCGGTGGAGGAAGGAGAGGAAGAAGACCAAAAAGATCACAATCTCCACATAATAAGAAATTGTCTACACATCCACCTGGTAGACCCTTTCTTTAGTCCACTAGGTTTCTAAGGTTAAACATAATGGCACATCAGAACCACCTCAAGGGCCACAAAATCCTTTTATAAAATTTATGGACAATATTCCACTTTCCCTGAATGCCCAGAATCAAATCCTAGTTGAACCATTAAAAAACATGACCTACTTCGCGGGAGAAAATCATACAAATCCAATTGATTAGATTCAATACTTTCCAAATGTCTGTGATATTCATGAAATCAATGAGATGGATGTTGCAGTCAATTTTTTGGTATCCTCTTTCAAGGGTAAGGATTTGTAATGGTTTAGGAACATAACAGTAGGATCCATTCAAAATTGGGATCAACTGTACACATCCCTCCACAATCAATTCAGAGAAAGGAAAAATAATATTTCATTATTGGAACAATTCACAACAATTAAGAGAGATCCAACTGTATAATGGAAAATTTTAATTTCTGATTCCAGAGGACATGTGATAGGATTCCAACAACCGTGAGACCAGCGACCTAATGTGCATTACTCTATTTATTGAAGGATCTAAATTCAAACATAATAATGATGATATAGTCAATGGGAGGAACCACACTCCCAAGAGCCTACAACATAGCTATCCGGGCCAAAAATTGTTTGACTCAAGTAGACAAGTTAGCACCTAGGCTACATATGCCTCTATATCCAGAAATGAGGACTCCTACAACTAGTCAAATACCTAAATTGAATCCCATTCCAGCCCCTAGGAATCATAGCAATAATGAAGCTTCCACCTCTTCAAGAACTTCCAAAGAACTACATGAGGTCATGCAGCAACTCCAAAACCTAGGGAATGAGCTAGTAATTATTGACATTTTTTG
Organism: Taxus chinensis; assembly: GCA_019776745.2. Taxonomy (NCBI): domain Eukaryota; kingdom Viridiplantae; phylum Streptophyta; class Pinopsida; order Cupressales; family Taxaceae; genus Taxus; species Taxus chinensis. The sequence continues at coordinate 488,226,111 of CM034155.1, read as the reverse complement.
TGAGCTGTGCGAAAAAGGGTCAACTCGAAACTTTTAAGTTTCTCAGATTGATCGAGTCGTAGGTTTGACTGTTTTTGGGATAGACACCTTAGAATAACATACATATTTTTATTTTTTTGTTTTAGACAATCTTGAAAGTCATGTTTGGATCAAACTCCAAATAGTTTATAGTTACAGAACACCATGTCTCATAGATGTAACCATTCCATTTGAAACCCTCATCATAATTTGTGTAACAGGCTATAAACGACCATTGCAAGGCCCTAAGGAAGGCAATAAGGGCAAGCATGTATTAGACATGAAGTTATGAAGCTACGGACATTGTGTGGAATAAATTTCAATCATCCAATGAACATCAAAAGGTACATTTGATTTTTATTTATTTCCATACATCAGTGAATTATTTAAGTGTGTTGAGTTGTACAAGTTCATTATTATACATTCAAATGAAAGGAATGTATAGAAAGGAAAGATATACATCTCATTACATGAAAAAATTTCATCTATTCATATGGAATAAAAGTACAGTGAACCCACACAAGCCGTGGAAATAGCTCTGAAACCAAGTGCATGTAATGAAAGGAAATATACGTAAAGTTGTGAACAAAGAAAGGATGAAATCCATCATTGCCTGGATATTCATCAGTTTTGGATTGAGTTTTTCCTCATTGATCTTCTCCACCATCTTTACCAGCTGCTGCATTGTACCTGAGAAGGGAAATAAGGGATTGTCAAAGCTTCAAATTTCATGTTTGTTGTATTCACATCTTTAAGCAAGATGTGATTTCAAATAATGAGCTTGAAATCATTACATAATGAATAAAGAAGCTTTTACACAATATATAATTTGGGACCAGTGATAAAGAAGGACCTAACAAAATTATTCATCTTCATTTCTCTTTCTAAGTAAGTAAAGACACAGTTATGTCGATGAAAGGAAAATTTAAAACCTTGAAGTATAAAAGGTACAATCAATTGCAGCAAATCAGGTTTGCATAGAACAGAATAATTGCATCATTACAGGCCAAAGCAATTCAAAATCAATCAAATAACAGTCCTCTCATAACTTTAAAATTCATAAAGAAGAGTATTAAAGCAAAACTTGAAGCCTTTTACAAGCTAAGATGGAAGCACTTTCCAGTTTTAAAGTTTTCATAGACTTGCAAGTAAGTTACAACTCAAGTGCCATAATATCATCATTCAGGAAACATATGAAAATAAATATAACTGGTTCACATCAAAAGGTTCACGATCAAAGTGTAGCTCCAATTGAGGACATCTTTAAGGCCATAATATGTGAAGTGAATTTTTAGGAAAGTGCATGTCACAGTCAAAGTATGGCCAAATTATTATACAAGTTTCATGTCTGCATATACAAAAAAATTTACAAATTTTATAGAAAAGTAAAAGAGGAATGCACTCTCCAGATCACAAAATACCTTGTATTAGACCATGGTGATTTGAAAACCATCAAACAGAGGCCAATTTTTCAGCCTCATGCCAAGAAAATCAACTCCATACCAAGCTTTTGAAGGATTACAAACCATCAAAATGATATAACAAATTATCCGAAGGCATCGTGCAGATCATGATAGTAATTTTAAAGCTTCAGCCGAGTACCAAGGCATCATCAAGAGAAATCCCAAGTTTAAGAAGCAAGATACTAGCAATTGATACCAAATATAGTAGTTAGGGAGAGCTAGGTCAGCCATTGAAAGGAGATAAGCATTGCACGAATGAAAAAAACAAGAAGTTACATGCTAATGATAAAATCTAGATTCGAATATTTTCAAGGAGTTTCAACATAAAATGAAACACAGGTTCAGAGAATAAATAAGTCAATTCAAGTAAACAACCCTCAGCAACAGTGTCTACAAGCTGAACAAAAGGCTCCAAAATAGAGAATAATGGAATTCGAAATGCAAAATAAAGACTGTAGATATATCCAATCAATAAATATTATCTAACAAAAAGCTCAAGTCTCCAAGAAGATCCAACATCGAGTTCTATTGTAAAAGTCTCAACTTGCACTGAAGTATGATACAAAAAATATCTATACCTCTATCTTGCTATGAACATCATTAATTGCTTTAAGTTTGAATATTCAAGATAGAAAGGAGTTTTTCAATTTTCAAATTACAAAATATATTTGGCTCTAAATATACATAGGAGGCAGAAAATACATTGAAATATAATAGTAATGAGTTGCAGGGACTCAGAGCATCAAACACCCCTACATCACTAGTGAATCAGGTAGCATCAGAGACCCTTATCAACAACAAAGAAATATATAACTTCAGAAGATGAATATGCTCAAAACATGAAAATTAGAGTTTGGTAACCTTCTTAATGGTGCCACATTGCAACCAGATGGAGATTCATATAGACCAGAAATTTGATCTTAGTAGAATGGTGGGAATTACAAGAACAACGCTATCTGAATATCAAAAACCTTACCATTTTTACAAAGCATTTGAGTCATTGTTTCTAACGAAAGACAATCAGACCTAGAAATGTGTAGTTTATCCTTGATTGAGGCAAATTTAAATGGAAACAACAATAATAGATTAGATTCTCAATATCTCGAACCAGAATGATCAAACCAAAGAATAGAGACAAGAAAATTTGATACTTCCATGTTTTCATTCTATCACTATTCAACAGAACAAACAATATAGAAGAATAATCTTCGAATCAGAGACACATGCATACCCAGGGCCAATGGTCATAAACCCTCAAAAGATCGTCAAGAAAGAGAGTTTTCTACAATATATAGTATAACAGTCTAGATTCAAGGGAGAATTTATAAGGAATGAAAGCGAGTAACAAGTAAATAGAGCTTTAAATCATATTCATAACACAAACTCAAGTGGAGGAGCTTTGAATAAAAAACGCATTCATATCCAAGCTACATAAATATTGAATTATTTTAGAAAATTCTTTATTCCATTTGAAATCAGTTTCAAGTTGCAGTATCAGAGTCAAAATGGTATAGCTCCTAGCTAGAGACTGAAAAACCCATGATGGGTATCAGGAAATCAGAGTAACAAATAAGATCTCACCGTTTATAATCGAATAGTCAAAACTTTTGAGCAACTTAATGATGAAACAAGAAAGCCATATGCCCATGAGAATTTTCGAACTCTGGAGTCAAGTAGGAGAAACCCATAATGGTTTTCGACTCAAAAATCCCCAAAGGAACCATGAAATCACAAAAATATACAAAGAAGGAGCAAAGTATCAATATATTGAACTCAAATTGATAAGACGAAGAAGTTACCATGCTCAGAGATCAACACTTACCATATTTTATCAAATAGTGATGCCAGTTACACAGAACCGAGCTCGGTAAATGTTGACATGGCGGCCATTCTTTCATAAATAAAAATTAACCGAGCTCGAAATGGACAAAAATGGTGTATGCAAACCTCACTAAGTTCCAAAAACTCGGAAGACACATTCACAGTCAGGAACCGAGCTCAAGGGTTACCCTAAAAAATGACAAGAATCATACAAATTTTCTTAGAAAGTTTTAATAAAATAAAATACTGAATATATAAGATGCACAAAGATACAGAAACCAGAAAAAACTCAAAAACCAAGCTCAAAGTTCACAATAAAAACATGGCCATGACCACAATGCTTCACCTTGAAAGCTCAAGACCAATAAATCAGAGACCTCACAAAGTACATAGAGCTCGAAGTTCACGAAAAATGGCAGAAAACACCCACATCTACCTTTCTCAGAAAACTCAAAAAGAGTAAAAACCACAAAGATACAGATGTAACAGAGCTCAAAAGACCAGTCTGGTAAGAGAGCTGAGATTGAAATAAACAAATGGTGATCTGAAAAAAAAATTCAAGGCTTTACCACTAGAAATGAGAAAAATAATAATGACCAAATGATGGAGCTTGAGTACTTTTCAACTCACCCGCTAACCTCGGTACAATCTAACTCAAACAAGAGTTAGGGATCGATGATCAGAGATCAAGATGTGCAAAGATCGAGGGATGAAGATGGATACAATATTCAATGCAAACCACCATGATCAAATGCCACTGACCACTTTGATCACAGGGTTGAAACCCTAACCATCATTCGAAGATCGACGTCTTGAGATCCCACAGTATAGATATCAACGATAGGAAACTTATCAAAAGAGTTCAACGCAAATAACCATGGTCACATTAATAGCTAGCACATTGAATGCCAAATCAGAAACCCTAACTAAGTATCAAAAATCAATAGCTACAAATTAAAAGGGACATTGATCAACGACTTGAATCAAGGCACCAATTTTCAAAGCAAACCACCAGGAATACAGCTAACTCAACCCGAATTAAAATACCACTAACAAAACACATGGATGGGTGACTCGTCATCATGAAGGGGCCAGCCCTTGTTATTTCAAAATTATTTGCATCTTGAATTATCAACAATAGTCCAAGCTTCAAATAATTCAAAAGCCGATCGAATCATGTTATGTAATGATCACCCCAAAAGGTAATGTATGGTCTTATTCCAATCGAATGCAAAAGCTGAGAAGAAATACATAAGGTGGTAGAATATAGTATGTCGTGTTTTATCGAAGGGTGGCTAATCACATTATTTGCATTGACCTTTTATAAGGTCCAAACTATATAATGTGCCATCCAAACCAATGATCAAAGAACACTTACCTTAATACTTACAAAAGTTACCTCGTACCCATCAAATGGTGAACTTCAAAGGTGGTCCCCACTATTGGAGGGGTTAGAGATGATTTAAATTAAGTTATCCATGTGACCACTAGAAGACAAGGAATGTCAACATTAGAATCTGAGTTTGGAGGTGGTCCCCATCAAGTGGATGATTGGATGGATTATTTTTGCAAGTATTGTATTTTGAATTTGCTCAATATACAGGATTATTTTTGCATGCCTTCGCAAGAGGAAGGATCAGCAAGAGGATAGAATCTACATGCACTAGGAGGAGACTTGCTCATTAAGCAATATTTATTATTACTAAATTATTTTCCCATGCTTTTCTTAAAAATAGAATAGTCAACTATAGTTTTACTGTGTGTAATCAAAGGCTGCTAATGCCTCTTTTTATTAATTTACTTTATTTTATTCCTTTATTTATTATTAATTAAAGGATAAAAATAGGATGCATGGGCGAGTACAATTTTAGCCCATTTTTAGGAAGGGTGGGAAATAATTTTCCTATATATTGTGTGCCTTGGCAAAGCACAAGGACTTATTTTTAAATAGAGGAATTTTTAGATATAGGAGTGTTGAAGAAATTTCATGCCATTTTTCCCCTTTGAATGTGAAGTATTTTCTGCCTTTCCAATAATTTGTAGTCTTGTGCATGTTTCCATTAATCTTGTGAATGTTGAATTCCCTGATTAATCATCTTACACTACTGCAAATTTAGTAATTTCCGCATGATATTAATGTGTATGTGTAACTTAGAAATATTGTTGTGATTTTATCTCTCAATACATCAAATTGTTTACCCCTAATTATGTTTAGAAAATTGTTGGCCCATGCATCAGAAATTCATTCTATATTAATTGTGCATGTACTCAGTCAAAGACCTCATACAAGTTTGGTGTATCACCTCTGTTTTAATTTCATTTTACAGTCATCTTTTACCCTTAAACCCCAAAAAATTAGTTTAGGATACATCAATAAGGAACCGACCTTGATACTAGAGACTCACCTCAAAATAGGTATACCCACAGATCTGAGGTGTTTCCATTGTATCTACGAAAGAGAGAGATAAAATTTGCAAGCTTATAATTCCTGCATCCATCTCTCTATAGGGTGCACTTTTGAGAGACAACAGTAACTCTTAAGAGGTAGCAAACTCAAAGTTCCAGGCCATATCAGCATCAAGCTCAACCGAATAGGCCACCTTTTCAATCAAGCAGGCCACTATCTTAAGCTACAAATCAAAACCAGAACCACGGAAAATCTCAAGATGTGAATATATTCCAACCATATGATCCAAATGTATCCTCGACATCAAGATCCTTGGTTCCAACTCAAAAAAAAATTGTGTAGGAGTACGAGTGGTGTTACCCTTGCAACATACCTCACAATCAATCAACATGTATCAATGGTGGATTGAATCATGCTCTATTTGTGCAGACCATTGGTATGTGCCAAGAACAAGTGAGGAGGGAAATTAGCAGCAAGAAACTCAACAAGAGGCACCTCTAATGGAAACTACTTTGGTCAATTGGAAAAATGAAGACTTTTGTGGAGTTGATCAACCCCCTTTCTAGGTTGTTGTTGTTAATACATGATCAAAGAAGAGGAACATAGAGGAAGGGAAGTCATCTAACACAATTTTTTATCTATCCATTCTTACCCCACAAGGAGTTAGTAATATAAAGATAAGACCGAATTTCCAAGGTTAACCTAAGGAACCTACTGTAGTTTCACATGTACCTATTAAAGCTTTGGAAAGGGTTATGTCGACTAAGGGTAAAAAAAATTAGAACCCATATCCTTTCAACATCATGGATCAGATGAAGAAAATGGATGTGAGCATCTCCATGTGGGAGTCGTTAGCAATCCCATGACAACAAGATTTGTTTTCCTCAAATGGATTGAACCATATAAAGGAAAAATTTCTCACTAATGGAGTGCAACAAGAAGGGGGTCAACCAAGAAATAATTTTAAGCCTCCAAAATTCTATATGTCATTGATTATTGGGAACCACTTGGTTCACAGTTGCATGATCGATTCAGGGGCATGTAGCTCAATCATGCTAAAGCAATTAACTGATCAGTTGGGCATAAAATATGATCTAGTCATAAGAGTGTTGGGAATTTGGGACTGCGGAATAGTGCTATGATTTAATAACAAACACAATCATGCACACATGATCTAAAAAATTCCCCAAAATCCACAACAGTGGAATTATAAACTAGAATAATCCAAATGAAGACAAAGTACACACACATAACACAACATGTATAGTGGTTCCCCCAATCTGGGCTACGTCCACCAAAGATAGAGATCTCATAGATATAATACAACAATATTACCAACCAACTCTTCAATACAAGAGTACAATGCATCTCTCCAAGAGTATCTCCTCTCCTCTAGATCTCTAAATGAATATCCATGAGTGCACTACAATTGTGCCTCCAAAAACCACCAAAATATCTCACATAACTAGGAACTACTGCATCTCTGAACTTCTACCAAGTTCTCTATGGATTTTCAAACAAGACCTCTCACATGGGTCTACCATATGTGCAACTATAATTGTGCACCAAGAAGTAAGTCTGTCTCTCCATTACTACATAACCTATGCAAACATGAAGACAACCTCCTCTACAATATCTATATCTACATGGATCAACATTACAAGACTAGATCTAAATGGATCTATAATACAAGAGTAGATCTACATGGATCTATAATACAATATCTCACCACCATGTTGATCTACAAGAAGAAACTCTATGTGTTTTGCATACTATGCAAGCCATTATAATGAGACAATAACTATACAAAGAAAATATAGTAAAAGATGTTACCCTCTTCTCGCCATTTAGATGTACCTGTTATTTCCTTATATTCATCTCCTCTCCATGGAGACTCTATCTTTTATGTAACCTATTCTTTCTTTCTCTTCTTCTTGTTCATCCTCTCAATCTAGGAGAATCAAGGATCTAATTCAATCCTTCTCTTAATTCTACTTCTAAACCCTATCTTTCATGCTTATATAGGTGTATATAAACTTAGGGAACTTAGCCATGTAATTACAATCAATAGATATAATTTAATGCTAAAAATAGATCTAATTCCTAAGAGTTAATTAAAACACTCCCGCACCGGTAACTAACGTCGATTTTCCCTAACCGACGGCAATTCATCTGTTGACCGATGGCAGTTCTTATGCTAACTGATGGCAATTCTTATGCTGACCGATGATGGTTCTTATGCTAACGGATGGCAGTTCTTATGCTGATCGATGACGGTTACAACATGACCGATACCGATTACTATCAGAACCAGTAACATGTAAAAGAAAGCTATTTGTGAAGTAATTCAACTCCACAATCCTAACAATCTCCCACTTAGAGATAAATTTCAGAATCTCTGTACTTTTACCTATACATCACCATCCTCTACACACTATGAATACCATCTATTCTTTCCTTCAACAATTCTCTCAAAAAATAAAACCAGGAAGATCAAACCATGTTCTCAAACCAAGAAGATAAAAAACACGACTTACCAAAGCCCTGCATGAAGCTAGTACTAATTCGTGATAACTGAGATATCCATACATCAAGCTCCCATGTAATCATAAGACCAAGCCTCTCATGCAACCAAGCCATCATGACTAACATACCTACAAGAGATCCCACTCAAATTAAATTACCGAGCTTTAACCGTAACCATAGCCATACCTGTAAAACCAACCATGTTCTCCATCCATCTATACATATCTTTATGCAACCACCAATACAACTATCTAAAGACAAGTCAAACTGGAATATACCAAAGCAAAACAAGATGCCGGGTAAAAAATCCCTGAATGAGTTATACATGCAACAATGGGTTATCAATCCACAAGCACCTACATAACTCAAATAAATCCAAACTCTACAAAATGCAAATCCAACCCTACATAAACAACTAGCATTTCCAAGAAATTCATTTGTAGATAACATACCTATCAAGGAGTAACATAGTAATCAAGAGGAAATACCAAAATCCCCTACTCATGCTCTAGGCAACTGAACCATGCTCATAGGCATCCATGTCCAAATCAAACATCTGCATCATCATTTACTCATAAAATTGAATCTATCCACATGAATAAACTCACCTATACATTCATCCATGTCATCAAGCTATCCATAAGTGCCAAGTCTCTCGCCGACTAACTCCAAAGAAATATATGAATCTTGTGCTCATCAATGTCAATAAAAAACAACCATGCCTATGCAACTAATACCAGTGCAAATACCAGCAAACATGTCATCCACTTACTACACAAATGAAACCAAGATGAAAGAAAAAAAAGGGCACCATCTAAAAATGGTAAATAAACACTATTTTCAAACCTATAACCAAACCAACCATGGTTTCCAGATGACCGACCACAGTTCATCCTAATCGACACCAATCTCTATAACTAGAATATTTTCTCTTTTAACCCTTAAAACTCTAAAAAAGTGCTCTATCATCTTCCGCGAGCTGAATCTAACCACCAACTGTAATCCCATAGGGTTATCCAGGAACCACAAAATAAACTAGAAATGACATCACAAAGCAATAAACTCAATATACCTAAAAATCTATGACTTCCCTCCAAAACCAACTAGTGCCTCTGCCACTCTGAAAAGTAGCAATCTCCTCTCACTCTACATGTGCATCATGTATCCAATCCTGCAATGACAACAACCATGGCTTGCTCCCACTAAAAATGAAATTCCCTACACTTCCTCTAACACCAAGCTCAAAAGCTAGTATGTCAGTGAGAAATAAAACTAGATGAAAGAAACTATAAAATGATTCCCTTCTTATCAAATAATACTCCTACATCACAAAATTTTGGACTTCTTGTGAAGTAGGTGAATCAACTTATTTTCATCCCGTGTACTCAACATCTCTAGTTGTGTACAACTGTGTCTAACCATGACTTTTCATTGAGGATATCATCCTTAGACTAGATATCCTTGTCCTCAAGATTCCACACAACTGGGAATTAAAATTCAAACAACACCAAAAACATGTTGTAAATCTGTGCACACTATCCAAACATAATATCAGCTTCTCCAAAATAAATAAATAAAACATGAACCATATAGAGATACCTGACCCAAAGTCTCACTAGACTAACCAAGCCAAATCCATCCTCTTTCTTATCTAAACATTGAAGTGATCAACACTGTTTCTACCTGTACACACTATGTAAGAAACATGATCCTCCAAAATAGGACACTAAACCATCCATGCCCTCTTCTACTATAAGAAACCATGTGTAAACTCATTGTCACAGAGACCGACTATGGTTTGCTGACTAGTAACAGCTACCCTCTCTGACCGATTTCGGTTCCCTGACCGACATCGGTGCTGCTGGAACTAACACAATGCCACAAATTGGCATAGGGCACCAAACTAGGTGCCTACTCTTACCAAAGCTGATAGTTGTGTTGAGCCAGTCATTTCAAGAAGCACCCAAATCTTGCATAAAAACTTAACAACAATAATATATGCAATAAAAAATGCATCAAGATGAAACACATCACCTTGCTACTTCCAAGATACTCAACCACATCTTCAACTTAAGAACATGTTTCTCAAATGGAAATCCTATCTTCATTTTGTTCTACTGTATTCTTCCTCTCTAATAATTCCATGCATCTAACTGCACCAAAGGATGCATAACTGCTCCTTTTCTCTCATTCTCAAATCTAGATCTATAATCGCAAACATGCATTTGTAACCAAAATAATATAAGAACTGTAATACCAAAATAAAACCATACCTTAATAACTAGATCTGTAATCTGACCAACATGCTTGTGCCTCCAAGAACCAAGGACACCTCAGCAAACAATATACATTCCATGCATCTTCTTAATTCTTCAAATATTTGATTTTCTATTTAAAACAAGGCTACCCGATAACCGAACACGGTCACCCTATAACCGACCATGGTTACCCTACCGACATTGGTTACCACTTAACTGACATCAGTCATTGTAATTTCTAGCAACCTTACTCTTCCATCTCCCACTTGAGATTGAATCTCTTCCTATAATTTTCTTATAAAGAAAAACAAACCGTACTCTCGTACATGCCAGTCAAACCACTAAGAAAACCATGAAGCAAACCCTTGCTCTGAAATAACCAAGCTAACCAAGCTGTGATACCGGTTATTGGTATCAGATAAGATAATAAACCTGTCTCTGATACCAATTGTTGGGAATTTGGGACTGTGGAATAGTGCTATGATTTGATAACAAACAAAATCATGAACACAGGATCTAAACAATTCCCCAAAATCTACAGTAGTGGAAGTATAAACTAGAAAAATCCAAATTAAGACAAAGTACACACACATAACACAACATGTACCATGGTTCACCCAATGTGGTCTACATCCACCAAAGATAGAGATCTCACATATATAATACAACAAGAGTACAAACCAACTCTTTAATACAAGAGTATTATGCATCTCTCTAAGAGTATCTCCTCTCCTCCAGATCTCTAAATGGATCTTCATGATTTCACTACAACTATGCCTCCAAACACCACCAGCAGATCTCACATAACCAGGAACTATTGCATCTCTAAACTGCTATCAAGTTCTATGTGGATCTACAAACAAGACCTCTAACATGGGTCTACCATATGTGTAACTATAACTGTGCACCAAGAAGTAAGTTTGTCTCTCCATGCATAGCCTATGCAAACATGAAGACAACCACCTCTACAATATCTAGATATACATGGATCAATAATACAATATGATCTCATGGATCTACAATATAATACTATATCTACATAGATCTATAATACACGATCTCACCAACATGTGGATCTACAAGAAGAAACACTACGTGCTATGCATACTATGCAAGATATTACAATGAGACAATAACTATATAAAGGAAATACAGTAGAAGATGTTACCCTCTTCTCGCCATTCAAATGCACCTATTATTTCCTTTTGTCAAGCTCCTCTCCAAGGAGACTATGTCTTCGCGTAACATGTTCTTTCTTTTTCTTCTTCTTCTTCATCCTCTCAATCTAGGAGAATCAAGGATCTAATTCAATCCTTCTCTTAATTATACTTCTAAACCCTAGCTTTCATGCTTATATAGGTGTATATAAACTTAGGGCACAATAGCCATGAATTTATAATTAATAGATATACTTTAATACTAAAAATAGATCTAATTCCTGAGAGTTAAATATAAACTTTCATGCACAGGTAACCGGTGACGATTACTGCCTAACCGTCACCGGTCACTTCCTGACCTGGACTAACCAACACTACACGCTGACCAATGCCAGTTACACCCTGACTAATGTCGGTTACTGTCAGAACCAGTAACATGTAAAATAGACTATCTATGAAGCAATTCAACTCCACAATCCTAACAAGATATGAAGGATGTTTTCTATTATTTTCTAAATTTAGAACCAAATGATTGTGATCAGAGCCTCCTTTGGGAGTGCTGAGAGACAAAATTATTGAGAGATAAACTAATCATAGGATATAAGGGCTCTATCAAGTTTAACCATAATGAGGTTTTCCCCCATTCTTCTATTACTCCAAGTAAACTTGATTCCTCTTAATTCAATATCTAGAAGATACTTTTGAGAAATGAAATCTAAAAAAGGTTCCATGCTTGTTGTAAATTCATGATATCCCCATTTATTTTCAGCCAAAGATATTGGGGTATTGAAATCACCTAAAACAAGCCAATCAAAATTACTACAATTACTTCTAAAAGCACTTGCCCCAATCCATATTTGTCTTCTACCTGTAATGGAGACCGGAGCATAAATATTTGAATGATACATGATTTATTGCTTTGCTAGGACATGAAGAGGATATCCAAGTGATTAGAACACTCAAAGATTTTCCCTCCTTTTACTAGTTCACTATCCTATAAATTTGTTATTCCCCCTAAAGCTCCAATCTAGAACTAACACATATAACTTCTACGTTTCACCATACTTTGTTTCCCAAGACTTTGAAATTTTCCACATCCATTTTAGTCTCGTGTAGCACCAGGATGGTGGGTTTATGGTTCACAATAAAATCTTTCAACATTATTTGTTTGATTGCACTATTCATACCTCTTATGTTCCATGTAATGATCTTCATTTAAACTTATGAGTTTTTTGGACCCCTTTACGTCCAAAGTTTTTTGCTTCCCTGCTGTAATTTATTTTTCTGTGATTCTTCTTTTCTCCTCTTTATTTGACATTTTCCCTCTAGTTGTACAACCCCCTACATCATATTTCTTGGGAGTTATGGAGGATGAGGCTTCATGACTCTTGTTTTTCCCCTTTATGGGAGTCACTATGATTTTGATATGATCATTTATTTAAAACTCCTCCAAACTTAATCCTTGGCATGCTTCTAATTTTTATTCAACAACTTTGTTTATTCCTCCTTTTATCTCTCTTGTATCTTCTTCTTTCAGTTGGATTTCTTCTTGATTCTACTTTGGCAAGGTCTTTGATTCTTCTTAGGTCATTTCCTTTGATTCATCTCCTTCCTCTTGAGTCTCATCATCTTTCTGTGTGGGATTATCTTTAGATTCCTCTTATGTTGTTTCATTCTTGATCTCCTTTTCTTCAATTTCTATGAATGGTATAAGCAACTCATCTAGCTAGGTTTATTCAAAAAACTTCCCTTCCTCTGTGGAGTCTTGATATGGGTTGTCCAGACATTCAAATGGGTTTTTCCTTCCAAAGAGCTAGTTTTTTTCTGGTTTCTTGGTCGCTACCTTTACTTGCATCCTCTCCTCGAACTTATGCCTCTGTCAATTTCTCATGTCATTCCATTTTTCTTTTGGGATCCCTTATGTTTCCAGAATTTTTTTTTTGGGGAAAGATTTAACATTATGTCCAAATTTATTGCATTTTTTACATCTTGCAATAGATGTTTCATATTCCAACATCTTCTTCCAAATACCCAACTTAGAATGTATATTAATAACACATCAAGTAAATCTCTTTCTAGATTTACATTTACACAAATCTTAAAAAAGACTAGTCTTGTTCTTTCCTTGGTAGCTCCGTCAAAATCCACTAAAGAGCCAAAGGAATTTTCTACACCTGTCAAAACTTCTTCATCCTAGAACTCAAGAGGAAATCCAAGAATTCTTCTCCATAAATGCATGGCATTTATGTTCTCTTTATCTAGATCAAAATCTAGAGACCATCTCTTTTAAAAATAGACCCATGTTTCCAAAGAACCATGGGCCATCAATCAGAGCACGAGTGTAGTCTTCTAGTATATTGAAATGAATAAGGAAGAATCCTTTTGACATCAGAGAAATTTCCATATTTTCTTTAGGTTTTCATTTCCTATAAGCCCATCTTCTAATAATATCCACATTGGGTCTTGTCCCAGGGAAATTTCCTATCAGAACTAGCTTGTTTCGTTGTATTAATTTCTCAATGAACACATCTAGGATGGTGAAATGGTGCCCCTTTTTAGATATATGATGTTTGAATTTTTCTTGAATGATTCCCTTCTTGAGATTGGGTTTTTGCATGGAGACCACAACTTCCCACATGGCCTTGGGGTCCTCAGCTCCCCATTTCTTTGTAGACCCATGTGAATCCTTCCATTTCCATCCCTATCTCCTTATTTACATTCAGTTGTAAGATTCAAAATCATTTTCCCACTCAGCCCATCTTGGTTATTTTGAATTAAATACTTTAACCATTATGATTCAGAGTGTTTAGAGGTAATTTTTCACCATATTGATGAGTCTCTCGATGATCATTTCAAAAAATTCACGTATTGATTGCCCTAATAAACATTTAAGCCAAGTTATTAGGAATAACACCTCATGTTATACTAAGATTTGGATGTAACTCATTTACCCACATCACTACTTAATTAATCAAATGAGTATATTACTCAATTAGAAGATAATATAGTAGCCTATGAAAAGGGTCAGTTAGATGGAAATCCTGAGCTAGTTGAGGCCCTTGCATCTAAAACCATTAAAGACTTGATGTATGTGCATCCACACACATAAAGGAATTCTATTTTGGATACCTTTTCTTCTTCGCCCATGACAATAAAAATAATTCAGGTAACTTATAATGAAGAAGAACATTCACTTAAGTAAACGTGTAACCATGAAGCTAATACATAAAATAAAATATCGATATACCTACCATTCTCTTACATAAGTTTATTGATAAAAAAATGTCACAATACCTATTACTCAATCTATACCACACCATCATTTGATAGGTCATCATAGAAAATAATTTTGGTGTAACTATCATCACATTAATGGACATGAAAAAATAATTGTTGAAATTTACATGATCATATCCAATATCTAACTCATGATCACATTATACAAATGGAAATGAATAAATAGAAAGAGTAAAAGGAACTGTAAGATCATGCAAATAATTTTACAATCATATGCATAATTCACCTAAGCAAGAAGAATTAATCAAAGCTCCACTTCCAATCAATGAAAAACCCTTGTATTTTACCCAAATACAATTAATATAATTAATTTAGTTTGCATTTGAATAGTGGTTTTTAATGCAGGGTTAAATTGAAATAAAATTAACCTGAACACTCTTGAATTTAGAATAAAACAAGATATGTAATGATGATAAACAAGTGAGGCATTCAATTACAACACATGCTAGATATTAAAAACAAAAGGAGACGAGTGCTCTCAATATGTTAAATAATTTGGAATTGCATCTAGGATTGGAAAATTGATGAACATACTAATTTTTTTGTAGATACTTCATACCAGATTCTAGGAGTGTATTTTTCACATAGAAAAAACCATTTAGTTTGGTTGGAACTGTTTAACTCTTTCTTGCACTTACATCCCTGTTGGACAACTTGGGATAAGGTCAAGTTCTAAAAATTTATATGTTTTTCCGATATCCTTACACATGCCTCACTATATAAAATTTAGGTTCACAAATGTGTAAAACCTTCTATGATCACCCGCAATAGATAAAACCATGGATTTCTCACACTAGCACTTCAAGTACACTATTATATAGGAAAAAATGTTTTTTTTTTGGTTAAGTTAGATTGGCCTTGGTGACCAACCCCCTGTGTTTATTTTGGCAAAATGTTACACTCCATTTCAAAAATTAAGGGCTCAAAATCCATATAATTCTTCTAGTGCATGTGAAAATGTGTATGAAAATATATATTACCACCCCTATGTTTTCCCTTGTATTCTCAATACCGTTAGTGTGGGTAGCTATAGATAAAATGTACCATTCATGATTTCTAGATAGATTGTTTACAAATGTTAGAGTGGTCCCTTGAATTATGTGATCTGTAAACTTCTAATTTGGAACTCTACGAATCACACAACTATGTTGTTCTACTTTCAACTTTGGAAAATGATAGATTTTCTTGAAAATTTGAGCTTCATGACTGATTATCTAGTGCTATAGAAAGGAAATTGTAGAGAAGGAAATAATTCAAACTTCAACACCAACAATTTTATCCTGGAAACCTCTAATGGAGGAAAACCAGTCAAGAAGGGAAACTGCTCTTTCTTCCCACTTTTATTGGTCTAATATAGACAATTACAAATTACAATAAGTATGAAAAGAAGAAACAATGTAAACCTTCTCTCCGATTACTTTCTTGCTCTGTTTTCTACATCTTGCTCCTACAATTCCATTCCAACACTGAAGATCTTGCTCACTGATCTCATTAAACTCTACTTTTCAATCTCTCTAGATCTTCGAATGTCATTATCTTTCTCCTTTCATACATTTATAGGCCTTCACATGTCCTCTCATGCACTGGAGGATGTGAAAGGGCATGGAAGGAGAAGAGACATAGTTGGGCACTTCAGATTCTCGTCCATTCACATTCCATTCTTATTTTCTATTTGAAAGTGTCAAGACTGCTGCCCTGATCAGACTAGTGGTCTCAGGACTGTTGCCCTAGCTAGGCAGTGGTTTCAAGACCGTCATCCTCTAGGGCGGAGGTTCCTTCTAGAACCTCTATTTACCTCATTTTTCTCACTTTTCTTGTTTCTCCTTCTTGGTGTTGATGGAACTGATGAAGTGGTGTGTTTTTTTGGATCCCTCTGGATCATACCTCCCCTACTTAGGAGGTTTTTGGTCCCACAAAAACTTAGTGGGGGAGTGGTAGAGGAATCAACTCCCTCTCGTGCTCATTCGAGTACCACTGGGTCTGCCTTGGTGTCTTCTCTCCTCCAACCTACCAAGAATCCTATGGATCTCTGGTTTGTTGTTCCAGTGCTACATCCTCCTCCGAGTTACCTCGAGTACAAACCTCTTTGGAAGGTAACTTCAGTATCTTTCCTTCTTTGTCATGCATAGATGGTGTTAGTGGATGTGAGCTCTTATAACTTACTATCGCGTGCATCTGCATGAAGTATGACATAAAGGTTTCTTCTCCAACCTGCTCAAGTATGGCAAAGGTCCCATATTGTAGTGGTTTAGTCCTTTCATGTCTTTATTTCTTGAGATGAATTGGCTGAATCCTCTCTAAGTGCGTTGTTGCTTTAGTCACCATTGTTCCTCTTTTCTCCTCTTCTTCTTGTTGCCCCACGTTCAGGTCTAATGAATCCATAGGTAGATACGGTGATTGTATAGCAAAAGTTTGTTTTTCTCCTTGAATGAAATGTTCTTGTGGTGGATTCTTCTACAAAAAATGATAATTAATATCCAAATTCTCCATCCTTTGGTAGGAAATACCCATGCTTTCACACCCATTTTGTTTTTCTTCCAATGAAAGCAAACAAAACTGATGATTTTTCTGAATAAGTCTTGGTGCTTGGTTGTCACTTACCATAACTTTATTTGATTTTCCCTGGTGTGCCCCGATGTTAACATTGACTCCGTCCTTGATCCATCTATACCGGTTCTCCCTCCTTGTGAACACAACATCCCCGACATACAAGTATGGACTTCCGAAGACAACGTCAAATGCATCAAGTGAATAATATCAGCCTCTAATACATCTATGTATTGGGTATTTATCCCAAACTGAAACTTACACTTCCTTGTAACTTGTATTTCTACACCCTTCTTCACCCATTCCAGTGGGTATGGATGTGGATGCGTGTAAATCTCTAGACCAAGTTGTTCTATAACCACATCCAAAATCATATTTGACTGAGAACCAGAATCTACTAAAGTATTTACCTTAGTCTTCTTGATTTGGATTCTTATTTGAAATAGTTTACTCATCTCTTCTTCTTTTGCTGCCCCATACATGTTAGTGGCCATGCATCCTAGCCTCTCGTCTACATCTGAATCATCCTCAATCTCCACCTCTCTTTCTGTCTTCACAGTGCCCATGGATTTCTTGGAATCCTTGGTTCGGTGCTTTGGGTGCAATTTTGGATGCAACTTCCAACATGTGGCGTCAGTATGTCCATTTACATCATAATTCTTACAAAAATTCTTAGGATCTTTACAAGTATGCAAATAAGTATTGGTATGTTTACCTTTCCATTTACCTCTGCTACTTGTCTTCCCTTGTTCTTTGTCCTACTGTTTGTTTGACTATTCTCCCTTTGGCTCTATTTCTCCTTGCTTCTTCTCATCGTCAATGTAGTATGCTTTTATACAAGCTTCATTGAGATCCTTGGGCTTTGTGGAGATTACCTTCCTTTGAAGGTGAGTGTGAAGTACTCCCAAATACTTGGTCAGAATGTCCTCATCTTCCAAGTCCATATTAAGTAACATGGCTTGTCTCTGAAATTCCGTAGTGTAGTCTTGCACGCTTTGATTGTTGTTGTATATAAAGTACTGCCACTTAATCATCATGTCAGTCTTATGGCCAATAAGATAGAAGTTAGCTCTTATCAATTCTTTAAAACCTTTCTGAGCACTGACAATAGGACATTTCTTCTTCTCGTAAGTGGCTAGATGGGTTTCCCACCAAACTAGAGCATGACCTTCTATTTCGAGACGTGTAAAGGTGACTCTTTATGCCTCAGTGACATTATGCACACTAAAGTAGAATTCCAAATGTTTTAGCCATTTATCCAGTAATTTTGCATCTACTTATCCTTCAAAATTATTTATTTCCACTTTCGTTTCAACTTTAAATGGTGTATGTGAAAATTTTACCTTCTCACTTACAATTGGTGTCTCTTCATGCTCTTCCCATTCTTCCTCTTCATGGATCTTTCTGATACTAATTTTTTTGGCTACTTCTCGAACCACCAAGTCCATGGAATCTTGCTTTACCGAAGCCATATTTTGCAGATCTGAAATCTCTTCTTGTTTTCTATGCAATCTATCCATCATGGTCTCTAGCATCTCAACTCTACGGACCAAGTTCTCTTCCTCCATTTGAGCTTGAATTTTTTGTTTCCAATTCTTCATAGAAATATCTGGATCACAAGGTAAAAATTCTTCACCTTTGGGCCTTGTCACTGTCATACAAAATCACGAGAAATATTTGACTACCACAGTCCTGGATATATAATCAGCTCTGATACCAAAATGATCCGTAAACTTCTAGCTTTGAAAATCAACAAAATCACACAAAATATGTTGTTCTACTTTCTACTTTAGAAAACAGACAGTTTGGAGCTTACTTAATGATCTCCTTAGTTATTAGAATAGAGTTGGAGAGAAATGATAAAATAATTCAACACACAACACAAGAAATTTTTCCTAGAAACCCCCATTTTGATGGAAAACCAGTCGGGAAGGGAAAATACTCTTTCTTCTAACTTGTATAGGAAAATTATAAACAATTTATAGGTTATAATAAGTATAGAGAATAATAACAATGTAAACTTCCAATCTAGTTACTTTTTTGTTCTGTTTCTTTCACCTTGCTCCTACAAATCTACTCCAACACTGAAAGTTCTTGCTCACTCTCTCATACAATTAAATTTTTCTTTTTGATCTCTTTGGATCTTTGAATGTTAAAAAATATTTCTCCTTCATGAATTTATAGAATTTTAATATCCTCCTTTGCACTAGAGAATGGAAAGGGACACGGGAAAGGAAGACACAAAAACAATCGGTTCAAATTTGAATTGTTCGGGCTCAATTTTTATTTTTTAGAAAATGGTAACAAGACCACTGCTTGGTGCAAATAGGTGGTCATAGGACCAACACCCTTGCTAGGCGGTGGTTATAGGTATGTCACCATACAAGGTGGCGGTTCTGTAATTGCCACTTTTTGGAGAGAAACGGTTATTTTAAAATGCTAACAGAACCTATGTTTCCTTCATTTTCTTCATTCTTCCTTTAATAATAATGATCTGATGAGGTGGTGTATTTTTTTGTGGATTGTTATGGATCAAATGGAGTTATATGAAATCAGAGAGCATGCAATGCAAACCATCAAGAAATATCGGGGCTTAGAAAAGAGGTTATTTGATAAGAAAGAAAAATAAAGGACCTTCCACGAGGGGGGCCTAGTTTTGAAGTGGGATGAAGATCGAGAAAAACTGAGAAGGAATTCCAAGTTCAATGCCTTTTGGAGTGGCCCCTACATGGTCATAGCATGTAAAATCAATAATTCCTTCCAAATGTCTACTTTGTAGGGAGAAGAAGTTTTGATTCTGTTCAATGGAATCTATCTTAATCATTTTGAACTAAAGGAAGCTTCTCACCCTTGTACATATTAGCTTATGGCTTTGAATTCCTCTCAGTACGTATGCACATTGTCTTTTTGTAGTTTATATGTCATTTCCATAAGTGATTTCGACACAATTTCTATTTTTTTCTAGGTTGTATGAATTTGCAATTCAGTGTGCTTCCTAAAGCAATGTTGTTACAGGAAATAATTTCATACTTGCAATGAAAAGTTGTAGATTTTAGTGAATAACTAATTCAAAGCAACTAAAATAAATATTAGGATCAAGTTTTACTAATTTTTCATTCTTCGAGTCCTATAAGATCAATCACAGATGAACTTCTAAGTGTCCCCGCAAGGTCATTAAGTAAAAAAATATAGCCTTCAGTAGCACGTCACAAGTGGAACTTAAGAGGAAAGAGAAAGATCAAAAATTAATAGGTTTTCATGATGTCTTAACTCAAAGAATTATGTTATTTAAAAATCCTCAATGTGCAATATATACCAAACATCATTAGTTTTGTGTGTTTCAGGTTAGTAGGATTAGGTTTTGGATGAGGATTAGAAGCTCATTTTTTAGTTCTGTAAATCAAGATTGTAGAAAGGAACAAGTGAAAAATATACGTCAAGATAATTTTATAGTATCACACAATCTTAACTTCAAGATAACCTTATGAAATTTGAGAGTGCAAGTAACAGAGTGTGTTCAGGTTGAATGATGTGTAGGTGGTCTTCAAGTCTTAATTGCAACAGGTTAATGATTGGTTTAGAGGCATATATTGACTCCGTTACCAATGGATAACTCAAGGCTAATGGTACCAAAATGTCTAGCGAGAAGATGTCTTCACGAGTTTCCAAATTGTTATCCGATTTTTACCCTCAGGACAAATAGTACAACAAGCAACTATATTATCACAAGCTTTCAAGGGGTCCCAAGGGATGAAACCAGGCTACAAGTTGTTCCTGAGGTCTTGGGAACACTTTCAATAAAGTCACAAGGGAAAATCATGATCAATAATTTTTTTCATCTTTTGGTTTTCAACATTTAAGGTCTTCTTGGAAAAAGTGAATAACGACACCCATGGGTTCACATTCGGTCTCAAAATGAACGTAAAATGGGAAAAATTTTGTCTGGTCTCAAAATACCTTCCATTAAGAGCTTAGAGAATGATTTCCTTAGTGTTTATAATAGAATTGAAGAGTAATTTTAAAATAATTCCACACAAAACACAAGAATTTTATCTTAGAAACCCCAAATTTTAGGGAAAACTAAACAAGAAGAGAAATTGCTCTTTCTTCCCACTTGTATTGGCAAATTGTAAATAATTTACATATTTCAATAAGTATAGAGAAGAATAAAAATGTAAACTTCCTTTCTAGTTAGGCACTATCTCTATTTCTTGCACATTACTCCTACAAATATACTCCATCACTGAAAGTTATTTCTCACTTACTCTCATACAATTAAAATTTGCTTCTGGATCTCTTTAGATATTTAAATTTCCAAAAATATTGCTCCTTCATGCATTTATAGCCTTCCCATGTCCTCTTTTCCACTATCGAATGGAAAGGGACACGAGAAAGGAAGAGACAAAGACAATCGGTTTAAATTTGAAATGTACAAGCTCCATTTTGGTTTTTTCAACCAAAAGTGACAGGAATGCCGCCTAGTGAAGACATGCAATCACATGATCACCACCCTAGCTGGGAAGTAGTTACAGGATCAAACAATTACAGGATGATGGTTTTTTTTAAATGCTGATAGAACCTCCATTTCCTTTGTTTTCTTCATTCTTTGTTGGTAGTGTTGATGATCTGATGAAGTGGTGTGTTTTTTTTAGATCCCTGTGCATCATACCTCCCCTTATTTAGAGGAATTTTGGACCCGCAAAATATTAGTGGGGGAGTGGTAGAGGAATCAACTCCCTCTCTTAGTCCTTCATATAGCGCTGGCCTACCTTGGTGTCTTATCTCCTTGTATGACCTGCCAAGAATTTTATGCATCTATGGTTTTCCACTGTAGTCACCTCTAAATCATGTGTCTCCTCCTTTATATGTTTTCCTATTATTAGGTTCAGTGGATTGGTAGGTGAATATGGTGATAACATCGCGGAAGTGTATATTGCTCCTTGGTTGAGAATTTTTTTTGGCTTCTTCATCTCCTTTGTACTATCTAGCACAAACTGCCCATACAATCCAATGTTTGATAGAGTGTATTCTACCGTAATCTAATTCTCTACCTCCTAACTAAAGTCTGGAAAGCCTACTAAAAAATTGAGTGGTGCTACCCATATTCTTTATCCTTAAGTTAGAAACATCTATGCTCTTGACCCAATATTTTTTTTCTTGCCATGAAAGTTAACATAAAATATTGGCCTAAATTACTCTTTTTTGTTGGTTGACACTTACCATAGCATTCTTTGGTTTTTGCTGGTGTTCTTGTATGTTGAAACTGACCCCATATTTGACCCATATATACATTTTCTTTCTCCTTGTGAATAAAACATCCCTAGTATACAAGTAAAGACATCAAAACATAACATAAAATGCATCAAGTGGAATTACATATTTCCCTAATACAACAATATATTAGGTATTTCTCCCAATAAGAAAATTACACTTCCTTGTAACCTGTATTTCTACACCCTTCTTTACCAATCAAAAAGTGGTATGGATGTGGATACACATAAGTCTCTAGACCAAGATTCTCTACAACCGCATCAGAAATCAAATTGGACTGAGAACCAGAATCAACCAAATCATTTACCTTAGTCTTCTTTATTTGGATTACTATCTAGAATAGCCCACTCATTGTTTCTTCTTCTTTTCCACTATAAATGTTAGTGGCCATGCATCCCAACCTCTCATCTACATCCGAATCATCCTCAATATCAACCTCGTCTTTTGGTTTCATAGCAGTAATGGATTTCTTAGAATGCTTGGTTTAGTGCTTTGGGTGTAACTCTGGATGCAAATTAACAAATTTCACATCAGTATGACCATTGATATCACAATTATTATAGAAATTGTTAAGATCTTTACAACTATGGAAAAATGTTATGGCATCTTTACCTTTCCATTTACCATTGCTACCTATTGACCCCTTCTCCTTTTTTGTTGTTGATTTTTTGACTTGTCTTCCTTTGGCTCTAATTGTCCTTGCTTATTCTCGTCATCGATATATTATGATTTTATACAAGATTCATTGAAATCCTTTTTCTTCATGGAGATTACCTTCCTCCAAAGGTGAGTGTGAAGTCCTCCCAAATATTCGATCAAAATGTTCTCATCATCCAAATCTATATCAAGCAACATGGATTGTCTTTGAAACTCCTTAGTATAGTCCTGCACACTTTAACTGATGCCCTATCTAAATTATTTCCACTTAATCATTGGGTAAGTATTATGGATGATAGGATATAAGTTAGCTCTAAGAAATTCTTTAAAACCTTTCCAAGTATTGACAATAGGATGTTTCTTCTTTTCACAAGTGGATAGGTGTGTTTCCCACCAAATTAGAGTACGAACTTCCATTTTGAGACATTCAAAGGTAATCTTTTGTGCCTCAGTGAAATTATGCACACTAAAATAGACTTCCAACTATTTTAGCCACTTATCAAGTAATTCTACATCTAATTTTCATTCAAAGTTATTTATTTTAAATTCTTTTTCTACTTTAAAAAGATTATGAGCAGATTTTACCTTCTCTCTTACAATTGGTGTCTCTTCTTCATTTCCTTCCAAATCCTCCTCATCGTGGCTCCCTACAATACCAAATTTTTCGGGCAGTGTTCAAGCCATTGAGTCCATGAAATATTGCTTAACTGAAGCTGCCTTTTTCAAATCTGAAATCTCTTGTTGTTTTCTTTGGAACCTATCCATCATGGTATATAGCATCTTCCTCCATTTCAGCCTGAATTATATGTTTTCATTTCTTTGTAGAAAGATATAGTTCACAAGGTAAAATATCTCCAAATTTCAATCTTTTTATCGTCACACAAATAATAAGAACGAATCAAATACTATAGTCCTAGATATATAATCAGATCCGATACCAAAATGATCCGTAAAATTCTAGCTTTGAAAATTGATGAAATCACACAAAATATGTTTTTCTACTTTCTACTTTGGGAAAAGATAGTTTTGAGCTTACTAAATGATTTCCTTAGCTATTAGAATAGATTTGAATAGAAATGATAGAATAATTCCACACACAACACAATAAATTCTTCCTAGAAACCCCTATTTTGAGGGAAAACCAGTCGGGAAGGGAAATTGCTCTTTCTTCTAACTTGTATAGGAAAATTATAAACAATTTACAGGTTATAATAAGTATGGAGAATAATAACAATAAAAACTTCCAATCTAGTTACTTGTTTGTTCTGTTTCTTTCACCTTGCTCCTACAAATCTACTCCAACACTGAAAGTTCTTGCTCACTTTCCCTCATACAATTAAAGTTTGCTTCTTGATCTCTTTGGATCTTCGAATGTCCAAAAATATTGCTCATTCATGAATTTATAGCATTCTAATATCCTCCTTTGCACTAGAGAATGGAAAGGGACATGAGAAAGGAAGACACAAAAACAATCGGTTCAAATTTGAACCGTTCGGGTTCCATTTTTATTTTTCAGAAAAAAGTAACAAGACCAATGCTTGGTGCAAATAGGTGGTCATAGGACCACCACCCTTGTTGGGTGGAAGTTACAGGTATGTCACCATACAAGGTGGTAGTTTTGTAACTGCCACTTTTTGGAGAGAAATGGTTATGTTAAAATGCTGACAGAACCTTTGTTTCCTTCATTTTCTTCATTCTTCCTTCATAGTAATAATGATCTGATGAGGTGGTGTATTTTTTTGTGGGTCGCTATGGATCAAATTGAATTATATGAAATCAGAGAGCATGCAATGCAAACCATCAAGAAAGATCGGGGCTTAGAAAAGAGGTTATTTGATAAGAAAGAAAAAGAAAGGACCTTCCAGGAGGGGGGCCTAGATTTGAAGTGGGATGAAGATTGGGAAAAAATGGGAAGGCATTCTAAGTTCAATGCCATTTGGAGTTGCCCCTACATGGTCATAGCATGTAAAATCAATAATCCCTTCCAAATGTCTACGTTGCAGGGAGAAGAGTTTTCAATTCCGGTCAACAGAATCTATGTTAATCATTTTTACTTAAAGGAAGATTCTCACCCTTGTACATATTAGCTTATGACTTTTAATTCCTCTCAGTAAGTATGCGTATTGTATTTCTATAGTTTAGATTTCATTTCCGTAAGTGCCTTCGACACAATTTCTATTTTTTTATAGGTTGTATGATTTTGCAATTCAGTGTGCCTCCCAAAGGAATGTTGTTACAGGAAATAATTTCATACTTGCAATGAAAATTTGTAGATTTCAGTGAAAAACTAATTCAAAGCAACTAAAATCAAGATTAGGGACAAGTTTTACTAATTTTTCATTCCCCGAGTCCTATAAGATCAATCATAGATGAAATTTTGAGTGTCCCCGCAAGGTCATTGAGTAAAAAAATATAGCCTTCAGCAACATGTCACAAGTGGAACTTAAGAGGAAAGAGAAAGATCAATATTTAATAGGTTTTCATGATGTCTTGACTCCAAGAATTATCTTATTTAAAACTCTTCAATGTACAATGTATACCAAACATCATCATTTTTGTGTGTTTCATGCTTAGTAGGATTAGGTTTTGGATTAGGATCAGAAGCTCATTTTTAGTCCTACAAATCAAGGTTGCAGAAAGGAACAAGTGAAAAATATAGGTCAAGATAATTTTCCAGTATCACACAATCTTAAATTCAAGATTTCCTTATTAAATTTGAGAGTGCAAGCAACAGAGTTGGTTTAGGTTCAATGATGTGTAGGTGCAGGTCTCCAAGTCTTAATTGCAACAGGTTCAGGATTGGTTTAGAGGCATAAATTGACTCCATTCCCAATGGATAGCTCAAGGCTAATGGTACCAAAATGTCTAGCGGGAAGATGTCATCACGAGTTTCCAAATTGTTATCCAATTTTTACCCTCAGGACAAATAGTACAACAAGCACCTATATTATCGCAAGCTTTCAAGGGGTCCCATAAGATGAAACAAGGCTACAAGTTGTTCCTGAGGTCTTGGGAACACTTTCAATAAAGCCACAACTGAAAATCATGATCGATAATTTTTTTCCTCTTTTGGTTTTCAACGTTTAAGGTCATCTTGGAAAAAGTGAATAGCGGCACCCGTGGGTTAACATTTGGTCTCAAAATGAACAGAAAAAGGGATAATTTGTGTCCGGTCTCAAAACACCTTGCATTAGGTTTTCACTAGGCCTCCGACATGAATTTTTTTGAATAATTTTAAAGGATGTGCTTTGGGGTTAAAAATTTGTGTTTTGGCAAAAGAAGTGCCACCGAGCTAAAGGGAGAGCTTGTCGAGCTACTCGATAAGCTAGGATTTATATTGGTGGTGAGCCAAGTTCTCTTATAGCTCATCCAAGCTGAGAAGGCTTTAGAGTCAAGGTACATTTTTGGAAAATTGGACCCAACTCAGCCGACTTGGGAGGTTTGCATAGGAAGGAAAGGTCCATAACTCACTCCAACGAGCTGTGTTTATACAGATGAGGAGGATAACATTTTGGTGAGCTCATCACAGGATCCTAGGGTTCAGAGGAAATGCATAGATATCTATCTCATGAGAAATGAGGAATAGATGACCCCATCTGGAATAATTCTATGGGCTTGGATGGCCGAGCCATTCATGAACCTAGGAAGCTCATTGGCAGAGGAGGATGACTTGACAAGAAAAATTATGGATGGATTGGAGTCAATGAGGATTGATTGAGCCAGGTATCGAGTGAGTCATAGAAGGAGGGGTTTGACTTGACCAACATAACAGATAAGAGAGCTCACGAATAAAGTTAAAAGAAAAAATTTATCCCCGAAAGTTTGAAATTTTCAGACTTCAGAGGTAAATGGCTTTTGGGGTTCATTTCAGACTTTGGGTGAAATGAGACATCTGAAGTTGAATCATGGAGAACTCTGAAGTGGTGAAACCTGAAGCACCAAAAAAGGGGTGACATGGCAAGCTGAGTTTTATTTGAGAGTCGAGCCATTCAGGGTTTCGGAGTGGTGGTTTTTTGTGACTAGAGTAAGGTGATTTTGGAATTTGGAGGCGTGGATGTCTAGAGAGGTGGAGCCTGAAACCCTAAAAATAAATACAACTCCCACCCATTTTATTGAAATGCCCACTGACTCATACATTGGTCACCATGTTGGGTTGGATGACATGTCAGGTGTTATGTGATGCACCGAGCCTCGATGTGAGTTAGGTGGAGATGTAAGGGGAAAGTTCAGTGGCTTGTAGAAGTGAATGAGTTGCACTCGTAAGGAGCTCGATGTAGCTTGAAAATAACCCAAATTGTAACCCATTTCAAATCACCATATCTTAGACAATTTTTGGTCAAATTTGACAAACTTATAGTCTATGGAAAGGAGTTTTTGAGTGGAATTTGATGGTGAAGGAAAATTTTAGCAATCAGTTAGGTAAATTAGGTTTAAGGCCATGTAGTAAACTAGTGAAAAATGGTGATATCCTCCTATGTACTCTACCAATTTTAACAAGTAATTAGTCATTGGAAAGGATAAGAAGAAATCTATAGTATGAAATCCCAAAAAATACAATTCTGGAGGTTTTGGACCTTGAAAAATGAGGAACAATTCACAATATTGGGTAGGTGAAGAAGTTATTAGTGGAGTGTGGCCCCTAATTTTCAAGCATGGAGATCAAGTTCCTGAGGCATGGGAGGCACAAGGAAGTGATGCAAGAAATGATTGTTTTAAAACTATGGTAAAAACCTAAAATCTTCTCTCTCATATATAATTTCTTCTATAAATTGTAAAGGGGGGCTCTTTTTAAAAGGTTGGATTTTTCTCATTTGCCCCTTCCTTCTTTTCTTGTCTATGGGAAAATATATGGAGATCAAGCCTCCCATAGATATTGTAATGCAAATTTGATGCCTCTGTTTCTCTGTAATGCATTGTATCACTCTTTGGAGAAATAAAATAGACATGTGGATGTTCAACAACCCTCTTTTGTGTTATTGTGTTCCCTTTGATCTCTCATTACAGTTT
This sequence comes from Taxus chinensis, assembly GCA_019776745.2. Classification (NCBI taxonomy): domain Eukaryota; kingdom Viridiplantae; phylum Streptophyta; class Pinopsida; order Cupressales; family Taxaceae; genus Taxus; species Taxus chinensis. Next base: position 488,197,682 of record CM034155.1, on the reverse strand, counting down.
GGTTATTTGTGCATGTTTAATTGTTATTGAAAATATTAATGGATGTGTTTATTTGGTAAATGGAATTATAGTAAGTTGTTTTGACCTTTGATATTCAATTATCCTCTTCAAATTTGCATTTTTAATTCCATGCAAGAGTAGATTATCCAGCATTCCTTATTGGTGCATCACCTCCAGTTAGATTAGGCTTCCTTTTCTTGCATCCTTCTTCCATGTCTTCTTGGAAAAATTTAGGGTAGGATTATATTACTTCTTTGCAATTCGGTGTGTGGAGTCTAGATACAGGAATAGGAACCGACCTTTCTCCGAAGAGCTCTCTTTATTCGTAAAGTCCCACAGTTTGGGAGAGATCCATGTTGTGTAATCACACCGAATGACCATCCCATCAAACTACGTCATTTTGGGGGTGCTTTGATTCTGCACGAACCATTTATGATTACCTTATTTATTCAATTTTAAAAGGAGTACTATGAAGTGAGGTACCCCTTCATTGAGAAAAATTTCCTCGTACTCATGAGGAATCTGAAGAAATTCAAGTAGTTAGTTTCTAATAATTAGATCCAGCTATTGGTATCCTATGTGGGAGTCAAGAAATTCTTATTGAACAAGGATTTGAATGAAAAATGGGCAAGTTGGATCACTCATGTCATAGAATATGACATTGAAATTAAATTTGCTATATTGGTTTATGGAAAACAATTATGTGAGCAACTAGCCTTAAGTCAATAGGTTGAATTAGGTGATGGAAACTAAGTTGTTTTAGAGCTACATGATAATAAGGAGAAAGAAAATGATAATTTTCCTATTCCTTGTTGGACTCAGGACATGATATAATTATTATAAATAGGTCTATGCCGTCAAGAAATGTGAAAATCAAAGTGGAGATATTTCAGACTTCAATCTATTCCATATGTGCTTTTTGATGATGTTTTGTTCAATAAGGACATCAATGGGGTAATTTTGAGGTGTACTAGAATGAATCAAATTGACAGGGTGCTAAAAGAGTTCGATGATGGAGAGGCTAGAGGTCACTTTTACCGATGGGTGACAACTGTCAGAATAATGAAGGCAGGTTATTATTGGCCCACAGTATTTAGTGAGTGCTACGTTTGGATAAAGAAATGAATTTTTTTTGCATTATTTATAGGAAAAGAGAGGCTACCAACACTTCCATTGCACCCAATTTCAGTTGAGAAACCATTCATGCAATGGACATTGGAATTCTTTGGGGTCATTAATCTACTTTCAAGCCAAGGTCACAAGTGGAACCTAATGGCAACATATTATTTCACCAAGTGGACCAATGAGGTATCACTTAAGGAAGAAAATGAGTCTAGCATACTAGACTTCTATAAGGCAATAGCGATGAGGTTTAGAGTACCGACAACTATCATATCAGACAATGTTTTAACAATATTAGGTTCCAATAACATGGAATGGGTTTTTAGGAATGGAATCTATTCGAGCACTTCCTCAAACTATTACCCATAGGGTAATGGACAAGTAGAGTCGAAGAACAAGATTTTTCTGAAGATCATCAGAAGGACTCTGGATAAAAAAAACAAATAACGTAGCATACCAAGCTCAAATCAGCCTTGTGGGTTGATATGATAACACCAAATAGATCGACACGTAAATATCCCTAAAATTAAGTCCGTGAAAAGGAAACAATGCTACCTATATCATTGGAGCTGCCACATTGGAGATCATGAAGTAATTAGATTTGTATGAGATAAAACCTATGGAAGATAGGTATGCGGAATTGATCGTGATATGTAATTTTATAGCTTTTTAAATCTACGAAATAACAAAATTATGTTATTCTACTTTCTACTTTGGAAAAATCATGTTTTTAGCTTAGTGAGTGATTTCCTTAGTGTTTAGAACAAAATTGAAGAGGAATGCTAAAATAATTCCACACACAACACAAGAATTTTATCCTAGAAACCCCCAATTTGAGGGAAAACCATTTGAGAAGGGAAAATGCTCTTTCTTCCCACTTGTATTGGCCATTTATAAATAATTTACAGATTACAATAAGTATGGAGAAGAATAACAATTTACACTTCCCCTCTAGTTACTTTCTTACTTTTTTTCTTGCACCTTGCTCCTACAAATCTACTCCAATACTGAAAGTTCTTTCTAACTTCCTCTCATATATTTAAACTTTGCTTCTTGATCTCTTTGGATCTTAAAATTTCAAAACCTCTTGCTTGTTCATTCATTTATATCATTCCCATGTCCTCCCGTGAACTGGAGAATGGAAGGGGATGTGGGAAAGGAAGAGAAAAAGACAATCAGTTCAAATTTTAACTGTTTGGGCTCCTTTTTATTTTTCTGCCAAAATTTACAGGACTGCTACCCACTACTGACATGTGGTCATAAGACCACCACCCTAGATAGATAGTGATCACAAGATCACCTCCTTGTAGGGTGATGGTTCTATAACCGTTGCTTTGCATAGAGCAGTAGTTCTGTTAAAATGGTGACAGAACTCCATTTCCTTAGTTTTTTTTTATTCTTTCATAATGTTCATGATCTGATGAATTGGTGTGTTTTTTCTGGATGTGTATGGATCTTACCTCCCCTGCTTAGGAGGTTGTTATCACACACAATCTTAGTGGGGAAGTGTTAGAGGAATCAAATCCCTCTCTTTCTCCTCCATGTACTACTAGGCTACCATGGTGTCTTCTCTCCTTGTACGACCAACCAAGACTTTTTTGGATCTCTATTTTGTGACTTTAGTCACCTTTGAATAGTGTGTCTCCTCCTCTTCCTATTTTCCTACTATTAGGTCCAGTGGATTAGTAGGTAGATATGGTGACTGCATCATGGAACAATATATTTCTCCTTTGTTGATTAGTTTTTATGGCTGCTTCATCTCCTTTGTACTATCTAGCACATACCACCCATAAATTCCAATGGTTGGTAGAGAGGATTCTAGCATAATATTTTTCTCTACCTCCTACCTGGGAGTTTGGAAATCCTTCTAAAAAAAATGAGTGGTGCTACCCATATTACTTATCTATTTGTTAGAAACATCTATGCTCTCTACCCAATCCTATTTTTCTTTCCATGAAAGTAAACATAAATTATTTTCTTGAATTAGTCTTTTTAATTAGTTGAAACTTACCATAACATTCTTTGGTTTGTATTGGTGTGCCCGGATGTTGAAACTAACCCCATCCTTGACCCATGTGTACCGGTTATCCCTCCTTGTGAATAAAAAATCCATGGTATACAACCAAGGACTTCTTAAAATAACATCAACTGCATCAAGTGGAATTACATCAACCTCTATTACATTAATATATTGGGTATTTATCTTAAAATGAAAATTAAACTTCTTTGTAACCTATATTTCTACACCCTTATTCACTCATCCCAATGGGAATGGATGTGGATGAACTTAAGTCTCCAGACTAAGCTACTCTACAATCGCATCAGAAATCAAATTGGACTGAGAACAAGGATCAACCAAAGCCTTTACCTTAGTGTTCTTTATTTAGATTCTGATTTGGAATAGGTAACTCGTATTTTCTTCTTCTTTTCTGGTGTACATGTTAGTGGTTGTCCATCCTAACCTCTCGTCTACATCTGAATCATCCTCAAGCTCCACCTCCTCTTATAGTTTCACAACGGCCATGGATTTCTTATTATTCTTGATTCGGTGCATTTGGTGTAACTCTTGATGTTTCTTCTAACATATCACATTAGTATGACCATTGATATCACAATTCTTATATATTTTCATAGGATCTTTAGAATTATCTCAAACAGTGGTGGCCTATTTACCTTTTCTACCTATTTGCCCCTACTCCTTATATTGTTGTTTATTTGTTGACTGGTTTTCCTTTCGCTCTGCTTCTCCTTGGTTATTCTCATCATCGATATAGAGATATTTAGACTTCATAGAGATTACCTTCCTCCTAAGGTGAGTGTGTAATCCTCCCAAACATTCAGTCAAAATGTCCTCATCCTCCAAGTCCACATTAAGAAACATGGCTTGTTTTCAAAACTCCTTAGTATAGTCTGACACGCTTTTATCGCTGCCCTATCTAAAGTACTACCGCATAATCATCTGGTTAGTCTTATGGCCAATAGGATGGTTATTTTTAGCCACTTATCAAGTAAATATGCATCTACTTGTCCTTAAAATATATTTATTTCAACTTTTTTTTTACATTAAAAAAAGTATGAGCAGATTTTACCTTTTTGCTTAAAATTGGAGTCTCTTCTTCACACCCTTGCAAATATTCCTCATTGTGGCTCCCTCCAATACTAAATTTTTCATCCAACACTCGAACCACTAAGTCCATGGATAATTTCTTGACTTAAAGGTCTTTTGTAGATATGATAGATCTTGGTGTTTTCTATGCAACCTATTCATCATGATCTCTAGCATCTTGACTCTACGTACTAAGTTATCTTCCTCCATTTGAGCTCGAATTCCCTATTTCCAATTCTTCGTAGAATTATCTAGTTCGTAAGGTAAAAAAAATTGCATTTGGAACTTGTTATTTTCATACAAATAACAAGACGGAATCTAATACCATAGTCCTATATATAATCAGCTTTGATACAAAAATGATCCATAAACTTCTAGCTTTGGAAATTGATGAAATCACACAAATATGTTGTTTTAATTTCTACTTTGGAAAAAGAGAATTTTGAGCTTCGTGAATGATTTCCTTAGTTCTTAGAACAAAATTGAAGATAAATGATAAAATAATTCCACACACAACACAAGAATTTTTTCCTAAAAACCTCCATTTTGATGGAAAACTAGTTAGGAAGGGCAACTGTTCTTTCTTCCAACTTGTATTGGAAAATTATAAATAATTTACAGATTATAATAAGTACATAGATGAATAAAAATGTAAACTTCCCCTCTAGTTACTTTTCTTGTTCTATTTCTTGCACCTTGCTCCTACAAATCTACTCCAACAATGAAATTTCTTGCTCACTTGCTCTCATACAATTAATCTTTGCTTCTTGATCTCTTTGGATCTTCGAATTTCCAAAACTCTTTCTCCTTCATGTATTTATAAATTTCTCATGTCCTCTCATGTACTGGAGAATGGAAAGGGACATGGGAAAGGAAGAGATAAATACAATCGGTTCAAATTTGAACCATTTGGGCTCCATTTTTTTGCCTCCAAAATTAAAAGGACCACCGCCTAATGTAGAAAGGCATTCATAGGACTGTCACCTTGGATTTGTGGTGGTTACAAGATCTCCCCTACAGGGAAGTAGTTTTGTAACTGTTTCTCTACGTAGAGCACTGATTCTATTAAAATGCTGACTGAACCTTCATTTCCTTGGTTTTCTTCATTCTTCCTTCATAGTGTTAATGATCTCATGAATTGCTGTTTTTTTTCTAGATCCCTATGAATCAGATGTAACTAGAGGAAATCAAAGATCATGCAATTAAAACCATTGAGAAATATCATTCCTTATTAAATATGTCATTTGAAAAGCAAGAAAAAGTAAGGACCTTCTAAGAAGGGGATGTAGTTAAGAAGTGGGTTACAGATTGGGAAAAACTAGAAAGGCATTCCAAGTTCAATGCCATTTTGAGTGGACCCTACATGGTCACATGATGTAAAAGTAGTAATGCCTTCCAATTATCTACCTTGGAGAGAGAGAAAAATTTATTTTATTCAATGGAATCTATCTTAAATGTTTTTACTGAAAGGAAACTTATCACCCTTGTACATATTAGTTTACAACATTGAATTCCTCTAAGTGTGTATGCACATTTTCTTATTGTAGTTTTGGTTTCATTTCCATAAGTTCCTTTGACACATGTTATATTTCTCTTAGGTTTTATCATTTTGTAATTAAGTGTGCCTCCCAAAGGAATGTTGCTATGGGAAAGAAGTTAAAACTTGTAAGGAACAATTGCAGATTTCAAGGAAAAACAAATGTAGAGCAACTAAAATCAAGATTAGGGATATTTTTTACTAAGTTCTCATTCTTTGAGTTCTTCAAGATCAATCACAGGTGAAATTATTAGTTCCCCTATAAGGTTATAGAGTCAACAACTATATCCTTCAACAACATTTTGCAAGTGGAACATAAGAGGAAAGAGAAAGATAAAAATTTAATAGGGTTCCATGATGTCTTGACTCCAAGAATTTTCTTATTTAAAACTCTACATTGTGCAATGCAGACCAAGCATCATTAGTTTTTTTTGCTTCATGCTTAGTAGGATCAGATTTCAAGTAGGTTTCATAATCTTTTTTTAGTCCTAAAAATAAAGATTGTAAAAAGGAATAGGTGAAAATTCTAGGTCAAGACAATTTTCTACTCTCACAAAACCTTACTGCAAGATTTCCTTATGAAAATTGAAAGTACCATAAGCATAGCGGGTTCAGGTTCAACGATGTACAGGTGGTCTCTAAGCCTCAATTGCAGTAGGTTTAGGATTAGTTTACTGACATATAATGACTCTGTGCCTAATGGATATCTCAAGCGTATTGGTAATAGAACATCTAACAGGTAGATGTCTTCACGAGTCGCCAAATTGTTATCCAATTTTTCCCCTCAGGAAAAATTTGACAGTAAGGACCAATATGATCACAAGCTTTCAAGGGGTCCCACAGGCTAAAACCTGGCTAAAGGTGGTTCTTGGGGTGTTAAGAGAACTTTCAGTAAATTTAGAAGTGCAAACCATGATCAAGGAATTTTTTCCTCTATTGGGTTTTGACCTTTAAGGTCATCTCAGAAAAAGTTAATTATGGCCCTCGTGTGTCCACATCTAGTATCAAAATGAATGAAACTAGGAAAATTCATGTCCATCCTCAAAACACCTTGCATTCATTTTTCACTAGGGTTCTGACATGGAAACATTAGAAGAATTTCAAAGGATGTGATTCGGGGTCAAAAAAATTATTTTTTGAAAAACGATACCCACCAAGTTAAAGGGAGATCTCACTAAGCTACTCAATGAGCTGGGAGTTGTATTGGGGGAAAGCCGAGATGGCTTTAGAATTCAGTAACCTTAGTGGAACATTGGACCCAACTCGGCCGAGTTGGGACGTCTGCGTAGGAAGGTCATGTCCATAACTCACTCCAACGAGTCTTGTTTACATAGAAAAGGAGGTGAAACATTTGGTGAGATCTTTAATGGTGCCTGGGGTTTAGAGGTGATGCCCAGATATCTAGCTCGTGAGCAATAGGGAAGAAATGACCCGAGCCAGCAGAATTCTTTGGTCTTGGATAGCTAAGCCATTCGTGAACCTTGGCAAGCTCATTAGCAAAGAAGGATGACTTGGATAAAAAAATGAGGATGGATTAGGGTCGGTGAGGATAGTTTGAGAAAGGTACCAAGTGAGTTGTGGAAATATTGGGTCGAATCGGCCAGCATCACAGTGAAGAGAGCTCATGAATCAAGCTAAAAGGAAAAAGTTAGACCCCTGAAATTTTAAAATTTTAGACTTTAGAGGTAAATGGTTCCAGGGGTTTGATTTATACTTTATGGACAATGAGATGTCTAAATTCAAGTTGGGGAGAACTCTGAAGTGGTAAAACCCAAAGGACCAAAATCGGAAGGACGCAGCGAGCCAGGGTTGATTCGGGAGTCAATCCATTTGGGGTTTTAGAGTGGCAGATTTCAGTGATTGGAACGAGGTGATTTTAGAGTTTGGGGGTGTGGATGTTCGGAGAGATAGAGCCCAAAAACCTTAAAATCAACACAAATCCCACCGATTTTGTTCGAATGCCTACCGAGTCATATGTTGGTCACCTTACCGAGTTGGCTGACATGTCAAGTGTTAGGTGATGCAATTAGTACCAAAGTGAGTTAGGTGGAAATGTAAGGGGCCATTTCAATGGCTTGTAGAAGTGAATGAGGTTCACTTGTAAGGAGCTTGATGGAGCCCGAAGGAACCCAAATTGTAACCCATTTCAAATCACTATATCTTGGCCAATTTGTGGTCAAATTTGAAAAATTTATATCCTATGCAAGCATTTTCCAAGTGGAATTTGATGGTGAAGGAAAATTTTAGGAATCAAGTGGGTAAATTAGGTTTAAGGAAATGCATGAAACTACTGAAAAATGATGATATCTTCCTCTGCATTGTACCAATTTTAACTAGAAACAAGTCATTAGAAAGGGGAAGAAGAAATCTATAGTATAAAATAATAAATAATGCAATTTCGGAGGTTATAAACCTTTGAAAATGAGGAATAATGCACATTACTAGGTAGGTGAAGAAGTTATTAATGGATTATGGCCCCCAATTTTCAAGCATTGAGATCAAGTACTTAAGGCATGGGCAGAAAAAGTAAGTGATGCAAGCAATGATGGTGTTCCAGCTACCTTCAAAACCTTAAATCTTCTCTCTCATGTATATTTTCTTATATAAATTGAAAGGATGGGCCATTTTCAAAAGGTTGGATTTTTTTCCTTTGCTCCTTCCTTATTTTCTTGTCTATGATAAAATCTATGGATCTCAAGCCTCCCATTGAGATTGTAATGCAAATTTGATTCCTTTTGGCCTCTGTAATGCACTATATCACTCTTTGGAGCAATAAAACAAACACGTGGATGTTCAATAACCCTCTTTAGTGTTATTCTGTTCCCTGTAATCTCTCATTACAGTTTGGTTATTTGTGCATGCCTTATTGTCATTGTAAATATTAATGGATGTGTTTATTTCATTAATGGAATTTCAATAATTTGTTTTGACCTTTGATATTCAATTATCCTCTTTAGATTTTCTTGCTTCAATCCATACAAGTTCAGATTAACCAGTATTCCTTATTCGTGCATCACCTCTGGTTAGATTACGATTGCTTTTCTTCTATTTTTCTCCCCTGTCTCCTTAGAAAAATGTAGGGTAGGATTATCTACATTTGGGTGTGTGGTGTCTAAATACAGGAATAGGAACCAACCTGTAATGCCCCACCTCTGGACCCCGGAAACCACACCAAAATGTAACTAAAATTTTGGGTAAATTTTTTTCTTTAAAAAGGCGAAAGATTAATACTAACACTTTCTTCTGTTTCCCATTAATAATAATTTATATTAATTTAATTTACCTAAAAATTAAATAAATGCTAGCCCAATAACAACTTAATTATTTTATTCTATTAAGTTTATACTAGGGTCACAAATTAAAGGTCTACACACATTTTTATTTAACTAGTTTTCTCACTTTTAATTAATTTTCCCACACACCCCCTTTTAAATTTATTTCCCATTCCCATAAAAATACCCATGACTTAAATTGTGTAGGGTAAAATGCGAGCCCCATGATAGATCTAATGTTGACGCTTGATGTGAATCTTGCCTTAAAGTTGCCCTAAACATCTCTATGTTCTATACTTTTCTATTTACTCTTCTCATTTTATTTTGTTTTGCCATTTGCAGGTTGTTTGGAGGGCTATGGATCTTAGTTTCATGGAGTAAATGGATAATATCATTATTGTCTCCTTATTATTTTATTTTATTTTGAAAGTTTCTTCGAGATATATTCTCTAGTCGAGTAATGGTTGAATACCCACATATATATATATATATATATATATATATATATATATATATATATATATATATATATATAAAATTATATAGAATACAATCTTCTTGAAGCGTGCGCACACATATATACAAATATCCGGGATTATTTTATTTAAAACAAAATACTGTTTAAAAAACCTGAGCACCAAAAAAATATTAGTCCTTTATTTTATTACAGTGAGGGGGGGTTTGAAATGTGGTGGAGCGGCTATGGTGTACAGGGAGGATGGCTGCATTTTTCCTTTTGAATAATGGGAAGCGGTTTGGAGTGGGGAAAGGTGGAGGGAAGTGTGTGGGGTAGCGTGGGGGCCACGTGGAGGAAAAGGTGTGGAGAAGGGCGGTGCTAAGGGTTCATAGAGTTTGGGGAGGGTTCGGCCCTCCCCCTAAGCTCATTTCTTACTTTGTTTAAACCTTTACCATAGATTTTTCAAAGTTAATTTTTTTTTGCTTGTTTTGTTTGTTTTTAAGTTTTTTTTTTAAATTTGGAAACTTGTGCATTTCCAATGTAAGGTTTATTTGATATAAAAAAAAATTTATTACTTTATATATATATATATATATATATTATAGAGAGAGAGAGAGAGAGAGAGACTTTTGAAAATATAACTATACGAAATATGATTAAATATATTAATATCCTATGAGGATAAAAATTGTTACAATTTGGAAAATAATGGATTATTGTTTTATTTTTTTGTTATCCTTGAGAACTATGAAACCTAACGTCTTGCATTAAATCTATATTAAAATGATTTTCTCTTTTATGTGCTAAAAGAAGAATGTAGCCAAATAGTTCAAAAAGAAGAAATTATTGAAATATGTTTACACATTGTAAGAGAGAACACATATTCAAAACTCATTTCTTAATAAGAACAAATCATTAAGTATCACATGGCAAAGAAGACAACTAATCTCAGTCTATTCAATAATGCTACAAAAAGTTCAAGAAGAGATACATGGCAAGTAGGAATAATGTTTTACATACAATGTTAATTCTAAAGCTTCATGTAACACTAACTTTCCTTCAAAGGTAATAAATAAATGCATAATTGCAGATTTCTACAAGAGGGAGATCCAACATGGAAGAAATCACTTTTTCGTTTAGTGCTAATAACATCACAATATATTTTTTTGTGAAGGGAGGAGCATATTTCAAATCAACAAAATCTCCTTTCAAAAAGGAGTTACAACAAGTTCATTTTAAAGGAATCATTCATCACATGATTTCATTTCCAAGGAGCTTACGTTCAATATGCAATATATTTCCAATAAAAAAATGAACTACTCAAGAAAACACATTACAAGCCTCCTCTCCAAGATTGAAGGAAGGATTACCCAACAAATGAGACTCAAGTTTACAAGTAATACCGAATATAAAACGAGGATTTTACAAGATAATGAAATCTTCCACATAGCCATATTCTTAAAGATACAATTAGAATGGTGTCCACAAAAAAAAAAAGATGAAGAAGAAGTGAGAAGCCAAGTTGGCAAGAGACTCCAAATATCTTCCGCTTGAGCTCCAACTTCAAATTATTTCAAAGAACCAACATAAAGAGAAAAATCTTTTTTAACCACCCAACCTTGAGGCACAATTACATGTATTTCCGAGGTTGGAAGAGATGTTAACCTCCCCTAAGCCCATGGGAGAGAGAGCTAGCTTCCATAAATTTTTTAGAAGATATAGGGAGACATATCAACATTATATTTTCACATTCAAGACAATCCCAACACTAAGAAAAACACCAAATTTTGCAAAGAAGGAAAGGACAAGAAACCATATTCTCCCTCCAAAATGGGGAAGATAAGATGAGATATCCTAGGTACCAAAAGTGTGGTCCAAACATTGGAAGCACACAAACAAGAATCTATCCACAAGCTCCTTATTCCTCCAAGTCATCAAACCCTCCTTATTCCTCCACCCTTTCACCAAAATCCTTCTTGGGAGGATTTTCAAACCCATTGGATTTCCTCTCCAAGAATGGGGAAGGGGGTTCAAACCATATGAACCACCTTCCCCACCTCAAACCATATGAGGGGAATAAGAAGAACCTACATGGCTTTCCCACCAAGCCATGAGATTTGAGAGGGAAAATAACTCTCTCTCTTCCCCCATAAACTCCAAAATCTATCATGCCATATGATGGATGGAGAAACAATAAAACAACACAAAGCATACTCAAAAAATAGCCACACACAAGAAACAATACCCACATTTTAAACAAAAACAAGGCTAAGATCTAATCATAATATAAAACATAAAATGAGCTCAAGGAGCCTACCTCCAAAATATCTCCAGCACTCTAGCTTCTCCTCTTCCTTATCCAAGCAAGCTCTAGCTCCAACAATCACCAAGCCTCCAAGTAAAATCTCCCCCAAAAAAGTTCTCTTCTTTCCCCATGAGGGAGAATTTGAAGAGAAGACAACAAATTTCATCTCACCAATGAGGGGGTGACATGTGTCACCCCTCTCTTCCCTCCTAAGTCAAAGATTCTTAAAATAAAAAAGAAGAAAATATAACTTCATCTTTTAACACTCTTCTTCCAAAAATTACCCAAAATGAAAAACAAAACAAGACTTGTGCAACTTTCTAACAAGTACACACATACCAATCCATCTTACATGGATGGTAACCAAAGAGAGGGAAAATTGGGAGGGAAACTCCCTCTATGCCTTTAAATTAAGCCCCCTTCCTATTAGGTAGGGTCCAAGGTCCTATTTTCATGCTAAGTGAACTCCCAAAACTTAAAAGGGGTCACTTAAAATGCTATAAATAGCTCAAATTTCTTGTTTGGCACATTTGGGCACAAGATGTAGAGGATGTGGGGCCTACCCAAGGGTTCACATGTGACCCTAATCCCTCTCTTATTAAATAAACCATTACCCAAACACAAAACTTAATGCAAGTGGGGACCATTAAGTCCCCAAATCAAGTTTACAAAGACAAAATAAAACATTCTAAACAAGATTAATATTACATGATATACTACATTACAAATGAGGGTCACTCATGGTGGCTGAAATAATGAAAGCTAATACTAAGGCCTTATACAACTAAACACGGTTAGGACTTAGCTCTGTGGGCCGTTTGTGCACAATTTTTGTAGCCTGCTTTGAAACCCACGTTCTCCTATGACCTGTCACCTGCACACTCATTGCACACATTAAACACACGTCCGATACAATGTAAATCAACTACTCAATAAGTGATCAATGAAATCTATGCTAGCATATCATCATGCTAGAATTTAAAATTTGACAACATGCATAATTACAACACAATTTACCATGAGTTAGCCATAGAGATAAATAAAAGTGACATACACCCATAAAATCTAGACATGCGACTAAGCAAAGTATCTAACATATATCAAATAGGTCCAAACAAGCATCATAATGATGTTAGTATCCGCAACATTAAATGAAAAGGTGTCAACATACTAATTAAGTCAAATTGGCATTACGTGCACCTAAATCTCCATACATGTGCAAAGAAGGTCAAATCTCATAACATAATGTAACAAACTATATCAAAATCCCTGTCAAATCATGTCTATGAATAAAGAAATCAAAAGAGTAACTTGAGGCTATAAAAATGTGGGCACTACATTTCCACCATGATGGCCTCCCTTGTTCATTAAAAATGATCCTAGAAGACAAATAAAACAAAATAATCTTTACATCGTATGAGGTGTCCCTTTTTCCTGTATGCAATATGGTTGTTGGACATAATTAGAACATGCCCCACCAATGTAGAACTTGAACAAAATAAAAAGTAGTTTCACTTCCTAATATTAACTTTTTTTCTTCTAGTTTATTCCCATTCCAAGTGGACTATAATCCACCTCATGTGTTTTAGGCATCATGTCCAAATTCAGATCAGGGGGTAGTGGTTACTTTCTACATGTAAGATCAACATTTTACAAACAACTAAAATATGTTAGTTCGTAACTTTTTATGTTAGCAAACCATGTCACTACAAATGTAACTTGGTCCAATCCAAAAAAGTACAATTCCTTCCACACTTTGATAATGCATCTAACTTCAGCAGTATTTGCCATAAACATGGCCTTGTTTTTATTCGTGATCTACCATTTTATATTAAGGGTCCATAATTAATACGAGATGAATGCAATAAAAAGGTCAGAAAGAGTGAATTCCATGTCAATCAAATCTAATGATGGATGAGCAAACAAAATTCATAAATGTTGTATTTAAGGAAAATGAAAAACTAGTAAATTACATAAAAGTTGTGTACAAAGCCACTCATGAAAACTATCTAAGGTGTCACAAAGAACAAAAAATAATGGGGGGGAAAGTGATCAGAGCATCATTGGGAGTTTCATCTCACTCAACTCATCAGGCTCATCTGCCAAATTTTGAATATCCAAGGTGGCCCGCCCATCTAAGGTCTTGTGAATTTTCCTAATAGCCAATTCAAACATCCGCATAATTCTCCAAGGTCGGGTGGCGGAGATTTGCACAATACCAATGGGTCACAGTTACACCAGAGAGTTGGCCAACAAGATGGTCTTTTTTTTTCACGTAAAAAAACCTCCATCGTGATGAAATACTCCATTATGGGTGATTTCTGAGATGGTGGCCATATAGAGATAGAAATATGTAGAAAGGCATATGATATATATATATATAGTCAACCACTAGAGTTAGGTTCTGCATTTCTAGTTAGGGATAAAATAGTTTCATAGAACCTAATTGTGGAGGATTTAATGGAACACTCTATTCATGGTGCCAAGATTGCTTTAGAATCCCTCAGTGATACAAAAATTGAATTTAGTATTGTTTATAATTTTGATATTGAGATCTCACGTTCTCAACCCAATGCTTTCTAAAAAACTTTCTATACTCGAAAGAAGAAACAGATAACTTAATGATTATATAATTAATAGGAAATTTATTGAATAAGATATGAAATTCTTTACTCAAGATAGAAACATTATCTACTTTTCCTATTATGTTATGATTAAGAATAAAAGTCTACTAATGATGTCAAAGCCAAAATAAATATCCAGTGGACCAATGTGAAGGGTCATCAAAACAAGCCATTTTTCATGTGACTGTGTTTGGTGTTGAAATATACTTACAATGATGGGAGTACAACAACTTGTCCATTCAGACATCTCTAACTCAAGGGAAAACGAGACCAAAACACATATGCCTTTAAGGAATTGTGAGGTCTTAGCACTTTTCACAGGATATTTGGACTTGTGTTAGAATTTTACTTACCAATTATTTGGTCATAATCCTTGGCACCATAGAGGATAACGCTTGATAAAATAAACCGCCACAAATAAACTGAGAAATTTTGGGCTCAAACCATTTGACATCCAGGAACTTGATTAATTTCATGCAATCTAAGATTGAGGGGTAGGATTTCATGCTCCAATAGGAATTTAACTTGTAGAGAGTAAGTGGAGAGAGTTCTAAATTAGATTTGATAAAGCAGGCCTAGAGAATAATTTTGGAATGTAATATGATTACCATGTGTGTTTACATCCTTCCACCCTAGAGGAAGACCTGTTAAGATAAAGTTAGTCATTATAAATAGTCCTTGCAATTTTTGGCTCAAATCATTTGATCTTATAGTAAGATACCTCAGAGTTTTCAACATGCATGCAAACCAATATCAAGGGGATGATTTCATACTCCAATGGGAATTCAACTTGCCAGAGAGAAGAGTATAATTTGCGAGATCACCGTATTTGATTCAAGTGATTCACTAAATAATAATTTTTTACCTACAACCTATCAATATCAACACCATCCCTAATCCTTCCACCATACAGGTAAGAGGCATTATTTAGCGTTAAATCCATATTGTATGTATATCACACAGTTTAAGAGGTAATAATGATAACAATATTTATCCAACCAAAGTTGATTAATTAAACAATTAGATCTAGCTATTACAAATTACATCATAATCTAAATGAAATCTATTGTTGTTATAATAAGGTAGATTTACACAATTGAAGTGCTTATCTAGTGGATATATATATCCATAGAATTTTTGCATAGTCAGTGGCCTTATGAGTCTAGGAAAATCAATCCTTATGAGTTAAGAGGGTGATACCCTTACTTAGTGACACGTAAGTATTAGTGTTATCATCGTGCGATGAACTACATATGTGGACATTTTACTCTAGGCAAGTCATTTGAGATAAAGATTTATAATCACCTAGTGTACTCACTAAGGTAAGATCCTCAATCAACCCAGTCTTACATGCTAAACAAAAAAAATTAGTAAGTGGTTATGGTATAATAGAGATAGGTTTATCAAGTTGAAGAAGGATTAAAAATGCTAGGTCCTTTCTGAAGCTAACTCTAAATGTTATACCAAGAGCTTTGATGAGAATTTGGAGTTGTAAAAACTAGATTTTTTTTATAATAGCACAATGTATTCCTACACTACGTGAAGAGGATAAGCTAGCTAATAAATATCACTTCAAGTAAAACCACTGTACAATAAGAGACACTAACTTTCCTATACTTTATCATTTATTGTTTAAAAAAGTTAAAGGAGTTTGCGTTAGCAAACGTTTTCAACCAACTATGGTTAATTTTTAAATTACAAATTTGAAAAGGAAACACCAAGATCATAAGGTCATTTGGTAAGTTTCCTTATAAAAGGGTTATAAACTAAGATTAGCAACATAACAAGAGAAGTAGAAATTATTCCAATTTCATTAAAATGAAACTTCAATACATGAAGGACTATTTTATCATATTGGGTGATTCTTACAAGATACAATTAGTTAATTTACACCCATATCAAAAGGGTTTTATTAGATATAATGTGGCGCCTCTAACATGGCGGTTGAGATTCCTAAGAATGGATCACTAGGAAAGAAGCAACTAACCAAACAATGGATCATTTATTGTTTAGTAATTTCATTTTGAACTATAGGTGGAAGGAAGAAGTTTCCACGACTTATACCCTATTCCACCCCACACAATTTACTATAGCTATAACTGCACCCGGGCACTTGTAATACATGGATTCCATTTTGTTGGGTTATGAAACACCCATTTTCCCACTCAAATATATTTTCCTCCTTAGGCCTATATATTGAAAAATAACTTACATACATGTCTCTTGGTTGCAAAGGATCTTCTTCACTCACTCTGCCTCTTATGGGATTGCACGTCCAAAATGGACTTTTTGTTTCATTTCCTTGCCATACTCTACACTTGTAATGTATTTTTATAGGTATTTTCACAAACCAACAACCCCATTAGTTGTAACTAAATTTCTTCTAATCAAATGAATGAATATTTACTACTTAGGTAAGTACATTTTGGGCTATCTGACAATGAAAACGATGATATTCTTATGCAAGTGTGAATACCAAACTTATTTTTCTTTTCCTATAGACCCGAATATATTGTTGGGTGAAGCATATTACCTACTTGGCAACAATGAAGCCAAACACAAAATCTGGTAGTTCACGGTTGTTCCTAGGTAGAGAGGGAGTGGAGTACCTCAAAGATGACAACTGAACACTGGTGATAGTAAACTAGAAGTTCAGTATGTTTATCTTTTATAAGCTGGAAGATCTTGTTGCAAACCTATTGTACAGGTATTTGATGTTAATTTATGGTTTATTTTTGCATCAAATTACATCTACCCAGTAATGAGAAACGCTCTTCTTAGAACAGGACTTTCAATAGTTTACTCTCTCTACGAACGATAATCTTTAATCTATTTGCATTGTACAAATTTCCCTAGTTATAAATCTCCATAATCATGCCTTATTGATGTTTTTCCATGATGTTCTTACAAGGGAAGAGACCATCCTGCTCGATGGCTAAACAAAGTTAGACAGAGCTAGAGGACAATAAAAGATACTAACAACAGTTGGATTAGGTGAAAAACTGAATCCCCTAAAATTCATGGATTGTTATTGTATTTTAGAATTGTTCCTTTATGTTGGACTGTTTGTTCTAAGTATGGTAATTTAAATGGTTCATTTGCTACAACATATCTTCTTGAGCGTATCAAAACAACAAATGTGAAAAATAAGTAGGATCATCGGCATGGAATGGTGAGGACCTATTCCAATTATAGAGACAAGTATTATTTCACATCAGTTCAATTTTTACTAAAATTAGAATGGGATACAAATTTGTTACTCATTTGGATTTAAAAATGACCATAGTCTTATTCATTTTGCATTTGGGGATCAAATCCAGACATGCTAGAGGTAAGAAAAGGTAACATAACCATAGAAGAGTACCATTCACATTTCATCCTTTGGGCCTTGATGAAGGTACTCATATGTTATGCTCTGTTATTGATCTTCACAAGTTCTTCAATGATGTTCATGTATAAATTATTTGGAACAAATAGAAAGTACAATATTAGATAATGGCTATGGAACATGAATTTCCTTGTAGGCTTAATAAATAATATTAATTAAAGATTTAAGATTTATTAAGAAGATAAAAGACGGAAGCAATATTTTTTTGGATGAGACTGCATATAAGTTTTAAGTACCCTTGATTCTTGTCCTGGATGCATGGGCCCATTATCAAAGAGAAGCGAATGTTATGAAAGAACGAGTGTCATGGATTTACTTGGTTTCTTTGATTATTTTATTTTGTCTCACAATGATTATGTTGTTTAAACTTTGAAAGCAATACTAGAATGGAATGCACCAGAATTTTTTATAGGATCTGAAATTTAATTTTATCTATATTTCATCTATCATTAACTTTTTGACCCACTAAAGTGTTCTACAAAGAAAAGCAAAAGTCGACCATGTTTCTTTTTTATTTGCATAACAATAGATTCACTTTCTTAGCCACGTTATTGTTGTTCACATTGCTTTTTTAACCTCCTCCACTCACTGTCATTACTAAGTAGATGAATCATTATTCAATGCCTATCAGCGTACACATTGCACCCCTATAATGTGATTGCTATTTATATAAAATGTGAGATCATTTCTGTTTCTATTACACTCAATGCTTAATAGATATGAGTATATATGACTATACCAAACTCTTATTAGTTTTTAAAGACTATATGAAATCGTCTTCAATCTGCACACTGCGTGTTCTCCTATTTCACAACTATGTGGTGGTTTCACATAGGTTGGTACTTCTTAAAAGACCATTTTAAAAAGTTGACTTTACATTCATTTAATATACTCTCCGATTATTCTGAGTTCCTCCCGAAAAGATAGGTCTAACTACATCAAGCCTTGCTTCATGAAAATGGTGATTATCAAGAATTTCAAACCGTCATGTATGATCTCAATATCTTGTCTTTTATATTCACCAAACATAGCAGTGACATTCCTATTTGAAGTATTCTTAAGGTTAAGAATACTTGATCTTTTCTGTACCTATTAGAAATATTCTAATTGATTTTTTCTACCCATTATGAAGGAGAATCGGATCCTGTTGGGATTACATTTTAGTGGCTTCATCCAATTGATTTATTTGATAACGTAATATTTGTAAGAAGCATATCGATATAAAATTAAGTATAGCTATAACGCAACTTTGGTAGGTTGGGTGTAGGTGAGGTGAATGTGTACGTATTAATAAGAACTGAAAGATAGTCGAGACTTTCAAGCGGTCGACATTGAATGCGCAGTGCGATTGAAAAGCCTCAATACAATTTCACTAACTTGCACTAAACCTGCACCTCAATTTATAATTGGAGATTTAGTGGGCGCCTCAATTAAAAATGCTACGTGTCATTGAGTTCTGTTTAAGCATTCTGAAGCTGATAATAATAGAGACTCAGAAAATATAGCTATCCAATGAACGATGCATGAATTGATCAGGAACTAAATTTGTGGCAAGGGAAATCAGCACAATATATTCCGCAAAAGTATGTAATCCTCTCCCTCACAAACAGACGCCATTGCCTCCGTGAAATACACACATATTTATTTCACAGATTTGAATGGAACAAATCGATTGGTATGATAAAATAGGGATTTCATAATATGATAGATTTGGGTTATACCAATGCCTGAGCGGTGGAAGCGTATATTCGGTGCACTGGATTTGAGATCATCTGCCCACCACAGATGAATACCATGTGCCCTTCTAAAATCCGGTGCAGGACTGAGATTCACTGTAAGCCTCGCACAGGGAATCAAATGCCCTGCCTTTGACTCCTTCCCAAATGCCGAAAGAACAATGTCACCAACGGAATGCTGCGCCGCAAGGCAACTTATACTCCCAGCCCCGATCTGATTCATAACTTGCTGGTGGGAAAAATACCCAACATAACCCGAGCACATATCGTCCTGCGGATTAACGTACAAGAAAGGTACCCACGACCGCAGGACAGAGAAACCCTTGTGAGATTAGAACCGGGCGCGGTCGTCGTGTACCATCATAGACAGCCCTGCTGCGATCAGGCTGAGACCAATGTGAAGCCCGAGCTTTACTTTTTCGTTTCTAATTCTTTCCACTGGAGCCGAGACGAATGGTGGATTGAAGAGATGAGCCTGTAGAAAGTGGCCCTGTTCCTCTGCCATTTTCCTGCCTGCTAACATTGCCAGTGCTGCACCGAGAGAATGACCCGCAATCCAAACGTTTTCATAGCCGTGTTTATGGACATTGGTATTGAGGGCGTCGAATGCGGTGTCGAAGCGGCAGGTGGTGTGGAGTTGATTGGTAAGGATATTGAAATTCAATTGAAGATCTCTTCTCAGCGAGTCCGCTTTAGTGACTGTTCCTCTGAAGGCGACCACGATCTTTGGTGCTCCCGGCTTGCGGGCAGATTTGTTGCTCCATTTGTAGACTGCGCCGAAGATGGATCCATCCACATTGTCGTGTAGAGGATGGAGGAGGGCGAAGCTGAAGAATCTCCACCACATCTCCACCTGGATGTCCACGTCATTTCTGCTCTCTTGCCGGATTCGTTCTTGAACGTACACGCCCTGCACCAGGCTGGCTGCTATGCATCTCCTGTGATTCGGATCGCCCCTGAAAAAGTAAAAAACAATGCTTGGGTGAGAAATGCTTGAAATTTAAGGAGTGAATTACGTGCATGTAGAATATAGAAATGAACAGATTGCTGTTTGTTTTCATGCCAGTTTATATTTGTGAGATTGCGAGGCCCTGAAACCATGAAAACATCACGCTTGCTACACATTTCTATCTTTGACTGCTTCGCTTCACTTCTGTGTTTATCTGGTGGAAAGGGGGAGGATTTTCAAGTATCATTGTTCAATAATAAATTCCTTAACATTAATGAAACCAACAATATCATGATAAGGGTATTTATAACATTATAAATTAGCGACGAAACCATGTTTAACCTTTCGTTAGACAAACCATAATCAAAATGAGGGACGTAAGGTAGAGCAGGAATATATTAACATATCGTTTCTACTATATTTTTACATTCCGAATGTGAGGCATGTGCTTATGTTGTCGACTAGTAAAATGGTTCATCTTTCTCTAATTTGTATTTAAAAAGTTTTACAATTAGTGGTCGCTCCGAGGGGAGCAAATTTACGCCGTGGGGAGCCCGACATGTTTTGGTGCAGTTTGATTTTGTTCAGTTTCGGTGTGGATGTTGTCATTTCAGTTTTTGTAAGACTCAAGCAGGGAAGTTCTGATGTATTTGAAAACAACCATCAATATTATTATCTGTATCCAATATTGTTGTTACAAAACCTAGGACAACATATATATAGCTGTCAAGATGGTTGAGCTGGGCTAACTGACCAGATTAAGGTTCTCTTCCAAGACGAATTTGATTTACCAGTCATAAGTTCAAAGGAATAGGAAGTAGCTTTAGGAACAACTTATTTTCAAAGATAATGTACTGTTTTTTGTATTTCAGTCATTGTTTTTAATCCAAAATCAGAACAGTTTTATAACCAACTCACAGAACGAAAGAAATGTTCTGTAGATGCACTGAAATCCACTACATTCAATTACTCTACTTGAGAATAAAGAAAAGTTTAATAACTAATAGATAACTTCAATCACATCTAGGCAACTTCCCGACATTTGTTTTTAAAGACTATCTGTGCATAAACATTTTCAGATGGAGAAAGCGCATGGAAGACGGGAATCACCTTGGGGTTTAGTGTACACAAGGATCGCTTTCTACAAGTTACTCCTTCAGGTTATTGTAGGAGATTTGAGCGGGAGGCAGGTTGTAGCACATGAGCTTGCCCATAGTTGGATTGGAATTCGCTAATTGGAGAGAGACTATGAAAAATCTTTTGGGGATTTTCCAAAGGAAGCTGACTCATATTTTTCTTTCATGTAACCTGTTGCATTAGTTATAGGTTTCCAATGTTTATACATATCTTAACTTACTCCTTTATATTACATATGGAAGGATTAGTTTGCACCTCTAACTCCATATCCTATGATCTCCACTCCATTATTTGATCATTGTTCCTACTCTTGACCACTCCATTATTGTGTTTACTTCCCTTTAGTTAGTGTGTTTCATTAATTTGATTCATTATTTCCACATCTTGAACTGGGTTTATCATATGAAACACCAAATTTTCCTAACACCCATATCCTAAATCAATAAAAGTAGAATTCTGTCATTGCTAAAGTGAGTAGGCTTCATCCGAGGAGGCTAAAATCTTAGAAAAAAAAGCAACAAGGACACATTTTAGACTTCAAGATTTCTTTGTTTACTACTAAAGCTTTTAATAAATGAAATTTTGTTTAGTGGAAATTATAAAAAGATCGAATTTAAAGCATGAAACTTTTACGTGTGTATTCAATAATTGAAATGATTGCTACACACTCATCTCAAAGAAATAAAATGACAGACTATCTGTGATTATTATGTAAGAGTTTTATCTTAAAAATATTGTATCACATTTACATCACATAAGGGAAAAAGAAATTAAAAATAATTATGGGCAAATTCATTGCATATTAGGTCTTAAATTCAAAGCCTGAAACTTTTACCTTTTCATTCATTTAATGAAAAATGATTGCTGCACACTTTGGTACCAATCATTACATAAACTACTTAGAATTACAACCAATTACACCAAAACTTTAACTTAAACAAAGAATGCATTGACATGGAACAATTGTTGTTTTTAAGATTGAAAGGAACGCTTTCAATTGATTCTAATTTACCTAGTATGAACTTTGTATGATGTAGATGTTAGTTTTAAGGGCCAAGAAGCATATTTAAACAACATTTTACTTCCAATGCTATGTCTAAAATAATGCTGAAACTGAAAGAGTGGACTGGCTATCCTTGTGAATGTATGCTCGTGAAAATACAGACTATTATGTCAGTCGAAATTTCTCCTTCATCGTTACTGTCCACGGTAGTGCTTTTTTTAAGGCATTCTGTTTAATAGTTCACGTGCTTTGTTTGATGTGGATACCATGTTCCAAAGCTCCCATTTTGGCACAGGCTGGGATTATGTTGGCAAATGTAGACTGATTGTGTTTAAGACCTATTTGTTGCATATGGTGGAACATTGTATTTACCTTGTGAGGATAACCATGTGTTCTGTATGTTGCAATAATTGTATTGCATGAGAAATTGAGCAAACTCTTTATGGGCATCTATCGAAACTGTGATAGGAACATAAGATTAAAAAACACCTGCATCCACCTGTTTGAATACCAATATAAAATCGTCCAGCATTTTCCATCAGGATTTTCGTTTGGAATGTATTTTCTTAACATTACTTGCAGCAGGGTAAAAGACTTGCTAAAAAAAATTCCAGAGGTTGTTCTACCTTGTTTCCTGTGTCCAACATCAGTTTTGAATTTTGACTAATATTTGGCATTAACTGGAAACTAACAGAAGTTCATATTCATGATTTAGTGTCAAGAAAGGCATTCATTTTATTCCTGTATTTGAAGTACTTATTTGTAAACAATACAAGAATAGCAGCCTCAAATGTCTGATATTAACCGTCACAAGACAGAGGAAGAAGGTGAATTCTAAACAGTCATTCATACTTTTTTTTGGTATGTATAATGGGGGAGTACAAGTTTTTTATCGGGCATGCTATTTTACAAAAAAAATAAAATGTGGTTAGGGGGTGGGTTTGAATATTATTCAGACGAATAGGTTATTTATGTCCCTAAGAAACAAGATAGTCTCTAAAAACAAGACGTACAATGGACACTTGATTCGTATTGCCAATATTTTGCTTGTTGTAATGCTTGTTGGGTCATGCGACAGCACAGCGATTGTGTTGCATAAGTGTACGAGTCATAGCTTCCAGTGCATTGTTGTTCTACACTATTTCAGGTAGCAACTGTTGATTCAAAGGCGTAGAAGTTACAAGCTAGATGGAGAGTACCAGATTGCTAAATTGTCAGAATGTGGTTACTATATTGGAAAGTTCCTGCAGATGAAAAGTGTCAGGTTTACAGTATACGTCAGGCATGCTTTCATTTAGAGGGGGATGGACTGTACTCTCAGATGCGTAGTTTGTCTATTTCTACATTATTACAACAGTAAAGCAGTAGAAGATACCTATAAAATTATTTACATATATCCTGCAAATAAAGTGGGAATGGTGTATTTGAGAAGCCCATTCAGTCCTATGAATAATTACACTTTAACCATATGCATAAATTCTTTATGCCATTAAGAGGGTAACAAAAAAAGAACAACAATCATATGTCTGATCTTGACTGTAAATCAAAAGTGCTTCTGCCATCATTACATAGTTCGGGGTATGTATAATAGGGGGGTACAAGTTTTTTATTGGGGTAAGCAAATTAAAATGTTGCTGTACCAAATGAACCCAAGGAGAAGGGGTTTAAAATATGAACTCAATGTAGAAGGAGCTTCCTAAGCGTAATGTGGAATGGTGTCTAAATCGCTATCAATGGACACTTTTTGTAGTGCAATCTGTGCTTGTATCAGGTGAAACACCAAAATAGCATGGGAATAATGCAACATATGCATACGATTGCATTACTTGTCTACAGTTAAATGGCTGAAAGTGCAATTAATTGTTTGACATCAATTCAGATAGCACACATGTTGTCCTGTGGGTACAATTTCGCTTGTGAATTACATAGTTGACTATAACGTGTCGAATGTGGTCATCATAGTTTAAAGTACCTACAAAAGGGGGATTGACACATAATAAATGTGAGAAACGTATTTAGAGGGGGATGGGCAATGTATTCAGATCCTGGGTTTGTCTAATTCACATTAGACATTACGGGTTTGAAAGAAAAAAATGGTATTTAAAAATGGATCAGTGGGTTGTTTGTTTTTATGGTGATTGACATAATATGGCGGCATTACAAACACCATCCTTAAGCGTTGACTATGCAATGCATAGAAATCATATAAAGTTATCTAATGAGATTTGAATTTAAGTGGAAATAATAATTTAAAAATCCCATTCAGTCCTACGAATAATTAGGATTTAACCATTGCATAAATTCTTTATGATTTAGATTAAATGAAGAAGAATAAAGTCTTTGCTAAACTGAGTGAGGGGTGTAATCCGAGCTGGCCACAATCTGGTATTTGAGGGGAACAAGGACCACATAGCTGGAGTACGTACATGATATTCTTTGTTTACTACAACAAGATTCTAATGAAGTTACAATTACCCGGAAGTAATACAGCTGATCAAAACGTGCATCTTATTTACAGTTACCACATGTTACTCCTACCAAACGTAAACCTGCAACTCATGGATTTGACCCCCTGGACTAAACTGCATATGAAAGAAGTAAAAGGAGCTTCAAGCTTAAAGGGGAAAGAAGTTAAATCGTATAAGAACTTTTAACTAAGCTGCGTAACACATGTAGGAAATGACAGGTTTTGATAAAAGTATTTGGCCTTGTGTACTATAAGAGAATAGTGCTGATCAGATGGTATTCAAATTGTAATCCTAAGTTTGAGAAAGTTAAAACTGTGCATATAGGTAATGTAAATGTAGTAGGTTAAACTTGTGGGAAAAAACTATGTAAACTATTCAAATAAATCTGAAATGTTCTGGATGCATTGGACAGGCTATTAAATAGGAAATCCTTCAGTGTAGATGCTATAGTAAATGACAATGGGGAATACTTAACCTTGCTGGAAATATTCAGGCAAAGAAGTTCCCATGAACACCTTTAGCTCAGGACCCTTCTCCACAGAGAAGGTATCAATCAGACCAATGCCTTGACCCAACATGAATTTTTGAAGCATGTCATAGTAAGCTTTTGTTTTTATTTTCGGTTTGATGCCAAGTTTGAACAGCTACAATGGTTTGTTGACCAGGGTTTGTATCCTGCCACTTCAATTTGAGGTGATTGTGTAGAATACATCTTTGCTTGGTAGTCTGAAGAACTTCATCCAACGTATGCAGTCGTTTGGTGAGCTGAGAGTGCTATTTTGCTATTCGTCATAACAGGCTATTCCAGAGAGGTTGAGACTATTGGAATACTACTATTTTAAAAATTTCTCCCATGAATGAAAAAATTCATTTGACACCAACAAACTGTAAACATTGTGATCAGCAGCGATCAACGAGCTGTGTAACACATGTAGGGAATGATATCTTTTGATAATAGTATTTTCCCTTTTGGGAAGAAGTTAAATCATATAAGAAGTTTTTACCGAGCTGTGTAACACATGTAGGGAATGATATCTTTTGATAAAAGTATTTGGCCTTCTGTACTATGAGAGAATATCATCGGAAAAACTATGTACAGTATTCGAATCAATCTGGAATGTTCAGGATGCATTAGACAGGCTATTAAAGACAATTCTCAGAAAGATCTAAAGTAAATACAATGGGGAATACTTAACCTTGTGGAAAATTCAGGCAAAGAAGACAAACACCTTTAGCTAGAACCCTTTCAAAATGTACAAAGTGAATGCCTTGTATATGAATTTTTGAAGCATGTCATTGTAAGCTTTTGCTTTTATTTTCTTTTATGCAGTTTGAATAGCTACAATGGTTTGTTGCAAGGTTTGCTAGTGCCACTTCAATTTGCTTTTGTGTAGAATACATCTTTGTGATGGTAGCTTCATCCACGGATGCAGTTGTTTGGTACTGAGAAGCTACGTATTCGCATAATATGAATTCCAGGAGGTTGGCATCAATGTTTTTGTGGGCAGCTAGTGTGTCAAAGTTGTTTTCCATTTGAAAGTGCCCTACAAGTAAAATTTGAGCATTAGTTAGCAAAATTTGTAGTGGTAATTTTAGTTTGAGGCTTTTTTTTTAAGATAAACAATAAAAAGATAGTAAGTTAATGTGTGGAGCATAGTTGTAAGTAAATTTTAAAAAGAAAGTTAAGGTTAGATGAAGTATTGAACCAACAACACAGTAGGTGAATTTCATGAGAGGTACGTACTTATGTTGGAGCCAGAGGTAGGATGTGTTGTAAGTATGCTTCTACTTGTAACCGGAGTGTAGCATGCTTTTCCTCCTGTAGGTGCTTGTAACGGGTGTATGAGAACGTTGGGAAAATGTGGAGATCGGTAAGGGCCCGTACTCGGGATAAGGCTGTGAAGGTCAGACCTTGTCGTTCTTTGTAACCAATGTCGATGCTAGCTTTATCAAGCGTTAGTCCTTGGGCTTTATGAATAGTTAGGGCCCATGTCATTTTCAAGGGCATCTGTCAGCGGTTGCTTCTTGTTACATGGGGGATTGGTATGTACGTAGGATGCACCGGGTCCAAGGCCAGGCCTTTGTAGCTTGGAAAGTCAACTACGACATACAAAGGCAAGCTTGGGGGAGTGGTTGCTTGATCATACAACATAGTGATAACTTGTCCTTGTGCACCATTTACAAGACTGCTTTGCTACCCAAATATTTGTTGTCAACATTACTTGTTCACCTTCACAAGAGCAATAGGTTGACCTCTAATTGTGTGTTACTACTTTTCCCTTGTGTCAGTTTGTTGGGACTGTTCAGCTGTAGCTATAGCGATTGGCGTGTTGAGGGCCCTCATTCTGTGTTTGTTATGTATGGATACTAATGTGTTTGTAGCATAAAGGTGTGTTGCGGTTTGAAAAGTTGCTTGCTCTGTAGGGCTGATATTTGTAGGAGTCAGTGACATTAGTAGATTCCAGTTGTTCTCTGTAGCAAGGGCGTTTCTGGCATTTAGTAGTAGACTTCAAGAAATTGTGATTTGCAGGCGTGGCTCCTTATTGGCAGAAGTTAACAGTAGTGAGTGCAATTGTATTTCTGAAAAGTGACCATAACATATGCCCGTAAGTACCTGGAACGTACAAGGGAGTATCTTTAATTGGAGGTAACTGCGCAAGGTCTCCAACCAGAATAATAGAACGCCCTCCAAAAACTTTGCATCTACAGGTGGGGAATGCTTCCTGTAGGTGGCTATTTATGTTGGACAGTAGTTTTGGGCCAATGAAACTCATTTCATCGATTATTATGTATTCCACATCTACCATAGCTTGTTGGAATGTAGCGAGGATTTTGCCTCGAAGAGGATTAACTTCAGCTATAGGTATGTGTAGCCCAGTGTGTATTGTTGTGCCAGAAATGTTGAATGTTGCCAGTCCTGTTGGAGCCAGGAGGAGTAAGCAGTTGGCATGGAGTGTGGTGCATGAGTAGAGTGCCCTTGAAATTTCCCGGATCAAATGTGATTTTCCAGTGCCAGCTGTTCCTTGTATTATCATGTACAATGGATTTTTTTTTGGTTGTGCACTTGCATGGTTTAAGATTCTTTGTAAAGCATCTTGTTGTTCTGGCGATAAGATACAATTATTTGCAGTAGGTAGGAAGAATGGTGCAGCTATTTCAGTGGTTGAGCGAGCAATGTCGATGAAATCTCCCCCTGTTTCATGTAAGCGGTATCGGTAGTAGCTGTGGCCACGTGTGTGCAAGATCAAAATCACGCTCCCAAGTATGCCTAGTCACTGATGTCGACAACTCCTGTAAGGGTTAATCTTGAGAATACCTCCCATTCATCCATTTGAGTTGTGGTGGGCACATCACATTCACTCTTAGAGGTGGTGGTGGGGCTGCTAACTGTTTGGTGGGGGGTTTCCCGGTGTAGGTGCCATGCTTGGTAGGTTGGAGAGAATGCAGCCCACTGAAGCTGGAGTTGTTTCTGGGCATGTGCCAATGTCGGATGGAATACAGTGAAAAGCTTTGTACAAAAGGATCTCTGTGAAGAAAAAAGTGTTGTATGAAGGTGAGCTAACAGCAGGAACGGTTATTATTTGTGGAAATACTCTAACTATTGCCTGTTTTTGGCGTTCTTTCCATGGCTGTGCTTTCCTATGCTTGTCATAGGCCCATGACCGAGCGGCTTCTATAAAACAATAGTTGTCTAGGGAAAGCGGATGGGCTCTGTAGGAATCTATAAATGGTGTTGTACAATGTTTGCTAGAATTGCTCTTTGAAATTTCCCTGTAGATGGTTTTGCCCACTGATAGTGTCACAAACACTCAGCTGCATACGGTAAGTGGTAATTTCAGCAACATGTGACAAGTTTCTTGTGCGCCTATA
Organism: Taxus chinensis; assembly: GCA_019776745.2. NCBI lineage: Eukaryota > Viridiplantae > Streptophyta > Pinopsida > Cupressales > Taxaceae > Taxus > Taxus chinensis. The sequence goes on along the minus strand of CM034155.1, from coordinate 488,168,708 downwards.
TCCCAGTCATTAATTGTTTCAGAAAGGAGCTTGTTGTATGTTGTGCTGAATTTTTTCCCAGGCTCAGTGGTTGCTGAGATTCTGACAAGCATATGGTGGTATGTTTCAGACTTGTGCTCAGCTTTGGATGCATATTTTGCTATGTACTTCAAAACAGCATGATGTGAACCTACGGGCTGGCAGTCGATGTTGGCTCGCCAGGCGGTTAGCATATCTTTGTTGTGGATGTTTAACCTGTCATCGTGACGAGCTGGAGTGTACACTGCATGTCCCAGTGTGTCTAAGCATAGTGTCGATACAGCTTGTGTTGGCCATGGGAATTTGTACCTACACTGTAATTGGTTTCCTTTCTTTCATAAGCATGTAGTTGTAGTACATTTTGTGTGGCGCTGAACCCGGTTGACTAAAGCTATGTAGTCGTTGTTGGCAGGTGCAAGCAGTATTTCTGATGAATGTAGCAAACATGGATCATCTGTCGTTGCATGTGGTGTTCAAGAAGCAGCTTGAAAGCTTGGAAGTGGGTTCCAAGCTGTGACCTTCCTGTCGAAGAATGATTTTGCAACTTCTACGTCGTTGGGGTTTGCCCAGTCTAGAGTGTCCATATTTGGACTATCAGTGAGCCATATGAAACCATGAATATGTGCGGAGCCTCTGTGTTGCCATTCGAACCTGGTATAGTAAGTGCTAGTATGAAACATGTATGATAAAAGAGTCCACAATAGTTGTAAGCTAAGCTTTGAAAGGTACATTATCTTACCTGTACCAGAATTCGTTTGTGTGTAGATGTTTTTCTAAGATTTCTGCACGGAATATTGCAAACCTTGCAGCCATATATGTAGCTGTCAAGTGCGGATATGTAATAATGTTGTGGTTTCTCCATTTTTGGGCAGTAGAAGAGGGGGGGGGGGTGGGGGGCAAGCTCCTGGCATGAGGCGGTGCAGGTCTGGCCATTTAGTATCTGCAGCGCTTAGAGTGAAAAATAAGGTTGGTTTTCCTAGTTGGGAAATCACGTCGTTAAGTTCGTTCTTTGCATTGTGTCCAAAAAGAACCGGTGCCTCTTAGGTTGGAGCCAAACCGCATAAGGCGGTTGGCTATTTGTTCATCCGAAAGGGTTTCTAACAATGTGCGGAGATGTTTCTATTGTTGTGGGTGTGTTGTCTTCAATCTGTTGTTTTATAAAAATAGTGGAAGTGGCTTGGCTTCTATGGCGCATCATAAGATTAAGAAGGAAATAGCGGAAACGAGGATGGCTTCCAAATCGGTTGTCATGGTAGCGTAGCAGATGAAGCACGTATTCATGCATTTCAATCTCAGAGGTGCGGGCTTGTAGAAACATAGTTGTGCCCGATGGGAATAGAGTTGGGAAGGCCATCGAGAATAAACCCTCGGTTGTGTATTCATTGATGGGAACTGAACTGATTTGGGGCCATTTAACTGATGATGGGTATGGGTTTGACGTGGTTGGGCATAGGCCCTAATTTGGGCAACCTCTGTATCAATAGGTGGGAGGCTTGCAACAAATGATGTTACAAGGGTTGGGTCTAAAATAATGGGTTTAGCTTCATTTGTGTCAGTTGCTGGGGGGTTTGGGGAATTGGGTTGCTCAAGTATATGGGGTAGGGTGTTAAACATGTTAGTTGCTGGTATTGGTAAACTTGAGAGGGCGGCTTCATATATGATGACATCGCTGTAATATGGGTCATGTTGGATTTTGTAGGAAAGTGCTTTGCGGATGTGGGCTCTGTTAACAAAACATTCATAAGATTTTCCTTCCATGCCTAATCTTTTTAGGATTAAAATGTCTAGTGTTTCGGGGCGGCGGGGTAAGTACTGTATTATGGATGTAATGTCTTGGGGAAAACTAATGGTGTGGCTGGTGTACATGTATTGGCCTCCACGGGCATGGGTAACTTGTAATAGCGGGGCTACTCTAGCTATCAGCATTTCCTCTACTTGGGTTAAAATTGATAGCTCTATGGGTTGGGGCCCGGGGTCCATATTGTTCCACAAAGAGAAGCGGTGTCCTTTTTTTTCGTAGGAACACCTACGACAACTAATTCCATTTGGGGTAAGTCTTGATTGCATTCTTGGGTAGTGTTCCTTGCAAATTGAACAAATTTCACCAGGTAGGAGAGATTCTAAGCGGGCTCGGAATGTGTGTTGAATGCTGTTGAAAGGAGGCAAAGTAGGGTGTTCGTTTAGGGCAGCAAGTTGGGGTAAAGGAATGAAGTTGGGTTGTTGTTTTTTGCGGCAGGATGTGTTGAGGGTGTTTTTGTGAAGTGCATAAGTTTGGCGGCGTCTAGCATTTAGAGATTCTTTATTTTGGTTATAGTGTCAAGCGGTGTTGAGCATTTTCCATTTTTTTGATGTGTTAAGGTAATACCTACAATAAGAGAACATGGATGTAAGATTCTATAAGATATTTAACATTTGTTGTAGTTTTACTTTTAATAATAGTAATTGGTGTTAAACATATTTCCAATCTATAAAAACATAGCCTATACAGCTTATGAAAGTTCACCTGTGTTCCTCAACATATAAACAATGCAGCTCCAAATAAGAGAGCTGGAAGAACACATCACTTATGAGAGTGAAAGATATGAAAGACAATGTTTTCTTTGGTGCAAAACAAATGGCAGCAGCATTCTTCAGTTCATCCACAACATGCTTTGCTTTTTCCGTGGTTGAAATCCAACAATTGCAAAACCATTTTTAAAATTTGTTATTGTATTCGTCTGCAAGAACACTTAGGCCACCTCTCCTACCTGGGTAAACACCTTACTACGCCTGTTCAGCCTTATATTCTTTCATTTTCTCACCTTTGTTAATCTTAATCTTCAAGATTCATTTCTTAGTTGCTCTCCACAGCTGGAGTTACAGTTTTTTTAGAGTGAATTACTAAAAGATAGGATCCAAATAGTACAAGTCGTACACAGGAATATTGTGGAGCTTGGGGAAAAATCTGAATTTGGACATGATATTACTCACATATTGCTTGATGAATATAAGAGACTGCTTTAGTGCAGTCTATTATAATATAGGCGCAGAAGTAGAATGTTGTTGTGGGTATAGATTTTAATATGATTCTCCAACAATTACAGATATTGGGCACGTGATTAACTCCTTTATGACCCATAATTTGAAAGCATTTGATGGGCGTTGTCAGTGTAAGCAACCCTACTCATGTTGACGATTTTAAAAAGTGCTAAAATAGTAAAAAGGGAGGTGTTGAGCTGTATTTAAAATAGTATAGGTTAGTAAATACAATAGTCATTGGTTATAATGCATGTGTATGACAACTAATAGAATATCAAGAATTAACTGCACATGATTCGGATAATAATGAAAATTAGAACGAAAATGAGATAGAGCACCAAGTAGTTCTTGATCAACATCAATATCTTCATCACAGGAATGTTCATTGTTAGAAGTTTCTAAGGGCAATTGAATAGACTTAAATGGAAGTTTGTTATTGATAGGTATAGAGAATGGTTTGAATTTGAAATGATTATAAGTAGGAAGTGGGAGTTTAGAAAATACCAAATGATTTAACTAAAATGGTTAATTTAAATAGGGTTGGTAACCAATGGTATATTATCCTAATCAATGTTAGGAAAACATTTATTACTATTCTTGTTAATATATTTTTAGTGAGTAATTAGTAATGGGATTATTGTTGTATAGTACAACAATAATATATATGTTTTTTATACCCATGATTATTCCGGGTTCTTTCTTGTACCTATTTTCTATTTATTAGGAAAGGAGTTTGTTGTCTTTATGGCTATATAATAGCCAATGTATAATTCTAATCATAATAGAAGGGAATTCTTGTTCTGTGTACAATACCATTCTGACTGTCCCTCACGCATGTTTGGTGGTTGTGTGTTTAATAAAAAAAAGTCAAATCTTACAGTAACATTTGCTAATAGTATAGGTTAGTAAATACAATAGTCATTGGTTATAATGCATGTGTATGACAACTAATAGAATAACACACCCAATGACTGCATCATCCATGGTCACTAAGATACAAATTCATATTGTTAGGATTTTTTTGAAGGTCCTGAATCATCTTGACGAAGTCCGGTTGTTGCAGATATAATCTTGTTTTTGGGTCTGCTGTTAGTTCCGCCCACAACTCCGGTGCTTGAAATAATTTTCCAAATGGTGATACTGCACGCCGACTTTGACCTACTGCCTATGCATCAGCAAGGCCTGATTTTAATCCTTTATTAGTAGAATGAAGCTCTAAGCCTTTTTTGTATACGGAAATTTCTTCATCATATTTTCCAAGGCCAACGAATGGTGCACCGAGTCTGCTGTAACCCTTAGACCAATCAGCCTTAATTTCAACAGTTTATTCTTGCATCCTAAAGGCATTTTGCATAGGGGGTTAAGCAACTATCTTCCCCTACAGATTTGGCAGCTCTATTTCAAACCCTCTGCAGATTTGGCAGCTCTATTAGGAATAAAATGCAAAACCTAGGGCCATTATGATTTGGAATAATAGCTCAAGAAAATACCAATTGGTATATTATCCTAATCAATGCTAGGAAAACATTTATTACTGTTCTCGTTAAAAAAAATTTAGTGAGTAATTAGTAATGGGATTATTGTTGTATAGTACAACAATAATATATATGTTTGTTATACCCGTGATTATTCTGGGTTCTTTCTTGTACCTAGTTTCTATTTATTAGGAAAGGAGTTTGTTGTCTTTATGGCTATGTAATAGCCAATGTATAATTCTAATCATAATAGAAGAAAATTCTTGTCCTATGTACAATACCGTTCTGACTATCTCTCACGCACGTTTGGTGGTTGTGTATTTAATTAAAAATAGTCAAATCTTACAGTAACATTTACTTTGGCTCAGTGGTAGGCCTCCAACGTAACATTTCAGAGGTTGGGAGTTCGAATTTGTCTATCTCCCCAAGAACGTGCGTGAGAGATAGGCTCCGCTGTAAAATTTAGCTACATAGGTCTGGAGATCAGGCTTTATCTTTAAATGTACAAATTCATAAGTAAGCTGTTTTTTTTAGGAAATCCCAGAGGGTATTTTAAGAGAGGTTTTTTTTTCTAAATCACAGTTCTTCCATGTGGGCGATTAGTTTTGTTTGTGAAATTTGATTTTTTTGCAAATGCTCATTTATCATTATTTTAAAAAGAGGATAAAATGGCACGAGCTAAAATGGGGAGGAGACTTAATTTCTTTGTGATTACAATTCTAACTATAATATTTGCTAGGTAATTATAGTTTATTAAATACAAAGATGTTTTTTTTGTTTATGTGAATATTGGAAGTATCTTTTAAAATGGTTACACTAAGTATGTTGTAAGCATGGTTATAAGAATTTGTTTTATAAGCAGCAACCAGGTCTAGCTAGAATTAGTTGTACAACAATAAGAAGATGGATTGTACACAGAATACTTGTCTTCATATATACACATATATGTACAACATATTACAAACAAGTGAAGTCCTTTTTTAACAAGCGTATATATACAAAATATTTGCAATTGTTTTTTTCATTTTGTGCCATCTAGAAATGTTGCTAGCAGCTCTGTGTGATCCATGTATATATACAAAAATTTTGCGGTTTTTTTTTTCATTCTGTGCGATCTAGAAATGCTGCTAGGAGCTCTGCATGATCCAAATCTTGTTCGGTAGGAGTCATGCTATGAAATATGTAAGATAGTTGTTCCTTTCCTTTATAGGTAGATGGGCTCTTAAAGAAAATGAACCTATACGTATGAAACAACACATGTTTAATAATGTTCCACAGGTCATCTGTACTCCTTGTTGGCTCTTTCAAAGCATTAGTAGGTACCCCAAGTAGGGTTAATGCTACGTCATCAAAGGCCGTCACCCATATGGTCCCAGTTCAGTCTTCCACCATCATGTGTAGAGCATATCTATAATCACATGTAGTTGTTGGCAAGTTGCATTTGCTGTAATGCTATGTTGAATCTGGGATGGAATTTAGCTTTTTTCGGCATTGTTTATTATTAACAAGCCGTGAACATGCAGGGTAACAATAGTTTTCCATGTTGAGATGTATAATAGTTGCAACGGTAGCAATCTATTGGTTAGGACTGGGGCTGGTACAAGCATGAATATCAGCATTGTTTTTCTCCACGGCTGCTTGTGTAGTGAGCGGAGCTGTGCTGGTAGATGCCTCAGTAGTAGTTAAAAAAATTTGTAGTGATTCTATCTCCGGTACTGCTGGTGCTACAAACAGCTGGGTGGAAGGAACTGACGTTAGTGTTCTTCCCCTAAACTCTGTGGTTTTAGCTTTTCTAACAGCTAGTATTGGCATTGTGACTGCAAGCTGACCTTGTTGTGGTTGTAAGATGTTGTTTGCCTCATCAAAAAGAACTCCCCATAGGGTAATTGTTATGCAATATCCGGTGTGGTCCTTCATAGTGATTGTAGAATGTTGTGTGCTACTTCCATCTAGTCGGGTGCTTGTAGAAATACTAGAGCAAAAAGTTATTGTGCCTAAAACATCCACTGTGCCTCCTAGAGGAATTTTTTGAATAGCACTAATTGGTGTGAAGTGGAAAGCAGTTGTTGGTATGTACGCAGTAGGTTCTGTACAGATCTCTATAATAGAATCCATTTCTAGCATGATTTCCCATGGGCTGCTGGAATCCCTATAGCCTATCTTAACATATTTGAGCGTACCCTTTGAAATTGTCTAAACTGTGCCTTCCTGGATTTTTGCATGGTAAAAAGCTGCAGCTTTGCCAAAGCATGTAACGTTTATGTCATCACCAAGAGTGTCAATTACATTGAAATTGAGAATCTGGCCTTCTCCTTTTGCATTGCTGTAGTTATGTATTGTTCCTTTGCGAATGACTCTTCCTTCCAATATCCATGCCGTATGATATGGATGTAGCTTATTGATAGTTGTTGGTGCGCCAAGTGCTTTTCTTGGAGTAGTATTTGCCATTTCCGACAAGTCCTAGCACTTTATGGTTGACACTGCCATAAGTGTGTAAAAGATAAGTACCGTATACAATGGTGAAAAGTTCTATGAGAATGGCAAAAAAAATTTTAAACCTGGAATTGTGGAAGATTTCATTTTAGACTTTCTATACATGCTAGAATCCAAACAGAAAGTACATTTTGCCTAAACAGTATTTAGTTTCTTTAATGTAAAAGAGAGTAAACCATGAAAATTTTAATGAGCATGTACACAAACTTTTGAATGAAAATAACTGCTACTTAGAGTGAAGTGAATGAATTTTATGAACATATATGTTATGGTAGGGTTTAGGGGTTTACACTGACATGCTTTTCTATTTGTAACTGTCCTTAATAAAAAATGTTTGTAATATGTAAACTAACTCTGATTGGAACACACGAGGTTAGCACGACAGATAATTGATTTGTTAGGTGATTGATGAAGCTTGATCCGCCGTTATTACCTTGTAGAATTTGTATAGCAATTTACGATACGTATAGAATTAAAATAATTTGCTGTTTACTAAAGGTTTCTATTGAATTAATAGAACAAAAAGATTCTTCAATATTGTTCTCTATCTAATGTTTTTTTGCAGAGTTGGTAGTAATCTAGGAGATGTGATTCATATGGACTGCTGTAATGGGGCTGAAGATGGAAGCTCAGATAAAGTGAGATTAGAGGGGAAAGTTACAGGATTCTTGGAAATTCTTCATGCCAAATCTGGGTGAGGGTCTCCCAATAGATTTGAACAATGTTGTATGCCAATTTGTAAAGGATTATTGATGTTAGAGCAATGAAATGTAGATTGTATTTTAACTCTTCCCATAGTGGCTTCAACCTTGAATAACGTAGTAAGAGCACTGTGCTTTCCACACTCAATCAATGACTATGATAAGCTTAATGTTTTGAGCTCAACTTCAATCTGATGGTGGTTAGTCAAGGATGACACACAAAGATAAATTAATGGTCCAAGTTAAAATAAAAATTCATCTTAGCTGCTGCTTACATTTGCTAGCAAAAATTACTACTCAAATTATACATAACTATCCACAGACTTTTAGTTACAATTCTATTGTATTTTAGGAGTGACAAAGATGGGAAGAGGAATTAGAGTTCGTGTATCTATCTCTTGGGAGAAATAAAAAATGCAATTTAAGTTGGGCTTGAACAGAAAATAGTTTTAGATTCTGTTGAAGCCCCTGGTTTTGAGAAATATATCAAAAAATTGTCGTATTGTGGATAGTAATGGTTGCAGGATATGCGCAAAATGGATTTGTTTAAAATGTCTTGTAACTATTTAGAAACATTCATGTAATTGCAATTGGCAAAAAAAACCTAAAATAAATTTCTACCATGATTCAAACCAATGGTAAAGCTAGGATAAGCAATCGCATGAATAAGCAAACCACATCTATCCAACCGTAATTTACTCAATGCAGAGAAAATTCGCCTTAAGGATGTAGACTAAAGGTATCTGGGCATTACCATATGCATATAATTTTCTGTATTGAATTTAACAAAGTTGGAAATTTTGAATTGAGGGCCACTTCACTCGCACTACATTGCAAACAAAAAAGTTAGAGATCAGGATAAGATTAAAAGCAAGTAGAGGCTCTAGAGAAAGAAGGGTAGCCACTTAGATGATTGAGTGCAAACCCAATCTATCCAGCCACAATTCACTGAAGCAACACAGGGATCATCTCAAAGATGTGAACTTAAGGACTGCTAAAGTTCAAATTAAATTAAAACCCAACATTCCAATATGTTTTTTTGCCAGACCATGGTAGACACTGTTATCCAAAATTCACCCCTCAAGGTAATTTTGATAACATGCATCAAATTATTTAGTCCCAAGCAAGTAGATTGATTCAAGGCCCAAAATCATGTTTTTCGAGGTCCCCTCAGATTTTTTCTAACTCTCCCATCCAAGAAGAAATCCCAACGAGTTAGAAAAAATGGGAAAAATGTAAAAATAAGGTTGCAGGACTGTTTTGAGGCATTTCAGGTCTGAAGGGCTCGGGTCGTACCAGTTCGGGTTGAACTGAGGTTCATCGTACCAAGCTTGGGGCCAAAAAAGCAAGAAAATCAGCTAAGTCAGACATTTTTGTCCCAGGCGGTCCATGGGACAGTTGGGACATCGGGACGTGAGGGATGCGAAAAGCCGAAATGGCCGAAAGTGGAAAAAATCGTCAAGTTTTGTTTTCGCGCGGTTTGGGACATCCGGGACAAAAGTACGCGCAGGACGCGGAAAGGCAAATCAGCCAAAGGAGGAGATTTTCATCCGGGACAGTTGGGAAAAAAGTACGTGTGGGACGCGAATCGGCCGATTTTCCGAAAGATGGTCCATTTCAGGTGGTTCGGAGATATTTCTCCTAGGCAGCACGGAACAGTTAAGACAAAAGTATGCGAGGGACGCGAAAATCCAAAGTGTCGAAAGGCAAAGAAGAAAATTCAATGTTTGACCCATGAAACTTCAAATGGCCATAACTTTTGACTCCGAGCTCCAGTCAGTTAATGCTCATTCCCGTCAAATGACAGAAAATGCCTGCCAGACCCAAAATAGCTGCCCGCACTCAGAAGGCCATAACTTTTGCATTTCTCAACAAAATCACACAAAATTGGTACCTTTGGAATCGTGGCTCCGATCCTGACACATATAAATCAAGAAATTCAGATTTGATGAGAGATTGATCAATATTTTTAAGATAACGTGGCTGGGTTCAGAACAGTGTTTTATTTGGTGGTTGGGAGTGCAATTAAGAGGCATGGTCATCATTCTTTCTCTGCTGCAGCACCTGGGACAGTATGGGGAGCCTTTTGCAAGTAATATATAATCATTTTACTCCATTTAATGCCTCTTACAGGTGGTTGAAGGAAATATTTCAGGATTTCCATTTTCCCTTCTCTTTCCCTTCTCATTTTTCTATAAATTGGAGTGTTGGGCTCATTGTAAGAGGAGGTAGTTTTTGTAGCAAAGCCCTACCAAAATTGCTTTGTGAAGTAGATGTGTTACAGGCCCTTTTTTTGGACTCTTTCCATGGTGATCTAGGCCCTTATCTTGTAATAGATTGAACTGTGCATATCATGAAGCAATAAAATATAAGTTTGTGGATATATCTTCCCCTACTGTGTTTTGTTGCATTCTTCTTGCCCCTTCAACCTTGATTACAAGAATATTGTGTCTATTATTATGTTCATGAAGGGATCCATTATCCTTGTGTATGTTTGAAATATTGTTGTGAATGTGTTTTGCTAGATTATGGAGAACTGTCATCACCTCTTCTGTTGTGCACTTTGCTTTTGTATTTCATGCATTTGAAGACTATTCTCACACCCTCCTTTTCTGGTGTATCACCGCTTTAGTGTAGGATTTCATTTTATGCATTCTCTCTCCCTGGTCCCTTGGAAATTTAGATTAGAATAGTTATTTTCCCCTGCATTAGAGTAGATTGTGGCAAGTAGTTTAGGAGAAAGAACCATCTTTCTCTAGAGGTCTATCTCAAGTAGCAAGTCCTACAACTTGGAGATAGTACCCATGTTATCCAATCACACCGTGAGTTCAAGTATATGCACTTGTATAAACAGAGGGGTGTTATGATTCGGTGATAAAAGACACACTAAAGTAAATCAAAACGTGCAGAATTGAAAACCAAATTCTTTGGGATACCAAGCCAAACAATTACATTTACCTATTTACATTTTGATACGCAACGAACAATGAACCTTATTGACAAAATATATATGTGGAATTTCCTGAACCAACAAATAGATGAATGCATAATGAATTGGTTCATGTGGAAAATTATGTTAAGAGTCCAATTTGGAGCTCTCCCCTCACAATGATTATCATAATGAATAGATTCAAATGAAAAATTATGTTGTCAGTCCAATTTGGAGGTCTGCTCACAAATTATCTACATATACTATGATCTAAGGAAGTAGTAATAGTAGAATGATTGTTATCGCAGTGAGGCATATAAATGTGTCTGGTAGCTCTGTATCTGAAATACCAACACACCAAATGTGTAGCCACACTTGAAATTCTTCACATTCAATCATTTTTCCTCCATCATCCTTTGTTGTTCCACAAGACCAATCAACAGTTCACAGATTGACCCCTTCTTCTATCCTAAACTCAGATATGATACCTGGAAGATAGTCTACTTGAACAGTGGCATTGTTTTTTCCTCCCAGAAGGAATTTCAAGCCCATTGAATCTTTAATACCCTCAAGTTCCACAATGGTTTTCACTCTCATATTTTTAAAACATATATACTGTAGCATCCTCTGGGAATTCCAACAATTCCGTGGGTTGTGGCTCTTAATGGTCTTTTTCATTAAGAATCTCATCCATTATCTAGTATCTTAACCTCTTTCTGAATTCTACACTTGGGTGTTTTTTCTCATAGTCTTTCATGAATTGGTTAGAATCCAACAACATTCTTGTTGCATCTACTATCTCCTTGGCCAATCCATTATTTCTAGGTAGATCAGGTTCGAACAAGTTCTGATAAAGCATTCTCAAATCTTCCTGAACTTGATACTCAATGGCCAAATGTTTGGATTTGTGAAGCATAAAACATACCAGCTATAGGAGTGCCTCTAGTGGTTGCTTAGACATAGAGCAGTAGAACATCACTGTTTTCTTCAAGTGTGGATTATATTTGGTCCTCCTTGGTTCCTTCCCAAAGAAATCTGTTAATATTTTCATTATTGAAGGGACTCGAGAACCAGAACCCACAACCTCAATAGCTTGGATTTTATCTGCAGTAAGCTCCACTTCCAACAGAGCCCTCAAACATGGCATCCCATGAGATGACATCAGGTTGAGGCATTTCTTTCAACATTCTGAAAGCCTCATTAAGACCACCATTTTGTTGATATTCTGCTATCATTGAATTTCATTAGACCACATTCTTTGAGGTATTTGTCCAAAGCACTCCACTAGAGGACATCTAGTTGAGACATTTCTTTGAAAAGCCTTAAAGCATCATCAAGTAAATCACTTTTTTTTGAGAAATTTTGTCAAACAGTTCATGTGCCTTGTGTATTCTCTCACATTTTTCATGTACAAAAATGCTAAGTAAAATACAGTATAACCAGGACAGCCAAATGGGGAAAAAGCTTCTACTCTCCACAGTCACTGTGAAATTAGATTCAACTTGAAACACTAATTTTCATTTTTTTTGAGCCAAACCTAGAACAAACAGGACAACCAAGACACCTGAATTGGTAAAGTTCCTTTTCTGTATAAAACTCCTCGAGCCCAACTCATAACTAACCTCTTGAAACTAAGTTGCATATCTTGAAGCTCAATGGAAGATGAAGCGCACCAAACAAGGAAAAGCTGTTGTCCGGACACAGTAGCTCTTCTATAACTTTGTGATCCTTGCAACGAAGCACATGCCCTTTGCATTATGCTTTTAACATACATGTTGATAAGCTTATTGCACTTTTAACAAGCTGCATATGGAGACAGTTCATGGGATTTTTCAACAAGTCCATTTTGTGCATATCCTACAATCATGGCACTCCTTGAGATCACATCTCTTCGAGGCATTCTATCAAACACTTCATGGGCATTTTCAACAAATTCACATTGTGCATATCCTGCAATCGTGGCATTCCATGAGCCCACATTTCTTTGAGGCATTTTATCAAACAGTTCACGTGCCTTTTCTCCCAATAGCACTCCACAACCATCTCATTTTTTCTACACCTCTAGGCTTGCGTTTATTTTCCCTAGAGGTACTATTTCAGCTTATTGATTAACTTCCTTTCCTTTCCACGTCAACTTGCCTGCACCCTGATTTCTCTTGCCTAATTGTTTGTCTACTATTTTTTAATATCAATTTGAAAGCAATGCATTTGAATGTTCATCGGGGAACTGTTATATGTAAAACATTATAGGGGACATGGACGCAAACATTGAGACAACAACCAACAGTTTAAATCGTTATATAAGAAAATTAATTACCTACAATAGAAAACAAAGAAAATAAACAACAACGAACATGGAAAAATAGCAAAACATACCTGTGCACCAAAGGTTTGAAACAAGGGCGGCAGAAGCAAAATGATAACAGACAAGAATAGAAGATTTTGATTTTGGGCTATTTCAAGAGTAGGGACAGCTGCAGGCGAAAACGGACATGCAAATAACCAAAGAGCTAACACGCAAGCACTCCTCGACAGGCAGGTGAAGCAGGAGGATTTGATGACAAGCAGCAGGAAGCAGTAGAGCGTCGTCATTGGAGACCGATTTCACTATAGCCATGCCTCCGGCATAATAAATTGAAAGTCAATTTATTTTCACGATTTACTGTAAAATTGTGTTAACTACAATATTCTAATTGAATGCATTTAATAAAGAGGGCATGTATAGTTGTAACTGTTCGGCGGTAAAGTATGTTTTGTATGTGAATTCTTCAACCCCCGCATCACCTATTTATGTGGTAAGAGCATGTAGATTTTGTGTCTGTAAAGTCCATTTAATTTGCTTTCATCTCTCTTGTATTCACCATCTAACAAACATTTTCCATCTCTTTGTATTCACCATCTCACAAGCATTTTTTTCAAAGTAATTTGATTTTATCTATTTGTATTTTTGCAATCATAGTTTTTCATTTTCACATTCTTGACATTTTCTCAAAACTAACCATTGTTATTTATTTAAAATCAAATAATAAAAAATTAATTATATTGATACTTGCATTTCTTATAATCTTAAATTATGATCATCCTTTTTATTTATGGTGGTGACAATGTCTAGGTTCATGATATGAGGTGAGGAGGTTGCAATCCCTATCGAAGAGGTTTTCGTAAATGAATCAACTATGATCTATATGAATACAATTCATTACTAATTATTTCTTATAAATTTATTTAGACAATTATTGATCATTTGTTTCATGTGCTACATATTCTAACCTTATATAACTTCCTCAATGTATTTATGTGGCTATTATAGTTGTAAACTAAACAAAGTTCAATCCTTTTATTATCAGTACTTTGATTTTATGTGGTTATTCTTTTGTATTGACCATCTAACATGCTTCATTTCTCGAAGTACTTTGATTTTGTGTAGTTATTCCTTGTAATAATAGATTATAACTTTCACATTCTTATCACTTTCACCAAATCAACAATCATCGTATATTTTTCCATCAAATAATAAAAAATAAATTATATTAAACATTGTATTTTTCCGTTGTTGAATTATCATTAGTATTTCTATTTGTAGTGTTGATGCTTAAGTTCATGCAATGAAGTGGGGAAGAGGTTGGAACTCTTGAACATAGGTGTTAATATTGGAGTAGTTCTCCAAATAGTGCATAAAATAGAGAGTTGACACAATTTCAAGTCTTATTATAATCTTTACAAAATGTTTTCACAATAGTGTTGTTGAGCTTGAAATTATTGCATAGGAGCATGTCTCATGGTGTAGAAACTTGTAAGAGGGGTCTAAGTGGACAAATTAGTCCATTTTTACGAACACGTCGTCAGGAAAACTCATATGAGGGTTCTATGTGGACAAATTAGTCTTATCAACCCTTATGTTTGCAAGGAGATTAGCACTCCAATTAATCTTCATTAAAAATGTGACCAATCCTAAGGTCATTGAATCCTTTCAATAGATTGTTGAAATTTTCCATCATGTTCTATAATGTCCATGAGGGTATAGCAAGAGATTTTGATCTTCATGTTATTATATTCAGTAAATATCGTTGGATGATGATTTTTCTTATTTTTGTAAAAATTTCTCATTGGATATTGTTATCCAAAATTCACCCCTCAAGGTAATTTTGATAACATGCATCAAATTATGTAGTCCCGAGCAAGTAGATTGATTCAAGGCCCGAAATCGTGTTTTTTGGGGGCCCCTCGGCTTCTCTCTAACTCTCCCTTCCAAGAAGAAATCCCAACGAGTTAGAGAAAATGGAAAAAATGCAAAAAATAAGGTTGCAGGACCATTTTAAAGCATTTCAGGTCTGAGGGGTTCGGGTCGTACCGAGGTTCGTCGTACCAAGCTTGGGGCCGAAAATACAAAGAAAATCGGCTAAGTCAGACATTTTTGTCCCAGGCGATCCACGGGATAGTTGGGATGTCGGGAAACGAGGGACGTGAAAATTTGAAATGGCCGAGAGCAGGGAAAATCGTCAAGTTTTTGTTTCGCAAGGTTTTGGGACAGTCGGGACAAAAGTACGCGTGGGACATGAATTAGCCGATTTGGCGACAGACAGTCCATTTCGGGCGGTTCGGAGATATTTTTCCCAGGCAGTCCACAGGAAAGTTGGGATGAAAGTACGCAAGGGATGCGTGGGATGTGAAAAGGTGAAAAATCCACAAATAGGAACAAGGAAGCCTGAATCGGCTGAAGCAGGAGATTTTCGTCTGGGACAGATGGGACAAAGGCACGCGAGGGACATGTGGGACACGAAAAAGTGAAAAGGCCGCAAAAGAGAGACAAGGAAGCCCAAATCGGCCGATGTGGGAGAATTCATCTGGGACAGCTGGGACAAAGGTATGCATGGGATGCGAGGGACGCGAAAATCCAAAACGGCCGAAGGCAAAGAAGAAAAGTCAATGTTTGACCCGTGAAACCTCAAACGGCCATAACTTTTGACTCCGAGCTCCGATTTTCACAAAATTGGACTTTTTGGAACGAGCACAATGTCCTCCACACCAAAAAAGCATATTCAAGTAGATACATTTAATTAAAAGAAATATATTTTTCTCCAGTCAGTTAATGCTCATTCCCGTCAAATGATAGAAAACCCCTGCCAGACCCAAAATAGCTGCCCGCACTCAGAAGGCCATAAATTTCGCATTTATCAACAAAATCACACAAAATTGGTACCGTTGGAATCATGGCTCTGACCCCAACACACAAAAATAAAGAAATTATGGATTTGATGAGATATTGATTGATATTTTTAAGAAAATGTGGCCGGGTTCATAACAGTGTTTTATTTTGGTTGTTGGGAGTGCAATTAAGAGGCATGGTCATCTTTCTTTCTCTGCTGCAGCACCTGGGACGGTATGGGGAGCATTTTTCAAGTAATATATAATAATTTTACTCCATTTAATGACTCTTACAAGTGGTTGAAGGACAGATTTCGGGATTTCCATTTTCCCTTGTCTTTCTCTTCTCTTTTTTTGCTATAAATTGGAGTGTTGGGCTCATTGTAAAGGGGGGTAGTTTTTGTAGAAAAGCTCTGCCAAAATTACTTTATGAAGCCAATGTGTTACAGGCCCCTGTTTTGGACTCCTTGCATGGTGATCCAGGCCCTTATCTTGTAATAGATTGAACTGTGCATATCATGAAGCAATAAAATAGAAGTTTTTGGATGTATCTTCCCCTGCTGTGTTTTCTTGCATTCTTCTTGCCTCTTCAACCTTGATTACAAGAATATTGTGTCTATTATTATGTTCACACAGGGATCCATTATCATTGTGTATGTTTGAAATATTGTTGTAAATGCATTTTGCTAGATTGTGGATAATTGTCATCACCCCTTCTAGTGTGCATTTTGCTTCTTTATCTCACGCATTGGGAGACTACTCTCACACCTTCCTTTTCTGGTGTATCACCGATTTAGTGTAGGCTTTCATTTTATGCATTCTCTCTCCCTGGTCCCTTGGAAGTTTAGATTAGAATAGTTAGCTTCCCCTGGATTAGAGTAGATTGTGGTAGGTAGTTTAGGAGCAAGAAACAACTTTCTCTGGAGGTCTATCTCAAATAGCAAGTCCCATAACTTGGAGATAGTACCTATGTTATCCAATCACAATGTGATTTCAAGTATATGTGCTTGTATAAACATAGGGGTGATGTGATTTGGTGATAACAGATATCTCACAATGCTAAAGAAGCCTCAAAAACATTTTTTGGTTTGCTTACCTAGGGGGACAAAGTAAGCAATAATATGATCACCATCATAATCTCTAATGAGACATCCACCCCTAACATTACCGAGGTTGCCTTTCGAGGCCCCATAAAAATTTATCTTGACCCATCCTAGGGAAGCTTAATCTGCCTATCCTCCTTTCTCACATTCCTAGTGTTCATGGTCAAATTTTGTATCTGTATTTCTAACTTCTAGTTTTTAGCCTAGTCTAGCTCCATGCTTGATATAAACTTGTACTTATTTGAATTTAGGATAGACATGATTTCAAGTATGGATTGGCAGACCTTTTCGCATACTCTTTAAGCATGGTTTTTTCTTCATTTTAATATCCTATTGTTTCCATCCCTCCACACCTGACAAAATATATGATGTAAGGAGAATCTACAAACTATTTGAAGTTAGATAATCATAACATGACAGATCCATTATGACAATTACTCAGCTAAAGGGTCTAGTTTCACCCGTGACCCAATTAAGCTCAAAGACAAATAAAATGATATGAAAATGTATTTCAAAATTTTACACTCGATGAAAATGTGTTTAGCCAATTCACTTTCTAATCCAAACACAACACATATTGGGGAGAGTAGATCTATTTTTTTAATTTTTTCCACACTAAATACCATTTTTTAATGGCCGGCTAGAAAAAGCTAGCATTCAGGTTCAAATATTTATTCGAAATATCCTTCCAATTGAGTAAAGTTCTAGGGATGGCTAGCATTTGAATATAACCAGTATTAACACTATAGTTCCCGATGTCAATGCGGGACAAGATCAAATCATCCTCTTTACACTTATAGAAAATGCGGTATTTCAATAAGGTATGGTTCATATTTTTAAAATCTTCCCCAAAATCCTATTTTCTCCACTATAAATATATCCACTTCCATCCTTCTTCGTTTATATTATAGTATATTCTCGCCTACACACCTTATTAAAACATTAAGCTGAATGTAAATTTATTTACATGGTGTCATAATAGCTAAATGAAGATGGAAGAGCCAAGGGTCATCCGAAAAATGAATTATCCTACCATCCTCTAAATTTGATTTGCTCTTTTTTCTATGAATATCTTTACTATTGATCATTATTTTCCATTTTAACAATCCTTCAGGAATCTCATCTTTATTCAAGAACTCTTCTTTCCTAAAAATGTCTCCCATATACTTACCTCAAATTATCCTATTCCAAATAAATCTTCGTTAATATGTCTTCAACCCACCTTATCCATAACGGAATTTGTAGTGCCCACTTCCCTTCGACACTTTTTGTTATTGATTATGATACTGTCGATTATACTTATGTATATTATTGTAGCTTTTGATATGGCATCATGACGTTAGATGTTAGATATCATGGACTATTGTTGATTTTGATTCATATATGATGCATGTGGATTATTGGAGACATTTTATATTGATGTTGATATGCTGATTGACATGGTTATATGTGTGTGTGTGTGTGTTTTGGACATATGTTATTTTGTCATATTGAGTAGACCTAGATAATTGAACTAATTTTATGATCATATGGTTGTTGATGAAATTGTAAATTATGTCGTTAATTTCTTGATGATGTTTCGATTTATATATAGATGACTTTGGAGTTTTATGGTATAGTTATTTTGGATGATTTCATGTGGCCACAAGGCCAAAAGAGGCATTTGTGTTTTGTAGGTAAACATGTCACAAAAAACATGAGGGGATTGGAGACCAACCAAATTGCAATCCTAGATGAATTCAACAAGGGTCACCACAACAACGTGTATTTGTTATGTGTGTGTGTTTGAATTCATGTTAGTGGTCCCCATGGGGGTGGGAATCACATTCGAATATGACTAAGGGTGTAACGCTTGCTAAAAAAACCCACCCGAGACCCAAGAACAACCTAGGATTAGTTAAGAAAATTATGGAATAATTTATTTTTGTTTAAAAGAGTCTACAACCAGGTTACAAGAAAATAGTTGTCACTAACAAGTTCCAGAACAATTATAATCCACTAGGATATACTTTTTTCTTATTAATAATTATTATAGGTCATAAGGTCCCAAAATTTAGGGTTAGAAAGTTCAATTAGGTTCATAGGGTAATTCCTCACCATACCCACTCCCTAACAGGCTTTAAAGATTCAACCTGATTTTTCTCAAAATTAATGCATTCAAAAATTCTCTAAATCATTTTCATTGGCTAGGAAATTTCCCCACCTTTCCAGTGATATACAAAAATCCTCCTAACTCCTTATATTTCTCTAGTTATGGGCCGGCAGGCCTTGGGGTGAAAATTTTTCCCAAGAGCGGGCCTGCGGGCCTAGGGGAGAAAATTTGCCCCAAGGGCAGGTCTGTGGGCCATGGCGAGAAAATTTTCCCCAAGGGTGGGTTTGCAGGCCGTGGGGAGAAATATTTCTCAGAGGATTAGTTGGGTCAGCAGTGCGGCAAGAGATAATTTGGCAATTTCTCGTGCGGGGTTAAAAGTCAACTTTGCGCCCGTGCTCCTGCGAGCCCGCAAGGGACACGTGGCACCTCCTAAGCCATGCAGGGAAAGAGGGGCGGAGGGGATAAAAGAGTTTTAGTGCCCTAAAGGGAAAAAAGTAAAAAGGAACCCGCTCCTCCGTCGATGCCTCGCGACGCCATGTGGCAACCTCTGATTGGCTGCAGGGCGACGGGGCAGCGGGCAAAATTTAGAAAATTTTCTTAAAATTTTATGAAACACTAAAGGTAAAAAGGGATCCACTCCTCTACCGATGCCTCACGATGCCAAGTGGCATCTCCTGATTGGCTGTAGGTCTGCAGGGTGGCGGAGAAAATGTAGAAAATTTTCCCAAAACTTTTCTGAAGTATGAAGGGAAAAATTCGAGACCACAAGCCCACTATGGAAATTTTCCCAATTTATTTTTTGACGCCAAGTGAAGAAAAACTTCAGAAGGCCATAAATATTGATAGAGAGCTCAGTTTTGGGCAAACAAGAACTTTCTGGTAAGCTCTTGACGTCCTCTTTACTCATGAATAATTAAACTTTGATTTTGATAAAGTTTAAGGGGTCAATTTCATGAAAACGTTCTGCAGGATTTTACAGTGCAAACTGGTAAATTTTAACTTATAAAACTTTTTTTCAAATTTTTCGTTCTTTCTCCTTTAACATGTCAAACAGACATGGAGGTTCGCATTAGGAAATTTTTAGGATATATTGCAAGCATAAAATTGTTGGATTGATTTGCATTTCAAAAATACAAGTTTCTTTTTACATCAAAAAGCCTGCAAATTTTCCTTGGCTCGATTGGAAGGTTTTCAAGACATTTCCTTAAGTGTTTTTAGTTTGGTTTGGTAACATTTTGGCCTCATTAAGTCCAATTGATTATTTTATTTTCCTTTAATCTATTTTCACGGTTATTTGAACATTTGATAAAGGAATTTTACAAAGTATACAGTGAATTGAAAGAAGTGTACACATTTCCATAACAGAGATTAACTATCTCTTTTTCCATGAAATAAAATATTGAATTCATTCCAGGTTGGTCTTAAATAGTTTTCTTTCCTTCAATCAAACATTAAAACAAGAATATATTCTATTATTTCCAAAATAATATATTTTAAACATGGCAGAATAATACATTTTCTTCTCACGTGTTTCACTTTTCCACTTTCCAAAAAATAGAAAACAGAGTATAACTCTTTTACATTTTGAATTTCAACTTTCATTGTTAATACAAAGTATCTTTGCATTACAATTAATATACAGATCATCCACTTCAAAGTGGGAAAGTGCTATAATAAGATTTCATTTCATAAGGGATTTTCAAACTGTCTTTTTCTCAGCTCAAGAACAAAAACATGCATATTTCTCATTCTTTCAATTTTATCACAACAACAGCAGGGGAAAAGTAAAGATCTCCACCCAACCAAGACATCCAATGAAAAGGAGAATCCATCATTCTTCATTGGCCCTTGAGCCCCAACCACAATGTAATAAAAGATGTGATCCAACTCATGACAACAATAGGCTTCCACAAACACACAAGCAACACTTTCACAATAAAAACATAGTCTATAACAAAATGTAGTTTATAACTACATTAAAGTATGACAACCAATACTAAGGATTCCTCAAGCAAGCCAAAGGAGTAAGAAACTATTGGGGATACTTCTTATGCCTCCTAAAAGGGGAAATGAGTATCACCACCTGAATTACAAACCACCAAAATATAGTATATCAAAGCTCTGACATTCCTTATGCCTCCCCCAAGTACCCCTTATTACTCACATTTCCTTATGTCTCCCCAACCTATTATGACACCCCATAACGAGTAAAGAAATGCAATCTATTTCTCTATAAGGTGGAACCCAAATCCCAACTCCTTCCACCCTTATACTTGCCTAAAACACACTTGTGCCTCCCAAAAAATAAACCCCATAGTCTTCTCCTACATCATTCATAGGTCATCTAACCAACAACTAGCAAACATGCCAAAACATTCATACATTAATATATACATTCATAAAATAAAATCATTTCAAGATCCAAGCTCCTACCTCTCTATGATGGAGTTGTTCTAAGTTCCAAAACAACAAGTTTTATCCCAATGCAAGCAATCCAAATCAGTGAAGTACAAGCATGCAACAATCTTCCAAAAACTTCTTCAAAGCAAGAGCCCCCAAAACAACAAGGAATTTACCCAACAATAATATCTCCAAAATGAAGCAATCCCAAAACAAGGCAAGGAATTCAAATTTAATAGAAGAGGGAAGGGAAGAGAATGAGGTGGGTCCATGTAGGATGTCACATCACACATCCTCAATTCCAACCCCCAAATTCAACTTCATTCTCCAATGCATAAGAAATAGGTGGGTGAATAATATGACAGTTTACTTACACACTCAAATCCAACTCACACCCTAAAGGATTAAAATTAAATTATGTAAGAAAAGTACAATTAGAGCCTACAATCTGCCTTCTCAAAAAGTATTATAAAAATCTAATATCAACTCTCCAACCATAGGTATGATATGTAATTAAATTTAAGAGGTAAGGGACAAGTTTAACTTTTCTCACAAGCCTCCAAGGATAATTTCAAATTTTCAAGGTGGTGGAGTGTTTCACACTCAAAAGTTAGCTTACACATCTCTTACAACACATTAATTCAAGGCCAATAACTCTGTTAATTACTTTCTTATGATATATTTTATTTATTTATTTCAACAATATGATTACTCACAATATTTGCACACCATTTACTAATTAATGAAAGGATAAAAGCACCACAAGATATACACATGCAAACATAAACAAAGGGAACAAAAAAAAAATACATAAAACCCCTTGGTCACATTTAAAGGTGATCCCCCATGGGAATCACTAACATACACAAAAATGCACAAACAAATACTAGTTGTCATGGTGACCTTGTTGAATTCATCTAGAATTTCAATGTGGTTGGTCTCTAATCTCCTGATGTTTGTTGTGATATTTTAACCTGTAAAAAATAAATACTTCCTTTGGCCTCGTGGCCATATCTGAACATCTAAAATAATATAAATATAATTCCAAAAATCATCTAGATATATGAATGACAACAACATCAAAGCAATCTAAAAATATCATTTACAGTTTTATCAACAACTATATCATCATCCAATAATTTCCATTTATAGGTCTTCTCACAATGCCCAAATATCACATGTCTAAACAACATCTATAATATAATCATGTCAAACAGTATATCATCATCAACATATAAATTGTCTCTAATAATCATCATGCATCAAAACTGAATCAAGTCAATAATAATCCATGATCTAACATCTATCATCATACTATAATTAGGTCCATAATCATGTCCATAATATAATCAACAATATCATGATTAGTATCAAAAAGGTGTCAAAGGGAAGTTGGCACTACAAAGGGGTTATGTGTATTCTTTTATTTAATTTCTTTTGTTCAAATTTAGTATGTGGATTTTAGTAATGTATTTTCCGCTTTATTATTTATTTTTATTTGTGTCTAGATTAGTGAGTAATCATATTGTTAAATAAATTAAAATGGGTCAAAAGAATGCATTTATTAGAGCTGATGGCTCTTGGATTATGTGTTGTAAGTAATGTGCAAGTAACTTTGAGTGTGAAACACTCCACCTTCCTTTTGAAATTCATATCTGTCATTAGGGGCTGATTTTAGCGGCTTGTGGGACAAGTTAAACTTGTCCCTCACCTCTTAAATTGTTACACCAACCCTACCTATGGGTTGGGAAGTCAAAATTAACATTAAAAAATAATGGGTAACATATCCACAATTTATCTGAATTTTGATTGTGGGTATCTTTTTTAAAATTGTGAATCCAATTTTGTAGACTCCACCCACAATTTTTTTGTGAAAGTCTTAAATGTGACAAATATTGTGATAAAATCCATAATGAAAATAGTGAAAATTCCCCAATTTAATAGTTGTATCACTAGTGACAATTTGAATATTGTTATATATTTACAATTAAAAAATATAACAAATTTTACAATTCCAAAATTTCTTTAGATCCATAAATTCAAAATTGTGATATGAATCTCAATAATAAAAAATGGTTTTGATCCAAAATAATCTTTAAATTGTAAATATTTCTGACATTTTTTCAAAAATTATTAAATTAAATTAAATCTACAAATAAACTGTAATATATATTTCTTTTAATAATTATTCATCCATTATATAATATATTTCAATTATTTTATATAATTTAAACATATTAACATAATCAAATCTACATAATATTTTTGTTGCATGTGAACATGCAAAAGTTAGATACATAAAATTCATAAAACATAATAATATTGAAATATTTAGCTCTACACAATATTTTAAATAGCTTTATTTTTAATAGGAAATTAAAATATTTCCATCTTACAAAATAAAAAATATTTATTAATAAAAATAAAACATCAATTTTTTAAAAAATACTAAACTTTAAAACATATTATTAAATCACAATAATTTATAATATTGTAAAAAAACAAAAATTCAATAAAATATATTTTTTGTTTTAAAATTCAACTTCGATTTTGTAAATGCCTATAAAATTTGAATGTTTAACACAATTATACAATGATTTTATTTTATCACTACTTTAAAAAAAAAAAATTCTTTAAATTTTTTCTCTCAGTTAAAAACATAATTTTTTCTATTATTAAATGAAACTAAAAATATGAATATAATATTAAAATACTAGTAAAATAATAATATACTCATTAACATATTAACTATATAGAATAGTAGAAATATTGGACAAAATCTAATTCCATAAAACAAATTGAAAAAATTTGCTTTCCTCTTTTTTGTGTGGAACCAAAAACTAATTTTACAAAAAGTAAATTCCACCCATCCAAAAATGTATTAAAGTAAAAACAAATTTATGTTTTAAAATATGAACCCTTCGTAATAGGAAATATTTAAAACCCTAACAACTAATTAAAAGTTAGGGGAGTTTAGGGGAGTGTGATAGAGGTTAAAAAAGTAGAATATAATGAATTTTGACACTCTGCTCAATTTACCCAAATGTTCTTTCCTCTATTTGATTTTTACAATGCGCTGTGAAGATATTCTTAGAAATGGATATTAAAGCAGTAACTTCTTGGAATAGCTGCATATGCTCCAGATTTAAGCATCCTCACTATTCACGATGCAATTTCGATCTTAAAAATAAAAAGTAAATTTGCATGCAAAATTTAAAGAAATATTCTATATAAATTTAAATTGAGGAAGTAAATGAACAATATTATGTATGCAATCATGCTCTTACAATATATGAAAAGCCACCAAGATTTGGGATTGTCGAGGGAGAAGAAACTATATAAATTGTGAAAAATCTGGGAATAAGTTGTAAAATATGAAGAAATGGGATGGTTCTAAAAGTGTTGGATACTATTCAATGCATAATATAGACATTGAGAGAAGATCTACATATCCCCTATGAACACTATGATCTAGATCTACCAAGCCCTCACGAGTACCATGATTTATATGTGTAAAGGACACTCTATCTTTACAACAAAGGCAAATTTATTATATAACCTGTTTGGTCTTCTTTTCCAAAAACAATGACAAGGCCATGAATCTTCTACAGATCTAATCAACTATTTAAAAAGGGAACTCAGAAAGTTTTAAATAGAAATCCTAAATGTTGTTGTAACCCTAAATCATGCTTAAACCCCACATAACTGCTAAGTAATCTATGCTGCTCTCCACCAATCCCAAATAACATCGAGTCATCCAAGTTTCTCTCCAATTTTACAACTGCTCCAGAATTTAGTCTATAAACTGTTTTGATGAATTTATGGTATTTCACAGTTAGACAGATTTATTATTCCCAACCGTTTAATTTCCTAATAAATTTGTACAATTATGGTTTATGTACCCCTTTTTTATTTTAATAAATACAAAGCGTGTAAAATCCACATTGTATTTTATCATTCAAGTTTCATACTTGTATATTCAAGAAATATTTATTAAATATATTTTTAATTATTATAATTTTAATATTTATTCAATGAAACTATTACTTATTATAATAATAACCTAAAATTTATTAGGAATTATAATACATTTTATTTAAGTTGTACATTTTACTATTTAAATTTTATTTAATTAATTTTTACCTTTACTAAGGATAGGCATTTAAAATATTAATGAAAACTAGCAATGTAAATTATTGACTAAAAAAATTACAAGGAAACGTATATTATTTAGTACATGAATTTAAAGGTTACAAGTAATATAATATGTTTATTATATTTCATCATTATAATTTATTTGAAGTAAAACAATTTTGTAGATTTTCATGATTATATAAACATAAAAGTGTACTTTTGGTCAAAATAATAATAATTTTATATTATTTTTGGGTGTGGCTTGTATTAAAAAATGTTTTTTTAGGGTGTTGGCATAATTGTATTTTAAATTCATTTGAAATGTCAATAATGGGTGTGATTATATGAATTTTCCATATTAAAATTGATATAGTGTAAATAATTCACAATTTCATATTCAATTAATATGATATTGTAAAACATCCCTAAAATTTCATCAAATCACAAAGTTATTGTGAATAATCTACAAATCTTTCACAATATTCATTTTTTTTGGATAACCTTGTGGATAAAGGGGCTCATGTCTAGTAGTGTAGGCCTTATTATGTATTTTGGGAAGGCAAGTTGTAATTTTTTATTGCACCTTCTTTCATGAAATTAATTTTGGTCCTTAAGGGGCTGTCAGCTTGGATTGTGTGTGTAAATAAAATGTCATTTTATTCACCCACTTATTAATTGTGCCTTGGAGTTTGAAGTGGACTTGTGAGGTGGAAGTTGAGGATGAGTGATGTGGCATCCTACATGGACCCACCTCATCCTCATATCTCCCTTTTATATTCATTCAAATTCTTTTTTTGTTTTGGGGGTTACTTCAGGGGGTTACTTCATGTTGGTTTTGTGCTCTTGCAATTAGAGAGAGTTAGAGGATTTTGGATGCTTGTGGATTTATTGGTGCTTTGAGACTGTTTGGATTTGAAGAAGCTTATTTTTGAAATTTTGGATCAAGCTCTATCATGGAGAGGTAGGATCTTGACTCTTTTAAAATGTGTTCTTTTTATTTTATGCATATGTGAATGTTGTTGAGTGTTTGGTATGTTTGTTGGTTGGTTGGGTAGCTTGTCTAGGTGTGGTGTAGGAGAAGACTATGGGGATATTTTTTGGGGAGGTATAAGAGTTGTGGGGAGGCATAAGAGTTATTTGTGGAGGGATTTTTGGTTGGGTGTTTCACGTTGAACAAGAAATATCCTGTATTTCTTACTTTTGGGGGAGGCATAAGAGAATGGGGAGGCATAAGAGGTACTTGGGGGAGACATAAGAGTATGTAGGGATGTGAGATTAATATTTTGGCGGGTTTTTAAGGTGGTCACCCATTCCCCATTGGGAGATATAAGTAACTTCCTCTATATATCTTGCTCTATTGGCTGTTGTGTGATAAGTCCTTGTATATTTTGTTATTGTCCTTCTTGTGACTAAAACTGCATTTTATTTTGGACTTTGATATGCTTATGAAATCTATTTTTTGTTGTGGAATCTTGTCTTTTTTCCATGATTTGAATCCATTTCCTATTGTAATGTTGTTGGGGCTCGGGGTACAATGAGATGTATGACTTCTCCACTTCATTGAAATTCTTGGTTGGGTGGAGAGCATTGCCTCTCCCCCTTTTCTTTGTTAATGTGACCAAAGGAAATCTGACAGATCTCTCTTGTTGTCATTTATTAGAGTTGTGTATGAAGACAAATATTACAGTTCTCGTTGGGTTCCGTTATTGTGAAATTCCCCACTTTAAGTGTATGGCATTGTAATATTAATTGTGGTGAAAAGATGCTCTATTTTGGATATGAAGTTACATTCGAATGAGAAAGAGTTATTTTGTAAGTTGTCTTTTGGTGAACAAAAAAGAAGTTGTAAATGAAATTATTTCAATTTAATAGAAGTTGATTTACTTTATACAAAATGGAGTTGCTCCTGCTTGGAAATCTGTTGATTGAAATACTTTTGCAGAATCTTTGTTTGAAGGCTGGAAAAGTTTGTGTTAGGAAATATTACCTTCCACTTTATTACTTGAAAGAAACGTTTTGAATATAGAACTACATTCTTGATCTCCACACATTGATTAAAGGAAAGTTTAACATTGTAAAATTGGAATGGAATGAACTTAAATATTTAAAGTATGGAAAATGAAATAGATAAATTTCCACTTTGAAATACGTAGATCTCTGTTACATTGTTTTCAACCTGCAAGAAATATTAGAAAACATATAAAGTACCCTGCAACAATGAAAGATAAATTGAAACATTAATACCAGCTAAGGAAGATGAAAAACCACATCTTAGATTAGTTTTTTTTGCCCCTGAAATTTACTTAGAACTTTCTTAATTGAGCTAGAGGTACGAAAATGCCTTTAAAGAGAAAAGAGGAAGGAAATAAATTAGTTTTGAAATCCCAACCATAGTCAATTAATCCTTGAAAACTCGTCCAATTCCTATCAAGTGAAACTCTACATGTTGGTTTGGCATGTTGGAGAAGGAAAAATAGTGGATTAAATTAAATCTGGTAGCTAAAAAGTTCAGTTCACATTTCTATGGAAGGAAATATTTTTTCCTAAATTTCACCAATGTAAGTTTGTTGAAAACAATATTTTTTACTTCTTATGCAAAGAGGAGTTCGATCCCTTTCTAAAAAGTCCTTATTTGCTCAAATCCGAGCTTCCACTCACAATTTATGGCCTTCTGAAGTTTTTACTTCATTTGGTTTTTAAAAAAAAACTAACTGTCAAAAAGGAAATTTTTGTAAATCAGATCCACAAGCCCAAAAATTACTTAGGTAACTTTTTTCAAAAATGCAAAAGGTCACAAGTTCTCTCGCGGCTCCACAAGCCCAATTTTTCCCCTTGGCAAAAAAAAAATACTTCCGTAGGTTCACGGGCCCCCAACTTCAAACTTTACCTTTTTTAAAATAATAAAAAAAATTGGCAAAAAATCTTAAGGCTCCCCGCCGGTCCGCTTTCCGCTTGTAGTTTTGGGCCAGACACGTGGCATCTCTAGGTATCGGTAGAGGCACGAATGTTTTAAAACCTTTTCGCCCTTTCAACAAAAAGAATTAAAATACAAATTACCTCTAATGACCCGCCTTCCCGTGTTGGCTTAAAAATGTCTCACATGTCCCTTGCTGCTTGGGGAAACTTTTCTTTGTTTAGCGCGAAGCCCCGCCACAGACTCCCTGGCACGCGGGTGTAACTTGTGCTTTTGTCAAAAGTGCAAAGTTCCAAATTACTTCCCCTACTCTTCCAGTCGTAACCTTCCTCGGGTGAAAATCCTTCCCTAGGCACGCAGGCCCACCTTTGGGCAAAATTTCTTCCCCAGGCCCGTAGGCCCGCCTTTGGGAAAAATTTCCTCCCCAAGCCTGCCAACCTGTAACTTAAGAAATATGAGTTAGGATGACTTATTTATATCATTGGAAAGGGAAAGAAATGTCCTATCTAATGGAAATGTTTGCAAGAAACCTTAAGTGTGTTAAATATGTGAAAAATCAGGTTGAAGTACAAAAGATGAGTCTCAGAGTGGATAAGTGGGAAATTACCCCTTTTTAACTTAAATGTTTAACTCTAAAGCATGGGTTGACTTGTTAAGGAGTTATGCTAGGGGATAATATAATGTTATTCTACCCCATGTAAATAATAACCTTGGTTATTATTTAGACCTAGTGAAATTAAAAACCTTGGGAATTTAATTGCTTTGGCCCCTTTGACCCTCTAAAATTAATTAAAGAATATTTAACTATAGTATTAATTTAATTATTTATTAAATTAACACCTAAGACAAATTTTACTAAATTTGGATTAATTATAATCATTAATTTTGTAATGTGGATCTAATATTTTTCAGAATAGGAAAATTTCATTTATTAAATTATAATTGACTTTGAATCTTTACCTAGTAGTGGTCATGTTTTTCAAAGAACAAAAATTATTCCATAATTTTTATATTTAAAGTTAGGTTGTTCTTGGGTCTCGAGTGGTCATTTTAACAAGTGTCACACTTGGTATCAGAGCCGTGGGTTCAAAGGTTAGAGCCTTGGGCACACCTGAAAAATTGAGACATGAACACTAAACCTAATGTAATATTAAACCTAGCAAACTTTTAAATCTAGAAAACAACTTCGTTTGAAAATTGCATATTTTAGTAAACATGGACAACTGAATAAAACCTATAATAATGAACTAACTCTCACCTTGGTCTGTGCAGGAGGTGTGGATAAGACAAGGGGTCCTTTCACATAGACCTAAACTTGCCACCTCTAGATCATACTATTGCAGCCATCCTACCTCAGATTTTATAGAGCTTCAAGATATTAATGTCACTTTACGCTGAGGGTCCGTAGGAGGACACTTAGCTAGACATGATAGGGAGCCATTCATTAAGGCTCATGCATCTCCTCGACACAGCGAGGAGCATAGAGGAGAGAACTCTTGCATGGAGTCAAGAAGAGAAGAGTCACTACAAAGGGGATAGGGAGACCAGATTTCTAGACACATGGATATATCTCAGATCCCTAGGCATAGAGATGAGCATGTAGAGAGGCCTACGGGTCGCCAAAATACAACTGCAGATCATATCAAGGAGATCCTAAAGCTATGACCATCTCACTATTCTGGGGATATAGGTGGGCTTCAGGAAGAAGGCTAGTTGGTGAGCTTGAGCGGGTGCTTCAAGCTCTACCCTTGTACTAACAACATGAAATATCACATTGCGATCCAGCTTCTTAGGGATGGAGTAGGTGTCTGGTGGAGGACTGAGGAGTAGAAGCTGCATGTTGATTCAAAGATGGTTACCTAGGAGCTATTTGAGGAGTGTTTCAAGATCAAGTACTTATGATGGAGGTTCATACATCATAGGATAGATGAGTTTCACGACCTCCGAAATGCATCTTTGACAGTGGATGAGTATGAGAGTTGATTTATGGATCTACTCGAGTATGTGGACTACATGCAGGATGAGCTGGTACGAATCCATAGGTTCATCTGGGGCCTGAATGTAGATTTGGGTGGTGTGGTGTGTATCCATTGTTCACAGACAATAGATAAGGTCATTGAGAGGGCCTATATAGTAGAGGAGACCTGGGTGAAGACACAGTAGGCAAAAGATAAGGTGTGGAGCCACATCCAATAGATGTAGGAAAACAGGTCGAGAAGGTCAGCTCCTCCTTCTCATGGTGGATCGGGTTCAGGACAGTCATCTTTTAGACCGCAGTAGCAGTAGCAGTAGACCCACCCACCATATAGGCTTCCACATAGATTCAATGCACATAGGTTCAGAGTATGGGGCCTCCTTCTAGGGGTACCATTAGGACATAGGGTGTACTGAGATCTCAGTCAATAGAAATTTGATAACAGAGACCTCAGTAGTCCGTACCTGGATCATCAAGATCCATAGCATAGAACTCTAGAGTATCGAATGGAGCTACTACTCATGGGAGAGGACTGAGTAGTTATTATGGTTTTGATGTTGATGGACATTTTTAGAAAGAGTTCCCAAAAAACCCTAGTGACAAGGGTAATACACAGATCTCAGAGCCTACTATTGGTGATATGGGGTGTGGTCATTGGATCTATGCAGTAGTCGAGAACCACCAAGCCGACCACTAGAGTAACGTGATTGAGACAACATGTAGCATTAGTGGTGTTCCTACCTCCATTCTATTTGATTCTGATTCTTTTATTGCACCATCTTTGGTAGAGTGATGCAGGTAGGTGGAAATTAGGTAGGGTCTTAGTTGGGACTTCGAGATGGCTTTTGGAGATAAAATATATGTAGAATCCTTAGTTAAGGAGTGTGTAGTGGATTTGGGACCCTTCATGACTACCTCAGATCTATGTGTCCTTCCATTGGGTTAGTACGGAGTCATCTTGGGCATGGGCTATTTGTCTACACATAAAGCCAGCGTGGATTGTTACCATAAGATTATATGATGTGCAGATGATCTAGGAGTTGATTCAATGATAGCAGGGGTTAGGAAACCTATTTCCATTCACACCATCTCCACCATGTAGCTTAAGTGGTGTGTGTAATGGGTTTGTCAGATGTACGCTATCACAGTTAGTGATCGATCAAAGGATGAGTCTAGTGGACCATCTCTTAGAGTACTTACGTAATCTTTGGGCTGGTATTTGTGTTGTCCATCTCTACAAGTATACGGGACAATTATTTTTTTATGTTCTCACCAAAAACCTGAGATAAACAAGGGACTTGTGTTCTTTGGTTAAATCATGTATGAAACCAACTTCATTCATGTTCAAAAATAATAAATTGAAAGAAGATGAAAATAAAAAATAGGCTAAATTAGTACCTTGCCAGTAGAAGAGTCTATTACTGCACCATGTAAATGTTTCTTTTTCTTTATCTTCTTTGCATTCTTACATTCTCTAATAGGCTTTAGTGCCAAGCTAGAATGTGATGGAGCTTCCTCTAAAAATTTTCCAATTAGAGGGAGGTAATCCTTCTCTATTTTATTGTAAAACTTCTTGGAAGACTTGAATAAGTCTAATCCCGATGTTTTATTCATTAGCTTCAGCTATTGTTGATCACTATCAGAATAAAAATCACTGGTATGAGATGAATATGAATCTTATGTTTGTTTATCTGTAGAATGATCTTTACTATCCTGAAGTAGCAATTGAATAAAGGCTTTCTTAACTTTCATTGTAGTGGCTCCTTTTTAATGACATGACCCTGATACCATAGGATATTCGAGCTCTAGAAGAGATAATTCTTATGTAGATATTTTCCTTTCTTTAGGAGCATAAATCAACCCAGCTACGTGCTGAAAAATATTCTTTCTAAAAGATTCGGTAGCGTTTATATATATATCATGTACATTGTAACCCTCTTGCATAGGAAAAGTGGAAGAGCTCCTTGAAGCTCAACAATCATTGTAACTCTAAAGATCTAGAGATTGTGGAACAATTACATATTGGTGTTTTTCCTTAGAATTTCTTGCTTTGTAAGGACTTGTTGACCAAAATAAGCTCACACTTATTTTGGGTCAACCGACACTATTTCCCCCCTTTTGTTCTTCAATCTGAATTTTTACATATTTCAAACACTTAAGACCCCATGAAAGGATTTCCATCAGATAGGAAATTTCTTCCCCTTTCCAGACATATAAAGAAGTCATTCTAACTCGTATTTTGCAAATGACGGGCCGGTGGGCTTGGGAAGGATTTTTGCCAAAAGCAGGCCAACGGGCCTAGGGAAGAATTTTTTCCAATGGAAATTACGGACTGGTGGGGCGGCGGGAGACATATTTTCATTTTTTCACTTTTCACAAAAAGACACAAGTATAATTGAGGGGCACGAGAAGGATTACTTTTTGTAAAGTGGAAAAAGTGGAATGACGAGACTTAGGATGTCTTTTTGCCCTAAAATGGGAAAGTGCGGACCGGCGGGCGCGAGGATGAATTTTTTCCAAAAGTAGTTTTGTGGGGCCACGGGGAAATTTTTTCCCAAGTGTAAATGTTGGTCAGTGGGTCTGCAGGGGACTTTGAAAATTTTCTACTTTTCACAAATGGCGCAGTTTTCAAATGTTGGCCCGTGATCCCGTGGGATCTCATCGACCGTTGAAAAGTCATAGACCCACAGAGGGTGACACATGCCTCATCAGCACAAATCCAAAGATAGAATCCAAAATTGAGACCCCAAATAAGCGTCAAGCTTCCACGTGTCCCAGGTCCAAAAAGGGATAGAGTCGACGATTAAAAAGTCAAAACAGGGTAGCGCTGGTGGAAGGTGACATGTGTCAACTCATGGAAACTTCAAAGACCAACTCCAAAGGTGGATCCCTAAACAAGCGCAGGCTCGCCATGTGTCCTAGGTCCAAAGAGGGGACAAAGCTAGCCATTTAAATTGACTAAGTATAAGAGTGTCAGTGGAAGCCTCCACGTGTCTGATTGGTGTAACACCAAGGCTGGGTCCAACATAGTTCCCAAACATGCATAGAATCTCCACATGTCTTGGGCCCAATAGAAGTCAAACAGATCAAGGCCCAAATCGGATAAGTATAGAGAGCCAATAGATGGTGCCACATGTCACACCAACACAAATTCAAGGGCGCGACCCAAAGCAGAGACTCAAATAAGTGTTGGCGCCACACATGTCTAGAGCCCAAAAAGGTAAAGGTGGTCATTGAAAATTCCAAACAAAGGTAGGTCAGCACAAGGAGCCAGGTGTCAGCACGACGTAACTTCATAAGTAAAATTTGGAGCGGGTTCCCAAATATGCGCTAGGCCTCCACATGTTTATGGTCAGACGTATGGCCCCGCCAAGCAAAAGGGACTTAACCAAAACACAAAGAAATAGGGAAAAGTTGTAGAAAGAGCCACATGTCTCTTTGGCACAATTTCAAAGGCACGGCCCAAAAGGTAGATCCCAAGTAAGCGCCAATCCACCACGTGTCACAGAGTCCAAAGGGGTAATGTCTACCATGGAAAATTCCAAAATCCTATGGATTTCTCCACGTGTCTCGTCCACGCAACTTCAAATGAAAAATTTGGGGGCGGTTTCAAAACAAGCGTGAAGCCTCCACGATTCTAGGGTCAGACACAATGTCTTCACCAACAGGAGGGACTCAGGAAAAATATAGAGGAAACCATGGATCCCACAGAAGTTTCCACATGTCAGTCTGGTATGATTTAAAGAGCAAAAGGAAGGAGTAGAATCTTCAAGATGCACAAGGATGCCATGTGGACCTGGTACGGATAGACTCTTTTAAATATTGCACGCCCGCGACCTTGATCTTCAGAAAAACACATCTTTCGATTAGAAACTCAGATTTGTGCAGGAGAGGAATTTTTCAGAAATATCTCAGCGCCGGCTTCTCACCTACCTCCATTAATGTTTCAGCCGCTAATTTCATGGGTTTTCAAGTCTCTCACTTGCCGCCATCATGAAGAATGGGGATCTTTCTTGTTTAGTAAGGGACAACGATGGAGGCATGGGTCTAGCAGTAAATCCCATCACTATTAAAAGTGGATTTCAATGCTTTCTAGAGAGGTTGGAGTATGTAGAATTCAACGCATTACAAGGTTGGTTGAAACATATTTTTATTTTCCTCTCTCTCTTTCTCTCTCATTCTTCTATATATTGTAAAAGAGGGGAATTTTAAAAGGGTTAGTCATTGTTTCTCTTCTGCCCACCTCTCTCTTTCTTCCTTATGGTAGAATGTGGAGTCTAAGCCTTCTCTCATGGCTTTGTAATGGAATTTCCTTGCCCCTTGTCCATTTATTATTTACCGTGTAACTTATGGAGCAATAAAATCTATTTCGTGATGCATCTCTCCATCCTTAGCTCATTTTATTATCTCTTCTTACCTATCATTGTTGCAGGTTATACTGAGCATACTCTGATGTTTATTGCAGGATGTGGGAGCTGTGTTTAATGGGTCTTGAAGTGGTGTTCCATGTGACATTCATATTCGGTTTGTGGTGCATCTTGTCCACCCCCTCCATTGTTCACCTCTCTCCACTTCAGGCAGTCGGATCTGTGATCAACCACTTCCTTTTATGGGGTATCACCACTTAGTGTAGGATCTCTTTCACTCTCTCTCTCTCTCCCTGTCTCCTTGGAATGGTTAGATTAGGATTAGATTAGTTTTCCTGCACAGGAGTAGCTTGTGGTAGGTAGATAAGGAAGCAGGAACCAACCTTCTTTGGAGGTCCATCTCAAGTTTTGCAAGTCCTAAAGCTTGAGAGATGGTCCAATGTTATGAAATCACACTGAATTCCCCATTTCATAATCATGCCATTCAGGGGTGCTCCGATTCCACACTAACATGACTTAAGATGAGGCGAGATAATGCATTTATGACCTATTTCATAGGATACTTCTCTTTTCTTTGGGCTAGAAAATCCTTCAACATGCTTTGGTCCTCTTTGAACTCCACCACCGACCACTTTATTTGTTTCTTATTCAAGGATTTTGGCAATGCTCATAAGGCATCATCGTGTTGAGTGGTAACAATATATGAGAGATAGGGAATAGGACTGCCTCTCAATAACACATCCCTGGTGCTATGCTCTTAACCTATTGCTTGTATTAGGATATGAGTAGCCGACTTGTGGCTTACCATATCATTTTATTGTATCATTTATACTTTTTCATGCTTAATAGGTTGGCCTTGGTGATGGCCATAGCGTATGAATAGTATATATAGGGGATTGTAGGTAGTAGTTCATTATCATTTTAGCATTTGAGTCTTATTATATGGTTTGGAGCTTGCCCCCTCGAAGTGGTGAAGCTATTATAATTGCATATTGAGATCATTATTCTAAAATATTATGTTATATGGTGTTCTATTTCTACTCATAATCTAAATTATACTAGTAATTTCATTTCAAGTGGTATCAAAAATGTGATCTGGGCCAAAATTAGGGCAAAAACTCTAATTTTTTGTTTCCGCAATATATTTCGAACTAGAGAGAATTAGTGGGAGATGTTTTTAACAGAGTTTTGAAACATTTCAAGTAACGTTCCCTGCTAATTTAAGAAATTTTTGATTTATTTTCCACAGGTTATTACAAATTTAGTGTTTTTCATAAAATCACTCCCTAATGTGCAAATTGTGGAATTTTTTCAAGTTCTTTACATTTTTAGAAATATCTCGTAAAAATGGTATTAGTATCTTCTCTATGTTTTTTCCTGTTTGGTAGAATGGCAGGGTATTCCACAAGAGCAAAAAAGAATACGGTTACTCTGGGTAAAACCCCAAATAAAGATGAGATAGTGATTGAAGAGATGGATTCAGAAGGGGTAAATATAGATTCCACTACACTAAGGTTTACCTCAGTTGATCATAAGGTGATCCAACTTGAGTATGAGCTATGAAATGTACAATTTGAGATGGCCTCTAAAGGAGATATAGCCCAAATCGATCATTGGTTGGATGATATCATACAACATGTAAAGGGTAAACAGTAAGGCCCAAATCTGACCCATATCAACCAAGGAGGATCTTCAGTTCAAAATCATGGAAAAAATAACCATGTTGGATCACTTTTCCAACCCAATCAAAATCCAACTTATTCGCAACCACGGAACATGATGCTGAAAGTGGATATGCACAAATTTGATGGTAAAGATCCCCTGAATTGGATAAATCAAATGGAGAACTTATTTGAGCTACATAAAACACCATTAGGACAAAAGGAGACATTGGCATCCCTATATCTTGAACCAGACCAATTCATTTGGTATCGATGGTTATGTGCTCAGACGTAGAAGAATGGTCTCGGTGTCACTTTGACAGTTTTTACCGAGGAGATGTAATTGCACTATAGTTCCAGTGTTTCAAATAACTAATTTAGTCAATTAGCAAAGTTACGAAAAACATGATTAGTCAAATATTATGTGCATCAATTCCAGAACCTATCCTTAAGGGTGGAGAATATACCAGAAGAGAATCTAAGTGACCTATTTCTTGGGGGTCTTAAGGAACACATCGAGCATGAGGTACGTATGTTTAATCCACTCAAGCTTTCTGATTCTATTATCATGGCACGTTGAGCAGAAGAAAAGTTTCTTTGTAGTAGGAGGCCACCTTTCATTAAAACCAGAGACCGTAGTATCTCTTCCTCTTCATTTTCTAGGCCAATTAGAATGACTCCTCAATAAATGGAAGAAAAGAGAGTAATAGAATTATGTTTTAACTATGATAGAAAATATGGATCGGGACATAAATGTGCTGAGAAGAAGTTGCTCTATATTGACGGAGGTAATGAGGATGATGAGGATGCTGAAATTATAAGAGAGGTTGAGGAACCAGTGGAAGATGAAGTAGAGGATCACCAACCTACAATTTCTTGCCATGCATTGTCAGGTATTTGTACTCCTCAAACACTCAAGGTTATTGAATATCTCAAATAAAAATAAGGTGACAATGTTGATTGACTCAGGGAGTACTCATAAATTCATAAATAGTAAGTTAGTTGCCCGCCTCAATTGTTTTATTTACCTAGCCCCAGAAATGCAAGTTATGATTTTGGATGGTGGGACAGTCAAGTGCAAAACAAAGTGCCATAGTATCAAGCTTTCTATGGGAGACTACATATTAGACTCACCTATTTTTGTTATTTCCATGGGAGGGGAAGATATTGTTTTGTGTGTCCAATGGCTCACAACCTTAGGTACTATAGAGATGAATTTCCAAGAATTTTTCATGTGATTTCATTCAGATGGAAGGAAAATAAAATTGAATGGGATGGTAGCTAAGTCTCCATAGATTATCAGCTCTCATCAGATGCAGAAGGTTCTCAGAAAAGGAGTAGATGGATTTATAGAAAAGTTATTTTCCATAGAAGTACAACATACAGAGTCTTCAATGCCACCCTATCTTCAGAAGATTGTTGATGCTCACTCATCTATTTTTGATGCCATTCCAAAGGGACCACCACCAATTAGGGATTATGATCATGCCATTCAGTTGATTCTAGGGAGCCAAACACCTAACATCAGACCATACAGATACCCATATTCCCAGAAAAGTGAAATTGAGAAAATGTTTCAAGAAATGTTGAAGGCAGGTATCATTAGGCCTAGCTAGAGTGCATATTCTTCACCAGTGGTCATGGTACGTAAGAAGGATGAAACATGGAGAATGTGTCTAGATTACCGAGAACTCAACAAGTACACCATCAAAGATAAGTTTCCTATTCCATTAATTGATGATTTACTTGATGAATTGCATGGTGCTATTTATTTCACAAAATTAGATCTTCGTTCGGGGTACCATCAAATTACAATGAAAGAGGAATATGTTCATAAAACAACTTTCAGGACTCATGAGGGCCATTATGAGTTTTTGGTGATGCCTTTTAGTCTTAAAAATGTGCCTTCAACCTTTCAAAGCTGGATGAACATTGTTTTTAGGCCATTTAAAAGGAAATTTGTAGTGGTTTTCTTTGATGAAATATTGATTTACAATAAGACATGGGAAGAACACTTACAACATGTAAATAAAGAGTTAGAAGTTTTGGAGAAACATACCCTCTAGGAAAATCCATCCAAATGTTCTTTTGGTGTACAAGAGGTAGAGTACTTGGGTCACATTGTATCCCATGAAGGCGTCAAAGTTGATCCTCAAAAGATCAAAGCTATGGTGTAATGGCCAAGGCCCAAAACTCTCAAAAATAATCATGGGTTCCTAGGACTAACAAGGTACTATAGAAGATTTGTGTGGGGATATGGTAGAATAACAACCCCAGTCACTGCATTGCTAAATAAGGATGCTTTCCATTGGAAATACTTAGCCACTAAATCCTTTGCGCAGCTAAAGGAAGCCTTGTGCAGCACCCCGGTTTTGGCTACTCCCAACTTCTCAAAAACCTTCATTGTTGAGTGTGACGCTTCAGGATTAGGATTGGGAGAAGTTCTAATGCAAGAAAGAAGACCAATTACATTTGAGAGTCACCAATTCAAAGGAAAAGATCTGCTCAAACCTGTCTATGAGAAATAAATGATGGATATTCTTCATGTGATCAAGCAATGGAGGTCGTATCTCATGGGTAGACACTTCAAGGTAAAAACTGATCATGATAGTCTCAAATAATTTTTGGAGAAAAGGTTATCATCTAAGGAACAAAAAAAGTTGGTAACAAAAATTTTGGGTTATGATTTTGAAATCATATATAAAAAGGGTAAAGAACCTGTAGTAGCTCATGCGTTGTCCACTGATTAGGTGGATGAAGAAATATTGGAATGGGATCAAGACAAGAATACAGAATCTCTAATACAAAATATCAAGCAAGGATCTATGACATCTAACAAATTAGAGTGGAAAGGTAATGCCCTATGGTACAAGGACAGGTTATACTTGAGTAAAGATTCTGAGTTTAAGCATAAGATTCTTGCAGAGCTACATGCATTTCCTGTTGGAGGACACTCTGGGTTTTTGAAGACATATCATAGAATAAAAAGAGAATTATTTTGGGAAGTACTCAAGGGGTATTTACAAAAGTTTGTATCAGAGTGTTTAGTGTGCCAACAGAACAAATGGGAAACAATTAATACACCAGGTCTATTGTAACCCTTACCAATTCCTAGCTAGAGATGGGAGGAGGTTTCCATCGATTTCATCACCGGATTGCCTTGCTTAGAGGGTAAGAATGTTATTTTTGTGATTGTGGATAGGATCAAAAAATATGCCCATTTTTGTGCCCTATCAGATCTATTTGTAGCTAGTATAGTTGCAACTATTTTTTGGAGACAATTCAAAGGCTACATGGAACGCCAAAGATAATTGTAAGTGATCGTGATCCTATTTTCACTATGTACAAGTATTCTTTTTCCTAAGTTAGATTGAAAGCAATAACTACCACCTAAAATAGTTCCCTAACCTAGCTAGAAAGAAGAAAATATTACCATTAAGATGAAGAAATGAATAAGGCCTACACTAGCATCGTAACTTTGACATAGTGAAATCAAACATAATGCAAATCAAGAACTCTATTCTTCTAAATTGTCTAATTAAATCAAATGGACTTATGTAGTCCAATGGAAATCAACAATATTGCTTGCTTTGATCCTTCAAGGATTCTTGGGCGTGAGGCTTAGCTCTTCAAGATGGATGATGGAAGGGCTTGAGAATGGAAAAAGGCTTTTAGTGGAAGATTGTGTGCTCTCTTTTGCTTTCTCAAGGGAATTAGGTGTAGGTATAAAGGTAGAAGGAGGGCTCCTTATATAGCCCAATGGATAAAGGAAACACTTCATCCCTTTGTATGTGGGATAAAGGTAAAACATGATTAGGAATGGATAAGGTTGTTTTATTAAAGGTAACCTTACTTTAGAAGGGTTTAATTTATGCTTAGCAAGTCATGGGAGTTGGGGGATGCTTTAATTAATCAAAGGTGATTAAATAATAGGTAGATGTAAGCTTATAGAAGCCAATTAGAGGAATATTAGTACGATTTAGGCTATTAGGAGGGGATTAAATCAATTAAATATTGATTTATTAGTTAAATGAAGTAGAAGGCTAATTAATTAATTAGTCTAGATAGAAGGGGTAAATAATTAATGGAAGGTCGTTAATTAGGTTGTTAGTTGGATAGGTGACTTAATCAATTAGTGCATTGTAATTAATTAAAAACAATAAGAGGGAATATGAGTGCTTTTGACAATATGTCGTCGATTTGCAAGAAAGGGATAATTAGCGCAATTTAAGCATTTAAATTGTTTGAGCATAATTATAGGTGTCTACATTTGCCCCTCTTTGGGGTGGCGTAAGTGACGCCACTTCAAAGATAGTAGATGAAAGAAAATTTTGAAGGGATAGAAGATAAATTAGTAGGAGAGAGAGATGCCCCCTCGAGTGTCAATGGGGTGATGAAAAAAGTTGATCGACGATCAAAAAAGATGATAGATATGCAGACGAATGGGGAAGAGGCAGGATGCCCCGGTGAGAGAAAAGATTAGGGGTGAAAGGGAAGTGATGTAGAAGAAATATGGAGGAGGGGAGGGAAGAGCTTAGCCTCTAGCCGTTGTTTATTGGAATAATTTTGATGTCATCATATTGCCACAAGAGCTACGTCATCGGTCCTTATGAAAAATATAAGCATACGAAAAAGGTAGAATGACATGAAAAGCCATACTACGAACAATTGTCCATTGTTGGAAATACCAACTCCACGCAAAATACAACAATGCAATGCAATACGAGAAGTAACAACCTCATTGAACAGAGAAAACAAGTATGAACGCATATATCCAACCCAATAACGGTCAAGACAGTTGTACAAATGTTTTATTATCAGTGCTAAAGAAATCCATAAGTTCGTGATTGACAACAAGTGTTAAAAATGATGCCCTGAGGAAGGATACATCCAAGGGGAAATGGTAATGGACATGGGGTCCATGAAAAGCATTTGTGGGAAATGAAACAACTCTAGGCAACAAACGTTCCCTAGAGTACAGATGAAGCAAGCAACTAGCTTTGTGAATGGTTGTGAATCTGGTGATCCGCGAGTCGTATAAATCAGGGAAGATGTGAGACAAACCAACATGATATGGAGAAAATTACATGCACAAGACACAAGTTTCAGCCGTAATAAGTAAGTTACCACTTTTGTAGGATTTTTTGAAAAAAAATTCCCTGTTTTTGGATTTTTGACATATATATTGTTTTTATTGTTTTTGCTTTCCAAATTGTGGTGAACAGTAGAATAAAAATAGAAAAAGAAAGTGAAGGGCCTAGGGGAAACAGAAAGTTCCCTAGGTGGAAGAAAGAAGAAATAAGTGAAAAATAATGTCCTTGTTTAGTGGAAACATTAAGAAAAAATAATTATTTGAAAAATAATTATTTACGAGAGTGTGGAGAAGAATAAAAATTGTCAGGGAGCAATAAAATTTTCTGAGGGAGAAGAAAGGGGTATTGGAAAGCAAAAAAAATGCCCCAATACGGTGAAAAATAAGAGAAAAATAATTATTTAATAAAAATAATTATTCCACAGTGAATAGAGGAGAAAAAGGTGGTCCAAACAGGCCTCCCGGCCCTCCTGACGGTGAAAAATGGGTTAATATACCCCACCAAGGGGAGTAAAAACATCGCGACCCATTCATTTTAACCGAGCATTTTAGAAATATTACCGTGAGGCTCTGATACTGATGAGAACCATGGTGATCGCACGAGACCGATTGAGGTGCGCAGACATAGTCTGAGGGTACCAGCGGCATGTAGATAGCGGCCCCTTTATGAGTATCAAACCCTAGCTTAGTAATTTTGGTCATTAATGCATTAAATGAGGCATTTATCCCTAGGAAGTCACGTCAGCGTGTCTGCACGTAGGCACAAGCGTCGAATAGGGGGCACTGGTGTCCCTTTGAGCGAGCATGCGCCAAAGCACACGCGTGCACACGTGCACACATGAACACATGTGCGCACATGCACACACACAGGAAAT
This sequence comes from Taxus chinensis, assembly GCA_019776745.2. Classification (NCBI taxonomy): domain Eukaryota; kingdom Viridiplantae; phylum Streptophyta; class Pinopsida; order Cupressales; family Taxaceae; genus Taxus; species Taxus chinensis. The sequence continues at coordinate 488,126,316 of CM034155.1, read as the reverse complement.
GAGGCATACACATGAAAAGCATGGCACAAATATGAAAATGTAGGCACCCACACATGGGAGCATACGCGCACAAGCGCAAGCACCAAAGGTGTAGTGGACATGCCAAACAGGGTGCACATGCACCCGAAAGAGGGCGTGAGCACCAAAAGACACACGTGCACAAGCACAAACACCAAAAATTAACCGCACATGCCTAAAAGGGTGCACAAGTGCCCTAAATAGGTGGAGAAAAGACAAGAAACTAATCATCAAAAATATGACACTTATAAGAAGTTATAGGATTTTTGGATTAACCCTAAAAGGGTAGATAGATTTTTAGAAGAAATTCCAGGAACTGACTAGCGCCATGTTATTTTGCAGAGATGATTACAAGTTTTACAGACATGGTAGCGACATACCCAGATAGTAGAGCTAGAGGGTAGCATGCACCGACGTGATTGGTGAGCCATGGCGATACTTCTTGAGGCGGTGGGGCTAGGCCCTGTGTCTCAAATGTCATCCATCACACTGGATCATGACCTACTAACTACGCTAGCCGAGCGATGGCGTAGCGAGAGTCAGTGCTTCAGACTGTTGACAAGAGAGATGACTGTGACCATTAAGGATGTATGGCAGATTCTTCACATGCCGATGATGGGCACGTTGATCGAGTATAACACAGATGCAGGGCTGATTAAAGTAGCTTGCAGTGCCCTTTTTTATGTTGATGACATTCTACATGATGGGATGACCATAGATTTGAACGAGTGTATCTCTGATCCCACATTACATTGGGGGCCTCTCTACATCATGTCTCTTATCAATGAGTTCTTACTCACTGATAAGACAAGGACCTCATTCCCAAGAGGACTATTGCCCTTGGTTCATGGCATCTTTAGCAGTGAGAGATACTGCTGGGGGTAGTGCATATTGATCCACTTATACTGGGATTTACATTTGATCACTTACCATGGTCAGAAGACCATGGGTCCAGCATCTTTATTACAGATATGGTCATGGGATCATATTACGATTTGACGTTCCATGGGCACTTTGCATGTCTGAGATCTTAAGGATCCATTCTACATGGCATGGGTAGTAGACGTTGGAGACGTACGTAGCCATCTTGGTAGCCTATTCAGATATACGTGAGAGTTTGACGAGCTAGTAGAGATAGATGTTATCTGGCAGCCATATAGGTATTTCTAGTGGCCAGAGGATGCCACAGAGCTCAACGTGTGCTTGGTGGAGAATTTTATCATTGGCAGTCATAGTTATATTATTGAGCTATATCGAGTAGACAGGTGTTAGTAGAAACTTGGCAAGGTAAAAGGGGTCCCCCGGCTAGATATCTAGCATGCACGTAGGAATTTCGAGAGGAAAACCATGGGGCCTCGCATATCGGTGGCCCGAGCTAGGCCGAGTTTCACACAGGTGGTCCCACAGGTATGGGACCCAGTACGATAGGTGTGAGATCCAGGGACTGCAGCCGACTATGAAGCTCGATATGTTACAATGTTACCCCGATGTCTCACCATTCCAGAGGAGGTTTAGGGAGCAGGAACTCGCCCACCTGTAGAGATATGGCATTGCACAGAGCGCACGGTGAGGGCAGTGGCACAGGGGCAAGACCTAGAGGATCCTTTCGATGACACCTCACATGATGGGTAGGGTGCCTCACAAGCACAAGGACCTATGCCATAGGGCCCAGTATAGGTAGTAGTATAGCCATCCAGAGGTAGGGTCCTAGAGCAGGGAAAATCATCCATATCACCTCAGGGACCAGTCCCTGAGGCACAGACAGCCTCCCATCCAGTGACACAAATAACCACAATACAAATGTAGGTACAACAGGTCATAGCTGAGAGAGACGCAACCAGAGTGGAGAGAGATGAGGCTCAAGGCTGGTGTGTGACTGCCACATCATAGTGTGATGAGGCCCGAGCTCACATTGTTACTTTACTTTCAGAGTGGGATCAGGCTGGCCTAGGAGATGATAGAGTGGTATGGTGAAGCCAGATTCAGGATACAATGGCACAAGGGACTCATATATTGAGCCTTCTTCATCAGTCCCAGTCGCAGGTGTAGATGATTGTTGCGCAGAGAGATCATATATATGCACGATCATAGGCACTAATTGCTCAAAGGGATCAGGCATGTGCTGAGCTGCAGATCATTACTGCAGATAGAGACCCAGAAGCTGCCTCCTCTAGACAGGTCGAGGCTGACTTGGGCCGAGTGATAGGTGAGCGATATGCTACCCTTCAGGCAGGACTCACCTCCGGAGATGCCGACCTGATATGTGATGCCACCAGGCTTGGTGGTGAGGCTTTATTTTATAGGACTACCTATTACAGGGTATTTCCTCCAAAGCAGCGAGTAGCACTGTCATGATAGTCAGGGTCGAGCACATCAGGCTAGTCCACTAGATCGGTGAGACAGTCCACACCAGAGCAGCCGGTTAGACCAGTGCCATCTTAGCCTCTATTGTTCCGTTAACCAGATGACATATCTGGGAGCCCTGGTGAGGGTGAGACCTGCGGTTGAGATCTGCATTTTTTTGTATATATTATTTGTATGTATGCCTCTTATGAAGGCTGATTTTGATGTACAGTCTTGTATACTTATATTTTGACTATGCCTCATGATGAATGCTTGATTCTTTCTGATACATGCCCCTTTTTTATGGCATTTTGTATCGATGATGTATCGTTTTGAGTACCGATCTAGACAGTGTATACTTGTATAGATATGTGGACATTTTTGATGTAGCATCTTTGTACATTTCAGCTGAAGGCATTTTTGATATAGAGTACTGATGTGTATCCATTTTTTTTGATATAGATGTATATGACACACATGTATATATATGAGGATTCCTTTTTGGGCTCAAATACACATGTTTATGAGATGATGTACTTTATTGTTTTTTTGTCTTGATGCACGTGACACAAGTGGGCATAATTTTATGATGTAAAATACCCTTTCTTATAAATTACTCTATGTCGAATCTCATTACATGTTGCATTTTTTTATTCAACACTTATGGATGCATTATGGAGGTATATGATTTTGTACTTTGTATGTATTTGATTTCAATGTTTGATGTATAGATGTGCTGTGGATGTTAGATGATAGATCCGTAGATGATATCAAATTCATTTCCCATGTGTTATTGTATATGTATCTAGACGTGATGATATGATGATATTGGTGTGGAGGGGATAGATTTTTTATCATGCGTAACCCCTCTTTCCCCCATTGATGATATGATTTGTGATGATTAGCTCATCTTACATGCATGATGTAAAACTTAGCATTTTGTTTATATATGATGTATAGTTGGTGCTAGATGTGATTACAATGATGGTAATGTGATGTTAATGATAAAAAAACAATTCACATTCTATAAACACAACCAAATGCTTAACAAAGAATCACCAAGAAAATAATACAATACACCATGATTCACCATGCTTCATTAACATGCAATAAACACAATTAAATGCTAAGAAAGAACACAATGAATTAACACATTACATCATGATTTCCTAAGATTCACTAGCATGCAAAAACATATCGCAATATGCACAAGCAAGAATAAATCTAATCTAAGCAAGAAAAGATGAATCCTAACAAAGTATGCCCAAGCAACAAAAAACAAAAAACAGACAAACAAGTAACAAGCAAAGCAAGAAATAAGACAGTGCAAGTAAATATTTTTGAGATATTTGTTTTCATGCCCCAATTTTCTATTGTTTTTGGTTGTTTTTGAAACAATTTTCTACTATTTAGGTCCTTGTGAAACAATTTTTTATTATTTTTGGTGTTTTCTAATGGTTTTCCATAGCTATGCGCAGGTAACCAAAAAAGCATGCATGCCCCCAACATCAGATGGGGAATATACAAGGGTAGAAGCCACGCGTTTATGAACAAGAAGGTGAAGTCATGTATTTTCCCCCACCGTAAGATGGGAAATAACGAAAGACCATACCCTACACAGATGAATAAAAGAAGACAAAGCCAGATCAAGGCCTGATAGGATGGGGCTCATAGGGAATCTTGAAGGTAGAACTAGGGCTAGGCCAAGGAAAACTACCCTCCCGATACAAGATGCTTGTGAACAACGAATCCTCCCAAGGTGTCGGAAACCAGTTTTCACCCAAGGACTTGTCTAAAGAGCCACAATTGCGTGGTTTTCACTAGTGGAAAAATTGTTTTCTCTTTTTCTTTTTATGATTTTTTTTGTGTGTTTTTGATCATTTTACCATTTTTTTCACTATTTAACCTCCTTGCGCCATGTTTAAGAATAGAACTGCTTAAGATGCATGGCTTTCATGGGCTCTCGGAGCTCATCACCATTGGGGTGATCTAGTTTGTATGCCCCTATGTTGTACTTGGTGACTATAACATAGGGTCCCAACCAATGTGGTTTGAACTTCCCTTTCTTTTCTCATTCTGCTCTGGTGTTAAACTTGTTCTCCTTCATGAATAAATCACCAGCCTCAAACTGACGAGTGATGATTCTCTTGTTGTAGTTTCTAGAGACTCTATGTTGATAAACTTTTAGGTGATTAATAACGTGAATGCACCTCTCATTTAGGAGCTCTAATTCATCCAGTATTTCCACTCAATAATCCTCATCCTTATCCAGATAGTCCCGAAGAGAGATTCTTAGGCACGGAAGTTTGATCTCTAAAGGGATGATAGATTTTGTCCCGAACACTAGGGAATATGGTGTCACACCCGTAGGAGTGTGAATGGATGTTCTATAAAACCAAAAGGCTGGATGGATTTGTAGGTGTCAGTTACAACCTATTTTACTAACCATCTTCTCCATTATCCTTACCAAAGTCTTGTTTGTGGCCTCAGCTTGTCCATTACCCTAAGGGTAATATGGCGTGGACCATTTTAACCTAATTTGGAACCGTTGACAAAGACCTTTCATAGTTTTTTTCTTAAATGAATTCCCATCATCATTAACGATGGCTACGGGAATACCATATCGACAAATGATGTGATTCATGATAAATTTAGAAATTTTGGCTCCTGTGACATAGGTTAAAGGGATAGCCTCCACCCATTTTGTAAATTATTCTTTAGCCGTGATGATATCTGTATGACCATCGGATGAGGTAGGAGTAATTTTTCCTATTAAGTCAAGTCCCCACTTGGAGAATGGTCATGGGGTAGTGATAGGTTGCAATGGTTGTGATGGAGCATGAATGAAATTTCCATACTTTTGGAAAAGTACACATTTTCTGACATAATTGCAACAATCAGTTTCCATGGTAGGCCAATAGTAACCTACTCTTAACAATTTCTTTGCTAAGACCATTCCATTTGTATGTGCTCTGCACACCCCTTCGTGCACTTCTTTGATTTCTCAAATTGACTCTGTCACATCCAGACAATGTAACAGATTCCCATCGTAGTTATGAAAATAAAGTGTACCTCCCAAAAGGGTGTAATGGGCTATTTGGTGAATTAGGATTTGCTTTTTAGAATGGGAGATATTGGGAGGGAACGTGTTGTCCTTAAGATAGGTAAAGATGGGTTCGTACCACATGGAATTGGGACCAACAACATCACAAGCCAGACAAGATTTTGGCATGTCATATGTGAGCTGGTGTAGATTTTCTACAAAGAACAACATGTCATTATTCCCCGGTGGAATACGAAGCATAGAACCCACTGTTGCCATGACATCTGCCAATTTTTTCTACGCTCTTGGGATTTGTTCAAAGGTAATGCACAAAAAGTACTCGTTTAGAGTTTCTACTAATTTTTTGTAAGGTATGATCTTGTCATCCTTAACCTTGTATTCATCATTAACCTGTTTGATAATTAACTGCGAATCACCCACAACCTTGACATGATCAACATTCCACTTGATGGCTAGCTTCATTCCTGCAATAAATGCCTCATATTCTATAATGTTGTTTGTGCAAGGGAAGCCCACGTGAAAATCCTGCGGTATAGGATCACCAGAAGGAGTAATAAGGAGCACTCCTACACCTGAACCATGAAACATAAAGGATCCATCAAAATGTATCTACCACATGACAGATTCTTTAATGTAGAGCAAGGAGGCATCTTTCAGATCTAGATTCAAAGGTTTCATGCCTTGCAAAGGTACTTCCACTAGCTGGTTTGTAAGCACTTGTCCTTTACTTGATTTTTGATGTACAAATTCTATGTCAAAATCACTGAGTAGAATGATCCAATTAGCCATTCTACCTATGAGGGTAGGTTTAGACAATAAATACTTAAGTGGGTCAACCTTGGATATTAGCTTGGTTTTAGTATTCAATAGGTAATGGTGAAGTTTTTGAAAATTAAAACCATAGCCAAGCAAGCTTTTTCAATTTGAGGATAATCGAGCTCATAGGTGATGAGGGTGCGACTCAGATAATACACCGCTTTCTCCTTATGACCAAGGTCGTATTGGGCAAGCAACTCACTAATAACAAATTGTGTAGCAGAAATATAGAGTAAGAGTGGATCTCCAGGAGTGGGAGGCATGAGGACAGGTGGATTAGCCAAGTATTGTTTAAGCAAAGCAAAGGCTTGCTGTTGCTTAGGTCCCCAGATAAAAGCTACATCTTTCTTAAGCAACTGGCTGAATGAGTGACATTTATCTGCAAGCTGTGAGTTGAATTCATGAATGGCTTGAATTTTCCCCAGTAATCTGCGCAGTTGCTTGATATTCTTAGGTGGAGGCATTTCAGTGATAGCAGAAACTTTAGCAGGGTCTACCTCAATACCTTGTCTTAATACAATGAAGCCCAACAGTTTCCCTGATAGCACACCGAAGACACACTTCTTTGGATTCATCCTGAATTTATATTCACACAAGCATTCAAAGATATGCCACACAATGAAAGGGTGGTTCTCTCTTGTTTTAGACTTTCCTAGGATGTCATCCACGTAGTCCTCCATGATATCATGAATCATATCATGAAAAATTACTGTCATTTCCTACTGATAAGTAGCGTCTCCATTTTTTAGGCCAAATGGCATCACCTAATAAAAGAAGGTGCCCCAAGGAGTTGTAAAAGTTGCTTTGTGCTGGTCTTCTTTAGTTATCTTTAATTGATTATATCCCGAAAATCCATCCATGAGTGATAGCATCTCATACCCTACTGTTGAGTCGACAATCATGTCAATATTTGACAGTAGAAAATCATCTTTAGGGAAAGCTTTATTGATGTCCCTAAAATCCATGTAGATTTGGATGCCAATATGCTTTTTTTGGACATGAACAATGTTCGATATCCATTCAAAATAATCAATTGGCCTAATGAATCCTACTGCAAGCATTCTTTCCAACTCTTCTTTAACCAGTAAGGCCACTCTTGGGTGCATCTTTCGGAGCTTCTGTTTGATAGGCTTAGTGTCTACATGCATGACTAGGTTGTGCATGACCAAATTTGGATCTAAGCCCGGCATGTCTTTGTAAGACCATGCGAACACATCTATAAACTCTCGCAGTAGCATAGTGAATGTCTTCTATTCTCTAGCTGAGAGTGATGCTCCCAATTTTACTATCTTGGGATCTTCTTCTGTACCAATATTCACATCAATGGTTTCTTTGACTAGTAATTTTGATAATTCCTCCATACACGTAGGATCGGGAGGTAGGTTGAGATCTTCATCCAGAGATGTCTCCACGAGATTTTCATCCTTACCGTGGTCACTTTGTTTGTCCTTTGATTTTTTATTTGTTTGTCAGCCAGTGCCTCAAAGAGGTTTTCACTGTGCGACTTGGACTTTGATTTTTGCCGAGGCTTTACTTTAGAACTTTTTCCCTTGCTTTTCTTTAAGTTTTACTGACCACGAAGTTTAGCCTCCTTGCCAAAATAGGCGCAGGTATCTAAGTCAATAAATAAAATTTTCTTATGATCTCCAATGGGAATTGCATCCCTTACACCCATGAATTCTGTGATAGCTTTGTCATTGTCAAATAAATCTAGCGACATGTGATGTTGTTAGTCCCATTCAACAAGGGAAGGGTATAAAAGGTCAAGGGTTGGTTCCGTGGGGGTTATGGTTAAGACAACGTTGTTCATGAAAAGGTTTTTGGAGGCCAGATCCTCATATTGGCTACAATGGGAATCTGTATCATTGTTTAGATAGTCAGAGTTATCCTCACATTCAGAACAAGTAGCATCACAATCATTGGGGTGTGCTCCATAAGGGTGAATCCTGATGCCTAATCTTTCTATTTTGAAATGCGGAAGAGGGACCAGTTCTCTTTTTCCTTGTTCATTTCTCCCACATCCTAGGCCTTTGTAGCCCATAGAGTACATCATTTTACTGGATTTTTCATATTCTGGGGTTCGATAATAGGATGGCTGAGTATCCTCTGGGACCCAAGTTGTAGGTGGATCAATCAATTTCTCCTCAGCTAACAGACCTCCAGGTAAGAATGACCCAATAGTGTGTTCCTTTCTAGGTCTTGTAAAGCGATAATTGGGTCGAACTCTAGTCTTGGGTGACAATGAGAGGTTTGAAACCAAGAGCGCTTGTTGTACATTATACTCCCCACAACCATATTCAAGGATTTTCATCTCCCATGAATCAAACAAAAATGTTGAAGTAGATGCCTAATGAGTGCAAGAACTAAGAGAATCTGAATCCACCCGGGATTCCATAGCCTCAGACTGGAGTGGGACAACTATATCTATGGAGGGACATCCATATGCACCCTTTCATGCAAAGCTATTGAGAGCTCCACATTGAGCGAAGGGCTATGAATCTCCTTGTATTGTAATGGTATGTCCCTCATGCTTCACCTTAATGTATTGATGAAATGTTGATGACACAGCCTGCATGGCATGAATCCATGGTCGGCCTAGAAGCATGTTATATGGAAGTTTCAAGTCGAAGACATGAAACTTTTTCTGATGGCAAGTGGGACTCACCTCCATGGGCAACATGATGGTGCCTGCTGAGTCCCTTTCTGCGTTGTCTTATGTGGTGATAGTGATAATATGGGACTCAAGATCTTCCTCCGTATGTCCTAACTGTTTAACCAACTTGAGTGTGTAAATGTTCAATCCAGATCCGTTATCCACAAGCACCCGTTTGATCTTTCTCCAGTTGACTACTACCTCAATGTATAAGGGAAGATTATGTGTTGGATTCTCAGTAGGGATCTCCCTATGGTTGAAAGTAATATGTTCATTTGGTATGATGTTTGCCACCGCGGCTTAAATGTGTGTAGGATCGAATTTAAAGGGACTCTCGACCCCTGAAGAGTTTGGTACAGAATATTTTTATGCACATTGGATATCTTGAGAAGATATAAGATCAAAATCTTAGCATATGTCTTTTCAAGTTGTTCTAAAAGGTTATATTTACCGGTTTGTGGGGTCGATGGAAAAGGTTCCGGAATCACGAGGTGGGCACGCCTGGTTACCGCAGCGCAGTCCTTTCCCTTGATCCAGATGGTATTGACATGGTCAATAGGAGATTGAACACATCCAATAACAGAATCATAATGATTGTTGTCTCTTTTGGTCTACAAGTAATTCACGGCTTTATAAGTTTGGGATGACTCTCCCCAATTCAGCTTTGAATTTTCTGACTTATCGTGATTGGGGAATGGTTCTTTATATATCCCCATTTTCTCATTAGGTGTTTGTGTTTTACCTGGGTTATCCACCTCTATCTCTTCATTGTAAATGAGGTCCTAAATATAATGATGAAGCCACATACATTTTTCTATCTTATGTCCTTTGACACGATGCATTTTGTAATATTCATGCTCCTTGTACCATGAAGGTTTTAGAGTGTTGTCGTCAAATGGTTGCATTGTATGATAGGTCATAATGTGGGCCGCATCCAATCGCTTGATTATAACTGATAAAGGTTCATTAAGAGAGGTGAACGCTCTTCGCTTTGGTGATGGTTGAATTGGGCCCTTGTTTAGTTTAAAAGGTTGACCAGTTTGGACCATTTGAACACGTTTGGAATCAGTGATTCCGTCTCCCACCCCATTTTTGTTTTTGTTAAAGATCTTCAACTTTTCCGTGGGTTTGACATTTTGGTTATCTCTAGATTGGGTTTTGAGGGTGCCTTTCGCAATGAGAGATTTTTCTATCTGAATCCCTTTCTCGATAACCTCCTCAAAAGTTTGAACACAATGCATTTGGAGGTGGAAAGTTATATCCGGGTTGAGGTTGGGAACGAAAATACTAACTAGCTATTTTTTAGGGAAAGCGCAAGGGAAGCGACTAGCTATCCCTCTCCACCATTGGAGGAAGCTATCGAAATTCTAATTAGGGCGTTTGTTGGCACCACATAAGTCTTCCATGGTGATATCACTCTCTATGTTATACGAGAAGTGATGCATGAACCTTTTTTCCAATTCTGGCTAGGTGAAAATTGATCCTCGTGGTAAGCATGTAAACCACTCCAAGGCTTGACCACCAAGACTCTTGGGGAAAAGTATGATGAGAAAATTGTCACTATAAGACACCTCTTCACATGCCATGTAGAAATCTTTAACATGATCCAGTGGATCTCCTTTCCCTTTATATTTGTTGAACTTTGGAATATCAAATATCTTTGGAAAGGGTAAAAGGGTCATTGTCTTGTCAAAAGGACAGGGGCATAATTCTTCATACTGATATTTCCTAATGCTCCCTATATTGCTCTCTTGTAGGCTTGCGAGCGTCACTTTCATAGACTGCACCTCTTGTGTGAAAAATTGTTCTCTAGTGGGAGAAGCAGGGATGTATACATGATGACACCCTGTGTCTTCTTCTCCTTGGTTTTCTCGATGGAGTTCATTTATCTTAACCTTAGGCCTCAACTTTTGAACTTTCTTGTTTGCATCCTTCTGTACGTGGTAAGTAAGAAAAGATACTTGTCGGCTTAGGTTACTAATTTGTTGTTGGATTTTGGCTTCTTCTTCTAAAGGTTCCTCCTCCTCGTATTGTGAAGGTTCTTCACCTATCTCATGTTCTGTCTTGTTTCTTCGTGGCACTTTGATAAAGGGTATTCTATGACCCACCACCTTATCACTCCCTACATAAGAGTTAGAAGCATGTTCGTGCATTAAAATATCTTCCATATTGATAAGGGGACGTTCTTCCTCAGTAGTGTTATTCGCGGGTGGTTTTGTTTCATTTTCGGTGGGCAATTTAGCCCCTAATTCTATGACCCGTGCCAACACTCTATCTTTGTTTCTGAGAATAAACTCATCTAGTAAAGTGGGGTCAAAATTGAATTTTGTGTGTGAGGATTCTAATTCATTTCCACTATGATCGACCATCTCTTCTATTTCTTTTTCTGCAGAAAATAGTGGTCCTAGATCGTGTCCAATGAAGGGTTTTGATCATTTTCTATTAGAGGTTTCCCAAGCTTGCACTTTTTTTTCCTCGTATGTCTGTTTCTTTAATCCTAGTCGTGTTTTAGGATCCATGTTTTCATGATAGTTTCACTAGGGTAAGTTGTAAATGTGTTCAAAGCTTAGTGACCACCCCTAAGTGAGATGCAAGATGTATTTGTTAAGAGTATGAATAAGTCAACAATGAGAGAATACAAATGTGATAGAGTGATAAATCACCAGTGACACAAGCATTTGGTATCTAAACCTGTTAAATGAAGTACATCCTAGACTATGTCTCAAGAAGTAGTTTCACGTCGCAAGATGATTAACAAGATGTTTTCACTAATGCCAAGTTCAAGGGAATGAACAAAACGTAAGTAAATACAAGAAGTCAATGCGACCTCCTAATCAAGATATACTATGAGCGAGATCAAATTCGATTAAGACCTATATCTAGAAAAGTGCCAATTACAATTCATGACTGACACAACAATATCACCAACATATGTTAACTCACTTTGCGAGAAATTAAAGTATTGATATCAATGCGTTATTGATATAACACTCACAAATGGTAATACCTAGCACTCTTCGAAATCGAGGTAATAATACAACCGAACTAAAAATCTCAAAGCATAGCTAGGAATAGTTAAAAATGTGTGCAGTGTAACCTTACAATATAGGTATTTATGTCGAGTTTACAAGAAACAAGACGTAAATATCGAAATTGTAGTGATACGATACAAATAAGCTAACTCTTCTAAAGAAATCCGCAGTGATGAACCATGCCTAACTACAATGACGATCATGACATGGGTATCAAGATCACAATGGCTACCAATGACATGAATACACCTCCGCACACTTTAGATGTTTAACTTACCCAGCCGCAAACATGGATGGGTGTAAATGGACATAAAAGTGATAGAAACAGTCAATTGGTAATGCAAAGGTAGTCACCCTTCTTCTGATCAACAAAGTGTCAAAAGAATGTGAAGGAAGCAAATAAACAATGTTGGCTTCACTTTGGTAGAGTTTCACCTCGCCCTAAGGCAAGTAAAAACTAGGCGAAAGTAATGCGTCACACGTTTTGTAGTGAAAATATGGTTCACAACTCAACACTATTTTAGAATGGTCAAAGTGGGCTCCTTGCCAAAGTATATCTTCCTAGGTGGTTCTCTCGTTCGAGGTGCTACAAAGATTATCCATGAGCGAGACGATTTACCCAAAAAGTCACACTGACTAGTTTGGGAGTATCTCGACTTTTCCCCCTTCAAGCACAATGGGCATCAGATGCATCCAATTTTGTACTTAAAAGGGTCACATAGGGACAACTTGTAACTCTATCTCACAAAGGAATTACTAGTCAGATAGGTAGTGCAGAACACTTCCCATTTCGTCCACAAGGTTCCCTTTTACGTGGACTACTTTGGGGTTCCTTGAACCACCCCCATTTTTGTAGCTTAAGGTCTTATGCCAAAGGTGTTATGTTCCAGTTGAGTGGAGAGGGACGTACCCTTTTTTGAAACCTATAATACAGTGTTTTGAATATATTTTTCGTTTTATATTTTTTAATTAGATTTTGTTTACTCGAACACCATTTGGTAACCTGTATAACAACTGTATTAGTAGTTTTATGAATTTTGTTTTGATTCCTCTGTTCTTTGGCAAGTGATGGCGTTTTGGTTGTATATGAGGATTTTTAGTAGTTTTCCATCAAAAGAGAAGGCATCATTTTTGTTTCTCTAGATCATCCAAGGACCCAAGAGAAGAGCATACATGATTGTCTTAAAAAATCCAAAAAGATATCAAAATGGAAAAACACTTTTAATTCAACTATGCCAAGTTAGCCAATTTCCACTCAAATATTCCTAACAACCTCAAAGCATCAAAAGGACTTAAGAATCATTTCTGATTCCCAAAATCACCCCAAGAAACATGAGGGAAGAGCATACGTGATCTTATTCCTATACGTAAACAATGAAAAATATTACCTAATCAAATACAAACATGTAAAAATAGTCTGCAAAGAAAAATATATGATTAGATAAACCTGCAAGAATGTTAGCACATCAAAACCTTAATTTCAAAAATAAAAAAGAAAACTTGTGCCCCTTTTTTAGCACCTGCGTGCGGGTTAGGGCGTATACACCATTATGCATCATTTCAGATTACAGTGCACCTGCACCACCCGAGAAGTGTGTGTGTCACGAAAAAAACATATGCGCCACGAAAAACAATGTATGCGCCACTCTGCATATTTTTTTGACTTACCATGCGCCTGCGCCACCAAAGAGGCATTTGCGCCAGAAAAACAACGTATGCAGCACTCCTGAGAAAAACAGACAGGAAAGCAGACAGAACAACTAAGTCACCAAAAAAACGTGTGCGCCACTAGAAAAGTGTCTGCACTACCGGAAAAACGTGTGTGCCACCTCTTTTTGAAACAACTATAGATTCTGACAGAATGTCTACGTCATCAAAAATGTGTCTACGCCACTAAAACAACATGCGCGCTCTGGTTAGGATGTGTGTGCCGATCTAAGTACAGGTTTCAGAATGCAGTGAAGGTATAGTATGAAACGACTTCTACGCTCGGGTTAGTGCATCTGCGTGCTGGTTAGGGTGTGTATGCCATGGTTAGCGCACATGCGCCGAGGTTGAAAAATAGAGTAACATGTTTTGTTAGTACGCCTACACCACCAGAGAGGCATGTGCATCATGAAAACCATGCCTGTGCCCCTAAAAATGTACCTGTGCCAGACCTGCAACCAAAATACGGCAATAAACACAAGAAAACTCACAATATCTCAAATTTTGACAAGTTATCTTAAGAATGGCAATAACCCATTAAAATTATGGCTATGAACATGAGGTTACACATATCAAATTAGCAAAAATTCCAAGAAAAATGGACATTAATTACTATATTTGTATATAAAAAATTAGCCAAACAATGAAACTTAAACTAAAATGCCATGGGACTAAGTGTCCCACCGGGCGTGCCAAATGTGTACAAGTATTCTTTTTCCTAAGTTAGATTGAAAGCAAGTACTACCACCTAAAATAGTTCCCTAAACTAGATAGAAACAAGAAAAGAGTACCATCAAGATGAAGAAAGAAATAAGGCCTACACTAGCATCGTAACTTTGACATAGTGAAATCAAACATAATGCAAATCAAGAACTCTATTCTTTTGTTGGTTCTTTATGTTCTGCAGATTCAGACTCGCACATGACATCATAGTCTGGAATTTTTTCAACAACTAAATCAAAATATCTCTCAATATCTTCATCTATATCTGTTGAATCTCTATATGGAGATACATCGACATGTTACTCATGACCTCGTGAATTCTTTGGCATAAAGCTAGCAACATTTGGTAGATTTAGCTATTCGAATTGACTTGGAGGTAGATTTTTAACAATACAAGACTTTGGTTATTTACTCACAAACAGACAACGTCTAAGGTCTTTCTGTTCATGGTTATCTTTCCTTTGAAATCCTCTCCTCTATCCACATATGTGCCTTGGTCTAGTTCTAATCTCTATTCTATTAAATAATAAAATTAAAAATCGATGACACTGCACCCATTGTTGCCTCTAAATTGTATCTCCAAAAGAAATAGTTGTACTTACCTTCAAACCCACCAACGGTAGTGAAATTCATAGAAAGCTTGAATGCTCCTAGATTTCCCGAGTCATCTTGTCCTTAAATAAAGGACAATATAGTTCTAAAACAGAAGCAAAAAACGCAAGAATTGACAAAAGAAGATACACATATCAAATCTAACATTTCCACAAATATAACTTTCCGTTATGTATAAGAGAATTGAGTAGACATTTTTACAAGAGTACTTTATACTACATTTATCAGTCCAACAAATCTGTAGTTTTCATTGCCCAATGTGTAGAGATTACAACATGTCCATATAGTTGCATACAGGTGGATTGCGAACAAGTTTTTTCCAAAAAACTTTACTCTTCATATGTCAGTGCAATTAATCTGTGGTTTCCATTTGCATAAATAGATGATGAATAGATAACAACGATTAAGAATAAATTTGCAAAAAAATAAGCTCCCAACTTTTTTTTTTTAATGTTTCCAACTTGTTCTTACAAGTTACTTGCTCCATTTTCCATGTCAGGCACCTAAATCCTACAACATCTATGGCTGGCTTCCCTAAAGAGAAGCTACAATTTAAAGATTTTGGCTTGCGTTATATGTCGCAATATCATTTGATAATGCCAATGATATGATACAATCAACATTGCTACAATTCTATGTCAAGTTTCGTGTTTGGCTATTGCTTTTTTCAAAGAAAACTATGTCTTTTGCTTCCCGAGTTGTTTATAACAGAAACTTAAATTTCAACTGCAAGTTTATAACATGTTTGTGTAATTGATTAAACAACACCACCACCAATGGAACAACAAATCCCATGCAAAAAAAACAAAGAACAAAGCCCTCCTACACACAAAACTTCATCTTCGGCAGGGTTTGACATATTATGACCTTGTTTAAATGACTAACTAAAACATGTTATTTGATTTACATTTGTTACAAATATGATCAAATTCAATTTATGACATCGACCAATTAAATATAAAAAATAATGTATGTAAGTTATGATTGATTTGCACAATTCTTATGATTTGAGAATAACAGTCGTTAATTAAAACTATTGACATGATGACAAATTAAATATATACACATATACACTTCTCCTACTTCACAATTTTATAATACCTTCTCCTACTTCACAACCATGAAAGACTATAGGTTGGTTCTTCTTAAAAGACCATTGTAAAAAGTTGAACTTACATTCATTTAATATGCTCTCCGATTATTCTGAGTTGCTCCCGAAAAGATAGGTCTAAGTGCATCAAGCCTTGCTTCATGAAAATGGCGATTATCAAGAATTTGAAACCGTTATGTATTATCTCAATATCTTGTCTTTTATATTCACCAAACATAGCGGTGACATTCCTATTTGAAGTATTCTTAAGGTTAAGAATACTTGATCTTTTCTGTACCTATTAGAAATATTCTAGTTGATCTTTTCTACCCATTATGAAGGAGAATCGGATCCGGTTGGGATTACATTTTAGCGGCTTCATCCAATTGATTTCTTCGATAACGTAATATTTGTAATAAGTCTATCGATATAAAATTAAGTATAGCTATAACGCAACTTGGGTAGGTTGGGTGTAGGTGAGCTGAATGTGTACGTATTAAAAAGAACTGAAAGATAGTCGACACTGTCGACATTGAATGCGCAGTGCGATTGTAAAGCCTCAATACAATTTCACTAACTTGCACTAAACCTGCACCTCAATTTATAATTGGAAATTTAGTTGGCGCCTCAATTAAAAATGCTACGTGTCATTGAGTTCTGTTTAAGCATTCTGAAGCTGATAATAATAGACTCAGAAAATATAGCTATCCAATGAACGATGCATGAATTGATCAGGAACTAAATTTGTGGCAAGGGAAATCAGCACAATATATTCCGCAAAAATATGTAATCCTCTCCCTCACAAACAGACGCCATTGCCTCCGTGAAATACACTCATATTTATTTCACAGATTTGAATGGAACAAATCGATTGGTATGATAAAATAGGGATTTCATAATATGATAGATTTGGGTTATACCAACGCCTGGAGCGGTGGAAGCGTATATTCGGTGCACTGGATTTTGAGATCATCTGCCCACCACTGATGAATACCATGTGCCCTTCTAAAATCCGGTGCAGGACTGAGATTCACTGTAAGCCTCGCACAGGGAATCAAATGCCCTGCCTTTGACTCCTTCCCAAATGCCGAAAGAACAATGTCACCAACGGAATGCTGCGCCGCAAGGCAACTTATACTCCCAGCCCCGATCTGATTCATAACTTTCTGGTGGGAAAAATACCCAACATAACCCGAGCACAGATCGTCCTGAGGATTAACGTACAGGAAAGGTACCCACGACCGCAGGACAGAGAAACCCTTGTGAGATTCGATCCGGGCGCGGTCGTCGTGTACCAACATAGACAGCCCTGCTGCGATCAGGCTGAGACCAATGTGAAGCCCGAGCTTTACTTTTTCGTTTCTAAGTCTTTCCACAGGAGCCGAGACGAATGGTGGATTGAAGAGATGAGCCTGTAGAAAGTGGCCCTGTTCCTCTGCCATTTTCCTGCTTGCTAACATGGCCAGTGCTGCACCGAGAGAATGACCCGCAATCCAAACGTTTTCATAGCCGTGTTTATGGACATTGGTATTGAGGGCGTCGAATGCGGTGTCGAAGCGGCAGGTGGTGTGGAGTTGATTGGTAAGGATATTGAAATTCAACTGCAGATCTCTTCTCAGCGAGTCCGCTTTAGTGACCGTTCCTCTGAAGGCGACCACGATCTTTGGTGCTCCCGGCGGGCGGGCAGATTTGTTGCTCCATTTGTAGACTGCGCCGAAGATGGATCCATCCACATTGTCGTGTAGAGGATGGAGGAGGGTGAAGCTGAAGAATCTCCACCACATCTCCACCTGGATGTCCACTTCATTTCTGCTCTCTTGCCGGATTCGTTCTTGAACGTACACGCCCTGCACCAGGCTGGCTGCTATGCATCTCCTGTGATTCGGATCGCCCCTGAAAAAGTCAAAAACAATGCTTGGGTGAGAAATGCTTGAAATGTAAGGAGTGAATTAGGTGCATGGAGAATATAGAAATGAACAGATTGCTGTTTGTTTTCATACCAGTCTATATTTGTGAGATGGCGAGGCCCTGAAACCATGAAAACATCACGCTTGCTACACATTTCTATCTTTTACTGCTCCGCTTCACTTCTGTGTCTATCTGGTGGAAAGGGGGAGGATTTTCAAGTATCATTGTTCAATAATAAATTCCTTAACATTAATGAAACCAACAATATCATGATAAGGGTATTTATGACATTATAAATTAGCGACGAAACCATGTTTAACCTTTCGTGAGACAAACCATAATCAAAATGAGGGACGTAAGGTAGAGCAGGAATATATTAACATATCGTTTCCTACCATATTTTTACATTCCGAATGTGAGGCATGTGCTTATGTTGTCGACTAGTAAAATGGTTGAACATCTTTCTCTAATTTGTATTTTAAAAGTTTTACAATAAATTGAGAGTCAATTTATTTTCACGATTTACTATAAAACTGTTTTAACTACAATAATCTAATTGAATGCATTTAATAAAGAGGGCAGGTATAGTTGTAACTGTTCGGTGGCAAAGTATGTTTTGTATGTGAATTCTTCAACTACCGCATCACCTAATTATGTGGTATGAAGAGCATATAGTTTTCGTGTCTGTAAAGTCCATTTAATTTGCTTTCATCTCTGTTGTATTCACCATCTAACAGACATTTTCCATCTCTGTTGTATTTACCATCTAACAGGCATTTTTTTCAAAGTAATTTGATTTTATCTATTTGTATTTTTGCAATCATAGTTTTTTATTTTCACATTCTTCACATTTTCGCAAAACTAACCATTGTTATTTATTTAAAATCAAATAATAAAAAATTAATTATATTGATACTTGCATTTTTTACAATCTTAAATTATGATCATCATTTTTATTTATGGTGGTGTCGATGTCTAGGTTCATGATATGAGGTGAGGAGGTTGCAATCCCATGAAGATATGTGGCTATATCGAAGAGGTTTTCGTATATGAATCAACTATGATCTATATTAATACAATTCATTACTAATGATTTCTTATAAATTTATTTAGACAATTATTGATCATTTGTTTCATGTGCTACATATTCTTACCTTATATAACTTCCTCAATGTATTTATGTGGCTATCACAGTTGTAAACTAAACAAAGTTCAATCCTTTTATTATCAGTACTTTGATTTTATGTGGTTATTCTTTTGTATTGACCGTAAAACATGCTTTATTTCTCGAAGTACTTTGATTTTGTGTAGTTATTCCTTGTAATAATAGATTATAACTTTCACATTCTTATCACTTTCGCCAAATCAACAATCATCATATCTTTTATCATCAAATAATAAAAACCAAATTATATTAAACATTGTATTTTTCACTTGTTGAATTATCATTAGTATTTCTATTTGTAGTGTTGATGCTTAAGTTCATGCAATAAGTGGAGAAGAGGTTGGAACCCTTGAACATAGGTGTCAATATTGGAGTAGTTCTCCAAATAGTGCATAAAATAGAGAGAAGTAATTTGACAAAATTTCAAGTCTTATTATAATCTTTACAAAATGTTTTCACAATAGTGTTGTTGAGCTTGGCATTATTGCATAGGAGCATGTCTCATGGTGCAGAAACTCATAAGAGGGGTCTAAGTGGACAAATTAGTCCATTTTTACGAACATGTCGTCAAGAAAACTCATATGAGGGTTCTATGTGGACAAATTAGTCTTATCAACCCTTATGTTTGCAATGAGATTAGCACTCCCATAATCTTCATTGAAAATGTGACCAATCTTGAGGTCATTGAATCCATTCAATAGATCGTTGAAATTTTCCATCATGTTCTATAATGTCCATGGACCATCAGGATATAACAAGAGATTTTCTTCATATTATTATATTTAGTAAATATCGTTGAATGATGATTTTTCTTTTTTTTGTAAAATTTTCTCGTTGGATATCTCACAATGCTAAAGAAGCCTCAAAAACATTTATTGGTTTGCTTACCTAGGGGGACAAAGTAAGCAATAATAGGATCACCATCAAAGTCTATAATGAGACATCCACCCCTAACATTACCGAGGTTGCCTTTCGAGGCCCCATAAAAATTTATGTTGACCCATCCTAGGGAAGTTTAATCGGTCTATCCTTCTTTCTCACATTCCTAACTTATTCATGGTCAAATTTTGTATCTGGATTTCTAACTTTTAGTTTTTTGCCTAGTCTAGCTCCATGCTTGATATAAACTTGTACTTATTTGAATTTAGGATTGACACGATTTCAAATATGGATTGGCAGACCTTTTCACATACTCAGTAAGCATGGTTTTTTATTCCTTTTAATATCCTATTGTTTCCATCCCTCCACACCCGACAAAATATACGAGGTAAGGAGAATCTACAAACTCTTTTAAGTTGGATAATCATAACATGACAGATCCATTATGACAATTATTCAGCTAAAGAGTCTAGTTTCACCCGTGACCTAATTAAGTTCAAAGACAAATAAAATGATATGAAAATGTATTTCAAAATTTTACACTCCATGAACATGTGTTTAGCCAATTCACTTTCTAATCCAAACACAACACATATCGGGGAGAGTAGATCTATTTTTTTAATTTTTTCCACACTAAATACCTTTTTTTAATGGCCGGCTAGAAAAACAAGTTAGCATTGGGGTTCAAATATTTATTCCAAATATCCTTCCAATTGAATGAAGTTCTAGGGATGGCTAGCATTTGAATATAACCAGTATTAACACTATAGTTCCCGATGTCAATGCGGGACAAGATCAAATCATCCTCTTTACACTAATAGAAAATGTGTTATTTCAACTAAGGTATGGTTCACATTTTTAAACTCTTCCCCAAAATCCTATTTTCTCCACTGTAAATATATCCACTTCCATCCTTCTACGTTTATATTATAGTATCTTCTCACCTACACACCATATTAAAACATTAAGATGAATGTAAATTTATTTACATGGTGTCATAATAGCTAAACGAAGATGGAATAGTCAAGGGTCATCCGAAAAATGAATTATCCTACCATCCTCTAAATTTGATCTGCTCCTTTTTCTATGATTATCCTTACTATTGATCATTCTTTTCCATTTTAACAATCCTTCAGGAATGTCATCTTTATTCAAGAACTCTTCTTTCCTAAAAATGTCTCCCATATACTTAGCTCAAATTATCCTATTCTAAAGAAATCTTCACTAATGTGTCTTCAACCCACTTTATCCATAACAGACTTTGTAGTGCCCACTTCCCTTCGACACTTTTTGTTATTGATTATGATACTGTCGATTATACTTATGTATGTTATTGTAGTTTTTGATATGGCATCATGTTAGATATTAGAAATCATGGATTATTGTTGATTTCGATTTATATATGATGCATGTGGATTATTAGAGACATTTTATATTGATGTTGATATGTTGATTGATATGGTTATGTGTGTGTGTGTGTGTGTGCGCGCGCGCGCGCGCGTGTGTGTGTGTTTTGGACATATGTTATTTCGTCATATTGAGTAGACCTAGATAATTGAACTAATTTTATGATCATATGGTTGTTGATGAAATTGTAAATTATGTCGTTACTTTCTTAATGATGTTTTGATTTATATATAGATGACTTTGGAGTTTTATGGTATATTTATTTTGGATGATTTGATGCGGCCACAAGGCTGAAAGAGGTATTTGTGTTTTGCAGGTAAACATGTCACAACAAACATGAGGGGATTGGAGACCAACCACATTGCAATCCTAAATGAGTTCAACAAGGGTCAGCATGATAACATGTATTTATTATGTGTGTGTGTTTGAATTGATGTTAGGGGTCCCCATGGGGGAGGGAATCACCTTCGAATATGACAAAGGGTGTAACGCCTGCTAAAAAATCCCACCTGAGACCCAAGAACAACCAGGATTAGTTACGAAAATTATAGAATAATTTTTTTTGTGTTTAAAAGAGTCTACAACTAGGTTACAAGAAAATAGTTGTCACTAAAAAGTTCCAAAACAATTCTAATCCACTAGAATATAATTTTCTCTTATTAACAATTATTAGAGGTCACAAGGTCCCAAAATTTAGGGTTAGAAAGTTCAATTAGGTTCATAGGGTAATTCCTCACCATACTCACTCCGTAACAGAATTTAAAGATTCAACCTGATTTTTCTCAAAATTAATGCATTCAAAAATTCCCTAAATCATTTCCATTGGATATGAAATTTTCTCACCTTTCCAGTGATATAAAGAAATCCTCCTAACTCCTTATATTTCTCGATTTATGGGCGGGCGGGCCTTGGAGTGAAATTTTTTCCCAAGAGCAGGCCTGCAGGCCCAGGGGAGAAAATTTACCCCAAGGGCGGGTCTGCAGGCCACGGGGAGAAAATTTTCCCCACGGGTGGGTTTGCAGGCCATGGGGAGAAATCTTTCTCAGAGGATTATTCAGGTCAGCAGGGCGGTAAGAGACAATTTGGTAATTTCCCGCACGGGGCGAAAAGTCAACTTTGCGCCCACACTCTTGCGAGTCCGTAAAGGACAGGTGGCATCTCCTAAGCCTCACGGGGAAAGTAGGGCGGTAGGGATAAAAGAGCTTTAGCGCCCCAAAGGGAAAAAGGCAAAAAGGAACCCGCTCCTTTGCGGATGCTTTACGACGCCACGTGGCAACCTCTGATCGGCTGCAGGGTGGTGGGGCGGCACGGAAACTTTAGAAAATTTTCCTAAAATTTTACAAAACACTAAAGGCAAAAAGGGACCCACTCCTCCACTGATGCCTCGCGACGAAAAGTGGCAGCTCCTGATTGGCTGCAGGTTGGCGAGGTGGTGGAGAAAATGTAGAAAATTTTCCCAAAACTTTTCTGAAGTACGAAAGGAAAAATTCAGGCCCACAGGCCCGCCAAGGAAATTTTCTCAATTTTTTTTTGACGCCAAGTGAAGAAAAACTTCAGAAGGCCATAACGTTTGATAAAGAGCTCGTTTTTGGGCAAACAAGGACTTTCTAGTAAGATTTTGACGTCCGCTTTACTCATGAATTATTAAATTTTGATTTTGATAAAGTTTAAGGGGTCAATTTCATGAAAACGTTCTGCATGCTTTTACAGTGCAAACCTGTAAATTTTTACTTATAAAACTTTTTTTCGAATTTTTCATTCTTTCTCCTTCAACATGTCAAACAAACATGGAGGTTCCCATTAGGAAATTTTTAGGATATATTGCAAGCATAAAATTTTTGGATTGATTTTCATTTTGAAAATACATGTTTCTTTTTACAGCAAAAAGCCTGTAAATTTGCCTTAGCTCGATTGGAAGGTTCTCAAGACATTTCCTTAAGTGTTTTTAGTTTGGTTTGGGATAATTTTGGCCTCATTAAGTCCAATTTATTATTTCATTTACCTCTTATCTATTTGCAGGGTTATTTGAACATTTGATAAAGAAATATTACAAAGTATACAGTGAATTGAAAGAAGTGTACACATTTCAAGAACAAAGATTAACTATCTCTTTTGCCATGAAATAAAACATTTAATTCATTCCATGCTGGTATTAAATAGTTTTCTTTACTTCAATCAAACATTAAAACAATAATATAGTTTTTATTCTTTCCAAAATCATATATTTTAAACAGGGCAGAATAATACATTTTCTTCTCACGTGTTTCACTTTTCCACTTTCCAAAAAACAGAAAACAGAGTATAACTCTTTTACATTTTGAATTTCAACTTTCATTGTTAATAAAAAGTATATTTCCATTACAATTAATATAGAGATCATCCACTTCAAAGTGGGAAAGTGCTACAATAAGATTTCATTTCACAAGGGACTATTAAAATGTCTTTTTCTCAGCTCAAGAACAACAACATGCATATTTCTCATTCTTCCAATTTGATCACAATGAGAGTAGGGGAAAGGTAACACTCTCCACCTAACCAAGACATCTAATGAAAAGGAGAATCCATCCTTCTTCATTGGCCCTTGATCCCCAACCACAATGCAATAAAAGATGTGATCCAACTCATGACAACAGTAGGCTTCCACAAACACTCAAGCAACACTTTCACAATAAAAACATAGTCCATAACAAAATGTAGTTTACAACTACATTAAAGCATGAAAACCAATACTAAGGATTCCTCAAACAAGCCAAAGGAGTAAGAAACTATGGGGGATACTTCTTATGCCTCCTAAAATGGGAAATGAGTATCACCACCTGAATTACAAACCGCCAAAATATAGTATATCAAAGCCCTGACATTCCTTATGCCTCCCCCAAGTACCCCTTATTCCTCACATTTCCTTATGTCTCCCCAACCTGTTATGACACCCCATAACGAGTAAATAAATACAAGCTATTTCTCTGTAAGGTGGAACCAAAATCCCTACTCCCTCTACCCTTATACCTGCCTAAAACACACTTATGCCTCCCACAAAATAAACCCCATAGTCTTCTCCTACACCATTACTAGGCCATCTACCCAACAACCCACAAACATGCCAAAACGTTCATACATTAACATATAAATTCATAAAAGAAGAGCATTTCAAGAGCCAAGCTCCTACCTCTCCATGATGGAGTTGTTCCAAGTTCCAAAACAATAAACTTTATCCCAATGCAAGGAATCCAACTCAGCGAAGGACAAGCATACAACAATCTTCCAAAAAATTCTTCAAAGCAAGAGCCCCCAAAACAACAAGGAATTCACCCAAAAATAATATCTCCAAAATAAAGCAATCCCAAAACAAGGCAAGGAATTCGAATTTAATAGATGAGGGAAGGGAAGAGAATGAGGTGGGTCCATATATGATGTCACATCACACATCCTCAATTCTAACCCCCAAAGTTAACTTCATTCTCCAATGCATAAAAAATAGGTGGGTGAATAATATGACAGTTTACTTACACAATCAAATCTAACCCACGCCCCAAAGGAATAAAATTAAATTATGTAAGAAAAGTACAATTAAAACCTACAATCTACCTTCTCAAAAAGCATTATAAAATTCAAATATGAAATCTCTAACTGTAGGTATGGTTGGTAATTAAATGTAAGAGGTAAGGGACAAGTTTAACTTTTCCCACAAGCCTCCAAAATCAGCCTCCAAGGATAATTTCGAATTTCCAAGACGGTGCAGTGTTTCACCCTCAAAAGTTAACTTACACATCTCTTACAACACTTTAATTCAAGGCCAATAACTCTATTAATTACTTTCTTATGACATATTTTATTTATTTATTTATTTCAACAATATGATTACTCACAATATTTACACACCATTTAATAATTAATGAAAGGGTAAAAGCACCACAAGATATACACATGCAAACATAAACAAAGGGAACAAACAAAAGAAATACATAAAACCGCTTGGTCACATTTAAAGGTGACCCCCCCATGGGAATCCTTAACACACACAAACATGCACAAACAACTACCAGTTGCTATGGTGACTTTGTTGAGTTCATCTAGAATTCCAATGTGGTTGGTCTTCAATCCCCCGATGTTTGTTGTGATATTTAAACCTGCAAAAGACAAATACTTCCTTCGGCCTCGTGGCCATATCTGAACATCCAAAATAATAGAAATATAATTCCAAAAACCATCTAGATATATGAATGACAACAACATCAAAGAAATCTAACAATATCATTTATAGTTTTATCAACATCTATATCATCATCTAATAATTTTCATTTATAGGTCTTCTCACAATGTCCAAATATCACATGTTCGAACAACATCTATAATATAATCATGTCAAACAGTATATCATTATCAACATATAAAATGTCTCTAATAATCATCATGCATCATAACTGAATCAAGTCAATAATAATCCATGATCTAACATCTATCATCATACTATAATTAGGTCCATAATAATATCCATAATATAATCAACAGTATCATGATTAGTATCAAAAAGGTGTCAAAGGGAAGTGGACACTACAAAGGGGTTATGTGTATTCTTTTATTTAGTTTCCTTTGTTCAAATTTAGTATGTGGATTTTAGTGATGTATTTTCCGCTTTATTATTTACTTTTATTTGTGTCTAGATTAGTGAGTAATCATATTGTTAAATAAATTAAAATGGGTCAAAAGAATACATTTTTTAGAGCCGATGGATCTTGGATAATGTGTTGTAAGTAATGTGTAAGTAGCTTTGAGTGTGAAACACTCCACCTTCCTTTTGAAATTTAGATTTGTCCTTAGGGGCTGATTTTGGAGGTGTGTGGGACAAGTTAAACTTGTCCCACACCTCTTAAATTGTTACACCAACCCTACCTATGGGTTGGGAAGTCAAAATTAACATTACAAAATAATGGGTAACATATCCACAATTTATCCACATTTTGATTGTGGGTATCTTATTTTAAATTGTGAATCTAATTTTTTGGACTCCACCAACAATTTTTTTGTGAAAGTGTTAAATGTGACAAATATTGTGATAAAATCCATAATGAAAATAGTGAAAATTCCCCAATTTAATAGTTGTGTCACTAGTGACAATTTGAATATTGTTATATATTTACAATTAAAAAATATAACAAATTTTACAATTTCAAAATTGCTTTAGATCTATAAATTCAAAATTGTGATATGAATCTCAATAATAAAAAATGTTTTTGATCCAAAATAATCTTTAAATTATAAATATTTATGACATTTTTTCAAAAATTATTAAATTAAATTAAATCTACAAATAAATTGTAATATATATTTCTTTTAATAATTATTCATCCATTATATAATATATTTCAATTATTTTATATAATTTAAACATATTAACATAATCAAATCTACATAATATTTTTGTTGCATGTGAACATGCTTAAGTTAGATACATAAAATTCATAAAACATAATAATATAGAAATATTTAGCTCTACACAATATTTTAAATAGCTTTATTTTTAATAGGAAATTAAAATATTTCCATCTTATGAAATAAAAAATATTTATTAATAAAAATAAAATATCAAAATTTTTAAAAATACTAAACTTTAAAACATATTATTAAATCACAATAATTTATAATATTGTAAAAAAACAAAAATTCAATAAAATATATATTTTTGTTTTAAAATTCAACTTCGATTTTATAAATGTCTATAAAAGTTGACTGTTTAACACAATTATACATGTTTTTATTTTATCACTACTTTAAATCTTTTTTTTTTATAAATTTTTTCTCTCAATTAAAAACACAACTTTTTTTATTATTAAATGAAACTAAAAATATGAATATAATAGTAAAATACTATTAAAATAATAATATACTCATTAACATATTAACTATATAGAATAGTAGACAAAATCTAATTCCATAAAACAAATTGAAAAAAGTCGCTTTCCTCTTTTTTGTGTGGAACCAAAAACTAATTTTACAAAAAGTAAATTCCACCCATCCAAAAATGGATTAAAGTAAAAACAAATTTATGTTTTAAAATATGAACCCTTCGTAATAGGAAATATTTAAAACCCTAACAACTAATTAAAATTTAGGGGAGTTTAGGGGAGTGTGATAGAGGTTAAAAAAAGTAGAATATAATGAATTTTGACACTCTGCTCAGTTTACACAAATGTGCTTTCCTCTATTTGATTTTTACATTGTGTTGTGAAGATATTCTTAGAAATAGATATCAAAGTAGTAACTTCTTGGAATAGCTGCATATGCTCCAGATCTAGGCATCCTCACTATTCACAATGCAACTTCGATCTTAAAAATAAAAAGTAACTCTGGATGCAAAATTTAAAGAAATATTCTCTCTAAATTTAAATGTAGGAAGTAAATGAACAATATTATGTATGCAATCATGCTCTTACAATATATGATAAGATGTTAGGATTCGGGATTGTCGAGGGAGAAGAAACTATATAAATTGTTAAAAATGTGGCAATAAGTTGCAAAATATGAAGAAATGGGATGGTTCTAAAAGTGTTGGATATTATTCAATGGATAATACAGACATTGAGAGCAGATCTACATATCCCCTATGAACACTATGATCTAGATCTGCAAAGCCCTCGCGAGTACCATGATTTATATGTGTAAAGGATACTCTATGTTTACAACAAAGGCAATTTTTTTATATAACATGTTTGGTCTTCTTTTCCAAAAACAATGACAAGGCCATGAAGCTTCTGCAGATCTAATCAACTATTTAAAAAGGGAACTCAGGAACTTTTAAATAGAAATCCTAAATGTTGTTGTAACCCTAAATCATGCTTAAACCCCACATAATTGCCGAGTAATCCGTGTTGCTCTCCTCCCATCCCAAATAACATCGAGTCATCCAATTTTCTCTCCAATTTTACAACCGCTCCAGACTTTAGTCTGTAAACTGTTTTGAGGAATTTATGGTATTTCACATTTACACAGATTAATTATTCTCAACCGTTCAATTTCCTAATAAATTGGTGCAATTGTGGTTTATGTACCCCTTTTTTATTTTAATAAATACAAAGAGTGTAAAATCCACCTAGTATTTTATCATTCGAGTTTCACCACTTGTATATTCAAGAAATATTTATTAAATATTTTTTTAATTATTATAATATTAATATTTATTAAATAAAACTATTACTTATTATAATAATAACCTGAAATTTCTTAGGAATTATAATACATTTTATTTAAGTCGTACATTTTACTATTTAAATTGTATTTAATTAAATTTTACCTTTACCGAGGATAGGCATTTACAATATTAATGAAAACTAGCAATGTAAATTATTGACTAAAAAAATTTGCGAGGAAACATATATTATTTAGTTCATGAATTTAAAGGTTACAAGTAATATAATATGTTTTATTATATTTCATCATTATAATTTATTTGAAGTAAAACAATTTTGTAGATTTTCATGATTATATAAACATAAAAGTGCACTTTTGATCAAAATAATAATAATTTTATAGATTATTTTATATTATTTTTGGGTGTGGCTTGTATTAAAAAATGTGTTTTTTAGGGTGTTGGCATAATTGTATTTTAAATTCATTTGAAATGTCAAAAATGGGTGCGATTATATGAATTTTCCATATTAAAATTGATATAGTGTAAATAATTCACAATTTCATATTTAATTAATATGATATTGTAAAACATCCCTAAAATTTCATCAAATCACAAAGTTATTGCGAATAATCTACAAATCTTTCACAATATTCATTTTTTGTGGATAACCTTGTGGATAAAGGGGCTCATGTATAGTAGTGTAGGCCTTATTATGCATTTTGAGAAGGCAAGTTGTAAGTTTTTATCGCACCTTCTTTCATGAAATTAATTTTGGTCCTTAAAGGTTGTGGGCTTGGATTGTGTGTGTAAGTAAAATGCCATTTTATTCACCCACTTACTAATTGTGCCTTGGAGTTTGAAGTTGACTTGTTAGGTGGAGTTGAGGATGAGTGATGTGGCATCCTACATGGACCCACCTCATCCTCATATCTCCCTTTTCTATTTATTCAAATTATTTTTTATGTTTTGGGGGTTACTTCAGGGGGTTACTTCATGTTGGTTTTGTGCTCTTGCAATTAGAGAGAGTTAGAGGATTTTGGATGCTTATGGATTTTTTGGTGCTTTGGGACTATTTGGATTTGTAGAAGCTTATTGTTGGACTTTTGGATCAAGCTCTTTCATGGAGAGGTAGAAGCTTGACTCTTTTAAAATGTGTTCTTTTTATTTTATGCATATGTGAATGTTGTTTAGTGTTTGGTATGTTTGTTGGTTGGTTGGGAAGTTTGTCTAGGTGTGGTGTAGGAGAAGACTATGGGGATGTTTTTTGGGGATGTATAAGAGTTGTGGGGAGGCATAAGAGTTATTTGTGGAGGGAGTTTTGGTTGGGTGTTTCACCTTGGACAAGAAATAGCTTTAATTTCTTAGTTTTGGGGGAGGCATAAGAGGTACTTGGGGAAGACATAAGGATATGTAGGGATTTGAGATGAATATTTTGGTGGTTTTTTAAGGTGGTCACCCATTCCCCATTCGAAGGTATAAGCAGATTCCCCTATAGATCTTTCTCTTTTGGCCGTTATGTGATAAGGACTTATATATATTTTTATTGTCCTTCTTGTGACTGTAACTGAATTTTATTTTGGACTGTGATATGATTGTGAAATCTATTTTGTGTTGTGGAATCTTGTCTTGTTGTCATGAGTTGAACCAATTTCCTATTGTAATGTGGTTGGGTCTCGGGGGCCAATGAGAAGGATGACATATCCTCTTCATTGGAATTCTTGGTTGGGTGGAGAGCTTTGCCTCTACCCCTTTTCTTTGTTGTCACCAAGTGAAATGTGGCAGATATCTCTTGTTGTCGTTTATTGGAGTTTTGTATGAAGACAAATATTGCAGTTCTTCTCAGGTTCCCTTATTGTGAAATTTCCCACTTTAAGTGGATGGCATTGTAATATTAAGTGTGGTGAAAAGCTGATCTCTTTTGGATATGAAGTTACATTTGAATGAAAAATATTTATTTTGTAAGTTATCTTTTGGTGAACAAAAAAGAAGTTATAAAGGAAATTATTTCATTTTAATAGAAGCTGATTTACTTTATACAAAATGGAGTTGCTCCTGCTTGGAAATCTGTTGATTGAAATACTTTTGCAAAATCTCTGTTTGAAGGCTGGAAAAGTTTGTGTTAGGAAATATTACCTTCCTCTTTATTACTTGAAAGGCACGTTTTGAAAATATAACCACATTCTTGATCTCCACACATTGATTAAAGGAAAGTTTAAAATTGTAAAATTGGAATGGAATGAACGTAACTATTTAAAGTATGGAAAATGAAATAGATAAATTTATAGTTTGAAATACGTAGATCTCTGTTGGATTGTTTCCAACCTGCAAGAAATATCAAAAAACATACAGAGTGCCCTGCAACAATGAAAGATAAATTGAAACATTAATACCAGCTAAGGAAGATAAAAAACCTCATCTCATATTAGTTTTTGTTTCCCTTGAAATTTACTTAGAACTTCCTTAATCGAGCTAGAGGTAGAAAAACGCCTTTAAAGAGAAAAGATAAAGGAAATAAATTTGTTTTGAAATTCCAACCATAGTCAATTAATCCTTGCAAATCCTTCCAACTTCTATCAAGTGAAATTCTGCATGTCGGTTTGGCATGTTGGAGAAGGAAGAATAGTGGATTAAATTAAATATGGCAGCTGAAAAGTTTAGTTCACATTTCTATGGCAGGAAAGATGTTTTCTTAAATTTAACCAATGTAAGTTTGTTGAAAATAATATTTTTTACTTCCTATGCAAAGAGGAGTTTGATCCCTTTCTAAAAAGTCCTTATTTTCTCAAATCCGAGCTTCCAGTCAAAAGTTATGGCCTTCTGAAGTTTTTACTTCATTTGGTTTCAAAAAAAAAACTAACTGTCAAAAAGGAAATTTTTGTAAATAGGATCCGCGGGCCCAAAAATGTCTTAGGGCACTTTTTTCAAAAATACAAAAAGTCACAAGTTCTCTCATGGCTCCGTAAGCCCGATTTTGCCCCTTGGAAAATAAATAAATACTTCTACGGGTTTACGGGCCCGCAACATCAAACTTTAGCTTTCTTAAAATAATAAAAAAACAATTGGCACAAAATCATAAGTCTCCCCGCCAGTCTGCTTTCTGCTTGTAGTTTTGGATCGGACACATGGCATCTCTAGGTATTGGAAAAGGAACGAATGTTTTAAAACCTTTTCACCCTTTCAACAAAAAGAGTTAAAATCCAAATTACCTCCAATGACCCACCTTCCCACATTGGCTTAAAAACATGCCACATGTCCCTTCTGGCTTGGGGCAACTTTTCTTTCTTTGGCGTGAAGCCCCGCCAGAGACTCGCTGGCGCGCGGGTGTAACTTGCACTTTTGTCAAAAGTTCAAAGCACCAAATTACCTCCCCTGCTCTGCCATCCCAAAACCTTCCTCGGGTGAAAATCATTCCCTAGGCCCGCAGGCCATCCTTTGGGAAAAATTTCTTCTCCAGGCCCGCAGGCCCGCCTTTGGGAAAAATTTCGTCCCCAGGCCCGCCGACCTGTAACTTAAGAAATATGAGGAGTTAGGATGACTTATTTATATCATTGGAAAGGGAAATAAATGTCCTATCTAATGGAAATGTTAGTAGGAAACCTTAAGTTGCTTTAGTGAAAAATCAGGTTGAAGTGCAAAGATGAGTCTAAGAGTGGATAAGTGGGAAATTACCCCTTTTTAACTTAAATGTTTAACTATAAAGCATGGGTTGACCTTTTAAGGAGTTACATTAGGGGATAATATAATGTTGTTCTATCCCATGTAAATAATAACCTTGGTTATTATTTAGACCTAGTGAAATTAAAAACCCTTGGGAATTTAACTGCTTTGGCCCCTTTGGCCCTCTAAAATTAATTAAAGAATATTTAACTATAGTGTTAATTTAATTATTTATTAAATTAACACCTACGAGAAATTTTACTATATTTGGATTGATTATACTCATTAATTTGGTAATGTGGATCTAATGTTTTTCAGAACAGGAAAATTTAATTTATTAAATTATAATTGACTTTGAATCTTTGTTGTGACAACTATTGCTTGAAGCCTAGTAGTGCTCACGCTTTTCAAAGAACAAAAATTATTCCATAATTTTAATATCTAAAGCTAGGTTATTCTTGGGTCTCGAGTGGTCATTTTAACGAGTGTCACACTTGGTATCAAATCCGTGGGTTCAAAGGATGGAGCCTTGGGCACACCAGAAAACTTGAGACATGAACACTAAACCTAGTGCAATATTAAACCTAGCAAACTTTTAAATCTAGAAAACAAATTCATTTGAAAATTTCATATTTTAGTAAACATGGAAAACTGAATAAAACCTATAATAATGAACTAACTCTCACCTTGGTCTATGTAAGAGGCGTGGATAAGATGAGGGGTCCTTTCACATAGACCTAAACTTGCCACCTTCAGATCATACTATTGTAACCATCCTACATGAGGTTTTATAGATGTTTCAGGATGTTAATGTCGCTTTACGCGTAGGGTCCGTAGGAGGACTCTCAGCTAGACATGATAGGGAGCCATTCGTTGAGGCTCATGCATCTCCTTGACACAACGAGGAGCATAGAGGAGAGAACTCCTGCATGAAGTCAGGAAGAGGAGTCACCACAGAGGGGATAGGGAGACCGAATTTATCAACACAAGGATAGGTCTTAAATCCTTAGGCATAGAGATGAGCATACAGAGAGGCCTAGGGGTCACCAGACTATAGCTGTAGACCATATCAGGGAGATCCTGAAGCTACGACCATCTCACTATTCTGGGGATATAGGTGGGTTTAAGGAAGAGGGCTAGTTAGTGAGCTTGAGCGGGTGCTTCAAGCTCTGCCCTTGTACTAGCAACACGAAAGATCATGTTGTGATCCAGCTTCTAAGGGATGGAGTAGGTGGCTAGTGGAGGACTGAGGAGCAGAAGCTCCACGTTGATTCAAAGACGGTTACCTAAGAGCTCTTTGAGGAGTGGTTCAGGAGCAGGTACTTATCATAGAGGTTCATACATCAGAGGATAGATGAGTTTCATGACCTCCGACATGCATCTTTGACAGTGGATGAGTATGAGAGTTGATTTATAGATCTACTCAAGTATGTCAACTACATGCAAGATGAGCTGGTATTAATCCATAGGTTCATCCGGGGCCTGAATGTAGATTTGAGTGGTGTGGTGTGTATCCATTGTCTGCATACATTAGCTAAGGTCGTTGAGAAGGTTTATATAACAGAGGAGACCTAGGTTAAGACACAGTAGGCTAGAGACAAGGTGTGGAGCTACATCAAACAGATGTAGGACAACAAGTTGAGGGGTTACGCTCCTTCTCCTCGTGGTGGACCGGGTTCAGAACAGTCATCTTTTAGGTAGCAGTATTAGCAGTAGCAGACCCACCCACCGTATAGGCCTCCACATAGATTCAATGCACAGAGGGGGTAGAGTATGGGGACTCCTCCTAGGGGTCCCATTAGGACAATGGGTGTACTAAGAGCTCAGTCAACAAAAGCTTGATAGTAGAGACCTCATCAGTCTGTAGCCGAATCATTAGGATCCATAGCACAGAACTCTAGAGTATCGAATGGAGCTGCTACTCATGGGAGATGACCAAGCAGTTGTAATGGTTTTGGTGTTGATGGACATTTTTAAAGAGAGCGCCCACAAAACCCTAGTAACAAGGGTAATACGTAGATCTCAGAGCCTACTATTGGTGACATGGGGCATGGTCATCGGATCTATGTAGCAGTCAAGAACCGCCAGGCCAAGCATTAGAGTACCATGATTGAGACGACATATATCATTAGTGGTTTTCATACCTCCATTCTATTTGATTCTGGTTCTTCTGATTCTTTTATTGCACCATCTTTGGTAGAGCGATGCAGGCAGGTAGTAGTTAGGCAGGGTCTTAGTTGGGACTTCAATATGGCTTCTAGAGCTAAAATATATATAGATTCCTTAGTTAAGGAGTGTGTAGTGGATTTGGGACCCTTCATGACTACCTCAGATCTTTGTATCCTTCCGTTGGGTTAGTATGGAGTCATCTTGGGCATGGACTGGTTGTCTGCACATAGAGCTAGAGTGGATTGTTACCATAATATTAGATCATGTGGAGATGATCTAGGAGTTGAGTCAATGATAGCAGGGGTTAGGATACCCATTTCCATTCGCACCATCTCTTCCATGCTGCTTAAGTGGTGTGTACAATGGGGTTGTTAGATGTACGCTATCATAGTTAGTGACTGATCAGAGGATGAGTCTAGTGAACCATCTCTTAGAGTACTTATGTAAACTTAGAGTACTTATGTAAAATTTGGGATTGTATTTGTGTTGTCCATCTCTGCACGTATACGGGAAAATTATTTCGTTATGATCTCACCCAAAACCTGAGATAAACAAGGGACTTGTGTTCTTTGGTTAAATCATGTATGAAACCAACTTCATTCATGTTCAAACCTAATAAATTGAAAGAAGATGAAAATAAAAAATAGGCTAAATTAGTACCTTGCCAGTAGAAGAGTCTATTAATGCACCATGTAAATGTTTCTTTTTCTTTATCTTCTTTGCATTCTTGCATTCTCTAATAGGTTCTAGTGCTAAGATGGAATGTGATGGATATTCCTCTAAACTTTTTAAAATTAGAGGGAGGTAATCCATCTCTATTTTACTATAAAACTTCTTGGAAGACTTGAATAAGTCTAATCCCGATGTTTTATTCATTGGCTTCAGCTGTTGTTGATCACTATCAGAATAAAAATAACTGGTATGAGATGAATATGAATCTTCTATTTGTTTATCTGTAGAATGATATTTATTATCCTGAAGTAGCAATTGAATAACGGCTTTCTTAACTTTCATTGTAGTGGCTCCTTTTTAATGACATGACCCTGATACCAGAGGATGATCTAGCTCTAGAAGAGATAATTCTTATGTAGATATTTTCCTTTCTTTAGGAGCATAAATCAACCCAGCTACGTGTGGAAAAATATTCTTTCTGAAAAATTTGGTAGTTTATATATATATATATATATATATATATATATATATATCATGAACATTGTAGCCCTCTTGCATAGGAAAAGTGGAAGATCTCCTTGCAACACAACAATCATTGTAACTCTGAAGCTCTAGAGACTGTGCAACAATTACATATTTGTGTTTTTCTTTTGATTTTCTTACTTTGTAAGGACTTGTTGACCAAAATAAGCTCACACTTATTTTGGGCCAACCGACACAATTTCCCCCATTTCGTGCTTTAACCTGAGTTTTTACATATTTCAAGCACTTAAGGTCCCTTGAAAGCATTTCCATTAGATAGGAAATTTCTTCCCCTTTCTAGATATATATAGAAGTCATTCTAACTCCTTGTATTTTGTAAATGGCGGGCCGGCGGGCCTGGGAAGGATTTTTGCTAAAAGCAGGCTGACGGGCCTAGGGAAGAATTTTTGCCAATGGAAATTATGGACTGGTGGGTGGTGGCAGACATTTTTTCATTTTTTCACTTTTCACAAAAAGGCACAAGTATAATTGTAGGGCCCAAGAAGGGTTACTTTTTACAAAGTGGAAAAAGCGGACCGACATGACTGAGGATGTCTTTTTGCCCTAAAATTGGAAAGTGCGGACCAGTGGGCCCGAGGATGAATTTTTTCCAAAAGCGGGTCTGTGGGGCCATGAGGAAATTTTGTCCCAAGTGTGAATGTGGGTCGGTGGGTCTGCAGGGAACTTTGAAACTTTTCCACTTTTCACGAATGGCATAGTTTTCAAGTGCTGGCTCGTGAGCCCATGGGATCTCATCGGCCGTTGAAAAGTCACAGACCCGCAGATGGTGCCATGTGCCTCATCAATGCAACTCTAAAGATA
The DNA here is from genome assembly GCA_019776745.2 of Taxus chinensis. Taxonomy (NCBI): domain Eukaryota; kingdom Viridiplantae; phylum Streptophyta; class Pinopsida; order Cupressales; family Taxaceae; genus Taxus; species Taxus chinensis. The sequence goes on along the minus strand of CM034155.1, from coordinate 488,089,931 downwards.
GAATCCAAAATGAAGACCCCAAATAAGTGTCAAGCTTCCACTTGTCCTAGGTCCAAACAGGGACAAAGTCAATGATTGAAAATTCAAAACAAGGTAGATCCGGCGGAAGGTGACATGTGTCAACTCGTGGAAACTTCAAAGACCAACTCTAAAGGTGGATCCCTAAACAAGGGCAGGCTCGCCATGTGTCCCAGGTCCAAAGAGGGGACAAAGCCAGCCATTTAAATTGACTAAGTATAAGAGTATTGGTGGAATCCTCCACGTGTCTGATTGGCGTAATACCAAGGTTGGGTGTAAAGGAGTGGGTTCCCAAACATGCGCAGAATCTCCACGTGTCTTGGGCCCAATAGAAGTTTAATAGATCAAGGCCCAAATCAGCTAAGTATAGAGAGCCAACAAATGGTACAACGTGTCGAATCAATGCAAATTTAAAGGCATGACCCAAAGCAGAGACTCAAATAAGCGCTGGCCCACCATGTGTCTAGAGCTCGAAAAGGAAAAGGTGGTCATTGAAAATTCCAAACAAAGGTAGGTTAGCGGAAGAAGCCAGGAGTCAACACGACGTAACTTCATAAGTAAAATTCGAAGCAGGTTCAAAAATATGCGCTAGGCCTCCACATGTTCAGGGTCAGACGTATAGCCTCGGCAATCAAAAGGGACTTAGCCAAAACACAAAGAAATAGGGCAGAGCCGCAGAAAGAGCCATGTGTCTCTTTGGCGCAATTTCAAAGGTGCAGCCCAAAAGGTAGTTCCCAAATGAGTGCCAACCAGCCACGTGTCCCAGAGTCCAAAGGGGTAATGTCTGCCATGGAAAAGTCCAAAATCCTATGGAGGCCTCCATGTGTCTCATCCACGCAACTTCAAACGTAAAATCTGGGGTTAGTTTCCAAACAAGTGCGAAGCCTCCACGATTCTAGGGTCAGACACAATGTCTCCGCCAAAAGGAGGGACTTAGGAAAAATACAGAGGAAACCATGGATCCCATAGAAGTTGCCACATGTCAGTCTGACACTATTCCAAGAGTGAAAGGAAGGATCCGAATCTTCAAGATGCACAAGACTGCCATGTGGACCGGTACAGAAAGACTCTTTTAAATATTGTACGCCCATGACCTTGATCTTCAGAAAACCATATCTTTCGACTAGAAACTTGAATTTGTGTGAGAGAGGACTTTTTCAGAAATATATCGTCACCAACTTCTCACCTACCTCCATTAATGTTTCGGCGGCTAATTTCAAGGGTTCTCAAGTCTCTCACTTTCCGCCATCATGAAGAATGGGGATCTTTCTTGTTCAGTAAGGGACAACGATGGAGGCATGTGTCTTGTAGTAAATCCCATCACTATTACAAGTGGATTTCAATGCTTTTTGGAGTGGTTGGAGTAGGTATAATTCAATGTATTTCAGGGTTGGTTGAAACAAATTTTGATTTTCCTCTCTCTTTCTCTCTCATTCTTCTATATATTGTAAAAGAGGGGAATTTTCAAAGGGTTGGTCATTGTTTCTGTTCTACCCACCTCTCTATTTATTCCTTATGGTAAAATACAGAGTCTAAGCATTCTCTCATGGCTCTATAATGGAATTTCCTTTCCTCTTGCCCACTGATTATGTACTGTGTAACTTTTGGAGCAATAGAATCTGTTTTGTGATGCATCTATCCATCCTTGGCTCATTTTATTATCTCTTCTTACCTATCATCGTTGTAGGGTATACTAAGGATACTCTGATGTTTATTGTAGGATATGGTAGCTATGCTTAATGGGTCTTGAAGTGGTGTTCCATGTGACATTCATCTTCGGTTTGTGGTGCATCTTGTCCACCCCCTCCATTGCTCATCTCTCTTCACTTCAGGCAGTCGGTTCTGTGATCAGCCACTTCCTTTTCTGGGGTATCACCACTTAGTGTAGGCTCTCTTTCACCCTCTCTCTCTTTCCCTATCTCCTTGGAATGGTTATATTAGGATTAGATTAGTTTTCCTACACAGGAGTAGCTTGTGGCAGGTAGATTAGGAAGTAGGAACCAACATTCTCGGGAGGTCCATCTTAAGTTTTGCAAGTCCCATAGCTTGAGAGATGGTCCAATGATGTGAAATCACACTGAATTCTCCATTTCATATTCATGAAATTTAGGGGTTCTCTAATTCCACACTAACATGACTTAATATGAGGCAAGATAGTGCATTTATGACCTGTTTCATAGGAGACTTCTCTTTTCTTTGGGCTAGAAAATCCTTCAACATGCTTTGGTCCTCTTTGAACTCCACCACCAACCACTTTGTTTGTTGCTTATTCAAGGATTTTGGCAATGCTCATAAGGCATCATCATGTTAAGTGGTAGCAATATATGAGAGATAGGGAATAGGACTACCTCTCAATAACACATCCCTAGTGCTACGCTCTTAACCTATTGCTTGTATTAGAATATGAGTAGCCGACTTGTGGCTTACCATATCCTTTATACTTTATCATGATTAATAGGTTGGCCTTGGTGATGGCCATAGCATATGAATAGTATATATAGGGGATTGTAGGTAGTAGTTCATTATAATCTGAGCATTTGAGTCTTATTATATGGTTTGGAGGTTACCCCCTCGAAGTGGTGAAGCTTTTATAATTGCATATTCAGATCATTATTCTAAAATATTGTCTTATATGGTGTTCGATTTCTACTCATAATCTAAATTATACTAGTAATTTCATTATAAGTAGTATCAGAGTTACGATCTGGGCCAAAATTAGGGCAAAAACCTTAATTTTTTGTTTCCACAATATATTTCGAACTAGAGAGAATTGGTGGGAGAAGTTTTTAACAGAGTTTTGAAACATTTTTAGTACCGTTCCCTACAAATTTAATACTTTTTTGATTTATTTTGCACAATTTGTTACAAATTTAGGGTTTATCATAAAATCACTCCCTAGGGTGCAAATTGTGGAATTTTTTCAAGTTCTTTACATTTTTGGAAATATCTCGTAAAAATGGTATTATTCTATTCTCTATATTTTTTCTTGTTTGGTAGAATGGTGGGGGATTCCACAAGAGAAAAAAAGAATCCAGTTACTCTGGGTAAAACCCTAGATAAAGATGGGATAGTGATTGAAGAGATGGATTCAGAAGGGGTAAATACAAATTCCTCAGCACTAGGGTTTACCTCAGTTGATCATAAGGTGATCCAACTTGAGTATGAGATGTGAAATGTATAATCTGAGATGACCTCTAAAGGAGACATAGCCCAAATCAATCATCGGTTGGATGATATCATGCAACATGTAAAGGGTAAATAGTATGGACCAAAGCTGGCCCATATCAACCAAGGAGGAACTTCAGTTCACAATCATGGAAAAAATAACCATTTTGGATCACTTTTTAATCCCAATCAGAATCCAACTTATTCACAACCACGGAACATGATGCCAAAAGTGGATATGCGCAAATTTGATGGTAAAGATCCCCTAAATTGGATAAATCAAATGGAGAACTTCTTTGAGTTACATCAAACACCATCAAGACAATAGGTGAAATTGGCATCCCTATATCTTGAACGAGACCAATTCATTTGGTATCAATGGTTATGTGCTCAGAGGAAAAAGAATGTCTCGGTGTCACTTGGACAGTTTTTACCGAGGAGTTGCAATTGCACTATAGTTCCAGTGTTTCAAAGAACTAATTTAGTCAATTAGCAAAGTTCAGAAAAATAGGATCAGTCAAATATTATGTGCATCAATTGCAGAACCTATCCTTAAGGGTGGAGAATATACCATAAGAGAATCTGAATGACCTATTTCTTAGGTGTCTTAAGGAACACATCGAGCATGAGGTACGTATGTTTAATCCACTCAAGCTTTCTGATTCTATTATCATGGCATGTTGAGCAGAGGAAAAAGTTATTTTTAGTAGGAGGCCACCTTTCATTAACACCAGAGACTGTAGTATCTCTTCCTCTTCATTTTCTAGGCTAATTAGACTGACTCCTCAATAAATGGAAGAAAAGAGAGCAATAGAATTATGTTTTAACTGTGATAGAAAAAATGGACTGGGACAAAAATCTGCTGAGAAGAAGTTGTTTTATATTGATGGAGGTAATGAGGATGCTGAAATTATAGGAGAGGCTGAGGAACCAGTAGAAGATGAAGTAGAGGATCACCAGCCTACAATTTCTTTCCATGCATTGTTAGGTATTAGTACTCCTCAAACACTCAATGTTATTGAATATCTCAAAAAAATAAGGTGACAGTGTTGATTGACTCGGGGAGTACTCATAGATTCATAAATAGTAAGTTAGCTGCCCGCCTCAATTGTTTTATTTACCCATCCCCAAAAATAGAAGTTATGATTGTGGATGGTGGGACAGTCAAGTCCACAACAAAGTGCAATAGTATCAATATTCCTATGGGAGACTACATATTAGACTCACCTATGTTTGCTATTTATATGGGAGGGGGTCGATATTGTTTTGGGTATCCAATGGCTCACAACCTTAGGTACTATAGAGATGAATTTCCAAGAATTATTCATGTGATTTCATTCAGATGGAAGGAAAATAAAATTGAATGGGATGGTAGCTAAGTCTCCACAGATTATTAGCTCTCATCAGATGCAGAAGGTTCTTAGAAAAGGATTAGATGGATTTATAGCAAAGTTATTTTCCATAGAAGTACAACATACAGAGTCTTCAATGCTACCCAATCTTCAGAAGATTGTTGATGCTCACTCATCCATTTTTGATGCAATTCCAAAGGAACTACCACCAGTTAGGGATAATGATCATGCCATTCAGTTGATTCCAGGGAGCCAAACACCTAACATCAGACCATACAGATACCCATATTCCTAGAAAAGTGAAATTGAGAAAATGGTCCAAGAAATGTTGAAGGCAGGTATCATCAGGCCTAGCCAGAGTGCATATTCTTCACCAGTGGTCATGGTACGTAAGAAGGATGAAACATGGAGGATGTGTCCAATATTACCGAGAACTCAACAAGTACACCATCAAAGATAAGTTTCCTATTCCAATAATTGATGATTTACTTGATGAATTGCATGGTGCTATTTATTTCAAAAAAATAGATCTTCATTTGGGGTACCATCAATTTACAATAAAAGATGAATATGTTAATAAAATGGCTTTTAGGACTCATGAGGGCCATTATGAGTTTTTGGTAATGCCTTTTGGTCTTACAAATGCACCTTCAACCTTTCAAAGCTTGATGAACACTGTTTTCACGCCATTTTAAAGGAAATTTGTATTGGTTTTCTTTGATGACATATTGATTTACAGTAAGACATGGGAAGAACACTTACAACATGTAAATAAAGTTTTGGAAGTTTTGGAGAAACATACCCTCTATGAAAATTCATCCAAATGTTCTTTTGGTGTACAAGAGGTAGAGTACTTAGGTCACATTGTATCCCATGAAGGCGTCAAAGTTGATCCTCAGAAGATCAAATCTATGGTGTAATGGCCAAGGCCCAAAACTCTCAAAAACATTCATGGGTTCCTAGGACTAACAGGGTAATGCATAAGATTTGTTCGGGGATATGGTAGAATAGAAACCCCAATCACTGCATTGCTAAATAAGGATGCCTTCCATTGGACAGACTTAACCACTAAATCCTTTGAGTAGCTGAAGGAAGCCTTATGCATTACCCCAGTTTTGGCTACTCTCAACTTCTCAAAAACCTTCATTATTGAATGTGACACTTCAGGATCAGGATTGGGAACATTTCTAATGCAAGAAGGAAGACCAATTACATTTTAGAGTCACTAATTCAAAGGAAAAGATATGCTCAAACCTGTCTATGAGAAATAAATTATGGTTATTCTTCATGCGGTCAAGCAATGGAGGTCCTATCTCATGGGTAGACACTTCAAGTTAAAAAATAATCATGATAATCTAAAATACTTTTTGGAGCAAAGGTTATCATCTGAGGAAAAACAAAAGTGGGTAACAAAAATTTTGGGTTATGATTTTGAAATCATATACAAAAAGGGTAAAGAAACTGTAGTATCTGATGCATTGTCTAGAAGGGATACATCCGTAGATGCCTTACTATGTGGAATGCTCATGTTGATGACCGATTAGGTGGATGAAGAAATATTGGAATGGGATCAAGACAAGAATACACAATCTCTAATATACAATATAAAGCAAGGATCTATGACATCTAACAAATTTAAGTGGAAAGGTAATGCCCTCTAGTACAAGGACATGTTTTACTTGAGTAAAGATTCTGAGTTTAAGCATAAGATTCTTGTAGAGATACATGCCTCGCCTGTTGGAGGACACTGTGGGTTTTTGAAGACATATCTTAGAATAAAAAGAGAATTCTTTTGGGAAGGAATCAAGGGGTATGTACAAAAGTTTGTATCAAAGTGGTTAGTGTGCCAATAGAACAAAGGGGAAACAATTAAGACACCAAGTCTATTACAACCCTTACCAATTCCTAGCCAGATATGGGAGGAGGTCTCCATGGATTTCATCACCAGATTACCTTGTTTAGAGGGTAAGAGTGCTATTTTCATGATTATGGATAGGATCAAAAAATATGCCCATTTTTTTGCCCTATCAAATCCATTTGCAACTAATATAGTTGTAACTATTTTTTGGAGACAGTTCAAAGGCTACATGGAACCCCAAAGATAATTGTAAGTGATCGTGATCCTATTTTCACTGTGTACAAGTATTATTTTTCCTAAGTTAGATTGAAAGCAAGAACTACCACCTAAAATAGTTCCCTAAACTAGCTAGAAACAAAAAAAAAGTACCATCAAGATGAAGAAATGAACAAGGCCTACACTAACATCATAACTTTGAAATAGTGAAAGCAAACATAATGCAAATAAAAAACTCTATTCTTCTAAATTACCTAATTAAATCAAATAGAGCTATGTAGTCCAATGGCAATAAACAATATTGCTTGCTTTGATCCTTCAAGGATGCTTGGGTGTGAGGCTTAGCTCTTCAAGATGAATGATGGAAGGGCTTGAGAATGGCAAAAGGCTTTTAGTGCAACACTATGTTCTTTCTTTTGCTTTCTCAAGGGAATTATGTGTAGGTATAAAGGTAGAAGGAGGGCTCCTTATATAGCTCAATGGATAAAGGAAACACTTCATCCATTTTCATGTGGGATAAAGGTAAAACATGATTAGGAATGGATAAAGTTGAATTATTAAAGGTAACCTTACTTTAGAAGGGTTTAATTTATACTTAGCATGTCATGGGAGTTGGGGGGGTGTTTTAATTAATCAAAGTTGATTAACTAATAGGTAGGTGTAAGCTTATAAATCCAATTAGAGGAATATTAGTATGATTTAGGCTATTAGGAGGGGATTAAATCAATTAAATATTGATTTATTAATTAAATGAAGTGGAAGGATAATTAATTAATAACAATTAATTAGTCTAGAGAGAAGGGGTAAATAATTAACAGAAGGTCATTAATTAGGTTGTTAGCTGGATAGGTGACTTAATAAATTAGTCGTATTGTAATTAATTAATGAAAATAAGATGGAATATGAACACTTTTGGTGATATGTCACTGATTTGTGAGAAATGGGGATAATTAGCGCAAATTTAAGTATTTAAATTGCTTGGGCGTAATTATAGGTGTCTAGATTTTCCCCTCTTTGGGGTGGCGTAAGAGATGCCACTTCAAAGATAGTAGATGGAAGAAATTTTTGAAGGGATAGAAGAAAAATAAGTATGAGAGAGAGATGCCCCCTTGAGTGTTGATGGGGTGATGAAATAAGTCTAATTGACGATTGAAAAAGATGAGAGATAGGCAGAAGAATGCGGAAGAGGTAGGATTCCCCAGTGAGAGAGAAGAATAGGGGTGAAAGGGAAGTGATGTAGAAGAAATATGGAGGAGGGGAGTGAAGATATTATCCTCTAGCCATTGTTTATTGGAATAATTTTTATGTCATCATATTGCCACAAGAGCTATGTCATCAGTCCTTATGAAAAATATAATCATACGACAAAGGTAGAATGACATGAAAATCCATACTACAAACAATTTTCCATTGCTAAAAATACCAACTCCACGCAACATACAACAATGCAATGCAATACGAGAAGAAAAAAAGCTCATATAACAGGGAAAACAAGTACAAACGCACATATCTAACCCAACAATAGTCAACACAGTTGTACAAATGTTTTGTTATCAGTGCTGAAGAGGTCCACAAGTTCGTGATCGATGGAAAGGGTTAAAAAATGATGCCCTGAGAAAGGATACATGCAAGGGGAAATGAAGATGGACATAGGGTCCAAGAAAATCATGTTTGTGCTGTAACAAAACAGTAGCAGGTAACACACATGCCCCAGAGTACAGACATGAAGCAAGCAGCTAGCTTTGTGAATGGTTATGAATCCGGAGATCTGTGAGTCGTATTAATCAGAGAAGAAGTGAGAAAAACAAATAGGATATGGAGAAAATACCATGCGCAAGACACAAGTTTTACCCGTAATAAGAAAGTTACCATTTTTGGAGGGTTTTTTACTTTTTAGGATTTTTTGAAAAATTTTGCCCTATTTTTAGATTTTTTACATATATAATGTTTTTATACGTTTTTGTTTTTTACACATGGGATCATACGTGCACAAGTAAAAGTACCAAAGGTGTGGCACACATGCTAAAAAGGGAACACAGTCACCCGAAAGAGGGTGCAAGTGCCAACAAACACATGCGCACAAGAGAAAGAACCAAAAATGAGGCGCACACACCCAAAAGGGAGCGTAGGTGCCCTAAATAGGTGGAGCATTAAGAAAGGAAAGTGTAATTATTATGAAAAATAATTATTTATAAGAATGTTCGGAGAAGAATAAAAAGGTAGATCTATTTTTAGCAATAAAATTGTCCAAGGGACTGACTAGAAAGGGGTTATTTTGTACAGACAAAAAAAATGCCCCAATATGGTGAAAGACGTGGGGAGTGACATACCCAGATAATTATTTAGCTAAATGGTAATTATTCGCTAGTGTGACCAGCGAGCCATGGTGATACTTCTCGAGGTGGTGGGGCTAGGCCCCATGTCTCATATGCAATCCATCACATTGGATCATGGCCTACTGACTGCGCTAGCTGAGCGATGGCATAGCAAGAGTCAGTGCTTCATACTACCGACAGGAGAGATGACTGTGACCTTCGAGGATGTATGGTGGATTCTTTGTGTGCCGATGATGGGCACCTTGATTGAGTACAATGCAGATGTAGGGCTAATTAGAGAAGCTTGTAGTGCCATTTTTGATGTTGATGACATTCCATACGACGGGATGACCATAGCTTTGCACGAGTGTATCTCTGACCCCACATTGCATCGGGGGCGTCTCTACATCATGTCTCTTATTAGTGGGTTCTTACTCACTGATAAGACAGGGACCTCATTCCCAAGAGGACTATTGCCCTTGGTTCATGGTATCTTTAGTGGTGAGAGATACTACTGGGGGCAGTGCATATTGGCCCACCTGTACTGGGATTTACATTTGATCACATACCACGGTCAGAAGACTGTGGGTCCAGCCTCTTTATTATAGATATGGTCATGGGATCATATTGAAATCGGACACCCCGTGGGCACTTTACGTGTCTAAGATCTTGAGGAGCCTTCCTACATGGCATGGGTAGTAGACAGTGGGGATGTATGTTGCCATCTTGGCAACCTATTTAGATATATGTGAGAGTTTGATGAGCTAGTAGAGATAGATGTTCATTTGCGGCCATACACTCATTTCCAATGGCCAAAGGATGCCACAGAGCTCGGTGTTTGCTTGGTGGAGAATTTTATCATTGGCATTCGTAGTTATATTATTGAGTTGTATCGAGTAGATAGGTGCCAACGGAAGCTTTATAGGGTACAGGGGGTCCCCTAGCGAGATATCTGGCATGCACGCAAGGATTCTGAGAGGTAGACCATGGGGCCTCACATACCTGTGGCCTGAGCTAGGGTGAGTTTCACTCAGGTGGTCTCACAGGTATGGGACCCAGTACGAAAAATGTGAGATCCAGGGACCAAAAATGACTATGCAGCTTGGTATGCTATACTGTTATCCCAACATATCACAATTCCAGAGGAGGCTTGGGTAGCAGGCACTCACCCATCTATAGAGACAAGGGATGGTGCAGATCATAGGGAGAGGTAAGTGGCACAGGGGCCAGACCTAGAGGATCCTTTTGATGGCACCTCACATGATTGGCAGGCTACCTCACAGGCATAGGGACTAAGGCTGTAGGGCCCAGTATAGGAAATAGTACAGCCATCCAGAGGTAGGGTCCTAGAGTAGGAACAATCATCAGAAGCACCTCAGGGACCAATCCTTGAGGCACAAACAACCTCCCAGCTAGTGGCACAGATAGCCATAGTACAACTGTAGGTACAAAAGGTCATAACTGAGAGAGAAGTGGCTAGAGCAAAGAGAGATGAGGCTTGAGGCTAGTGTGTGATTGCCACAGTAGTACGTGATGAGGCCCGAGCTCACAATGTTACTTTACTTTCAGAGCGAGATCAAGCTCAGGCCCAAGTAGGCCCAGGAGATAATAGAGTGGCATGGAAGAGCTAGATTTGGGAGACAACAGCACAAGGGGCTTAGATATTGAGCCTTCTTCATCAGTCTATGTTGCAGGTGCGGATGGTTATTACGTATAGAGATCATGTATATGCATGATCACAGACACTCCTTACACAGCGGGATGTACGCGGTCATCTTGGAAGCCTATTCAGACTACTAGGTGAGAGTTTTATGAGACCAAGTAGAGATAGCCTCCTCTATACTAGCGGCCAAGGTGACTAGGGCCGATTGACTAGGTGAGCTAGAGGATGCTTCCCTTCAGGTAGAACTTACCTCCAGAGATGCCGACCTAATATGTGACACCACCAGGCTTGGTGGTGAGGCCTTACTTTATAGGACTGCCTATTATAGGGTAGCTCCTCCAGAGTAGGGAGTAGCACTGTCATGATAATTTGGGTCAAGCGCGTCAGGCTCTCAATCATGGAGATCAAGTGCCAGTCCACTAGATCAGTGAGACAGCCCATACTAGAGCAGCTGGTTGGACTAGCGCCATCTCATGCCTCCAGTGTTCCATGTGACCTAGATGACAGATCTCGAGAGCCCCAGCTAGGGTGAGAGTTGTGGTTGAGATCTGTATTTTTGTTATACAGATTATTTATATGTGTGCCTTTTATGAAGGCCAATTTTAATGTATAGTCATGTATTACTTGTATTTTGATGATGCCTCGTGATGAAGGCATTGATTATTTCTAATACATGCCCCCTTTTTATGGCATTTTTTATTGATGATGTATCATTTTGAGTACTAATCTAGATAGTGTATACTTGTATAGATATGTGGACATTTTTGATGTAGCATCCTTGTACACCTCAGCTGAAGGAATTTTTGATATAGAGTACTTATGTGTATCCATTTTGTGGTGATATAGATATATATGACACACATGTATATATATGAGGATTACTTTTTAGGCTCTGATACACATGTTTATGACATGATGTACTTTATTGTTTTTGTGTCCTGATGCATGTGACACAAGTGGGTATAATTCTATGATGTAAAATACCCTTTTTCAGAAATTACTCTATGTCAAATTTTATTGCATGTTACGTGTTTTGATTCAGCACTTATGGATGCGTTATGATGTTATCTGATTGTGTACTTTATATGTATCTGATTTCGATGTTTGATGTATACATGTGCTATGGATGTTAGATGACAGATCCTGTAGATAATATAAAATGAATTTATCATGTGATTATTGTAGATGTATATGGATGGGATGATATGATGATATTTGTGCGGGGGGGATAAATTTTTTATCATGTGCAACCCCTCTTGTCCTCCATTGATGATACGATATGTGATGATTAGCTTAGCCTACATGCATGATGTAAAACTTAGCATTTTGTTTATATATGATGTAGAGATGATGCTAGATTTGATGATAATGATGGTAATGTGATGTTAATGATAACAAAACGATGCACATGCTATAAACCCAACCAAATTCTTAACAAAGAATCACCAGTAAAATAATACAATACACCATGATTCATCATGCTTCATTAACATGCAATAAACACAACTAAATGCTAAGAAAGAACACAATGAACTAACACATTACATCATGATTTCCTAAGATTCACTAGCATGCAAAAACATACCGCAATATGCACAAAGCAATAATAAATCTAATCTAAGAAAGAAAAAATGAATCCTAACAAAGTACACCCAAGAAACAAACAACCCAAAAGCAAAAACATAAAACATACAAAAAAGCAACAAGCAAAGCAAGAAACAAGACAATGCAAGTAAATGTTTTTGTGAGATTTTTTTTCATGCCCCAATTTTCTATTTTTTAAGTTGGTGTGAAGCAAATTTCTATTTTTTTTAGTTGTTTTTGAAACAATTTTCTATTATTTAGGTTTTTTTGTGAAACAATTTTCTATTGTTTTTTGGGTTTTTGAAACAATTTTCTATTTTTTAGGTTTTTGTGAAACAATTTTCTATTATTTAGGATTTTGTGAAATAATTTTCTATTGTTTTTAGGTTTTTGAAACAATTTTCTATTGTTTTTGGGTTTTTGAAACAATTTTCTATTGTTTTTGGTTTTTGTGAAATGATTTTCTATTGTTTACGATTTTGTGAAACAATTTTCTATTGTTTTTGGGTTTTTGAAACAATTTTCTATTGTTTTGTGGGTTTTTGAATGGTTTTCCAGAGCTATGTGTAGGTAACCAAGAAAGCATGGATGCCCCCAGCGTCAAATGGGGAATATACAAGTGAAGAAGCCACGCGTTTATGAACAAGAAGGTGAAGTCATTGTAGTTTTCCCCCAGCGTAAGATGAGAAATAGTGAAAGACTGTGCCCTACACAAATTAATAAAAGAAGACAAAGCCAGATCAAGGCCCGATAGGATGGGGCTCACAGGGAATCTTGAAGGTGGAACTAGGGCTAGGCCAAGGAAAGACTACCCTCCAGTATGTCGGAATTCTTGTGAACAACAAATCCTCCCGAAGTGCACGAAAACTACCGGTTTTCACCCAAGGAATTGTACAAAGTGCCACAATTACGTGTCATTTTCACTAGTGGATGACCTGATTTATCTTTTTCTTTTCCTATTTTTTTTTTTTTTTGGTGTATTTTTGATTATGTTACCATTTTTTTTAATTTTCTCACTATTTAACATCCTTGTGGCATGTTTAAGCATAAAACTGCTTAAGATGCATGCCGTTCATGGTCTCCTAGAGCTCATCACCATTGGAGTGAGCCAGTTTGTATGCCCCTATGCTGTACTTGGTGACTATAACATAGGGTCCTAGCCAATGTGATTCGAACTTCCCTTTCTTTTCTCGTTCTACTCTGGTGTTGAACTAGTTCTCCTTCATGACTAAATAACCAGCCTCAAACTGATGAGGGATGATTCTCTTGTTGTAGTTTCTAGAGACTCTGTGTTGATACACTTTCAAGTGATTAAGAGTGCAAATACGCCTCTCATCTAGGAGCTCTAATTCAACCAGTCTTGCCACTCGATAATCCTCATCCTTATCTAAATAGTCCCAAAGTGAAATTCTCAAGGACGGAAGTTCAATCTCTAAAGGGATGATAGATTTTGTCCCGAACACTAGAGAATATGGTTTTGCACCAGTAGGAGTGTGAATGGATGTTCTGTAAGCCCAAAGGGCTAGATGGATTTGTAGGTGCTAACTTTACAACCTGTTTTTCTAACCATCTTCTCCATTATCCTTACCAAAGTCTTGTTTGTGGCCTCAGTTTGTCCATTACCCTGAGGGTAATATGGTGTGGAACATTTTAACCTAATTTGGAACCGTTGACAAAGACCTTTCACATTTTTGTTCTTCAATGACTTCCCATTATCTGTAACGATGGCTGCGGGAATACCATATCGAAAAATGATGTGATTCATGATAAATTTAGAAATCTCGGCTCCTGTGACATAGGTTAAAGGGATAGCCTCCACCCATTTTGTAAATTATTCTGTAGCCGTGATGATATGTGTATGACCATCGAATGAGGTAGGAGTAAGTTTTCCTATTAATTCAAGTCCCCACTTGGAGAATGACCATGGGGTAGTGATAGGTTGCAATGGTTGTGACGAAGCATGAATGAAATTTCCATACTTTTGGCAAAGCACACATTTTCTGACATAATTGTAACAATCAGTTTCCATGGTAGGCCAATAGTAACCTACTCTTAACACTTTCTTAGCTACGACCATTCCATTTTTATGTGCTCCACACACCCCTTCATGCACTTCTTTGATTGCTTGGAATAACTTCATCACATCTAGACAACGTAATAGATTTCCATCGTAGCCACGACGATAAAGTTTACCTCCCAAAAGGGTGTAATGGGCTATTTGGGAAAATAGGATTTTATTTTTAGAACGAGAGATATTGGGAGGGAACATGTTTTCCTTAAGATATGTAAAGATGGTTCTTACCATGGGGAATTGGGACCAACAACATCACAAGCCAGGCAAGATTCTGGCATGTCATACGTGGGCTGGCATAGATTTTCTTCAAAGAATGGCATGTCATTATTCCCCGGTGGAATATGAAGCATATAACCCATTGTTGCCATGGCATCTGCTAATCTGTTCTGTGCTCTTAGGATTTGTTCAAAGGTAATGTGCAAAAACTACTCCTTTAGAGTTTCTACTAACTTTTTGTAAGGTATGAGCTTGTCATCCTTAACCTTGTATTCATCATTAACCTGTTTAATAATTAACTGTGAATCACCCACAACCTTGACATGATGAATATTCCACTTGATGGCTAGCTTCATTCCTGCAATAAGTGCCTCATATTCTATAATTTTGTTTGTGCAAGGGAAGCCTAGGTGAAAATCCTGTGGTATAGGATCGCCATAAGGAGTAATAAGGACCACTCCTGCACCTAAACCATGAAACGTAAAGGATCCATCCAAATGTATCTGTCACACGACAGATTATTTAATGTAGAGAAAGGAGGCATCTGGTAGATCTAGATTCAAAGGTTCTGTGCCTTGCAAAGGTGCTTCCGCTAGTTAGTCCATAAGTACTTATCCTTTAACTGATTTTTGATTTACAAATTCTATGTCAAACTCACTGAGTAGAATGATCCAATTAGCCATTCTACCTATGAGGGCATGTTTAGACAATAAATAATTGAGTGGGTCAACCTTGGATATTAGCTTGGTTTTAGTATTCAATAGGTAATGGTGAAGTTTTTGAAAATTAAAAACCATAACCAAGCAAGATTTTTCAATTTAAGTATAATTGAGCTCATAGGCAATGAGGGTGTGACTCAGATAATACACCACTTTCTCCTTATGACCAAGGTTGTATTGGGTGAGCAGCGCACCAATAGCAAATTACATATCAGAAATATAGAGCAAGAGTGGCTCTCTAGGAGTGGGAGGCATGAGGACAAGTGGATTAACCAAGTATTGTTTAAGCAAAGCAAAGGCTTGTTGTTACTTAGGTCCCCAGATGAAAGCGATGTATTTTTTAAGTGAGTGGGTGAATGAGTGACATTTATCTGCAAGCTGCGAGATGAAGTGGCGAATGGCTTAAATTTTTCCCTGTAATCTATGCAGTTTCTTGATATTCTTAGGTGAAGGAATTTTAGTGATAACAGACACTATACCAGGGTCTACCTCAATACCTCATATTGATACAATGAAGCCCAACAGTTTCCCTGATAGCAAACCGAAGACACACTTCTTTAGATTCAGCCTGACTTTGTATTCACGCAAGCATTTAATGATACGCCGCAAAATGACAGGGTGATCCTCTCTTGTTTTAGAATTTCCCAGGATGTCATCCACGCAGTCCTCCATGATATCATGAATCATATCATGAAAAATTATTGTCATTTCCCACTGATAAGTAGCGCCTGCATTTTTGAGGCCAAATGGCATCATTAGATAACAGAAGGTGCCCCAAGGAGTTGTAAAATTTGTTTTGTGCCGGTTTTCTTCAACTATCTTAATTTGATTATATCCCAAAAAGCCATCCATGATTGATAGCATCTCATACCCTACCATTTAGTCAACAATCATGCCGATATTTGGCAACAGAAAATCACCTTTAGGGAAAGCTTTATTGATGTCCCTAAAATCCTTGTAGATTCGAATACCGATAGGATTTTTCTGGATAGGAACAATGTTCGATATCCATTCAGAATAATCAATTAGCCTGATGAATCCTGATGCAAGCAATCTTTTCAACTCTTCTTTAACCAATAAGTCCACTCTTGGGTGCATCTTTCGGAGCTTCTATTTGATAGGCTTAGCGTCTGCATACATGACTAGGTTGTGCATGACCAAAGTCAGATCTAAGCTGGGCATGTCTTTGTAAGACCACGTGAACACATCTATAAAATCTTGTAGCAGCATAGTGAATGTCTTCTTTTCTCTAGCCGAGAGTGATGCTCCCAATTTTACTATCTTGGGATCTTCTTTTGTACCAATATTCACATCAATGGTTTCTTTGACTAGTAATTTTGAGAAGTCCTCGATACACGTAGGATCAGGAGGCAGGTTGAGATCTTCATCCAAGGATGTCTCCACAATATTTTCATCCTTGGTGTGGTCACTTTGTTTTTCCTTTGATTTTTTTATTTGTTTGTCAATCAGTGCCTCAAAGAGGTTTTCACTATGTGACTTGGACTTTGATTTTTACCAAGGCTTTACTTTAGAACTTTTTCCCTCACTTTTCTATAAGTTTTGTTGACCACGAAGTTTGGCCTCCTCACCGAAGTAGGCACAGGTATCTAAGTCGACACAGAAACCTTTATTATGATCTCTAATGGGAATTGTATCCCTTATACCCATGAATTTTGTGATAACTTCGTCATTCTAAAATAAATCTAGCGACATGTGACATTGTTGGTCCCATTCAACAAGGGAAGGGTATACAAGGTCAAGGGTTGGTTCCATGGGGGTTATGGGTAAGACAACGTTGTTCATGAAAATGTTTGTGGAGGCCAGATCCTCATATTGGCTACAATGGAAATCCATATCAATGTCTAGATAGTCATAGCTATCCTCACGTTCAGAACAAGTAGTGTCACGTTAATTGGGGTGGGCCCCATAAGGGCGAATCCCGATGCCTATTATTTCTATTTTAAAATGCAGAAGAGGGACCGGTTCTCTTTGTCCTTGTTCATTTCTTCCACATCCTAGGCCTTTGTAGCCCATGGAGTACATCATTTTACTGGATTTTTCATATTCCGGGGTTTGATAACAGGATGGATGAGTATCCTCTGGGACCCAAGTTATAGGTGGATCAAGAAATTTCTCCTCAGCTAACAAGCCTCCAGGTAAGAATGACCCAATAGTGTGTTCCTTTCTAGGTCTTCTAAAGTGGTAATTGGGTCGACCTCTAGCCTTAGGCGACAATGAGAGGTCTGAAACCAAGAGTGCTTGCTATACATTATACTCCCCGCAACCATATTCAAGGATTTTCATCTCCCATGAATCAAATGGAGATGTTGAAGTAGACGACCCATGAGCGTAAGAACTAAGAGAATCTGAATTCACTGGGGATTCCATGGCCTCAGATTGGAGTGGGACAGCTATATCTGCGGAGGGACATGCATATGTACCCTTTCGTGCAAAGCTATTGAGAGATCTACAATGAGCGAAGGGCTATGAATCTCCTTGTATTGTAATGGTATGTCCCTCATGCTTCAACTTAGTGCATTGATGAAATGTTGATGGCACGGCCTTCATGGCATGAATCCATGGTCAGCCTAGAAGCATGTTATATGGAAGTTCCAAGTTTAGGACATGAAACATTGTCTGATGACAAGTGGGACCCACCTCCATGGGTAGCATGATGGTGCCCGCTGACTCCCTTTCTGCGTTGTTGTATGCGATGATAGTGATAATATGGGACTCAAGATCTTCCTCCTTATGTCCTAACTGTTTAACCAACTTGAGTGTGCATATTTTCAATCCATATCTGTTATCCACAAACACCCATTAGATCTTCTTGCGGGTGAAAACTACCTTAATGTATAAGGGAAGATTATGTGTTGGATTATCAGTAGGGATCTCCCTATGGTTGAAAGCAATATGTTCATTTGGTATGATGTTTGCCACCGTGGCTTGAAGGTGTGTAGGATCAAATTCTAAAGGCACTCCCGACCCCTGAAGAGTTTTGTACAGAATTTTTTTATGCACATTGGATATCTTGAGAAGATCTAAGATCGAAATATTAGTAAATGTCTTTTCAAGTTGTTCTAGAATGTTATATTTACCGGTTTTTGAGGTCAACGGAGAAGGTTCCATAATCACAAGGCAGGCACACCTGGTTACCATAGCGCAGTCCTTTCCCTTGATCCTGATGGTATTGACATGGTCAGTAGGAGAGCGAATACATCTAATAAGTGAATCATAATGATTGTTGTCTCTTTTGGTGTACAACTAATTCTCGACTTTATAATTTTGGGATGACTCTCCCCAATCTAGCTTTGACTTTTCTGACTTATCATGATTGGGGAATGGTTCTTTATATATCCCCATTTTCTTGTTAGGTGTTTGTGTTTTTCCTGGGTTATCCACCTCTATCTCCCCGTTGTCAATGAGGTCCTGAATATAATGACGAAGCCGCATACATTTGTTTGTCTTATGTCCTTCGAAGCAATGCATTTTGTAATATTCACTCTCCTTGTACCATGAAGGTTTTGGAGCATTATCATCAAATGGTTGCATTATAGGATAGGTCATCATGTGGGCTGCATCCAATTACTTGAGTATAAATGACAAAGGTTCATTAAGAGAGGTGAACGTTCTTCACTTTGGTGGTGGTTGAATTGGACCCTTGGTCAATTTAAAAGGTTGACCAATTTAGACCATTTGAACATGTTTGGAATAAGTGATTCCATCTCCCACCACATTTTTTTTTGTTAAAGATCTTCAGCTTTTTCGTGGGTTTGACATTTTGGTTGTCTCTAGATTGGGTTTTGAGGGTGCCTTTGGCAATGAGAGATTTTTTTATCTGAACCCCTTTCTTGATAACCTCCTCAAAAGTGCAAACACAACGCATTTGGAGGTATAAAGCTATATCCGGATTGAGGTTGGGAAATAAAATAATAACCAACTATTTTTCAGGGAAAGCGCAAGGGAAACGACTAGCTATCCCTCTCCACCGTTGGAGGAAGATAGAAAACGTCTCATTAGGGCATTGCTTGGTGCCACATAAGTCTGCCATGGTGACATCACTCTCTATGTTATACGAGAAGTGATGCTCAAACCTTTCTGCCAATTCTGACAAGGTGGAAATTGATCCTTGTGGTAAGCATGTAAACCACTCCAAGGCTTGACCTCCGAAACTCTTGGGGAAAAGTATGATGAGATAATTGTCACTATAAGACACCTCTTGACATGTTGTGTAGAAATATTTAACATGATCCCATGGATCTCCTTTCCCTTTATATTTTTTGAACTTTGGCATATCAAATTTCTTTGGAAAGGGTTGAAGGGTCATTGTCTTATCAAAAGGATAGGGGCATAATTCTTCGTATTGATATTTCATAATGCTCCCTATATTGCTCTCTTGTAGGCTCATGAGCATTGCTTTCATAGACTGCACCTCTTACGTGAGTAATTTTTCTCTAATGGGAGAAGTGAGGATGTATACACGATGATACCCTGTGTCTTCTTCTCCTTGGTTTTCTTGATGGAGTTCATTGATCTTAACCTTAGGCCTCAAATTTTATACATTCTTGTCTGCGTCCTTCTGTACATGGGAGGTAAGAAAATCTAGTTGTCAGATAAGGTTACTAATTTGTTGTTGGATTGTGGCTTCTTCTTCTAAAGGTTCCTCCTCCTTGTATTGTGGAGGTTCTTCACCCATCTCATGTTCTGTCTTGTTTCTTCGTGGCACTTTGATAAAGGGTATTCTATGCCCCACCACTTTATCATTCCCTACATAAGAGGTAGAGGCATGTATGTGCATTAAAATATCTTCCATATTGATAAGGGGACATTCTTCCTCCCTAGCGTTATTCATAGGTGGTATTGTTTCATTTTCGGTGGGAAATTTGGCCTCTAATTCTACGACCTGTGCCAACACTCTATCTTTGTTTCTGAGAAGAAACGCATCTAGTAAAGTGGGGTCAAAATCAAATTCTACATGTGGGGATTCTAATTCATTTCCACTATGATCGTCCATCTCTTTTGTTTATTTTTCCGTAGAAAATAGCGGTCATAGATCATGTCCAATGAAAGGGTTTGACCCTTGTCTATTAGAGGTTTCCAAAGCTTGCGCTTGTTGTTCCTCGTATGTCTATTTCTTCAATCCTAGTCATTTTTTAGGAGCCATGTTTTCATGATAGTTTCACTTGGGTAAGTTGTAAATGTGTTCAAAGATTAACACCCCTAAGTGAGATGCAAGATGTATTTGTTAAGAGTATGAATAAGTCAACAATGTGAGAATACCAATGTGATAGAGTGAGAAAGCACCAGTGACACAAGCGTTTGGTATCTAGACCTGTTAAATGAAGTACCTCCTAGACTATGTCTCAAAAATTAGTTCCAAATTGCAATATGATTAACAAGATGTTTTCACTTATGCCATCTTCAAGGGAATTAACAAACCGTAAGTAAATACAAGAAGTCAATACGACTGCCTAATCAAGATATACTATGAGCGAGCTCAAATTCGATTAAGACCTATATCTCAAAAAGTGCCAATTACAATTCGTGAATGACACAAACATATCACTAAGATATGTTAACCCACTTTGCGAGAAAGTAAGGTATTGATATCAAGGCGTTATTGATATAACATGCACAAATGATAACACCTAGCACTCTTTGAAATTGAGGTAATAATAGAACTGAACTAAAAAGCTCAAAGTATAGCTAGGAATAGTTTAAAATGTTTGTAACATAACCTTGCAATATAGATATTTATGTCGAGTTTACAAGAAATAAGACGTAAATATCGAAATTGTAGTGATATGATACAAACAAGCTAACTCTTCTAAAGAAGTCTGCGGTGATGAACCACACCTAACTACAATAACGATCTTGACATGGGTATCAAGATCACAATGGCTACCAATGGCGTGAATATGCCTCCGCACACTTTAGATGTTTAACTTACCCAGATGCAAACATGAATGGGTGTAAATAGACATAAAAGTGATAGAAATGGTTGATTGGTAACAAAAGGTAGTCACCCTTCTTCTGATAAAAAAAGTGTCAAAAGAATGTGAAGGAAGCAAATAAAAAATGCTAGCTTCACTTTGGCAGAGTTTCACCTCACCCTAACGCAAGTAAAAACTAGGGGAAAGTAATGCATCACACGTTTCGCAATGAAAATACAGTTCACAACTCAAAACTATTTTAGAATGGTCAAAGTGGGATCTTGGCCAAAGTATATCTTCCTAGGTGGTTCTCTCGTCCTAGGTGCTACAAAGATTATCCACAAGCAGGATGATTTACCCAAAAAGTCGCACTGACTAGTTTGGGAGTATCTCGACTTTTCCCCCTTCAAGCACAGTGGGCATCAGATGCATCCAATTGTGTACTTAAAAAGTTCACGCAAGGAAAACTTGTAACTCTATCTCAAAAAGGAATTACTAGTCAGATAGGTAGTGCGGAACACTTCCCATTTCATCCACAAGGTTCCCTCTTACGTGGACTACGCTGGGATTCCTTGAACCACCCCCATTGTTGTAGCTTAAGAAATTATGCCAAAGGGGTTATGTTCCAATTGAGCAGAGAGGGACGTATAATTTTCTGAAACTTGTAATACAATTTTTTGAATATGTTTCCCATTTTATCTTTTTTAATTAGATGTGGTTTTCTCGAACACCATTTGACAACCTATTTAACAACTGTATTAGTAGTTTTCTGACTTTTGTTTTGATTCCTCCATTCTTTAGTAAGCGATGGCGTTTTGGTCATGTATGATTATTTTTAGTATTTTTAGAAGGTATCATTTTTGTGTCTCCAGATCATCCAAGGATGCAAGAGAAGAGCATACGTGATTGTCTTCAAAAATCCAAAAAGATATCAAAATAGAAAAACACTTTTAATTCAACTATATCAAGTTAGCCAATTTCCACACAAATATTCCTAACAATCTCAAAGCATAAAAATGACTTAACAATCAAATTTGATTCCCAATATCACCCCAAGGGAAGTGAGGGAAGAGCATACACAATCTTATTCCTATAAGTAAACAATGCAAAATATTACCTAATCAAATACAAACATGTAAAAACAACCTGCAAAGACAAATATATGATTAGATAAACTTGCAAGAATGTTAGCACATCAACACCTTAATTTCAAAAATAAAAAAGGACACCTCCACCCCTGTTTTAGTGCTTTCATGCAGGTTGGAGCGTATACGCCATTCTGCGTTGTTTCAGATTATAGTGCACCACAAAAACAACATATGGACCGCGAAAATAGCATATACGCCACTCTACAAATTTTTTCGACTTACCATGCACCTGCGCCACCACAGAGGCATCTGCACCACAAAAACATTGTATGTGCCACTCCTGAGAAAATTAGACAAGAAAAAAGGTAGAACAACTGCGTCACCGGAAAAATGTGTGTGCCACTGGAAAAGTGTTTGCGCTACCAGAAAAACATGTGCACCACCACTTTTTGAAATAGCTACGGATTCTGACAGAATGTCTATGTCATCAAAAAAGTGTCTGTGCCACTAAAACAACATGCATGCTCTAGTTAGGGTGTGTGTGCCGATCTAACAAGTTTCAGAATGCAGTGAAGGTGTAGTACGAAACGACTTCTGTGCTCAGGTTAGTGCATCTGCATGCTGGTTAGGGTGTGTGCACCAAGGTTAGCACACATGCGTCGGGGTCGGAAAATAGAGTAAAAGGTTTTGTCATTGCACTTGCACCATTAAAGAGGCATGTGCACCATAAAAGCTGTGCCTATGCCCATAAAAATGTATGTGCGCCAGATCTGCAAAAAAACCACGGCAACAAACACAAGAAAACTCACAATATCTCAATTTTTGATAAGTTATCTTAAGAATGGAAATAACCCATTAAAATTATGGCTATGAACATGAATTTAAACATATCAAATTACCCAAAATTTCAAGAAAATGGACATTAATTACTACATGTGTATATCAAAAATTAGCCAAAACAATGAAACTTAAACTAAAATGCCATGGGACTAAGTGTCGCACTGGGCGTGCCAAATGTGTACGAGTATTATTTTTCCAAAGTTAGATTGAAAGTAAGAACTACCACCTAAAATAGTTCCCTAACCTAGCTAGAAACAAGAAAATATTACCACCAAGATGAAGAAATGAACAAGGTGTTGTATATATCTCCCTCCCTGGGTAAATATAGAGAAACAGAAGAATATGGAAATCAAAGAAACTCAAAACTTGACATTTATTTACACTGCAAGTCACACCCTGGCGTAGGTTGGAGGCACAGATCAGAGGGTTTCAACATGAAAATGGATGTTGGATGGGCCCTGGCGCAAGTCAGAAAATGGCGACATGAAAATGGATGTGCCATGGCACAGGTAAGAAAATGTTGACATGAAAATGGATGTGCCCTAATGCAGGTAAGAAAAATTTGACATGAAAATGGATGCGCCCTAGCGCAGGTAAGAAAATGTTGACATGAAAATGGATGCACCCTGGCACAGGTTCGAGGCACATATAAGAAAATACTGACATGAAAATGGATGCACCTTAGCGCAGGTTGGAGGCGCAGGTAATAAAATGTCGACATGAAAATGGATGCACCCTGGCAAAGGTTAGAGGTGCAGATCAGAATATTTTTACATGAGGATGGATGCGTTGAGGTGCACCTTTAGGAGGCACAACATTATGAGCGTTGACACCCCAAACCTGACAGAAAGGAAACCCTGAGGCAGATAGTCAAATGGCCATAACTTTTCACACGGAGCTTGGATTCATGTAAGGTTGGACTTTTCAGAAAGCTTACAAGATCCTCTATCCAACTACTAGTGGATATATTTAATTGGGTGAGAAAAAGTACTTCAAAAATGCAAAATACAATTCTCCATTTTTTGGGTTTGCTAGGGTTCTCACCTACCGCCATAATGAGATGAATTAAATACAGCTTGGAGGTAGTTGGGGTAGATTTGGAATTCCTCTCTCTTCCCTCTCTCATTACTCCTATAAATTGTAAGGAGGGGATTCTTTCTAAAGGTTGGAAATTCTTGTTTTTCCCCTCCCTTCTTCTCTTTGGCAGGTGAATTTGTGGAGTTCAAACCTCCCATCTAAAACTGTAATGCAACTTTGCCTCTTGGAATTTTGTAGTGTATTGTATCAATATTTGGAGAAAATAATGCATGTCTGTGGATGATTCTCAACCCTCTCTATGTTCATCTGCATCCTTCTTATCTTTCACTTTGAATCTGGTTATCTGTGCATGATCTTGCATTACATTTTAATGGTTTGTGTTTATTGGCAAGACAGATGTTTCTTCATTCCTCGGTGCATCATATTCATTAGTTTAGGTTTATTTTTATGCATCTTCTTACCCTGTCTCCTTGGAAAGTTAGATTAGGTTTTTGAGTAAACCCTCTACATTTTTATTTTTGCATCTGAATAGAGGAATAGGAACCGGCCTTCATCCGGAGAGCTTTTCGCGATTTTTACAAGGTCCCACACTTGGGAAAAGCTCCATGTTATGCAATCGCACTGAGAGTCTCAACCCATCGAGTTGCATACATTCAGGGGTGCTGTGATTCACCATCAATAGTTTTGGCATGCCCGGTGGAACCAAGAGGTCATTCCACAAGATTTGAAGCAATTTTCAAGAAATTTGGACTTAGAAATTGCAAGTTTTACAAGTTTGGATTTTTTCACCTTCCAGGCTGAACTTCGAAATCGATTTTCAAGGGCTTTACTTTCTCAAAACAAGTCAAAACTTCACCAGTTGATAGATTGGGGGATAATCTTCAGAAGTTTATTCTTAGATTTTTGAGATTTTGACTTTCAAAATTTCATAGTTTTTAGTATTTCGGGCTTTCTCAGGTGTCAAGCCTATCCCAAGTTCCGACACGGTGTATTTCAGGTCTTGTAAGCTACCTTACATGACCTGAGTTTTTCCTGTACCTTTCAGGGATTAGTAGCTACACAACAAGACCCGATAACCGAATTGAAGAAATGTATCTTCCAGGTCCTTCAAATTTTCAAATTCTATTTTTTAATATTGTCAGGTTTGGTGTGTAACTTGGCAGTATCTAGCCTTTTGAGGCTCATTCCCCAACACATCTGGTGACTCCAAAGGGATAGAATTCAGTGGTATAGCAGCACAGGTTTCCCAGGTACATGAGAAGAATTCGAACCAGGTCTGATACTCGAGAAGAAGGGTTATTTGTCTACATACAGCTATCATCAGGAAGAGGAAGGAGAGGAAGAAGACCACAAAGATCACCATATCCACCTAATAGGACTTTATCAACCCATCCACCTGGTAGACCTTTCATCCAATCAACAAGGGTTCTAAGTCCAATCAGAATGGTGCAACATAAACCTTTTGTCAACTTCACTGGCAGCAACCCACTTGCCCTCAATGCAAAAAATCTAGTTCTAATTGCAGCATTGAAGAACATTCCATTTTTCACTGGAGAAAATCATACCACTCCTGGTGATCATGTCAAATACATTGATAATGTTTGTGCAATCCATGAGATAAATGAAATGGATGTTATTGTCAAATTACTGGCATCTTCATTCAAAGGGAAGGCATTGCAATGGTTTAGGAGCCTTAGAGATGGTTCTATCCAAAATTGGAATCAGTTATGCATAGTTCTCCATGAGCAGTTTGGAGAAAAGGGAGACAATTTGTCTCTACTAGAACAATTGACAACTATCAAGAGAGCTCCCAATGAGCAGCTGACTGATTTCAACTTCAAATTTCAAAGGTCTTGGGATAGGATTCAAGTGGCTGTTAGGCCAAAAGCTGAAGGTGCTTTTCTATATTATCTTAAGGATTTGAATTATGATATTTCTATGTTAATTCAATCTATGGGAGGAACAACCTTACCTACTGCTTATAACATTGCCATTAGGGCTGAAAACTGTCTTATTCAAGCTGGTAAGCTGGCTCCTAGCCCTCCCATGACCTTTTATCCAAACTTAGAAAATCCAAGCACTAGTCAAGCACCCACTTTGGCTCCTATTCCCACTCCTAGAAATCAAATTTCAAATGAAACTTCTACTTCATCCTCTAGTGCTTCGAATAAACTCCAAGAGGTCATGAAACAATTGCAAAATTTGGGAAATGAGCTGGTTACACTCAAGAGGCAGCAGGCCCAAAGCTTTAGACCTTCTTATCAGCCTCAAGCTCAACCTAATAGGCAACCATACCAGCCCAATAGGCCACCTAATCTAGCTGCAAATCAAATCCAAGTAAGGCCTCTCGCCAATAGACCATTTCAGACCTATAACCCCAATGTTGCATCTACTTATAAAGCATTAGTGTCGGTGCAAAACAACATAGCTCAAGATTATGATTGGTGTTACCCATGCAATGAACCTCACAACCAATATATGTGCTTCAATGGTGCTTTGAACCAAGCCTTGATGGTGACAACTACTGGCATAGAGGGTGAAGTGAGTCAAAAAACAAATCAGCAACAAGGGACATCTTAGCAAAACACAGCTCCAAATGATACTGCACTTGTGAATTGGCAAGTTGAGGATTTTTGTGGCATGAATCAAACAATTTCTTAGAGTGTAGCAGCTAACACAAGATCAAAGAAGAGGAATATTGGTGAAGGGAAGTCATTGGCTCCAATTGATCTACAAACTTCCATAACTCCACAAGATGTTGGTAAGCAAAATACAGTTCCAAACAGTCAAGGACAGCCCAAACCACCTTCTAAACCAACTCAAATTCTAGTTGTTGCTTCCCATGCACAAGAAAGGAATGTGTAGGCTAAAGGATAACAAAGATATTTTTCATCCCCATTTAGCATCATTGATCAAACAAAGAAGACAAATGTTCCATTCCAGGCCAAAGAGATATTCTACAAGCTGCCATGAAGAATTTGTCAACTTTGAACCAGCAGGTCCATGTGCAAGAGAATGTCCTCATAAATGCTTCTTAGCCTAAATGGAATCATGGAGGAAAACAAGGTAAAGTTTTGAAGCCCCCTCCATTATATGTTTCATTAATCATTAGGGATAAACTAGTACACAGTTGCATGATTGATTCTGGCGCAAGTAGTTTTGTCATGCCCAAACAAATAGTTGATCAGTTGGGTCTCCAATATGAATTCATATCAAAGGGGGTAGTGCAATTGGATGGGACAGTAGTAGCAATGGTGGGAGTGATTAATGGTTTGAATCTTACCTTGCATGCATGCCGCAATGTTACCATTTTGCAAGATGTGTCAGTGATAGATTTACCACCACTCTTTGCCCTATGCTTATCAAGGGATTTCACAGCTAGAATTGGAGGCTACTTATCTGCTGACTAGTCACACATGTTGTTCAGAACAAGATATGGTGCTAAGGTCACAATCAGATCCGAACCAATTGCAAACTTTCAAATTGAGTCTCATACTCCAAGCCAAATCAATGCCAACTGTTCAGCATTTGATCAAGAAGATTATCCAAGCATAGATGAAGCTGACACCAAAGTTGGAAGCATCCCACATTTGACTCTTGATGAATGGGCAAGCAAGGTACATGCTTTTGATCCCTACCAAGAAGTAGAAGAATCTAAGCTAGGAGTCTATTGCATACATGAAGAAAACTAGCCTATTCCTAGCATCACCAAACCAAACCATAAGGATGAAAATGAGGTATGGCAGTTATTTTTCGATGGATCAAGGAGTAGGTAAGCTGCAGGAGGAGAAGTTATGCTTGTTTCACCTCAAGGCATCAAATATTATTCAGCTTTCCGTTTCCAGTTTTCCTATTCAAACAACATAGCTGAATATGAGGCCTTGATTCATGGACTTCATTGGGCTAGGAAAAAGGGCATAAAGAACTTACAGGTGTTCGAGGATAGCGAGATAATCATCAATCAAGTCAGGGGACAACATGCTACAAAGAATGACCTACTGAAGAACTACAAGAATAGGGTATGGGACCTCATTGAGGATTTTGAAGCTTTCAACATCGTGTCCATACCCAGGAAGAAAAATGAAGTCGTGGATAGGCTTGCAACAGTTGGAGAAACATTTGATGTGGTTGACAACATCAGAAGGGAAAAAACACAACCACATATCCATGTGATTTTGAGGCCAGTAGTTCCAGATAACAACACAAGCTGGTAGGTGTTTGAGAACGATCAACAGATCGTCAATTTTTTGCAAGAAGAGGCTGAATTCTCAGCTAGGAATTAGGAAAGACTAGAGCATCAGTACAGGGATCAAGTAATGCAACTGCGGAAAAACAAGCTTCCCAAGGGTTTAGTAACATTGGAGTCTATCTTCAACCCTAATGACCAGTTCTGGAAGGAAAAGGCTAACATATAGGTCAAGAGAGAAGAATTAGAGCCAATTCTGGTTGGGGAAGGAAAAACACTTCAAATTGGTAAAGTGGCCACTGAGTAGGAGAAATCAAACTTCATACAACTTTGCCAAGAATTTCCATATGTCTTCGCTTGGAGTTATGAAGACTTGAGAGGATTCAATCTGAAGTTGGCACAACATACCATAGAATTGGATCCAGATGCTAAGCCCATCAGACAGAAGCAAAGACTAGTCAACCCTAACATTGAGCCTCTAATGAAGAAAGAGCTAAACAAGCTAATAGAGGAAAGCATTATATTCCCAATCAAGCACTCAAGTTGGGTTACAAACTCGGTTCTAGTTAAGAAGAAAAGTGGAGAAATCAGGCTGTGTGTGGACTTCCGAGACCTCAACAGGGCATCTCTCAAAGACCATTACCCACTTCCTTCAATGGAATAAATATTGCAATTGGTATCCGGTTTGAAGAGATTCTCTCTCCTAGATGGCTACTCAGGGTATAATAAGATAATGTTGAAAGAAGATGACTAGTTCAAAACAGATTTCACCACCAAATGGGGCACCTATGCCTACAAGAAGATTCCATTTGGGATATCAAATGCTGGAGCCACTTTCCGAAGGGAAATGGATATGGCATTCAAGGGATTGATCAATAAAATAGTTTTGATATATCTTGACGACATCACTGTATTCTCCAAAAATGTAGCGGATCACCTCTTTCATCTTAGGCAGGTATTTCAAAGATGTAGAATATTTGGGGTATCATTGAATCCCAAAAAATGCATATTTTTGGCTCACGAAGGAAAACTTCTAGGCCATATTGATTCAAAGGAGGGGTTGACGATTGACCCAGAAAGAGTTGAAGAAATTCGAGCGTTGCCATTTCCAAGTCACAAGAAGAATCTTCAAAGCTTCTTAGGAAGGATCAATTTTGTCCGCAGGTTTGTACCAAACTTTACATCTCTCATAAATCCAATAACGCTGATGTTAAACAAGAGCATGGAATTTAAGTGGACATCTGAAGGAAAGGCAAGTTTTGAGGCAATAAAAGAGGCTATATCTCAAGCTTTGACTCTCGTTAATCCAAAATTATCCAAGGACTTCGTGCTATATGCCTTCGGTGGTGGAGACACAATTTCTGTAATCTTGGTACAACAAAACAAAGAAGGATTAGAAAAACCAGTTGCTTTCTTCAGTCAAGGTTTGGAGGAATACGAAACTACGTACTCTTTCATTGAAAAGCATGTCCTTGCAGTGATCAAGATCTTAAAAAAATTCAAGCACCTAGTCTCAAACAACAAGATCCAATTATTGGTCTCTCATGCGGGAGTCAAGGACTTCCTTCTAAACAAGGATCCGAATGAGAAACGTGCAGGATGGATCACTCGTGTCATGGAATATGACATTGAAATTAAGGTCACTAAACTAGTACGTGGAAAAGGACTATGTGAACAGCTAGCTTTGAGTCGGAAAGTTGAAGCAGGTGATGAAAAAGAGACTTTCTTGGTATTACAAGATGGTCAAGAATAGGAAAATGATGATGTGCCTTCTCCTTGTTAGACTCAGAATATGATACACTTCCTACAGGCAGGCCTCTATGCCCTCCAGAAATGAGCAAAGTAAAGAGGAGATACTTTAGATTACAAGCCATTCCATATGTTCTTATCGATGGTGTTTTGTTCAAGAAAGACATCAATGGAGTTCTATTGAGGTGCATTGGGACAGGTCAAACTGAGAGAGTGTTACGAGATTTTCACGATGGAGATTCTGGAGGACATTTTTCCCCACGAGTAATAGCTCTCAAGATAATGAAGGCAGGGTATTATTGGCTCACAGTGTTTAGTGACTGCTATACATGGATAAGAAAGTGTAAGAAATGTGCACTCTTCATAGGAAAAGAAAGACTAGTAGCGCTTCCATTGCACCCAATTTTGATTGACCAACCATTTATGCAATGGGGATTGGACTTCATTGGGGTCATCAATCAAAACTCAAGCCAAGGCCACAAGTGGATTCTCATGGCAACGAACTATTTCACCAAGTGGACCGAAGCAGTAGCGCTCAAAGAAGCAAATGAATCTAACATACTAGATTTTTATGAAGGAATAGTGACTAGGTTTGGTGTCCCGGCCACTATCATATCAAACAATGCATTGGAATTCATAGATTCTAAGATTACAGAATGGGCTGTCAAGAATGGAATCTATTTGAGCACCTCTTCAAATTATTACCCACAGGGTAATGGACATGCAGAGTCCACTAACAAGAATTTGCTTAGAATCATCAGGAGGACTTTGGATGAAAACCAAAGGACATGGCATACTAAGCTAAAATCAGTGTTATGGGCTAACAGGATAACACAAAAGAGGTCTACAAGAAATTCTCCCTACAAGTTGGCCTATGGGAAAGAGGCAGTATTGCCTATATCATTAGAATTGCCAGCATTGGAGCTCATGAAGCAGTTGGAGTTGTCTGCATTTAAACCAATGGAGGCCAGGTATGCAGATTTGATGGAATTGGAAGAAATCAGAGAACATGTAGTTTAAACAATTGAGAAGGATCAGGCCTTAGTAAAAAGACGGTTTGACAAGAAAGAAAAAGCTAGGACCTTCTAGGAAGGGGACCCGGTTCTGAAATGGGATGCAGATCGGGAAAAACCAGGAAGGAATTCCAAGTTTTATGCCATTTGGAGTGGCCCTACATGATCATGGGATGAAAAAGTAGTAATGCCTTTTAATTTTCTACATTGGATGGAGAATAAATATTGATTCCGGTTAACGGAATCTATCTTAAAATTGTTACTAAAAGGAAAAGGTTTACTCTTGTAAATATTAGCCTAGATTCCAATTCCTCTAAGTACGTATGCACATTTTCTTATTTTAGTTAGGTTTTGGTTTCCCTAAGTGCTTCGGCACAGGTTTTGTTTCTCTCAGGTTGAATTTCTATAGTTCAGCATGCTCTCGGAGAAGGAGTTGCAGTATCGGGATCAGGATCAGATATCAGGTTGGTTTCAGGTTATTGCTAATGAATCCATGCCCAATGGATTGCTAAAAGGCCACTGATCTTCTACCTAGTAGGTAGGTGATCCCGTTGAGTCACCAAATTGTTGTATATATCTCCCTTCCCTGGTAAATATAGACAAACAGAAGAATATGGAAATCAAAGAAACTCAAAACTTGACATTTATTTATGCCACTAGTCACATCCTCGCGCAGGTTGGAGGTGCAGATAAAAAGGTGTCAACATGAAAATGGATGTTACCTGGCACGGGTCAGAAAATGTCGACATGAAAATGGATGCGCCCTGGCACAAGTAAGAAAATGTCGACATGAAAATGGATGCACCCTGGCGCAGGTTGGACGCGCATATCAGAAGGTGTCGACATGAAAATGGATGAGCCGTGGCACAGGTTAGAAAATTTCGACATGAAAATGGATGTGCCATGGCGCAGGTAAGAAAATGTCGACATGAAAATGGATGTGCCCTGGCGCAGGTTCGAGGCACAGGTAAGAAAATGTCGACATGAAAATGGATGCACCCTGGCGCAGGTAAGAAAATATCGACATGAAAATGGATGCACCCTGGAAAAGGTTAGAGGCGCAGATCAGAAGGCTTTTACATGAGGATGGATGCATTGAGGTACACCTTTAGGAGGCGCAACATTATGAGCGTTGACACCCCAAACCTGACAGAAAGCAAACCCTGACGCAGATAGTCAAATGGCCATAACTTTTCACACGGAGCTTGGATTCACACAAGGTTGGACTTTTCAGAAAGCTTACAAGATCCTCTGTCCAGCTACTAGTGGATATATTTAATTGGGTGAGAAAAAGTTCTTCAAAAATACAAAATACAATTCACCATTTTTTGGGTTTGCTAGGGTTCTCACCTACCGCCATAATGAGATGAATTAAATACAGCTTGGAGGTAGTTGGGGTAGATTTGGAATTGCTCTCTCTTCCCTCTCTCATTCTTCCTATAAATTGTAAGAAGGGGCTTCTTTCTAAAGGTTAGAAATTCTTGTTTTTCCCCTCCCTTCTTCTCTTTGGCAAGTGAATTTGTGGAGTTCAAACCTCCCATCTAAAACTGTAATGCAACTTTTCCTCTTGGCATTTTGTAGTGTATTGTATCAATATTTGGAGAAAATAATGCATGTTTGTGGATGATTCTCAACCCTCTCTGTGTTCATTTGCATCCTTCTGATCTTTCATTATAAATCTAGTTATCTGTGCATGATCTTGCATTACATTTTAATGGTTTGTGTTTATTGGCAAGACAGATGTTTCTTCATTCCTCGGTGCATCACCTTTGTTAGTTTAGGTTTATTTTTATGCATATTTTTACCCTGTCTCCTTGGCAAGTTAGATTAGGTTTTTGAGTAAACCCTCTGCATTTTTATGTGTGCATCTGAATAGAGGAATAGGAACCAGCCTTGATCCGGAGAGCTTTCCCAATTCACAAGGTTCCACACTTGGGAAAATATCCATGTTATGCAATCACACTCAGAGCCTCAACCCATCAAGTTGCAGACATTCAAGGGTGCTGTGATTCGCCATCACCACAAGGCCTACACTAGCATCATAACTTTCACATAGTGAAATCAAACATGATGCAAATCAAGAACTCTATTCTTCTAAATTTCCTAATTAAATCAAATGGACCTATGTATTCCAATGGTAATCAGCAATATTTATTGCTTTGAACCTTCAAGGATGCTTGGGTGTGAGGCTTAGCTCTTTAAAATGGATGATGGAAGGGTTTGAGAATGGAAAAAGGATTTTAGTGCAAGACTATGTGCTTTCTTTTGCTTTCTCAAGGGAATTAGCTATAGGTATAAAGTTAGAAGGAGGGTTCCTTATATAGCCCAATGGATAAAAGAAACACTTCATTCCTTTGCATGAGGGATAAAGGTAAAACATGATTAGGAATGGATAAGGTTGCTTTATTAAATATAACCTTACTTTAGAAGTGTTTAATTTATGCTTAGAAAGTCATGGTAGTTGAGGGGGTGCTTTAATTAATCAAAGGTGATTAACTAATAGGTAGATGTAAGCTTATAGAAGCCAATTAGAGGAATATTAGTACGATTTAGGCTATTAGGAGGGGATTAAATCAATTAAATATTGATTTATTAGTTAAATGAAGTAGAAGGCTAATTAAGTAATTATAATTAATTATTCTAGATAGAAGGGGTAAATAATTAACGGAAGGTCGTTAATTAGGTTGTTAGTTGGATAGGTGACTTAATCAATTAGCACATTGTAATTAATCAATGACAATAAGAGGGAATATGAGTGCTTTTGACGATATGTAGTTGATTTGTGAGAAAGGGGATAGTTAGTACAATTTAAGTATTTAAATTGCTTGAGCGTAATTATAGGTGTCTACATTCACAAGTAATTTTTGGACAAAATTATTTTCATGTTTGGGTACTCAGCTAGTTCACATTTCATCTTATCATCCTCAAACTGATGGGAAAATGGAAGTGGTCAACAAATGCTTAGAGGGATATCTACGTTGTTTTGTATCATATAAGAAGGAAAGGTGGATTAAATGGCTACCACTTGCAGAATGGTGGTATAACATATCTTTTCAAACCTCTTCTCAAATGACCCTATTTTTAGCATTATATGGTTACCATCCACCTTCTATCACGTCCTCCTTGAGGGTGTAAACTAAGGTCTGAGATGTTGAGGAACAAATTCAACATCAACAACATGTTTTGGCTACTTTGAAGGAGAATTTAGCATTATCACAAAACAAGATGAAACAACAAGCAGATCAAGAACCGTAGTGAAAGAAATTTTGAAATTAGTGACTGGGTTTTTGTACATGTCCAACCTTACAAACAAATGTCTCTAAAGAAACAGAATAAGGACATCAAAATTTCTCCCAAATATTATGGCCCTTATCAGGTTCTCCAGAAAATTAGTAGTGTTGCTTATAAACTAGAGTTGCCTCCATCTTCACAGATACACCCAATATTCCATGTTTCATGCCTGAAGAAGGTTATTGGACAGAAATTTGAAGCCCAAAAAAAGTTACCAAAACTTGAAGAGGAAGGAAAAAATCATTTTGGAGCCAGAGAAGATTATGCAAACACGTACTAAGAGGCTGAGAACCAAAGACATTAAGGAATATTTGATCAAGCAGAAGAATCTTAGCATAGAAGATGCAACCCAGGAGGATGAAGGTTTTTTGCAGCAACATCCAAGATTATTCAACATTGAGGAAAAAATTGGTTTGAAGGGGAAGGGCATGCTACGCCCTTAACCTATTGCTTGTATTATGATATGAGTAGCTAACTTGTGGCTTACCAGATCATTTTATTGTATCATTTATACTTTATCATGGTTAATAGGTTGGCCTTGGTAATGGCCATAGAATATGAATAGTATATATAGGGGATTGTAGGTAGTAGTTCATTATCATTTGAGCATTTGAGTCTTATTATATGGTCTAGAGGTTGCCCCCTCGAAGTGGCGAAGATATTATCATTGCATATTGAGATCATTATTCTGAAATATTGTGTTATTTGGTGTTCTATTACTACTCATAATCTTAATTATACTAGTAATTTCATTGCACCTGGAGTCAATCTCTGCCTCTTGTACTACCAAACGAAGCAGAAGAGGCCTCTTTGAAAGATGATAGTACTTATCCAAAAAACACTTGGCATAAAACAATTTCTTGCTATGACCAAAGAAGGAATTTCAATCACATATTGTTAGAAAAATGTTCAAAACATAATTTATTGCCATAAAGCAAGGTAATATGCATGACATTGAAGAAAAAAACTCTCAATGTGCATGGATTACAACATGTCATAGAAGACACGAGATGTTTAGAGCAGGGTCAACTCATATTTTTATGCCAAAAATGGTCTCAAGAGACCTGCATCATTGGAGAGAAAAAAAATCATTCTTTAATAAAAAATAAATTAGAACTGGAGTGGCCAATGTTTATGATGAACTTATGAAGGCTATGATCTGTGCACTAATTTTTACGGGATATTATTTCATAATATCCATGACATTAAAGATTATTTTAGGTGCATTGATGTGCTAATGTCAAAGTAGAAATTTCAAAAAATGTATTGTTATAAAAATTTCATACACAATAAGAATCTATTGTAACCAAGGTAACATGCATGAGATTGAATAAAACACCTTCATGGGCTTGGCTTACAACAGGACACAATAAACTGTTAGAATTATATGGTAATTTCTAGAATGTTCCGGATCTGAAAATTTCTAGAATTTTCCAGAATGTTCAAGTAATTTCTACCAGTCAAACCCATTAGAATGTTCCACAATGTTCCGGTAATTTCTATAAGTCAAACTCACTAGAATGTTCTGGTAATTTCTACCAGTCAACATATCCAGAACATTCTTATTCCTTCTAGATTTGTTTGTGAGGAAAATGTTTTCTTCATGTGGAAGAAAGAGGATTCTAGAGAATGTATTCTTAATGTGGAAGACAGAGGATTCTAGAGAGTTTTGTATTCTTCCAAAGACCTCTATAAAATGGAGGTGAATGTAGTTATTCGTAAGAAGAACAAAACAAGAAGCAAGAAGGAAATAAAATTTGATTGTGCCATAGCACAACAACATCTAGTTTTGTTTTTATTTTATTTATTTTATTTGTCTCTGCCCATATAAAATTGGTATCAGAGTATTTTCAATCTGGAGGAAGAGGATGTGAAGGCATCCCTCTGTCTTTTGTTAAACACAGTTGGCCAAGGTAATAAATTTTTTTAAAGAAGATTTTATTTTTGGTATTAAAATAAATTAAGGAATGGATTTTAGTATAAATCAAGCCATAATACCAATATTGTATGGAAAAAATTATGATACGTGCACTTTTAAAATGAAATTGGCATTTGATTCATGTGAGTTACTAGACATAGTTATAAATGGTTATGTTGAACAAGAAAATGAGTTTACTTTGAGCTCAAATAATGAGAATATTCTTAAACAAAATAGGCAGAAGAATAAGAGGGTTTTGCAGATCATTGCACAAGGATTGGATGAGTCAGTTGTTGGAAGAATCAAACTAGCTACTATAGTTAAGTAAGCATGGGAAATCCTAGAGACGACATATCAAGGTACGAGTAAGGTAAAAATTTCCAGATTACAAGCACTTAGAAAAGAATTTGAAAATTTACAAATGAAAGATTCTGAATCAGTAGATCAATTCACATATCATGTTATGGATTTGGTTAATCAAATAAAACAAACTGGTGATGAGCTAATAGATCAAAAGATTGTAGAAAATATTTTGAGATGTTTGCCTAAAAAGTTTGATGCAATTGTTGTGGTAATTGAGGAATCCAAGGATTTGACTAAATTTTCTATAGATGAGTTGGTTGGTTCATTAAAGAATTATGAAGATAGGATAAAAAGGAATGACGATAATTCATTAGAGCATGCATTCAAAACACAAATGACATTTGGTAGAGGCATAGGAAGAGGAAGAGGAAGAAACAATTTTCAAACAGAAGAAAGACATAGTCTAGATTCAGGAGGAAGGAAAAATCAAAATTTCATATTAAGGGGACGCAATAACAATCAGGCCTCACAAAGGTATGATAAATCAAATGTGCAATGTTATTATTGCAAGACATATGAAAACTTTGCTAATGAATGCTGAAAGAAAGAAGCTGATATGAGTAAATAAAGTGCAAACTATTCTGAAAGTAATTCAGGGTCTGTATTTATTACATGTGATGTAGCTCAAGAAAGTTTTAGTAACATTTAGTTTCTAGATAGTGGTTGTAGTAATCACATTACTTGGAAAAAAAGAGTTGTTTAAAAATATGGACACATCAATTAAATCAAAAATCAAATTTGAGAATGATAATATAGTCAAAGCGATGGGAAAAGGTGCAATTAATGTGGTAACAAAAATTGGTAAGAAGATTATTCCTGATGTTTATTTTGTACCTGGCTTAAAGCATAATCTCCTCAGTGTGGGATAACTTATTTAAAAGAGTCATAGAGTTGTCTTTAAGGATAATGTTTGCACAATATGTGATATTTATCCAAGTAACACGGTGATTGCAAAAGTTGAAATGACAAATAATAGAATGTTCCCATTTCACATAAAAAGGTGAAATGATGGAGGAGAATGGATCAGGTTTCAAGGAATCAAGTCAAGATTAAGCATGGGTATGAAATTTGAGGTATGGTCATCTAAACTTCAAAGGATTGAGTTTGTTGCAAAAAAATGAAATGGTAAGAGGTTTATCTTCTATTGAAGCACCATTGAGCTTATGTTAAAGTTGTATTTTAGCTAAGCAACATAAAGATAGTTTTCCAAAGGGAATGCCATATAGATCTCGGGAACCATTAGAAATTGTGCATACAGATATATGTGGTCCAATGAAAACACCATCATTAGGGGGAGCATTTATTTTCTAACATTCATTGATGATTATAGTAGAAAAACATGGGTTTATTTTCTCAAATATAAATCTGAGGAATTTGGAAAGTTCAGGGAGTACAAAGCATTGGTTGAGAAACAAAGTAAGAAATCCATCAAGGTATTGAAATCAGATAGAGGAGGATAATACAAGTCAAATGAGTTTTTTGATTATTGTAGGTATCATGGAATAAAGAAGATGTTAATTACAAGGTACACACCTCAACAGAATGGTGTTGCAGAAAGAAAGAATCATATAATCACGAAGATGATAAGAAGCATGTTGAAAGGAAAGAATCTATCAAATGAATATTAGGCTGAAGCAGTATCTTGTGCAGTTTATATATTAAATAGAAGTCCAACAAATATTTGGATGAATATGATTCCACAACAAGCATGGAGTGGTCAAATTCATAGTGTTTCTCATTTTAGAATATTTGGTTGTATTGCATATGCACATGTGCCTAAAGAAACAATGAGTAAATTAGATGATAAAAGTGAAAAATGCATATTTATTGGTTATGATGAACACTCTAAGGCATATAAGTTGTTTAATCCTATAACCAACGAAGTTTTTATAAAAAGAGATGTTGTATTCAACGAAGAATAATCTTGGGATGACAATATAGACAAAAC
Source organism: Taxus chinensis (assembly GCA_019776745.2). NCBI lineage: Eukaryota > Viridiplantae > Streptophyta > Pinopsida > Cupressales > Taxaceae > Taxus > Taxus chinensis. The sequence goes on along the minus strand of CM034155.1, from coordinate 488,051,384 downwards.
AATTTCAGGTACAATGGCAATGCCATATGAAGATCAAAAATAAAAAGGTCAAGGAGACCAAGAGGAACAAGGAGAACAATCAAATCAGCAAGGAGGACCATCACAAGGAGAAAACTTACAAACCCGAGTTAAGCAAGAAGAATCATCAAGTCCACAAGTAAGTAATGACTCAAATCCTACACATACAACATTGAGACCAAGAGTAGAAAACAAAAAGACTAGAAGCCTTCAAGAAATAAATGATTAAGAAGATATGATAGATTTATAGTCTAATTTTTCTTTATTTTCTCAAGATCCTATATATTTTGAGGATGCAATTAAGGAATAATATTTGATTAATGCAATGAATGATGAAATAATATCAATAGAGAAAAATGAAACATGGAATCTAGTTGATTTACGCAAGGATAAAGAATACATAGGTGTGAAATGGATTTATAAAACCAAATATAAGGAAAATGGAGAAGTTGTAAAATATAAGGCAAGGTTAGTAGCTAAGGGATTTGCACAATAATATGGAGTTGATTACAATGAAATTTTTTCTCATGTAATAAGACTTGATACTTTTAGAATGGTATTAACAATTGTAGATCAAAATGAATGGAAGGTTTCTCAAATGGATGTGAAATCAACTTTCTTGAATGGTTACCTGGAAGAAGAAGTTTATGTGCAGCAGCCACTAGGATATGAAGTCAAAGGATATGAAGACAAGGTTTGTAGGTTGAAGAAGCCACTTTATGGATTAAAGCAAGCACCAAGAGCATGGTACAACAAGATAGATTCATACATGATACAAAATGGATTCAGCAGAAGTACGAGTGAGCCTACACTTTTAACCAAATTCAATGAGCAAGGTAAAATTTTAATTATTTTCTTGTATGTTGATGATTTGATCTTTACATGAAATATTTCTATAGACATGTTTAAATCAACAATGACAGAAGAATTTGAGATCACAGATTTGGGATTCATGAAATATTTTCTTGACATTGAAGTCATACAAAATGATAATGGGATTTTAATTTGTCAAAGTAAATATGCAAAAGATGTATTGAGGAGATTTAGAATGATAAATTGTTGTCCAGTTTCAAATAGAATATATATCATATTTCTCACTCAAATATTATTTTATTAATACAACTTCTCTATAAATAGTGGGTTTGAATACATTCAAAACTTATTAGTTACCCTATTACAAGTTACTTTAATGTTATTCTTTAATAATTTATCGTTTTTCATTGTTTTTTTTTTGTTTCCCATTTAAGTAGATCTATATGTTTTGAAAATATATAACTTTAGCCAACTATCAAATAATATCTCAAAATGGCCATGGTCTGCTACCACCATTATCAAACAAATATCAAGAATACAAGAGTACTGTGTATAATTTAATGGCATATCCATGCATAGCATTCAAATGTTAAATGATGTTAAATGTTAAATCGTTATGTTAAATCTTTCCTTGTTGGTATTTCAACGCTGATTGTTATGTTGTCAAACTAAAACCAAAGATGTCTTCCTTCTTACTTGAGTCATTCTTCTGAGTAAAGTTGTAGATGATCTTCGCTTTTGGGGAGTTACTCCAGCTGCACCAGTTTTCCTTCAGTGTACGCTGTAAGAAGAAAAGAAAAGTTGACGTATTTGACAACCAATATGCCAAAATGTCATTATTTCCCTGATTATGCATTAAAAATGAAAATTGTGTTAGAAACTGGCAAATGCGTGAACACTTATTTTCAATCTGTCAGAAACCAATAGAACATGTAAAAGTACATTCCATAATATTTCCACTCTGATAATTAGATGCTGATATATAAATACTTTTGTTGCTGTCTATTTAATTTCTAACATATCACGTAAGAACTTTTCAAGTGTTAAATAAAGTTTTCCATGTAAAAATGTAAGTACATGGTATATATAATATATTTACAAAAAAAGATTTGATTTTCAAAATGTTTTTCATTACACATGCAATTTCTGCAAAATTATTATATATTTCTAGTGCATTCATGGGAACCTATGAAGAAAGAGGGAAAATATATTGAACAAATTAGTTGATTTTCAAAAACAAGAAGAGAAGCAGGATTTTAGAGTAAATAGAAAGAAAATTATTTGCCGTACGTCACATGTACTAAAGAGGACAGAACCAACGAGTTTGCAAGTAACAGATAAGAACCAAAAAAATCTTGTCTCCAATGATTGAGATTATGTATAGTCATAATGTGGAATTTGGTTTTTGCCATTGAAGGAATTCCTTGGCACACATAAACATGAATTTTTTTGCTGACATCACACCGACCAAATAGGAAAGGACCAACAAGTTTGCAAGAAAACTCAAGAACCAGTACATGATTTTACATTGCCATAATGCAGCATTTGAAAAGAGGTGTCACATAAGAAGGTTCTTGCAACTGAAACACAACTTGACACACTAAAATAGAATAGAGATTATAAACTGATGGAAAAAGCATGATATTCATTACACTTTCTATTTACCTTGATCGCAGATCCAATCATCTGAATAATACGATCGAACAAACTGGTTCTCTTAGCTTCAAAAGACCACTAATGAAAAAGTTTATGGTCAAGATATTACTGTTTTCTGAATGACTCAAAGCTAAAAGAAAAAGCTTACAAGTGAAACACAAATGGTCATCAAGTTTAACATTGAAATTGTCACATGACAGTCAAATGAACATCAAATTTAATGTCAAAAATAAAAAAGTTAACAGCCACATCATCATATCCTTCCACTTCGTGTTGCCATTGTTAAATGGCTCTTGGCATAGTAAGAACCTACAAGCTGATTAAATATCATTTCCTCAAAAGTTATTTTCAGATTTATCAATATAAAACTTTTTCTAATCTCAAAACACTCTCAGTTCAAAGGGGTGGTAAACATATAGACTTCTGCAAGGATATTTAGCTTTCTACATCTCCAACATTTGCATGAGATACAGGACCATCTTGCTCCTCACTTTGGTTGGAGTCCATTATTATTGGTTAAATCTTGCATGTTTAGACAAAAATTGAACTTCGGATTTATATCCTTTCAACTCAAATTGAACTTGGTTATAACTTTTTTACACAAATTGAATATACAGAAACAGCCTCGCTGTACTTCATTTCCATGTAGCATGACGTACATATATATGGGATCTAAGGTGTGTAATGACGTACATAGTCTATCATTATAATCTATAACGAGAAGTCAAAGGACAGGAAATACGCTACAAAGCAAAAACACTGACAGTTTTTATGTATTGATATTTAAAACAACGATTAAAAGATCACAACACTAACAAAAGGCACTTGCATTTGACATCTATATCTCTGTTTTTAAGAAATTGATTCTTCAATATAAAGTAAACGTATGAGTACTCTTTAATACATGATTTCCATAATACCCAATGTCTTGTATGATAAGTATTCCTTTTCCATCTCTCTTGCCAATTGGTTTGCACTTCAATGTGCAGTAATCTGCTCTCACCACTCCTCATCTCAATAAAGAACGAATGTTTAAAATCACTGAAATAGCTCACAAATTTTATCAATATCAACTTCCCCGAAATCATTTAAAGGGTGTGAGGGGTTCTCCTTCTATCATCAAACAAACTCTCCTCCACGAATATATACCAATCTTCAAAGTCGGGAAAGCTTGGTAACCCAGGTATTACACAGAATTGTAGGAGGAACCACCCAAACACTTAATGATGAAAGTCGAAGACTCTCGGCTATGAGTATACCCGGAAAGAGGATTTTCCCAACACTATCAAGCCTCAGCTTCAAAGAGCAAAAGGAAAAACAAACAAGTGCAGATAATGTCCTTGAACAAAATATGGAGTCAGTGAGCATGAAATGCTTCGATTTCCAGGCTTCAGTGTTGTATTCATCCAGCATTGTAGTAAGCTACAGCTTGATGAATACAACCGATGGGCTTTATTTGTGATCTGGAAATAATCTGGAGTGATTGAATATTGAATGACCTTCAATTTTTTTATTCAAGTACAATCCTGGGACGTTAGTGTCATGTGCATTACCTTATATTTATCAATGTAAGTTTACTTATTATAAATATGAGCCAACTCAAAAATCAGGCTGAATATTCTGTGAGTGTAACTACAAATCAATTCAATCCCCAAATATCACATTTAGCTGTGCAATGTCCAAGTTCAGTATTCCATGTCGAAATACGTGGTTTAAATTGCTTTTCACAAACTCTTAAGCTGTAGTATGCTTTCATGGTAAAGAAACTTGTACAGTAATCATATACACTTACACAAAAAACAAATAGTATTGTGATGCTGTATATCAGAAAATATTCTGTTCATGTAGATCTACAGAAGATTACATTCATACTGACAATATACACAGGTCCTTTGCTTTCAAAGTAAGTAACAATTGGTTTTGGATAATCTATAAATGAAATCTTACTATTTAGGTGCTGATCATGCTGAAGCAGTAATTACCCTAAACCCACCATATTTGTATGTTAAAAACTATCTTGTCCTTCCAACTATTGTCAATCATATTCAGACTTTTTCACTCAAAGGAAGCTGTTCTTAAATATAATTTTCTGCAGTTTGCGAGTAGTAAGTATACCGCCTCAGTTGTGATTCTGGTTCTGGCAGCTGTAAGAAGATCCTAGAGGGATCATTTGGATCCACATAACTGCAAGAAGAAAGAATTTTCGCAAGTCAGAACAAACCCAGATGAACGTGTTCCATTCAAAACTGATGATGTGGAGATTATGTCTCCCTTGGGACCAAAAAGTGCATAGACAAGATCTTAATATAGATAGGTGTAAAGTAGCAGAAATTTTCATTTAATTCAATTAATTGAAGGAATTTCACTTATTACAGACTCAAATATGTCATTTTAATTTTTCCCAAATTTTAGCACGCCTCAATCACTGAAAGCAGCAGCATCACAGTAACTTTCAAAAATATTAAAAATAACTCATCACTAGCCATCATTTGGAAGCATGTTTTTACAAATCAAAGTAATTATTGGTTGGGACCATTAATCCGGCTGGAGGTGTCCGAGAATGTGCTGGGCAAGATTTCATTCTTAGGTTTGATAAACAAACAATCAAATAAGCCAAGGTGGAAATCATGAACTTGTTTTCCAAAATGGTACACGTTTAAAATAAAAATAGCATCAAGCAAATAGGAATAGAACTTGTGAAGAAGAATATGAAAATATCTTCACGGTCAATACACATAAGACCTTCCTACTGGCACTTGCTTGCTATAGATTAATATTATTTCTTGTTTTTATTTACCTTCCTGGGAGCCTTGAGTCGGCTCGTCAATCTTCTCACAGGGATCCCAGATGTGAAAGCAGAAAAGCAGAAAAGCAGTGCAGTTTTCTATATCTACAAAATTGTAAGTTCACACACAATTTTCCACTTTTTTAAATAGGTCAATGGCATTTTGCTGTTACTACGATGTGGAATAAGACTAATAACAATAGAATTAGAAGAGACAATTTATTCAATGTGACACAGTGTAGGTTAAATATCATTACATCTACAGCCATACAATCAGAGATGCTTGTAACACCATTCTTGAACAAATGCTATCAGTCAGCTAGTATAAGGCAAAATCCAAACACTCAAAAGCGAGAACCTTCAATGACATATCTAGTATTTGAAGAATATCTATAAAGTCCTTTTTTTGATAGCAGGTGAATCAGTTGCATCTCCTTCATTCTATCGCTACAGTTAGGAGTTCTATAACATTTCAACATGCTATAGTATTGAAATTCAAATCTCAGCATTCTCCTATCACTAAAGACTAGTAATCCGCCCCCAAGTGCCATCACATCACCAAAAGCTGAAACAGTAACTTCCATCAATTCAAATGAATGCTTAAAGACTCAAGCAGACAAACGATGGACTTTGTTCTTTGTTGCTGCAAATGGATGACTAGATGGGTTCTATCTCTAATTGAAAATGCTAACAGAAAGCAGTCAATTATTCCTATGTTTTCCACGATTATGTCACAGTAGTGCATACTTCACTTTTAGCTCCACTTATGACTGTTGAACCTTTTTTCATCCACTCCTGCTTGTTTGACTAAAATTTGATAAACGCGAAATACTAACAGGTTAACCTCCAAAACAATGCCATCCCCTTACTAATATTGATCATGATAATGCAAGTTGTGCTGATAAGATAATTAGGCTTAAATTTTATAATGTCTAATGGAATCTGCATAGACCATTTTACACAGAGATTTGTTACAAACCAGGTCCTTCGACAATAATTTTTCCAATTGCCAAAAACGTGGTAAAAAATTAAACAATGTTTTATACAAAACATGTCCAAAGTGTCTACCTTCACCAAATTTTACGATAAAATTAATATTAAAATGCATGTGAGATGTACTTACGCGCATCTCATCATCTCATCAACTGGAGGTTGTCCAACTTGTAGACGATCGGCTCTACGTGTCGCATCTGCAGCAGAAACTGGCATTTGGTGGTACTGCCTGACAGAGCGGATCAGATTGAAAAACAATGGGACAAAAGTCCCACAACCACATTCCTTAAAAAATAATCTTGAAAGAATGAGTAGGGAAAAGTGCTCTATTTGCATCCTCGGGAACTACCTGCATAGATTATGCAATCAGAGATTAAAGAGAAATGATATAAATCCTTTTGCAACCTGTGTTCTATTTGTGTAATTCAATTGAATTTTATTTTGGTGAAAACAAAAAAGCATTATCAAAAAGTTGATTTGTAGTAATGCAAATTTTGGAAACGGAAATTAAAAACTACAGGATAGAAACGGAATAATTACAATGACTATATGAGCATGTAGATCCGTGTTCTTGTAGGATTTAATTCATTAAATTTATTTTAGGATACATTGTGTGCATGAAAGGGACACAAATCAACTTCCTATTCCCAACCTCACATTTTCATTAAATTTGATCCTAATTTTCAAATGCACAAATCAAAAAGTTTTACTTGAGCAAAGCTTTCTAAAATGAAACACTACATTCTTCCTAAACTAGAAATGGACCAAGATTTGATGTGCTGTATATTACTACATCCGTCGCCCAGCCACTGGATGGTTCCAGCAGACCCATATAAGTCTAAATCTTTAAACCATCTTATTCCAACATACTGAATGCCGTACCTTTTGATTAGTACATAATCTCATACCAAAGATGCAATAAAACCAGTGTTACGCGGGGATGCGCCCCCCCCCTGTTTTGACACGTCCGGGACGTCCCGGACGTCCTGGGGACGTGGGGGAAACGTTTCCTCCACGTTTCCTTTTTTTTTTTTTCTAGGAAACGACCCGGGGACGTGGAAACGTGGGGGGGGCGGGGAAACGTGGGGGGGGGGACGTGGGAAACGTGGGGGGGACGTCCAGACGTCCCCCACGAATTTATTTCCTTTTTTGGCATTTTTTTCTGTTTTGGTGAAAAACCACAAGGAGAGAAAAAATTTGCCATTTTTGGAAAGGGTCTGGGAAGATGTAGCAGCAAATACTTGCATGTGCCATAACTTTCATTCTGTGGCTCCGTTTCAGGTGTCGTTTTCTCTAAAAGTGCATATTTTCTTGAGCTCTATGCATTGATGGCAATATTTTTCTTATTTTCATAAAATCAATTTTTGCACCTTTTTGGACCAAGCAACTTCTTGCAAACTTCTGAAAGAATCATGATAAAACTAGAAGCAAAGAGCCGTCCCCCCGCCGTCCCCACAAATGCAAGAATAAAACTAGACACCAAAGTAATAGGTAGAAGGTACTTAATGATGTCATCAAAGTATGCAGTACAGTAGGACATCATGGAAATAACAAGAGTAGGACATTCGTACTTATACCAATTCCGGAGAATAAGTTTACCTTTAGTCCTAACTCCTACCAAAAAATAGTTTCCTATGTACCAACTCAAACACAAAATCAATCACATGATTTTACTACTAATGATTGCTACCCACTAGAGTTGTATGAGTATCCAGATAAACATTCTGCAAAAAGCATCTTCAACAAAGATGTCCATCCAATTAAATATTCTAGTGTAGATGCAGTTATAGCTGTTCTTTGATCAGAGTTCAAAACTGATGAACCTAGCAAAGTCGAATTCTTTCCATATTCCCTGACAGACCCATACCAGGGTTGCAGTCCTTACGCAAACCACATCTCAATATACAGTCAAAATGTTGTCACACTTCCTTCAGCCAAACATTCCTAACTCCAATGACTTAAATCTCACTTTCATTTATTATAATCCTTTTTTAGATGCACAATAGTAACACCCACTTTCCTTTTCAACCTTCTATTTACCTTTCCTCTTCCTCTTTCTCAATACAAAAAATACTTTCACCTTACATTCTTCAATTTACCCATGAATTTGCTCTTCATGTAGGAGCAAACCTATAAACATTCCAAACATCATGGCTTCTTCTTATGAATTTTCATTCACTTCCACCTTGAATGCTTTGAATTACATTGGAAGAACCTTTGATATAATTAACACCCGTCTCTGTATCGTCAACATTTTCACCAATAGTTATTAGTTGATCCAATATTTTCTTGAACTTGTTAGCTGATTATACTATGAATTATGAAGCGCTATATATCTTTGTGTTGATTAGCTGATTTATCTCATAAGATATATGGAGAGGGTGGGGGGAGAAGGCATGCCACCCCTAGCTATATTGGGGCGGAGGTGTGTGCTCCCTTGTAGTGTGTGGGCAGGCCAAGAGAAAATATCTAGCGGCCTGTGTGCTAACTGGGCTTCCCCTCCTGACTGGAGATGAAGCAGGGTGAGATCCATCTCCCCTAGGTTGTCTGACCAGAAATATTGAAATAAGAACGAATTGGTCTCTAGTAGACTATGAATTATAAACCAATTTATGGGGGAGATTAGCATTTGAGCCGTGTATTTCCTACTACTAATCTAGGACATCTCCGCTTTAAAAATGATGCGAAAACAATTGATAAGAGGGCCAGGATTTCCTATGAAATACAAGATGTTATTACATGATCTTGCTAAGTTTGCTGTCACATATGTCAACTTTTTCAGCAATAGCTACTAGCTGATCCCATATTTCCTTTTAACTTGTTAAAAGATTGAAGACTAATTTCACTCTTCTTTGTGTCAATTAGCTGTTTCTTGGATACATGACTTTTGCTGAGTTTGTTGTTCATAACTTCATACATTGTCTTCATCTCTGCTGATACCATACCTTCTAGCATTGTCTACATTCACTGCATGTGGAATAATATCAACGAATGTTGATATGCATCAAAGCCTACAGATTTTCTTTTACATTCTCCTATAACAATTTTATTTTCCCCCTAGTCCGAAGCTCTCAGTATAGCAATATCGGCTTCTTGTGCTTGTAGAAGGCTCGCATATGAGTGACTTACACGCAAGAACACAACTTGACAATATAGAACTAAAGCCAAATCTACAATGTACATGGTAGAAAACCAATATCAACCTAGAACTATGGAGTTGAAAACCAAGATAAAAAATTATTTGCTTTAGGCATATACTGTGTGTATTGGATCGTCAACATCATTATTGTTCTGTCAAAGTTGTTCTGCTTCCTATCAAACTTTCCTTGTTCATAGTCATTCATTAATGTTTCTCTCATGAGGGATCCATTCTCACTAGGTATTTCAGCATACTAGCTTTCTCTATTCACACTCTAATTGCCCATCATTCTACATAAAAGGTAAGCATCCACAACAATGTACAATAGACACCCATGTCAAAATATTCTCAATCATCCCACCCAACTATGTTCAAATTTATAATTGTTGGTCATGATGGATGCTCACCAAACTGGGGAAACTCGCTGGTGAGACACGATAAAGATAATCCCTTCACTTCAGCCAGATGGAGCAGTTGCTTAAAAAACATAAACCAGATGCAGTTTCCCATATCATACCGTGGAGAAGCCTAAGACCCTAAACACTAAAGTAAAACCTAATCAAACTGACCTGTCAGTGTCTATACATGGGATTGCATAACAAATGGATATTGTGTATTCACTCCTAAATCCTTCATTACATTCCCATACTTGATGACAAGCAGAACAACAAAAAAACCTAAACTACACAGATCTGGACTAAAATATATGCAAAGCACTCAAGAAAATAATAGAATTTCCATATCAACCCACAATCAACTCTTAAATTACTCTTGGATCTGTCCTGACCTTCAAAACACAATACATACAAAATTTACAGAAAACTTAGTTCAGATATGACCATGTGAAAAGCAGTGTTAGCAAAATTTAAACTATCACAGTAATCCCAATCTTTGACTGATGCCTTTATTCCCATTGGTTAACGGTGTCCTTCCACTGTGACAAATTTAATTGTATTAAGGAAGGATTAAGACGTGCATGGAGTGCAGGTTGAAGTGAGTTGCAGAGTATAAACCCACATGTAAATGAGCGGAGTGGAGAGGAGAGATGAATACTATGAATCTCGGCATGTAAAACTTGGCATCATATAGATTATTTGCTTACAGAAAAAACATTGGAAAGCACAGCAAATTACAAGCCTTTACAAAGGATAAAGTAAAAATACTTTGTTGATTTGTATTAAACAAAAGCAGGCAATACTGCACAACTCAAAATAATATTAAGATAATGGCAGTTTAGCTTCTTTAACTCAAAACAGACCCAATTTCTATTATTACAGTAAAACTTCAAATGAAATGGATCTGAAGCACATGCTTCATGAATTCATTTGCCTAAAAACATACTGGTGTCCTAGAAACATTCTATCCAAGAATAATAATGCACATTGTCTTCCTCAAGGACTTCAAACTGGGGAAATGTTCAGGGGATTTCCTTAAAGAAAAAACGTTTGAGCAGAGAGAAACAAAAGGCATACAGGAATGCAAAAATTGGGAAAAACACTAGCAGGAGATGATACCTTTGAGAAGCTTTAGCAGGAGGCCAAGAATGAGAAAAGGATCCGGAAATCATTTTTCTCTTCACTTTTAGTTTTATCACTGTCCAGATCACAGTAAATCATTGTCAGAAAATTTCTGGGTTGCTGGTACAGTTTTCTTGCAGTCAAATCTTGCTTAACTATTTTAGAGTGACCTATAGGTTATACCTCCTCTAGTGATATTAACCAAAAAAAAAACTATCACATAACAACGGAAATGTTGTAGATGGAGTGGGTATCTCTATTGATAAACTCCTCCAGTTAACATATGGTTATCTCATAATAAAAATGAAGTGGTCTCCAAGGTTATGTTCAGATATTGTTTTGCTCGTTTCTACTTATGGTCTGCTCATTGCAGTAATATTTCTTTCATCTACAAGTGAATAGGTGTGTGCAACACATTATTCTCATTCGTTATTTTTGGAAAAAAAGGAAAGAAAAGGTCCTTCTAAGCTCCATAATGATGACTTGCTTCCTGCACACGTAGCTGTGCTTAAGACTAAAGGTGTCATTCAGCATAAATATGCCCATACCTGACTGACTCTACGATGGTAACATAAGCCTTGCACTGTCTGGCCCACTTGGGTGCACGGTTGAGGTGAGGTGATTTCACCTTACCATTTTAAACCAAACTAAGAGTTGAGATGAATAAGATGCAAAGTATTCACACTATTTTTTCAGTTTGTTTTATATGACCAGTGGGCTTTCATCCAGTGCATTGTTCAGGGCATTTGACAAGTATTAGTTTTACAGATTTCTACTCCATCCATTATTTTCCAACTTTGATGACTGATGCAACAATTATCTTCATGCATGCAGAAACATTCTAGTTAGTGGTCCCCACTTCCATACCTGTTTGATGTGATATATCCATCACATATGGTTGGCCAACTGTCTCTCTCGAATCACCACTTTAATTTATTATCCCTGCCAATTTCAATTTGAATTTTCTTCTAATTTTCAGTTACTAGCCCTTCAAGTGCTCACAAACTTGAGCCATTTCTCTTCGGAATATGTGAGGGTCATGCAAATTCTTTCATCAAATCAACCCAAAACGGATGATTTAAATTTTGGCCAATTGTATTTTAAATAAATCCAAACATTCAAAATCTTGAACAGTAATATATTCTTTTTAAATTTTCTATTTTAGACTGTTACTGGTCCAGCCATCAAACCCCAGGATTTTACTTGCTCTCAATGGTCAATGTCATCAATCTAGGGTTTAAGTTTTTATATTTAGTTTTTGTTTCTTATTTCTAGAATATTCTTAAAGACATGTTCTTCTTTCTTGTGTACCCAACAATTCAGTTTGGTTGGAATAGATTGTCTGCTAGAATTCCTTCCATTCTGATCTTCTTTCCTTCCTCATTCTTCTCTTCTTACATTGTCATGCCAATATTTCCATATCCCCTCTCTAATGCCATATGATTCTCAGCAAAATGAAAAACCAGGGAGTAAAGTTGTAAACTCGTAGAAGCTACTAGCCAATATAAATCATAAACATCCTAAATGTAGAAAAGTCTATTCATGCCATTTACACACTATTTGAAAACCACATGTTTCCCAAATTGAAGAAAGGAGTTGTCATCGTAGATTTAAAACTCGCCGAGAAATCAACAAAATCACGAATTATTCTAGTTTGGCAAGTTACTGGCAGGCAATTTCTGGCAAGTACTTCCCATGTTTTTCTCAGAAAACTTGTGAGTACTCATGTCCGTGCAGAAACTCACCAACCAGTAGATTTTATTTCTTTTTCAAAATCTTTTTCTTTCAAATATTTTTTTTATTTTTAATTTTTTTATTGCTTAGACATGGATTTGAAGGATTTTTCACAAAGCGTCAATGAAATGATCATCATCGGATTTGAAGGATTTTTCAGGTGTCATGATATTATGATGTGCATCGTACTATTTTTTTGTTGTCCATATCTAATAGAAAAGAGACTTGCAAATTCATTTTAAACTAGTTTACAAGTTATTTAAGTGTATTTTATGAATTTATATATTTATTTTATTTTCCGACTCAAGGTGGTTGAAACTACCACAAAAAGTTAAAAGTAACCAATAAACTGATGTTGCAAAATAAAGAAATCCAACCCCACAAATACAAGACATCACGCTCAACAGTTTGTGCTGAGCTTAATATGCAGAAATTGAATATACTTCACTAAAAATGGATAAAGCATTTATTTCCTTTTAATACCTAATAGTAAGATGAAAGGATAAATTTGGAAAGAAAATGAATAAGACAGCAATGAGCAACCACCTACCGGGTCCACTTTTCCTGAGATATTGTTGCAGAAGAATATTGGCTGATTAAATTTCTCATCATGGATGTAAAGCTGTAGACAAAAAGAACACAGATTCAATAAGAAATTAATCACGATGGAAATTGTATCATAGTTTATGTTTGCTAATCGCATTAACCACGCTCTTTACAAACCAATGGAAAATAAGAATAAAGGAACTTTGTGTCATGAATGATGCTAGCTTTAGAAGAAAATATATAAAAGTGCATGTAAAGGAAGATAAGCTAGTTTCAAATTCTTGACAATACACATGCTATAGATATAACCATTCACTGAAATTGCAAGCAATTAATTATGCTAGACATTACCGTTTGATACATACACCCGGTATAAATTGGAAGTAGTGCACATGATAAAATGAATGAATTTAGAATCTCCTACTAGGAAGCGAGTTAAGAAGAAAGCAAAATATAAAATAAGAAACAAAATCTACAGTTATCTTTATCAAAAAAAGTAGTTCATTCCAGGCATGCATGGTGATCTGCCTATCTACAACTATGGCTGTGTCACTACCTCATGGAGTGCTCTAAAATGAAAAATGAAAACTGCCCATAAATTTATCTAGTATAAAATGTTGTGAAGAGAAAATATTTTCATAAAGTACAAGTATATCTCAAGGCAAATTCATAACAAATAAACACCAGTGCACATAAATATCCAATGACGCTCCGAAAAAAATACACTTGCTGGAACTAGATATGAAAAATGATGAGTAAAGAAGAGAATACATAACCATTAATATATAAAAAACGAACTTCAGAAAACAAGAATGTTAATACAATACAAGGATTCACCATTGAATTTATAACAGTACCAGGGGTAGGTCAAAAGCCACAAAGGCCCCAACAGGTTTATTTGCAACAAATACCATCCGAACATTTGACAAATATATTGTCCCTTTTGTATAAACTTTACCTCCAGGAGCCCTGTTCAGAAACATTGACAAAGAAGTTCAGTATGCAGATTTTCTGATAATTATTTTAGTCCAGTTCAGTCCCGTAAAAGTCAGATCTTTCCATATTTTGGCTATAAAAAATATAGAGATCGATTTTGATAAATATCAGATTGGTTTGAATGCATTTTGTATGGGTTTCATACCCAAACCCTAGTCGCCATTGCTGCAAATCCTAGTCGCTTGTTTCATACACAAACCCTAGTCGCCGATTGGCGCAAGCTGGGAGGATACTGGCAAAGGTGAAGTGATCCGGTTGAGCGTCTGTTCTTTGCATTTGGTGAAACATTATCAATGCATCTTCAAGAAGCCCGTGTCTATGGTAAGCTAGCATCTGAGAAACCCACTCCCAGCTCGTGTGACTCTGCCTCTCCTCCCAGCTCGCCCCTGTGTACCTGGCCCCCCAATACCTAATTCACCATACTAAAAAACTAAACCCTTCCACCCGCATGCGCATACCGGTATATTGAAGTTTTTTTGGGTCATTTTTAATCCCCCAATATGAACGGACATGGTAGGATACCACCTAGATAGTGAACCCCCCGTACATCAGTAGCATATCAAGCAGTTTGGATGCGAAGAATCTTGAAGGATAAAATGCAAGAGCGAGAGGAGCCTAAAATATTTTGTTGTGACAACTAGTCCACTATTGCACTATCAAAGAATCATGTTTTCCACAAAAGGAAAAAGCACATTAACACCAGATATCATTTCATCCGAGAATTGGTCAATAATGGAGAACTCATTCTACAACATTGTAGATCAAATGAGTAACTTGTAGACATATTCACAAAGGCATTAGCACAAGAACAATTTGAGTATCTAAGAGAAATTTTGGGAATTATAAACATTGATGTAATTAGTTGTTAATAGTAGAAATTAGGGGGAAGTGTTAGAATTATCTAGTAATTTCTATAATGTTCAACAATGTTATAGCAATTTCTACCAGTAAAACCCACTAGAATGTTCTAGAATGTTCTGGTAATTTCTACCAGTCAAACTCATTAGAATGTTCCGATAATATCTACTAGTCAACATGTCTAGAACATTCTTATTTCTTCTAGATTTGTTTTTGAGGAAAATGTATTCTTCATGTGGAAAAAGAGAATTCTAGAGAATGTATTCTTAATGTGGAAGAAAGAGGACACTAGAGAGTTTTGTATTATTCGAAAGACCTCTAAAAAATTGAGGTGAATGTAAATGTTTGTAAGAAGAACAAAGCAAGAAAAAGACGACAATAAAATTAGATTGTGCTGTAGCACAACAACATTTGGTTTTGTTTTATTTTATTTGTCTCTGCCCAAATCAAATCAAGATCTGTTGAGGGAAGGGTCCATTTTTACTCCTCGAATGGTCTCATAAAGCTTGCTTTTAATGGAAAATCTATGAAAACTTGAACCTCTACACAAAGAATCAGAGTGGCTACTATTTACATCAAGGATTTTGTTTGGTGCATTGATGTTAGAGAATATTATTTCGTAGTATTTTTGGCTCCCAAAATTTCTATCCAATACCTGCCCAGAAATTTTATTTTTGCCCTCTGCACCCCAATATCCCTACTGTGGAATCACTAGCTAAGCACAAAAAACATGTTCTTGCCACAGCTAGAGTCAGTGGCATAAGAACTGTAGTGGTCACTTCCCTTTGACACCCTTTTTATACTAATCATGATACTGTTGATTACATTATAGACATGATTATGGACCTTATTATAGTATGATGATAGATGTAGATAATGGATTATTGTTGACTTGATTTAGTTATGATGCATGATGATTATTAGAGGCATTTTGGATATTGATGATAATATACTATTTGACATGGTTATATTATGGATGGTTTGCAGACTTGTGATATTTGGATATTGTGAGTAGACCTAGAAATGGAAATTATTGGATGATGATATAGTTGTTGATAAAACTATAAATGATATTGTAAGATTGCTTTGATGTTGTTGTGATTCATATATCTAAATGATTTTGGGAATTATATTTATATTATTTTGGATGTTCTAATATGGCCATGAGGCCGAAGGAGGTATTTGGGTTTTGCAGGTTAAAATATCACAACAAACATCGGGGGATTGGAGACCAACCACATTGGAATTCTAGATGAATTTAATAAAGGTCACCATGGAAACTAGTGTGTGTTTGTGTGTGTTAGGGATTCCCATGGGGGGATCACCTTTAAATGTGACCAAGGGGTTATGTGTATTTATTTTTTGGTTCCTTTTTTTATGTTTGCATGTGTTTATTTTGTGGTGCCTTTTTCCCTTTCATTATTCATTAAATGGTGTGTAATTTTGTGAGTAATCATGTTGTAAAGTTAATTAATTAAAATATGTCATAAGAAAGTAATTAATAGAGTTGTTGGCCTTGAATTAAAGTGTTGCAAGAGATGTGTAAGTGATGTGTAAGTTAACTTTTGAGTGTGAAACACTCCACCTTCTTGGAAATTCGAAATTGTCCTTGGAGGCTGATTTTGGAGGCTTGTGGGACAAGTTAAACTTTTCCAATACCTCTTAAATTTAATTACCAACCATACCTACGGTTAGAGAGTTGATATTAGACTTTTATAATGCTTTTTGAGTAGGCAAATTGTAGGTTTTAATTGCACTTTTCTTACATGATTTAATTTCAGTCCTTTGGGGTGTGGGTTAGATTTGACTGTGTAAGAAAACTGTCATGTTATTCACCCACCTATTTATTAAACATTGGAGAATAAAGTTGACTTTGGGGGTTGGAATTAAGGATGTGTGATGCAACATCCTACATGAACCCACCTCATCCTCTTCCCTTCCCTCTTCTATTAAATTCGAATTCCTTGCCTTGTTTTAAGGTTGCTTCATTTTGGAGACTTTATTCTTGGGCGGATTCCTTGTTGTTTTGGGAGCTCTTGCTTGAAGAAGTTTTTGGAAGATTGTTGTATGCTTGTGCTTGGCTGATTTGGAATGCTTGCATTGGGATAAAGCTTGTTGTTTTGGAACTTGGAACAACTCCATCATGGAGAGGTAGGAGCTTGGCTCTTGAAATGCTCTTCTTTTATGAATGTAAATGTTAATGTATGAATGTTTTGATATGTTTGTGAGCTGTTGGGTAGATGGCCTACGAATAGTGTAAGAGAATAATATGGGGTTTTCTTTTGTGGGAGGCACAAGTGTGTTTTAGGGAGGTATAAGGGTGGAGGGAGTTGGGATTTGGGTTCCACCTTACAAAGAAATAGCTTGCATTTATTTACTCGTTATGGGGTGCCATAAGAGGTTGGGGAGGCATAAGGAAATGTGAGGAATAATGGGTACTTGGGGGAGGTATAAGGAATGTCAAGGCTTTAATATACTATATTTTGGCGGTTTGTAATTCAGGTGGTGATACCCATTTCCCATTTTGGGAGGCATAAGAAGCATCCCCCATAGTTTCTTTCTCCTTTAGCTTGCTTGAGGAAGCCTTAGTAGTATTTGGCATGATTTAATGTAGTTGTAAACTACATTCTATTTTGGAATATGTTTTTTTGTGAAATTGTTGCTTGTGTATTTGTGGAAGCTTGTTGTTGCCATGAGTTGGATCACATATTTTATTGCATTGTGGTTAGGGCTTGGAGGCCAATGAAGAAGGATGGCTTCTCCTCTTCATTGGATATCTTGGTTGGGTGGAGAGCATTTCCTTTCCCTTACTCTTGTTGTGAACACAATTTGGAAGAATGAGAAATCTGCATGTTGTTGTCTTGGAGCTGAGATAAAGACAGTTTGACAGTCCCTTGTGAAATGAAATCTTATTGTAACCTTTCCCACTTGAAGTGGATGAACTTGTATATTTTTGTAATGGAAATATGTTGTAGTGGTTATGAAAGTGTAAATTTAAATGTGAAAGAGACATACTTTGTCTGTTCTTTTGAAAGCAAGACATTGTGTTCTGTATGATGAAATGGAAGTATGAAAGAAGAAAGTTGTAAAGTTGTCAATTGGAATCAATAAATGAATTTATTACCTCCCTCAAATTGTGTTGTTGTATTGAATCTGATCATTTCAATGTATTTGAAGTCTCTGTCTGAAAGGAAGAAATGCGTGTGAGAAAAATACAGAATTTTGTCCTTTGAAATATGTGAAAATTAGAAATTAGAGATGTATTTTATCTCTTGAATAGTTTGATTTGAATTAACTAAATATATTAGATTGTAATTGGGATGTATTATAATACCTGGATGAAGAAAATGACAAATAGATGTTTTAAAATTTGATCTTTGTCTTGTATTTTCAAACTGATAATTATTTAATCCAAAATACACAGACCAAACCTGCAACAAAGAAATAACAAATGAAACATTAATTTATGACATGATAATATCTAATTGAATTCATCTAATACCTTAACACTTGAGGAATTTCTTAGAAAACTTAGCAAAATCGGGCTCAAACCGTTTTGCAATCGTTTTGTTGTCAAGAAATGTAAATGTTCTTAAATTGGCAAATCAATCAGACAAATTGAATACCTTCCAAATATATCCTAAATCCATCTAATAATAGTTCTCCATGTCTATTTGGCATGTTGAGAGAGGAAGAAGATCAAATTGAATATATTTTATAAGTTAATTTTAAACCATTTTGCACTATAAAAGCCTGGAGATTGTTTTCTTTAAATTGACTCCTTAAACCTTATCAAAATCAAAATTTAATGATTCATTGAGTAAAGAGGACGTCGAGATCTTTCCATAAAGTCCTATGTTTTCCCAAAACTAAGTTCTCTATCAAAAGTTATGGCCTTCTAAAGTTTTTCTTCACTTGGCGTCGAAAAAACAAATTTGGGGAAATTTTCCTTGGCGGGCCCGCGGGCCTAAATTTTTCCCTTAGCCCTTCAAAAAAAAATTAGGAAAATTTTCCTCATTTTCCCCACTTCCCTGCAACAACCCACATCCAATCAGAGGCTGCCACATGGCACCACTAGGCATTGGCCGAGGGGCGGATGCCTTATTAAGCTTAGCGCTTCGAAAAACTTTTGGGAATTTTTTTGTTATTTTCCCCACCTCCTTGTCGGTCCGCAGCTAATCAGCGGTTGCCACATGACACCATGAGGTATTGGCAGAGGGGCGGATCCCTTTTTATCTTAGCATTTCATAAAAATTTTGGGAAAATTTCCTAAATTTTCCTTTCCGACCTGTAGCCAATCAGGAGCCACCCTGTGGCGTCACGAGGCATCGGTGGAGAAGTGGGTTCCTTTTTGCCTTCAGTGTTTTCAGAAAGTTTTGGGAAAATTTTCTAAAGTTTCCCCACTACCCTGCCATCCAGCAGCCAATTAGGAGTAGCAGCGTGGCATTATTAGGCGTCAGCGGAGGTGCAGGTGAATTTTACCCTTTTTTCCCTTAGGGGCGCTAGAACTCTTTTATCCCCACCGCCCCACTTTCCCCGCGTGGCTTAGGAGGTGCCATGGGTCCCTTGCGGACTTGTGGGAGTGTGGGTGCAAAGGTGGCTTTTTGCCCTCGTGCGGAAAATTTTTAAAAGTCTCCTACGGCCCGCCGACCCGGATACTCCTTTGGGAAATATTTCTCCCTCCATCCCACAGACCTGCCCCTGGGGCAAATTTTCTCCCCTGGGCCCGCAGTCCCGCTCTTGGGGAAAATTTTCACCCCAACTCCCGTCAGCCCATAACTTGAGAAATATGAGGAGTTAGGAGGGCTTCTTTATATCAATGGAAAGGTGAGGAAATTTCCTATCCAATGGGAATCATTTAGGGACATTTTAAATGTGTTAATTTTGAGAAAACTTAAGTTGAATCTTTAAGCCTATTAGAGAATGGGTACGGTGAGGAATTATTATTTGAACCTAATTGAACCTTCAAACCCTAAATTTTGAGACCTTGTGATCTCTAATAATTGTTAATAAAAGAAAATTTTATTCCAATGGTTTAGAGTTGTTCTGGAACGTGTTAGTGACAACTATTGTCTTGTAACCTGGTTGTGGACTCTTTTAAACATAAAAATTTATTCCATAATTTTCCTAACTAATCCTAGGTTGTTCTTGGGTCTCAGGTGGGTTTTTTATGGGCGTTATAAGAAATCTAAGAGGAAATTCATCACCCAAAAAACTCTGTTGATTCTGAAAATGCAAAAAAAGTAGCATACAATAACAAAATCTATAAATTGTTGGGGAAGGTTGAGGGGAGGGGGGAGTGGGAAATGAGAAAAATTGCAGCACCATCTTAATAGATGTCTAGTGTCAAATGAAAAATAATTCCCAAAAATTAATTTAGGTCACACTTCCATGGAGGAGGTTTTGGCCTTATGGAATTCATTAAATTGTTAGTAATGCTGCAAGTCTCTGCAATAAAAACCCCAAGCTGGGTCAGAGGGCTATGGTTCAGTGATAGATTTTATCTATAATTTATTATCTATTTTAAATAAGGTAAACAATGTAGGAATGTAATGGAAAATTGATAAACAGAAATTGCAAACGCTCACATTTTGATGGAAATATTCTATCACACTGTTGGTCGTCAAAAAGGACTTCAAGAAGAGCAACATTCAGGGGACAAGAAGTCCCTCCTCTTTAATGGGAGAGGTTCCCTTATTCAGAAATGAACCTATTTACACATATACAAAACATGATTTTCTTGTGGAACTTGGATATTATGAAAGTGTTTTCTATAAGGATCATCAATCACAGAAGGACTGAGGAATGAAAATGCGAGAACGAGTAGAAAGGAACCATTCAGAATTATAGATGACAGAGTAATTCTTTATGCATGCGACGGTACAACGAATTGGAAAAAGATCATTTGTATCATATTAATAAGATGAAATTTGAAAAGACACAAAGTTCTGTAAATAACATCTGCAAGAATACAAAGCTTCTCATCATAATATAGACAAATGATCTAACAAGATTAAATGAATAGCTTGGGAATAATGGAAACCAGATAGACAAAGAATGAAAAATCCTTATGTATTGATTTCTTCAAGATTTATTTACACTTTCAGAAATAAGCCAAGTTCTTCCTCCCCTTCAAAATGGCGAGGAGAGGCCATTATATAGTTTACAAATTAGTTACTCCCGATAACTACTTCTTTTAACTAATGATTAGTTAAAGGGCTGCAAATCGCAATACCCCAACTAATTACATCAAATCCAAGAGAAAGAAGGAGAAGAATCAGGAGAAGAAGAAAAGAGTTCAAGATTGGGAGAGAACCACTGATTTAAGGATCCGTTGTCTGAATCTCTTCAACACCTCGGCTATGTCTCTGCCACGTGGGACCGATGTGTTGGCAGTGGCATCTAACTTGGCAAATGAGTTCTTCATGCACGTTCGTTAGTTCGCTTGAGTCGGGACTGAAATGAGCTCCACAAACGAGTACAGTGTCTGCACATTGTATTGAAATTGGCAAACCACCAGCGAACACCAAGACACTGTCATGAATCATCTGTGCCATAGCTGAAGGGTTTGCATCTATCATCCTTGCCCAAAAATTCCCAAAATCAAGGTGGTGAACTTCACTGTCCCTGATATTGGGAATGGCAGACTCGAGTGGTGAAACTTGTTCCTGCCCCTAGAATTTGATCTTCATGTTGATAGTAACTTAGAGAGCAAAGCTGCAAGCTAGACTTGGGATGGAATCGCAAGGGAAATGGATACGCGCGTAGAAATTTTGGTTGCAAAGGTTCGAGCAATAGATAACATGAAAGCATTGTGCAAAAATGCATAGGGGGTAGT
Source organism: Taxus chinensis (assembly GCA_019776745.2). Classification (NCBI taxonomy): domain Eukaryota; kingdom Viridiplantae; phylum Streptophyta; class Pinopsida; order Cupressales; family Taxaceae; genus Taxus; species Taxus chinensis. Next base: position 488,029,491 of record CM034155.1, on the reverse strand, counting down.
TCGTTTGAAGAGAAAGATATAGCCGTTTAGGAGAGAGAAAGGCAATAAATGCACATTAGCCATTTAGGGGGTAGAGCGGGAAAAATTAGCATGAATGGCACTTGGTTCATTTGGGAAATGAGGGATGCGAAAGTGCGAAGTACGCGGTTCGGCCGATTCGAGCGATGCGGTGAAAAGATGCACAAATGATTTTGGGACATGCGGGACGAAAGTACGTGGATTACGTGATTCAGCTGAATCAGACGAAAAGGGAACAACGGGTCCGGGTGAACTTGGGAAATTTGGGACAAAAAGTTCTGACGGGCCCGAAAAGAACAAACTTCGGGTAAATCGGCCGATCGGGGAACAAAGAGCCTAAATGAACTTGGGACACGCGGGACAAAAATGTCCGACAGGCCCGAAAAACACACAAAATGACCAAAAAACGTAGTTTTTTCCAATTTCTTGACTTTTCACATTATCAGGACAACAGAAAAGACACTTAACCTCAAAATTTTAATTTTCAACTTCTTGAAAGTAGGGGAATTTTTAGTGGACAACAGCTGGCTCCTTCTAGGGATGACTTGGCATAAATTTAAAGAATGAGACAAGGCAAGAATTTAGACAAACTCGGGGAAGTAGACCAGTACCTTATCCATTGGGCCACGGAGCCAAAAAAACAAACCAATACAGAAGACAAAACCGTAAACAACACACAAAAACAAGCGAAAGGAAAGGAGGACACACACTATACAGAATATACACAGGACTCCCTAATCACCTACGACTTAAACAGTTTCAGGTACTGCCCACTATAAGGAAGTGGGAGAGAATAACAATCCATATAATCAAGGTAAAAATAATTCTTACCAGTGAAGTGTTTGATCTTGAAAGGTCCGAGCCAAAGGGAATCAAACTTGCCATGGCTGCCACGAGGTTCATGCATTTTATCCCACAACAAAATAGTGTCTCCAATTTTGAAATCCCTGAACCTGGCTTTCTTATCAAACAAGACCTTTACCTTCTGTTTGTGAGCATATATCCTATCAGCAACTTCCAATCTGTCCTCATTCAATTTGTGAAGATACATGATTCTCTTATCCAAATAATCATTGAAACTGGTATCTTCGATGGCCTTCATTAAATGCAGAGCTGGAAGCTCCACTGTAACTGGAAATTGGGCCTCCACTCCATACACTACCTGAAAAGGAGACATCCCAATGGCTCTCTTAGGTGTGATCCTATTTGCCCAAAGAGCATCATAGAGTTTCTTGTGCCAGTTCCGTTGGGATTCATTGCCTAATTTCCTTATTATGGCCACCAGATTTTTATTTGTTGATTCTTCCTGTCCATTTCCCTGAGGATAGTAATTTGAGGAGTGAGCCAAGGAGATGCCATATCCATAGCAAAAATCCATCATCTCAGTTGAAGAAAAATTTGAAGCATTATCTGTCACAATCTTGCTTGGCACACCATACCTTATCAAGATGTTTTCTTTGATAAAACTGCATACTACTTCTAAAGTAGTACTCTTTACTGGAATGGCTTCTACCCATTTGGTGAAATAATATGTGGCAGTTAATACATGGGTTTGACCAGCACTAGAAGAGGGATTAAGTGTTCCAATGAAATCTAAACCCCATTGCTAAAAAGGTTCTTCGATCACAACTGGTTTAAGGGGCCAGGAGGCCAATTTGGGTCTACCCACGAAAGTCTGATAAGCCTCGCATTTATCAACCCATTTTGATGCATCCTTAAACAAGGTAGGCAAGTAATATCCTCCATGAAGTATTTTATGAGCAGTGACAGCTAATGAGTAATGCCCTCCACATGCCTGATTATGAAAAGCTGAGAGTAGCTTCTTCTGCTGTTCCTTCTCCACACATTTCAAAAACCTTCCATCTAACCCACGTTTAAAAAAGGAATTTTCCCACAACACATATTGGGTTGACCTTCGTTTAATGGATCTCTTCTCCTTGGTATTCAAATGAGAGGAGCATTCTCCATAGGTGAGAAAGTGAGTGATATCAGCATACCATTCATCAATTGAGCTAAGAAACATAACAGTAGGAAGACCAACTTTATCCTCAGTAACTCATGTCTAGCTCCTTCAGCGATGAGTTCACACAGGCATTTTCCATGGACGAGCTTGGTTGGTTTGATGTCAATATCATATTCTTGAACCTTGGCCACCCAGTTCCCTCTCTTGGATCCAAATTCCTGCTGGGTGAGAATTGACTTGATAGCTGTATCTGGTACCAATACCATGGAGTGAGAGTTAAGAATGTAAAAACGAAACTGCTTGACAGCTTTAACCACTGCAAAAGCATGTTTTTCCATTATGGTGTATTTTAACTCATGATTTTTTATAATATAGATCATAAATGAAATTGGGAGTTCGTGTTCATTAGAATCTTCTTGAGTCAAAATAGCAGCCAAGGTGTTATCCGTGGCGTAGCAATAGATAGTGAAATCTTTGCTGAAATCTAGACATGCTAAAAAAGGAGTTTTAGCAATGGCCCTTTTAATACCTTCAAAGCCTTCTTTCCCTTCAGGAGACCAACCAAACGTTTGTTTTCCTTTCATCATTTGGGAGATATTCAAAGTTAGTTCTGCAAAATCAGTGATGAACCTTCTCAAAAAGTTGATCTTACCAAAGAAAGAGTGTACTCCCTTTTTGCTGGTTGGAAGAGGAATTTGCTGAATAGCTTGAACTCACTCAGGATCGATTTTTATACCATCTTTGGAGACAATGTGCCCCAATAATTTCCCCTCCGTGACACAAAAAACAGATTTCTTAGGATTCAAAGAGATCCCATGTTCTCTACATCTTAGCAGAACTGTCTCTAGATGCTGGAAATGATCCGCCCTTGTTTTAGAAAATATAGTCAAGTCATCAAGGTATACGACGATACACTTTCCTTTCAAATTTCCAAAGGCCAAATCCATAGCCCTTTGAAAAGTGGCACCGACATTGATGAGCCCAAAAGGCATCCTTTTGTAAGCAAAGGTACCCCAAGGGGTAGTGAAAGCCGTTTTGTGTTGGTCTGTGGTATTAAATTCTACCTGGTTATATCCTGAGAATCCATCAAGCATAGACAACATTTCAGATCCCGTTACTGCTTGCAAGACCTGGTCCATCATAGGTAAGGGATAATTATCTTTCAAGGAAGCTTGATTTAGATTTTTGAAGTCAACACAGATACGAATCTCACCATTTTTCTTTCTAACGGGAACAATATTGGAAATCCATGTTGAATGATGGATAGGAAAAATGATTTTAGCCTTCAATAACTTTTGTATTTCCTAAAAAATTGTGTCAACTATCTTAGGATTGTATTGCCTCTGCTTCTGTTTAAAAGGCTTAATCCTAGGTTTGAGAGGGATAAAATGCTACATCTTTGGTTGAAAGGCTTTTAAGTCTTCATAGGAATAAGCAAGGACATCTTTATACTTTTTCAAAAGACTAATCACCTTCTTCTTTTCTTCTGGGGTGCAACATTTTCCAATGTTCACGAGTTTAGGATCAGCAGAACTCCCAATATTTATTTTTTCATATTCAGTTGATTGCTGAGGTCCAGTAGAAGCTTTAAACTCTACATACCTGTAGTGTTTGTCAAACAGTTCTTCTAAACTCACCAATCCTTTTGGAATCTTGTTTCCTTTGAGTTTGATACATCCATCCTGATCCGCTTCCTCTTCTTGGGTTGCTTCTTTGTCAAAGGGCACACTTTCACGAGGCAAATTATCGCTTCCTTCAAAGTAAAACTGTTCAAAATTATCCTTGAGTTCTAAGAAATAAAGCAAGTGTTGATCGTTATTGAAAACTTGCCAGTTACTTGTATTATCAGGTACACTGGGTCTATGAATCATTTCAATGGTGAACTTATCTTGAGAAAAGTCAGGATGAGGAATAAGCAATGACCCTGAGACTGCTAGAGAATCAGCCCTGGTATTTTTCTCCCTAGGCACTGCTTCGATGGAGAAGGCGTCAAGAAATTCAATGGAGTCTCAAACCTGATTCCTGTAATGTTTCAACCTTCCATTCTTTACCTGGAAGAGGTTTCTAACTTGCTTGAAAATCAATTCTGAATCCCCACGAGCTAGAAGATTCTTCACACCCTGTTCTTTTGCCACCTGGAGTCCAAGAATGAGAGCTTCATACTCTGCTGTATTATTGGTATTTTCAAATTGCAACTTGAAAGAGAAAGGATGAATGCTTCCTTCAGGTGACACCAATATGACACCAGCTCTAGAACCAGCTGAAGAACAACTTCCATCAAACTCTAATATCCAAACATCATTAGGATCTTTAGGTGAGACTTTGGGGAGTTGGATTTCTTTTGGAGACATAATCATGTAGTTGTCATGCCCCATATCCTCATAGAGTATTTTTTCTTTGGGATAATCCGTTTTTTGTACAATATACTTAGACTGTTTCTCAGGCAGCAGCTTCTTCATTTTCTCATTAACAGGTATGAGGGCATGTGACCAATCCATCTGAATTTCTCCACCCACATCCTTATAGAAGTTTCTACTTAGCAACATCCCGTATGAAGGAGGAATATCTGCTACTAAGATAGTAGCCAATACTTTCTTCTCTGGAAAAGTGGAAAAAGCCACTTGTGCATCCTTAATTCTTCCGACCAAGGGCAATTCCTTACTCTCCATGGAATAACAAGATCCGTAAGTGTGTATGAGGCTCAATCCTAAGGCATGAGCTACTTTAGCAGGCATTACATTGTCTGATGCTCCCGAGTCTATGACGCAATTACTGAGCCTATGGCCAGCTATAAGGAGTGTTACATAGAATGGTTTGATTTTTTCATTGGGTGAGGTGACAGTGGCTACCAGATTAGGCTGTGGTGAAGCAGAAGGAGTGGGTAAAAGGCCTTTAGAGGTAGTTTTAGAATGGGAATTGACAAAGTGAATCATTTTAGCAAAAGCCTTGGGATGGGTTTGATAATATTCAGCCTCTGAGATTTGAACCTTAGTCTTTTTTAAGTGATCAATAATATCGAAAGACCCAAAAGTGGACGGGTTATCATCACTTAAGATCCTAGTTTTATCAATTTTAGGGGAAAGAGAAGTAACTTTAGTAGTAGGATTGACAGGACTCACCTTTGGTGTAGATGAAATGGGGATAGGAGATCCTCTTTTTGCAATTACAGGGATAGTCGTTGGCTGCTCCTTATATTTCTTGGTGGGATGCATCACTTTCTCCCTCTGATTTGTCTGATCTCAAGTCATGACAGTGTATGATTCGCTATTCATGTTTTCTACTAATTCGTCATAATCATCCCCTTCATCAATGCCTTCAGTGGTGAAGAAATTAACTCGAGATCCCTCAAGTTCGTCTGTTTCATCATCAACCTCTTCAACAAATTCCTCACAATCTTCATTAACCTCCTCATCCTCTGGTTCCTCAACTTCACAGGTTGCATTGACAGGAACTTTAATCAGAGGTCCTTCAAGTGCTAGCCTTGTTTGAGAATCAGGAAAATGATTTCTGGGCTGAAAATTCCTCCTTGGAATGTCTGCATAGGGAGTATGCTAAGCCAATTGTTTCTTAATGGCGATGAGATCATTTGCAAGTTTTTGTACCAATGGATCAGTATTAGGTCCAGGAGTGGAAGAGGAGGAAGAAGCAGACTTAGATTTAGAAGGGTCTCTCCTCAACTTCCCTGACATGGTTAAATCATCTTCAACACTAACAACAAGAGTTTGATCCTCAGCCAATGTTGCGAGATTAGCCCTTCTTAGTGCATAACTAACTTCAGGCAATTGGGCGTTTAGGAAGAAGCATTTTTGAATTTGATCTATAGGTTGAGTATTTGGTGGAATTTTGTTAATCAACCTGTTGAATCGAGCCACAAATTCTCTCATGGGCTCTTGTGATTCCTTCTTTATTTGAGAGATTTGGGCTAGCAAAGCATGCACGTCTTCCACCGGTTTGAAACGGTTTTCGAACCTAGTTCTCATTGTGTTCCAGCTAGTAATAGCTCCGGCCAGAAGGTGATAGAACCAATCAGCAACATTATCTTGTAAAGTCTCAACAAAAATCCTTACGGAGACGTCTTCATGTTCAACTCCCAGAACTCCGCATGCAACTATGAAGGCTGCGATGTGTTCATCATGATGTACTTTACCATCGCCTTTGAATTTAGGAAAGTTCTTCCGGTTACCTCTGGGTAACTCATGCAAAGGCTGAGGAAGGGCAAGAGGCCCAACACGATGGCCCCAAGGCAATGGTACCGCCATTCTTGGAAAAATGGCTTGAAGTGGAACTGAAACACCAGCAAGAATCAAAGCTCGAAGATTAGGACTGATTTGTTCTGAAGGAATATCACCCATAGGGATTCTATCTTTGACATGAGGAGTGCTTGTCGAACGAGACTTTCTATTTCTTCTTGTTGAAGGGAAAGGAAAACCCTGCTGTTCCAAGAGCTGAAACTGAAAATCTTCAATACCAAGGGCCCTTCTCCCTTGAGTAAAACGCAGAGTCGCCAGATCAAAAGATAATCAATAAATGATTATAGCACTGGAATATGATTCCCCAGCGGAGTCGCCAAAAACTGTTGGTCGTCAAAAATGACTTCAAGAAGAGCAACAGTCAGGGGACAAGAAGTCCCTCCTCTTTAATGGGAGAGGTTCCCTTATTTAGAAATGAACCTATTTACACATATACAAAACATGATTTTCTTGTGGAACTTGGATATTATGAAAGTGTTTTCTATAAGGATCATCAATCAAAGAAGGACTGAGGAATGAAAATGTGAGAACGAGAAGAAAGGCACCATTCAGAATTATAGATGACAAAGTAATTCTTTATGCATGTGAGGGTATAGCGAATTGGAATAAGATCATTTGTATCATATTAATAAGATGAAATTTGAAAAGACACAAAGTTCTGTAAATAACATTTGCAAGAATACAAAGCTTCTCAGCATAATACAGACAAATGATATAACAAGATTAAATGAATAGCTTGGGAATAAAGGAAACCAGATAGACAACGAATGAAAAATCCTTTTGTATTGATTTCTTCAAGATTTATTTACACTTTCAGAAATAAGCCAAGTTCTTCCTCCCCTTCAAAATGGCGAGGAGAGGCCATTATATAGTTTACAAATTAGTTACTCCCGGTAACTACTTCTTTTAACTAATGATTAGTTAAAGGGCTGCAAATCGCAATACCCCAACTAATTACATCAAATCCAAGAGAAAGAAGGAGAAGAATCAGGAGAAGAAGACAAGCGTTCAAGATTGGGAGAGAACCACTGATTTAAGGATCCGTTGTCTGAATCTCTTCAACGCCTCGGTATGTCTCTGTCACGTGGGACCGATATGTTGGCAGTGGCATCTAACTTGGCAAATGAGTTCTTCATGCACGTTCGTTAGTTCGCTTGAGTCGGGACTGAAATGAGCTCCGCAAGTGAGTACAGTGTCTGCACATTGTATTGAAATTGGGAAACCACCGACGAATGCCAAGCCACTGTCATGAATCATCTGTGCCATAGCTGAAGGGTTTGCATCTGTCATCCTCGCCCAAAAATCCCCAAAATCAAGGTGGCGAACTTCACTGTCCCTGATATCGGGAATGACAGACTCGAGTGGTGAAACTTGTTCCTGCCCCTAGAATTTGATCTTCATGTTGATAGTAACTCGGAGAGCAAAGCTGCAAGCTAAACTTGGGATGGAATCGCAAGGGAAATGGATACACGCGTAGAAATTTTGGTTGCAAAGGTTCGAGCAATAGATAGCATGAAAGCATTGTGCAAAAACGTATAGGGGTAGTTCATTTGAAGAGCAAGATATAGCCGTTTAGGAAAGAGAAAGGCAATAAATGCGCATTAGCCGTTTAGGAGGTAGAGTGGGAAAAATTAGCACGAATGGCACTTGGTTCATTTGGGACACGAGGGACGCGAAAGTGTGAAGTACGCGGTTCAGCCGATTCGAGCGATGCGGGGAAAAGACGCGCAAATGCTTTTGGGACATGCGGGACGAAAGTACGCGGAATACGTGATTCGGCCGAATTGGACGAAAAGGGAACAACGGGTTCGGGCGAACTTGGGACATTTGGGACAAAAAGTTCCGACGGGCCCGAAAAGAACAGACTTCGGGTAAATCGGCCGATCGGGCAACAGAGAGCATAAATGAACTTGGGACACGTGGGACAAAAATGTCTGACAGTTCCGAAAAACACACAAAATGACCAAAAAATGTAGTTTTTTCCAATTTCTCGACTTTTCACATTATCAGGACAACAGAAAAGACACTTAACCTCAAAATTTTAATTTTCAACTTCTTGAAAACAGGGGAATTTTGAGTGGACAACACGCACCAAATAAATAAAACAAAATTCAATAAATTGTTGGTTTTCCAAACCAGCATACGGAAGAGTGGGGGAGGATTAACAGTTGAGGAGCCCAATCGTTAATAACTAGTCCTTTGTTTTTCTTCTGATCATGCAAACCACGCGGGTACACGCCACCGTATTCACTAGCGGTGACATCATATACGAGGATAGGGTGGGTCCTTGATAACCCATATGAAGGATTCTTCACTTGCCTATTGTCCGACAATTTTGCTGCAACCTCTTCTATTTGTCTATTAGACAGGACATTAATAAAGCTCCCAAAGCAAATATATTCAACAGATTTACGTTTCCGTGAGTCCAACCACTGCAAGCACACTGATTCATTGGTTGCATTTGGGTTTCCCCTTTCTAAATTATGGGTGCCCTCAAACACAACTGGAGGAAGCAGCGGATCCACAAACCACACATAGATGGCAGAAAATCTCTACAGATGATCTTGTAAAGAGCTTCCAGAGCATCCAACGTATTGATTATACTAAGGAGAAGCAGTAGTGAGGTGAGAGCGTAGCAAGGCTTGGTTTTCAGTTGTAATGACAAGTCCGTGAGAGGGGAGAATATGAAAATAGGTCTTGTCACCGTTAAAAGTGGTACCACGTAATTTTTCCTCATAGCTGTTACTCATAATCGTCAGATTTCAACGTATATTCATCTCCACAGTTCACGTAAAGAAAGGTGTCAGAGAGGGCAAGCCTCTTCTCAATTACTTACCCTCCGGCGTAAAGATATTATTGATTAATACTGTTAAATAACTGCCAACCTTTATTTCGGGGATTGATGACTGGGTTTTGACAAAAAAAAATTGACAATTTTTTTCGGATGTAAAACATTATATTAAAAACAAAGAGTGAAAGTCTGGATTTTTAGTTTAGTTATCCTCCACAAACTTTATGGCTCATAAGAATACAGAGGAAATTGGATGGTTTCAAAGACGTTACAACTCAATCGGTTCTATGCAGTACAAATGAATGGAGAAGATCAAGCCACGTCAGCAATCTATAACAGTAATGTCAAGTAAAAATAGTTATTCCATATTTTATTTTGAAACGCCATTATGATTGGCAATAGTTTAAACACATTCTGGGCGCCAGGTCATATTGATAACCGCTATTAAAAGCTATGTTTAATCGTGATAATACAAGTCATACCCCGTTCTGTCCATGCTTGGTGAAGCTATGTTTTCTCCATTCGCCAATAGTTTTTACTCATCTGCATAATTCTTTTTATGGCTGGAAATTGGTATCTATCACGTGACAACAAAAATTTCTGATTTCTTTACATGCTTTTTGAGGCATTCAAATCACAATATTTTCGGTTAAAATTCCCGAATGTTTTAAATAAGTTATTTTATCCATGGTTGATGTGTTTAAGTTTTTTTTGTTTGTTTTCAAGGTTTTGAAATTAGGGGATTTTGGGTTTTTGGTTTCACATTCTTTACTTTTCCATCTATTAAATTCAGGATTATTTTTCAAGCCGAAAGATGTGATCCAAATGAATAAAGATGAAATTCTGTATATTCTACTTTCGCCAGATTATAGAAGTGTGTCCTCTGCCTGATTCCAAAAATTTAAGAAAAAAAGGACAAAGTAAACAGTGTCCTATAAAAGTTAAATTTATTTTATTTTCAAAATATTTAACGTGTGAAGCTGTTAACATACAGATTTGTAACTGTACTTGGAAATTGTATATCATATGAAATCCTTCAGCTGTAAGAATAGAGCTAAATCTTTATTGCAACACCCACACGACAGAACACATTTCGGAGTCCCTCCCTTATGGTTGCATTCATATGGAAGAGGGCAACTTACATTTCTTATAATGGTAAGAAAATTTAGAGCTTTTTTCTTATAGGTGTTTTAATGATTGTATAATGTTTTCCAAAGAAGGTTTTCGCAATGCAATGGAGGAGTATTACTATTAGCCTATAGAATAAGCTTAAAATTCTCACATCTTTTGCACTTATTACATGTTGTTGGTTGGCTGTCACCTTGTCAAATATTAGAATTAGTTGCATATAAATGAATTAGTAAGCATTCTCAGAATTCATCCTTTAAGGTATAAACAATGTCTCTAAGAGAAACTTCTCGAGACATTTTCATAGATGTATTAAATGTACAATACTTGTGAGATGAAATAATTAACAAAACATATCAATCTACGTACATCATGGTAGTTTAGTTTTTCCATACATCTAAAAGATAGAAATGTGAAAGCCTCGGTTAGAAAGGGTGTAAAATTAGGATGAAACCAACATAGAGCATCTAGATCTGTTTATATGTGCATACAAGAAACATTTTTCTGTATACATGACATAATGTATTTTTTTCCTGCAAACGAAAGTTCTTGGTATTTCTACTAAGGTTTGTAATTAATTTAATAAATTTAAGTTAAAGAGTCCATGAACCAACTTAAATTTGTCAGATGCCCAGAAGAAATAAATCTATGCAAGATTTATCTTTATCAAACAATAGAAGTGGGTCTTTTGAAGATCTGGTGCGTTTGTCACAGCTTCATCTTGTTTTTTATTTGTTTGTTCATATTTATGTGCTTGGCCAGGTCATAGTATCTAATCACAATTGGAAGTGTTTGGATAGAGTCATTCAAGGAAATTCAGGCTTCAATATGTTAAAATTTTATTGGTATTGTTCCTCATCCGCCATTCAATTTCTAGACCCTGATCAGTTCCCTACACCAGTAGGACTACCTCATTTCTTCACAGAGTTCAAGGTGCCCTTCGAATATATGTTGCTCTCTATAAGCTTTAGGATTATGTTTTTGCTCGAGTTTGAGCGTGGTTTGAAAGGACTGTGTATAATTGTAACACTACCTTTAAGCATAATTTAATTAGCCTGGTATTTTTATGAAATCAAGATCGTTGCAAGGTTGTGAAGGAAAATACCCAGATCTGGATTATTAAACAAGTCTGATTTATTCAATGTTTCAGATATTCACTGTTAGAATCTGTAAAACATGTCTTCTAATTTAATGTTTTCTTGGAGATTATCCGGTACAGGTGGCTCCATTAGTCTTAAAAGGAAATGAGTCGTTTCGCTACTGAACCCTGAAAAAAAATCAGTGGAAAAATATGCCACCAAGCCCTCAAGAAGGTACAACATAATTCCTAATCCAACAATTGTATTAGATAATTTAAGCCAGGTGCATTTTTATTTCCATATGCTTATGTATCATGTTCTTTCTCTGCAGCAGCATTTTTTATTTCTCTTTTCTGCTCTTTGGCCACATGGAGACGTGAGGCACGGGCAATGGTGTTTATAGTTATTTTGATATGAATCCTGGGTATGTTTGAGTTTTCCAAAGATTGGCCATTTATTATCTGGTTCCAATAAATATTAGACGAAATTTTTGAAGAATTGAAAATTTTGAAGAATCTTTAGACAAGTTCTCTTCTAGGTTTTTGGGTACATCATAATCTATTTTTCATTTTTATCTACAATTTTGCAGGCTCAATAAATTTGTGTGACCTTTCGATGGCGGAGGCTTTGCAAAAAATAAAAATAAAAATAAAATTCTTTCCCATTTTATATATTCGATTTGTGTCTGACAATATCAATTGGTTCAGCTAAGAGATGCAGGCTATCAATTTATAGACTGTGGTGCCACGTATAAAAGAACAAATTTAATTAATTAAATTAAATTATCAATAAATGCGAGGGGGGAATGAATGCGTTCAATGGCGTGAGGAAGCGAGTGTCCGGGACTGATGGCGTGTGGCAGGGGTCTGCAAGACATAGCGGTGGAGTGTGACAAGTTTGGAAGCGTGAAAAAGACCAGGGCATCCATCAAAGCATAATGGAAAGTGGACTGTTGTTAGATGTTGCAGTTGGAAATGCTCCAGTAGGTGTGTATGCAAACGGGAAGGCAAGCATCTGACATGTGAAATGTTCGACTAAGTCCCTGAAAATATGTTTCAATGGACTGCAACTACGGCAGGATAGGTATACAAAATAGGATTTGCTAAAAAGGCTCAGAAACTTCCAAGAAAATGAGTTTTGGCAGGCACAAGGAAACGATATTCAACCGATTCCAGCAACCCCCACCCTGCTTATGCAAAATGTGATATTTGGAACAGGTGGACGTCGAGCCTAGTAGAAGGCAAAGGAATTTTGTCCTTTTCAGCATTCTCCCTGCGCCAAAAGGAGAGCTTTACTCATCCTTTAAAGCATAATAAATATTTTTCATCAGACATCATAGCTGCAAGTTCCTTGTGGGACAGGTATGTAAATGTGGAACCCTATGCAAGACGTGGGAATTTTTTGATAGAATGCCATAAAGATATGCGATTCAGGGGATGTTTGGTTGTAGGTGGGGCACAAATTTTTTCTCGTTTATCGCAGGATATGGATCTCTTAAAAAGGAGGCTTTAGAAACTTTCAAGCAAATTTAATTGACCAATGCAAATCCAAATTTTTATAATTGTTGCATGCATGCAATATGTGTGCACTCCCAACAGGTGAATACAATGTCTTGGATCTCCTTTCTGCGTGGAAATTTTGAGCCCCCCGACATGCGTTCGAAATCTTGTACTATTTATGGCTTATGTATTGGGGATTTCAATGGTCCTGACCGGGTTCCCTGTATTTTGTTTTTTTTTCTTGTTTTGAGGGAAGGGAGCATGTGCTTATGTGGATTGGTTGAAGAAGCATTTGAAAACTGCTAGAAACGGGGGTTCGGATGGTCTTAGACCGCTTGGCACATGTGGAGTATGGCCACCGTGGGACGTGGCATTGAAACATGGTTTTAAGGAGTGCGATGGTTGTAGGATATGCTCAGATTGATAAGTTTATTTTGAAACCATGCAAACCATTTGACCAAATTCTTAATTGGCATGCAGAATCGAGTTCCCCAGTTTCAACTGTGTCGTTCTTGGACAGGCATGGTTCATCTCCCCTGATCTTTCTTAATTTTCATACTTTAGTTTTTCTTTTGCAATGAAATAAAATTTTTAAATCTTGAGATTATCGTAGATTTAATTGTTTTATATTAACTTATTGAAAAATAGTAAAATGTCGTATCGTTACTCACACAATTAAAATAACCATTTTGTAGTAAACCATGAACTAGAACCCTCATTTTGAGGTGATTTAGAGAACTCCCTGACCAAATTAGATCACTACAACATTGTTTTATCGATAAGTTGAAGTTGACTTCCCAGTAAATATGTTGACCATGTCCTGGTTTAAATAGATAAATTATGACTTCTGAAGACTCACAAAGTAACCTTCGTAACTCCAGAAAGGGGAGGTTAATCATCCTTTGTGTACCTCGTTAGGAGAGGTGTCACTTTAATCTTTGGATCGACCCCGAATGAACATTTATGACCTTTTTGATGCCCTTATAGGAACCTTGTTACACTGTTTTGCAGTGGTAGGAAGTTGCTAAATCTAAATAGTTGGGTTTCGTTTTGAACCACCATTTAAAACCTGGATAGAGAAATTATTATCCGTCTTCACAAACCTCTAGTATTTTAACTAGACATTTGCATGGAACCTTTAGTTTAAGAGAAAACACTTTTCTGTATAGTTTGGAAAAGCCATTTTGTAGGCCTCTGGTCATAGTTTGACGAGGTCAAACCCGGCCAATTATGACTTGTCCATCCAGAATAGATGTTTCCTTTTGAAAATAATTTTCTAGTTTTGAGTTTCCGTCGATTTGGATGAATTATCCATATATGGGGGAACTTGTAGGACTTTTATCTTGGCGCATACATCCATCAAAAATTAGTTTTGGATGTGGTTTATTGAGCCCTTGAAAAAACTTATAATCATTTGCAACTAGGCCAATTATGATCAATGGCCCCAGGAAACTAGCTTCCGATCGCAAACCGTTCACTAGTCCCAAATTCCATCAGTTCCTATGAACTCTTGGTATATAAGTGGAAATATAGAAATTTAACCGTGGTGTGTTTTCTCATTAGAAGACAACTTTTGAAAGTGGATTTTTTTCCTCTGAGCCTATTTTGAACGTTTTTGTAGCTAGCAGGAAAATTTAAAAATAAAGTTGTAGGACCCCTGTCAAGTTGCCAAAACACCATGGAAACTTTTGACAAATATAAATAGTTGTTTGAAAACTCTAGACTGCAACTTCTTGTGTGAAATAGAACTTTTGAGAAAATGGTGTTTCTCTCTCTTCCTTTCTTTCTCTTTCCTTGGTTACGAAGTGAAGTGAAATGAACTGAATACATGTTTCTAAACCTTTTCTTTCGAGTTCAAATTTTAATTATTATTACATGTAAATGGGAAAATAAAGACATTAATTATGTTAGATTAGGGTGGATTACATGCCAACGATTTATCGTTGATTTCATGCTCACATGGTTTTGCAGGATGCAAGAAAGATGGCGAAAGGGTGATGTGTAATTCATTATTTATTATTGTAATTTTTATAAGTCATTGTAAAATGCATATATGTATAATGTAGTCTCATGCTATAGAAATGTTATATTTGAAATTTGCTAATATGTGTGGGATGCTAGTTTTAGGGATATCTTAGGAAATGTGCATTTAATCACAGATTAAATTTGATTCATAGTTGCGTATGGTAAAAGGTTTTGAAATATATATAGTAGATGAATTTGAAGTTAATACATTGTGGGGAATTTTTTAGTGTTCTATAAATGATTCGTTTTTTATTGTGTTGTATTCTTACCTTGTAAATGTAATAAAGAGATTTAATCGAAACACTCAACCCTAGTATAAGATCTATGCATAACTTGTCTTATTGTGTGTGATCCTTCGTAGCATAAAAATAAAATAAAAAATTTGAAACCATAGAATAAACTTAAACCTTGTACTCGATGGCACATCCTAGTTTAGGTAAATAAAACCCCTAGTTGAAGTTTACTGCCATAGTCATTATGTTTAGTGAGATTTTTGTGAACCCATATTTTTGGAATAACATGGTCCAAATTTATATGGATTATGTGGTTTCCTTCTAGTTTTGGTAACTGCGAGGAAAATGTCCTCTCTTCAGGCCCAAAACCATGTTGAGTTGTCAAGACCGCCTTGGAAGTCACCTTATGAGTCCTTTTTCGAAGCAATGACTATGCAGTGTAACCTTACCATTTGTGGGGTAGGTAGATCTAATAATCCTTTAGTATCCTTTTGGATTTCCAAGTCTTACATGATTAGATCTAGAAATTTACTTCATCAATGGATGAAGTACTTGTTGGATCCAAACGACGTAAATGGAGATCGTGAAATAGTTGATCTAGGTCTTAAAATCTTGTTAATGAACTCCTTAGTTCCTCTTAGTTAAATGTGTTACCTTGGTTTCTATCAACATAACACCTTGGTATTTAACAAAGTTTGTCTATCATAAACTTATCTTCTCTCCTTAAACTCATTCATAGATGGGTTGTACAGTGTTAGGTGTAATTGGAATTATACCAAACAAATGTAGTTTTCCTATGATATTCGTATGATTGATCTCATGGTGGGATTAAACTACATGAGTGGATGTCCTGATTATAACATGCGTTCACACTTCTGTGTATAAGAGAAAAGAATTGATCTATCTCATGCTAGGTTACACTCCTTGCAGTATTGAATCCATTAGTAAAAAGTATGTGTTATTTTGTTTTCAAATGTAATCAAATGATGCTAAAAATGAGGCCATAGTGCAATGTAAGAGTAAATCATATAAGAGTAAAACGATACTTGAGGTTAGGAATAATGTCACTTTTTGAATCCTTATAACTGAATTACACATTTCCTTATGTTAAAAAGAATATGAATTTCCTTGGTTAGAGCAAACTCTAAGAAAACACAAGATATACTTCTTCAAGATGTTCAAATAATACTTTCATAACTCTTCATGTGTTAAAGTGACGCCAAAAGAGACCTAAGAAAAAATGTCAATGAAATAAAAAAAAGTATATGTAATAATGGTTTAGGAACAAATTGTCACTTGAAGTCCTTATGGTTGATTTAAGAATCGAATTTTATTAAGAAGGGATACAGTTTGTTCATGGTGGATCCAGGCATTGAGCCGATATAGAGTCCACTAAAAATAAAATAAAATTATGTCATGTAGAGGCTTAACTGAATCAAACTAAATTTGGAACTAAAACAACCATAGTACGAGAACAAATGTGTTTCTAATGGAAGGAAGTTTTTAGGAAAGGTAAACTTGAACATTCACATCCTTGAATCGTATTATTTCTCCCTCGACAACTTGTGGTTGGTCCCCTTGCTTAATGTAGATTAAAAAAACATTAAACATCAACTAAACATATTTTAAGAAACAAACCTTTGACATAAGAACGAGAGAAATAGGAACTTTGTAGGAAATTTTAAATATAAATTTTTTTAATGTAACTTATGCTGATTGACATAAGGGATAAAGAGAAAAATTAAAGGGTCGAACTATAAGTTGAATGTGAAGTTGGATTAAGAATCTGTAGGTGAAAAAAAAAAGATAAAATTATCTTTGCACAAAAATGTTCTTGGAATGTAAATCGTAACTAAGATGCACTTAAAGAAATAATGTGTAGTGGGTTTTCCTATCCTTTAGTCATTTTCATGTGCTTCGGTTATTGCTAGCATTCGTTCATTGGGGAAAGTGTGGCATACACTTGCATATGGGGTTGTCATGTGTCTATGTGAGTCGATGACTTCTATAACTGTCGTATGTGTTGTTGAGTTTCTCTACTTGGAACCTTGTGGTGTTGTGTAGTGAGCAATGTAAGTAACAAAAAATTTTATCTTCGTATCTTTACTGTTGTATTTGTGTGTGCAAAATGTTGGCTTTACAGAGAAATTTTCTTTGCTAGGAGATTTTGTTGTAATTTTTTTTATTAATGCATTGTCACTTATCCTAAAAGACATTTGCTTTTTTTGCCTCATGGGTGATTTCCTTAAACTTTCTATTATTATTCTCTCTCAATATTTAAATAGTTTGGTAGTCTAGAACACTGTTGATTCTTACATAAATTTGTATCTTGTAGAGCACAACCTATAATTTTCTTCATTATAATTTTAATTTTTCGATCTGTAGCGTATCAAACAATTCAATGCATCTCGAAATATATCCTTATAATTTGTAACTTTAAAAATTCATGGCACATATTTCCTTTATTTTTATTCTTTTTTTAAAAACCATAAAAAATAAATTTCTTACATTTTTATCCCTTAACAAGAAAACACATAATGTAAATAAAACTTTATTCCAAGGATGTAGTAAAAAATTATGCAAAATAGCTACAAGAATCGAAAACAATGCAACAATCCTACACCATTTGATATTTGGATCGGTCGATGCATGTTGTGTAAGTTTAGACAAAGTAGAAGAAGATGATATCTTCACTCTACGCCTAACAAAAAAAATCAATGAGACTATATGCATCTTAAAAAGAAGCTATCAATGAAATTGAAGACTTAAAAAATGTATTCACCAAAACATTCTATATGCAATATTACAAAAAAAACAAACAAAGTTTTAACAAACATTACTAAATTATAATTTTATTTATTTTTCTATCAATACACATATTACACCACATGTATATTACTGACAATGTAATATTATTATTATTTGTATTCATATATACAATTATATGCAAAAAAAATATAAACATGATATTTCTTAGTATATTGTTATGTTGTAATAAATATTTTTCCTAATTTGTATCTTGCTTTTATATATTACTTTTCAGTAATTTTCTCTCCTTCTGTAAAATGCATTAACTTCAATAGGATTTGACATTTCATGGCCTTTTTATTTATTACCTCCAATGAAGTGTAATAGCTAATTTAAATCTGATTTTTTATTCTCTAATTTCCAAAATACTTAATAATAAATTTATATGTTCCGCTTCGATAAATTGTTTAATATATTACTCAATTTAAATTTTTACTATTATCACATTTAATTTCAAAAATAAAAACCTATACAAATACCAAATGTATTTATCATGAATGATTTTTTTATAATAAATAGTAAGAAATGTTACCGTACTTAATTTTGAAAATGAAAAAAGTTACTGCACTTGATTTGGAAAATATTATTTAAAACATTTATTTTTGATTTATCATCACTTGAGTTTGAAAATAATCTTTACAATATTTAATTTCAGAATACTTAGGAACCTTAAAGTTTGAAAACTCTAAATCTCAAAAGATTGTAAGATAAAAAAAAAACTTATCTCATTCTCGAAATTAATTGGAAACCCTAATCCTCAAAATGACTTGAAAACCTAAAAAAAATCACTACATTCTACTCCTCACTAATATCTTAGAACTATACATATATTATTATTTAATCATTAGTTTTTATATATCACATATTTTTGTGTTGGAAAACTCCAATAAAAGAAACACATATTCCAACAAAATAGATATGTTTCATTTAAATCTAAGCATATGTGATTAACTAAAATAGGGATTTTATAAGTTAATCTATACTAGTAACAATAATGTAATAACTGGTATAAATACAATATAAATGCTAAATAATTTTATTTGTTATTTTAAATGAAATGAAATAATGGAAATAGGAAAGGATAAGATACTAACCTAAAATTAACTTACCTTGTTGTGTGCATGAATTTGTGGAATGATGTGTGGACAAGAGAGAGATTGATGGTGTTACTTAAAAAATTGTAGCGAATAAAGATTTGTCTAGACTAGAGCACATAGGAGAAGATTGCGGCACTTGAGGGCACCCTTGTCTAAAATCTGGGTGTTCTAGTATGTGAAAAAATTTACGGTATGGTTATAATATTGTCACAAGGTATTCACAGTACCTTTATCTTTATTGCTTGGTTGTCGCAATATCCTTGAAAATGCCATTTTAGTTGTGTGATGAACATCTACGTGCAAAACCCCATACAAATCATCAAATTCTTAAGTAATAAATATGCACATGAAGGGTTCATATTGAACTTAGTTGCCATAAAGGTGGAGTTGTGACTAAGCGTTGCACTGTACATTGAAGACCTAATGTAGTTATGTGCATTTATGTGTATAAATTTGTGCCTAGGATTCGCTAGTGTCAATGACTTAGAATAAGTAGGGGGAAACTAGATGTAAAATGCAATTTTTGGATGATATAGAATGAATACAACCCTTTGATTGTGGTCTTGTATGATGAAGATGTAGAAGATTCCCAAATGAAATCCTTTTCCTTAGTAGTTAGCTATCTCTTGATAGTAAAATGTATGTCCATAAGATAGTGGATATGTTACGTTTATATAGGGATATCTTGTTTAAATTTAGACACTAATGGCACGTCAATGCCAAGTAGCACCTAGGGGTATGTAATAGAAAACCATAAAATACTGACCTCAAACTTTTAAATGTGAAGAAAGTGCGACTGAAACTGAGGCGCCCAGTAAGAGGATTGGGGTGCCGATGGGAACCTCAACACATTTCCAAGTGCCCTCGCTATAGAGTAAAGACAATAAACCACCAAATAATGAAAAATAATACCTTCGGAAAGATGAATAAAATTGGATAGGAAATTGACGACTATGTGATACAAGTGACAAATGGCAACCGAATAACTGACAACAAGAGTAGGGGATGAGCCTTTAGTGAATACCTTTATTACCTGAGATCCATATATAAAATAACATACTTGGATTTATAAATGTAATAGCAAAAACATGATTTTGTGACTAAATATTTTCCCACTTAATGTTGGTGAGAGAAATATCCGTAACATAAAGTAGATATAGATGCATACCTGAAAGAAATACGGAGAATCCCGCGCTGTAGTAGATCACACAAATGTGTAGTAGAATCATGCCAAATGAACCAAAATCATGTGGAACCATGGATTAACAAGTTGATACATGCCACATAGAAATAAGCATAACCTCATGATGAAGTGTGCTCAATAAAAATATTAATTGTGATGTTTGATGATTCCAAACATTATATAATGCTAATTAGATGCAGTAGGGAGTGATTGGTTCCCAACCTAAATGCATGTATAAAAATAATGACCTATAGGATTTTGTTGTAATATCACCAAAGAAAGAGTGTTGGGAGAAAAGTATGTTATTCTCCAATCTCTAATTACATCCTCAATATCTAGCTAATGCAGATGGACTCAGATCAAATAGTTTATGGTTTATGGATCAAGACAAAATTGATCAAATAGTTGACCCATATAGGAGTGGTATAGGAAAGTCACTCTTGCCCCCAATCCATGAGTGTCATCATAATATAATGGATTCTAGGTTAGGTCATTTGGAAGTGAACACAAAAGGTGAGATGGCTTCCATGTTAGGTCATCTCAAAGCAAGCACAAAGTGTGAGAAATATTCTAAGTTAGGTCCTCTGGACATGAGAAATGAACATAATATCCTTGGTTAGGTCATCTATGAGGTCGCACGTAAATCCTAAGTTATGTCATTTAGGAGGCTAATTGTGTTAAATTTGTATTGATATAATGATATTGTTTTGATTGATAGGGGTGTGAACACATTGGGTGATTGATTTTGATTGGTTACTCATAGAGAGATTTCATGCAAGTTGTCCCCATATTAGGTCATTAGGGGTAATTGATAGAAATCGTTGAATGATTGTATGGAAATATTTATAATTTTTTCCCCCATATTATGTCATTAAGGGGAAGTGATGAAAGTGTTTCATAGAAAAATTTGTGTTATTAGTTTTTCCCTGGATTAGGTCAGTAAGGGGGATGATCGGTGAAATGGAACATTGTGGATTTGTAAATGTCTAGGAACTTTGCAAATTTGTAATGTTTTAAATGCATTATGATATAATGAAAATTATAGGATGACCCCAATGATATTCATCCTTTCGGGGAAATGGGAAATGATGCGAAGAATGAATGTTATGCCAAAAGTACATGTAGAATACATAGAAAAGTGGCATAAATCACAAACATGTGTACAATTTGGTTGGAAGATAATTTTAAGTTGAGGTAATTCATGTGTAATGTTTATAATATGATCTTACTATAAATTCTAAAAATAATGCCACAAACGAGGTGCAAATTGGAGTAGAGACATTCCAGATATAGTGAAAATTATGTAATGTGTATTAATAGTGGTAAGATGCACGAAATAATAATTATTGTAAAGTGACTGATGAAAGATTAATTATAAGTAAGGTGAAAAACTGTTTAGTTACCTTATTTGTTTTTTTTTTTGATTGTGAGAGTTAACACGAGGTGAGTTAGAATGTCATGAGTTAGATTTGTGTGTCCTAACCAGTTTGAGAGGGTGACGATCGTCGTTGCGTCACATATGACTGCAAAGTTTGCAAGTTCCTTGGTTTTCACAAATTGTATGGTGTATTAGGAATTTTTAACTAAATTTTCACAATTTTAATAATTTTAATTTTCTCGACGTTTTGTCCTGGACAATAGCAGTGAGGCCATTAGTGACCCCTCGGACAAGAGTGCCCAAAACTGGGTGCCCCAGTCTTGCATCTAGGTATCCTGGTCTAGAATGTGTATGTTTGACTTGAGATGATGGAAAATGTAGTTTTTTTATTTATATTTATTATGATAAGTTATTATACATGTACTTATAAAGTGTTCTAATCCACGTTTGTTATCGTTTTGTGTTGTGTAGAGGGAAATTCAGTAGAGGGAGTTTTGTGGTGGGTGAAATTTGAGTACATTATTTGCATTGGGTTTGTTAGATGATGACTGGGATGTTATGGACCGTTTCGGCCTGTGGAATATAGCACGGATGGGGGATATGCCCCATAATATGTCGATGTTGACTACACTATGTGAGATATGGTGTGTAGACACATTTCCTTTTTTGTTGCCTACGGGGGAGATAACTCTGACATTAGAGGATGTATATTGTGGTTTCTAGTTGTTTGGGAGAGGGTTAAGGTGATGCCATTGGAGTTCATTGATAGGAAGATCTAGGAAATGAGATGGTACTTTGTAGAGAATCATTCATCCGTCGAGGATCATATCAGTTTAGATGCAATTCTAAGGTCTAATGTTCCACACTTGCATAAGTTCATAATGGTTTATATTGCTTCATCTATAGCAGTAGAGGGAGGTGGTGTGGGAATCTTGTATAAGATGCAAGATATATTTCAGCGTATAAGGAGGAGAGCACTAGATATACATGGGCCCGGTGTGTGTTAACCCACTTGTATAAATATTTATACCGGTTTACTCAAGATGAGCATGGATGAGGGATAAGAGCTATTATATTGTTAAATGTGTGGGAGTATGAGCATAAAGTAGTGTTCAGGATAGTTTGGGGCCCACGAGGAGAGTGGGTCAGGCCTATGATATACACAAGAAGATGGAATAACATATGTGGGCATAGGATGGATAGAGATACTTATAGAGAATTGATAGATAGGATGGGGCACAGTGCCATCAAATGGATTCAGTATCATGATTATGGAGGATGGACTGAAGATTTTTTGGAGCTACGATGTATTCAAAGGATGATGTGTTGGGAGTAAGCCTTTCCACATATGGCAGAGCTATTTCAAGGGGAGAGAGGATTGTGATGGGTTGGTATGGCTATGGATGCACCCCTAGAGCCATATATATGGATTATAGATATTAGATCGTTGAGGAGGGTGGGAACCATACTACAGCCCATAACAAAGCAGATAGCACCTCCTAGTTCAGATGAGGTAGATGCATCGATAGGGGTTACAGATGCAGATGAAACTAGTAGTATAGAGGAGTATCGTGCATGGTTGGTAGAACTTTGATGGGTATTGTTGTTCCCCATATTTTTAGATCTAATGGGGATAATCCACATGGGAGAAATAAGAGTGGGGAAAACTCACGTTTGCAACCTTGTACAAATGGATATAGTTGAGCGTAAGTATCTATATATAACTATGGTGTGTATATTTGTTTATGTGGATTATGTTTGACTAATGGTTGACTAATGGTTGTCTAATATGTTAGTGTTGTTTGTTTTGTAGGTAATGCATATTGATTATTGATACACGACACATCCATCCACATATTGATGCAGAATGTGCTGACAAATGTACTCAGCTAGTTATGGTAGCAATATCCACATCCAATGTATTAGTAGATGAGAGGGATGAGGCACGTGAGAAGACTCATTGAGCTAAAGAGGCCATAGGTGGTGGTCCTTAAGAAAATGATTTGTTTGCGTGATATGTGGATTTATAGTGGTAGTTCTTAAAGCATTTTATGGAGAACACTTTACTATGTAGGTAGATGGAGATGTATCGAGGTGGCGCGTAGCTACACCGAGTTGGTAGCAAGGCAGCTAGTTCTAGGGTTGTCACAGTACTAGAGAGTTATAATGATGAAGATTTTTTATTATCATGATTGTATATGATTCTGGGGAGTTTCCCCTAGTGATGATTGTATTTGTTACATAATTATGGACAAGTGTGATTTATATATGATGAGCATATTTTACGATATATGTAGTGTTACAGTATGTGTTATTTTTTAAATGGATGTAATCTTTTTTCATATTGTTAGTGTAATATTCGTATAATGATTACAAATATAATGTGATGAGTTTAGTAGATAGAAGATGTAACGCATAATTAGTATGATGATGACAAAAAAAATATGTGAGATATAACAATTAAAGTAATGTACTGTGATGAACCTATGTCGTACTAATGCAACATAATGATAGTGTGATTAATTGTAAGGGATGAATATGCCCACCTGTGTATTGATGATTAGGTTCATTGTAATTAAGATCCCTCAATAGTCAAGAATGAACCATGAAAGACAAGAGTGCATCATTGGGAAATTATTGAGGTGCGCCAAATGAATGATGTAGCACATGATGAAATGTTCTTAAAGAAAATAATCAACAATCATGTAATAAAATTAAGAACAAAAGTACATCATCAGGTGGTAAGGTGATAATAATCACCTACCAAAGACCCAGGTGGTATGGATTGGTGGAAGCATGTGTAATAGAAGGAGCATGGTTCTATTAACCAAACTGAATATCATATGGAGTTGTGGTGGGATCTATGAAATTAGGGTGTTCTGGTACCCAATGTGAAGTAACAACATGATGTGGTTGATAACATAAATTTGATGGATGAGGTGAATGTCATGAATGTGAGGGATGTGGTGGGGAACACGTATGAATAGAAAACTGTGATGGATATATCATAGTCAAAGCACCATATGTACGAGATGAATCAATTGTAGTAGAAAATATTTGATGAGCTAGAGTAGAAATGGATCACTCATGAGGGCGAGAACCAAAGGATATGATTTTCTTATTATCTAATTGTTGGAATCTATCTTGAAGGGAAAGACTCTCATTATCTCTATGGCCATTTATGCCATGATAATTACAATAGTGTTGGTCATGTTGACATTTTAATCGGTATTGTGGATGATGTTTTTTGAAAGTAAGTGAATTAATTAGTCATTGATTTATACATGCAGCACATCATGTGGTCATGCATGGTAAGAGAAGTGCAAAGGTGCATGTGACCTAGGTCGGGTGGTAGGAGGAGTGTCTTGTTGTGGAGTCAAAGAAGTAGTATGCTTTGGTGGTGAAGAGGGTTGAGCTTGCTTATTTTTCTTAGTAGGAAAATATAAAGACTATGTAGGATGCTCAACCAGAGGGTCTAGTGGAGAACTAGATGAGGCAATAGATGTAGGAGTGTGAGGAGGATACATGGTCAGTGTGGAGAAAAGATCTTATTCTATGTTTATAAGCTTATAACATATAAGAGTAAATGACTCACATGTATCATACTAAAATTAATTCTTAAGTGGGGAAATCAAGCCATAACAAAAATATATTGCTTCTCAAGATCTATGGGTTGGAAAATTGTTGTCTTGTTTTAATGATTTCAACTAAAATTGAGATAACCATAGGAAAATTTTGGAAAAAAATCTTTAAAATTCCCTTTGAAAGAGATTTTCGGGTTGTCAGGTTTTCATTACATGAAAACATGTTCCTTGCATGCAATATGTCTCATGTTCCCCGAAACCCAAAACCCAATTTCCTAAGTCCATTGTGTCGGGTTTTTGAAACTTCAAGCATCAGAACATGCTTTTCCAAATGCATGTTTTGTGTCGTTTGATTCCCAAAACCTGAAACCTGAATTGAATCAAATCCTTAGTATTGGGTTTTTGCATGCTCCAAGCATGATGACATGTCATTAATGTCTAGTTGTCTTCCAGTTGGCACATGCATTAAGTGAGGTGTAATTAATGTCAAGTTGTTATAAATAGTTGGTTTTCCATGTCATTTGTTACTTTGTTCATTTTTGCTGCATTGGATATCCGTTTATGCTTCTTCCACCTCCAAACCCAATCAAGCTTCCTGATTGATTTCGCCATCCGTCTTTGATCATTTTTCAAGATTGTTGAAGGTACTCTTCTCTTCTTTCTATTTTGAAGCTTTTTGGGTTATTTATTAGGTGTTTGTTTGGGGTTTCCATTTCATTTCCTCCTCCATTACTGGTATAGGGTTATGGGTTATTTTCATTGTTTCTTGTCTTTTTCCCATATGGGTTCTTGTTTGAAATTAACCCCTTGGTTATTTACTTATTTTTTATGGGTTGTAACTTGTAGATTTCAAAAAGATTATGAAGTTCCTAAGTGATCACGAGGTAGGAATTTATCATATTCTGGCATGTCAAAAAACTGATATACTTGTTTCGGGTTTTATATGGTGTTTAACATTTCAATTTTTCTAACTTGTTTCGGGTTTTTCTAGGTGATCAAAATCCATCAAGATCCGTAGTGTGTCAAGAATTTCTACCTGCTCGACATCCTCTAGGGTCCACTGTGTGTGTCGGGTTTTCCCACAAGTCTGACACTTCCTCACTTCCGCAATGTGTCGGGTTTTCATCGATGCTCAACATGTCCTAACTTTTGACATACAATCCATTGCGTCAGGTTTCCAAAGTTTTTTTGCAAGTCTCAAAAGCTGAATAGTGTCGCGGGTCTGTACAATTGTCAAACAATCTTTCAAGCTTGATTTCTCTTCTAGAAATCATCGAGGCATTTCTTCTTCGAGAATCCTCATGTCGGACCCCAGCCAATCTAAAGATAAGTTAGATAGGATAGGACAGATGAAGTATAAGTATCATAAGATGGAGTCTTCTTCTTACATAAGCTACAATTATGACATTTGTGACAAAGAGCTCGGAAATATAGATATGGAGGACTTCTGGAAGAGAATTGAGGATTCTTCTTAGAATTCCAAGATTAAGTCGATAGCTGAGAGCAGTCTCCCTCTTGCAAGAAGATTTCCAATATCAAATCAATGCCCTGAATTCATCCTGGCATGCACTACCAACTATGACTTAGCCTCCCACTTAGTAAGAAATCAAACAGGAGAGTCTATAGTGAAATTGGATGGAGGTTACTTTTATCAACCCCTAAGGTTGCCTGAATTTGTGGAATATATTGATTTAAACCTTAAATCAGCACAAAATTCATGGGATGGATATCAAGAAGATTGTATCAAGCATGTAAACAAGAAATTCTTATTCAAGGCTAAGCCAACAATTTCTAGGTTTCCCAACATGGTCCGTAGAAGTGATTTCATTCCCAAAATCAGTGATATCATGATTCTGTTGAGTCAATTATTTGGACTCTCAGAGTCAAGATATTTCCAAGGGTGGATGTACCAGTTCATGGTATTCATAAATAATAATGATCAAGGGAGTGATTGGGGCAGCCTAATAAGTGACGAGATAGACTCCTAAATGAAAATAGTTTTGTCTACCGGAAAGTTCTATATGATGTCATACGTCACCTATGCAGCAACAAGCATGAGAAACTACCCAGGGCTAGATGTGAAGGGAAACCAGGCAATAAAACACATATATCGGTACTTCCCTCAGCTAACAATAAAAGGGTCTAAAGAACAATATAGAAGAGTGAACTATGCCTTCTTCTATGAAAACATTTGTAGGTTAGATCCTGATCTAAGAAAAAGAATTATTTTTGATGAAGCATGGGCCAAAGTGTCAAAATGGGGTTGCATCTTATTGCAATTCAAGAAATTTACTTATCTTTGGGTGGTAAGGTTCCATGGCAACCCTTTCCATTTGCTTAGGTTCCCAGGTGACAAACTGATCCTTATCGAGTTAGTTAGACAATTGTTGGATTTTCACAAATTCCAACAAAGCAGGCACAAAGACGTCATCTCCTTCCCTATTTCCATTGGAAGGTATACATGATCTATAGTAGTTAAGGCTAAGAACATGGTGCATGAGATTCATGATAAGTTGAAGAAACATATGAAGCTCAGGAAGGGATTCGACTTCTGAGGAGTCCTCAAGTCATATAGAACCTTGTATCTGCATGTGCCCAATGTGGAAGACATTTGGGTTGATATTTGGGATGGAGTTGCCATCTGAAGAAAAGACAACATCAGAATGACACTTCAAGAAAGTCATATGTTAGATCTAGATGATACCCCAAAGGCACCGTGGACAATGAAAGTGTCCTGGACACTAGGTACAAACAGTCGGATGGAGACAAACATGGATTCCCTATCGTTGCTTGGTCTGTTGCTGAAAAAACTTCTATCACTGAAAGAGCTACTTAGACTCTTGTCCATACAAAGGCACGGCTCATTTCTTAGGGAATGAGTTATAAGGAAAATAGATTTTCAAAAATAGCCACTTTAGAGCTGGGAGCCTCCGAGGGACAGAGGGAAGAGGGTAAAATCCCTACCAAGAGGAAGATAAAATTTAAGTTTGTCAGAAAAGGAGAAAAGCAAGGAGTTGCATCATCTGCCACTCCTTCAAAAATAGTTGAGGTACTGATTCACCTCCTCCACAAAAATAAGGAAAACTTCCTTCAGAAGATGAGGTTGGTCAACCTTTCATTTCTCCTTTTGTTGATTGCTCATCAAAGGCAAGTCTCTCTCTCTTGCTTCTCAAGCTTTGACTTCAGAATATTTACCTCCTCCGTCCCA
Source organism: Taxus chinensis (assembly GCA_019776745.2). NCBI lineage: Eukaryota > Viridiplantae > Streptophyta > Pinopsida > Cupressales > Taxaceae > Taxus > Taxus chinensis. The sequence goes on along the minus strand of CM034155.1, from coordinate 488,001,247 downwards.
ATCTTCGTCACCTCATATTTCTTCACCACTTTCATCAATCATGGCCAACATCTTATCCGACCTCTCACCTCTCTCTGCTAAACCTAAGATGGCCATAGATATGCCTCCTCCTTCTGCATCTTCATTCACTAAGTCTATCCCCACAGTCACCACACTTATAGTCATCACTACGCCACAAGTAAACCTTCCTCCACCTGTAGATGTAACCATAACACCTTTGATAGGAGTATCTTCTTCCACTCTACCTCAATGGTTAGTTGATCAGACCCCAAGGAAGAGGAAGGTGGTAGTTCCTCTACCAGCTTTCGAATTTAGTTCCCTCAAGGTCTCTCCTGCCAAATCTACCAAAATACCCAAAACAGTTTCAAGGGTTTCATTGGATGCCTTAGGGCATAAGTTTGCAGAGATTTTCACTCCCACGGCCAAAAAAACAAAGGAGGATATAATGGACACTAATTATTAGATCACAAGGGTTGATCTGGGATAGGTAACAACATAAGGAGCACAACAGGATGCTTAGGATGCCATGAACGTGTTGTGCTAGAAGCTAAAGGAAATGAAGGTGAGAAGAGATGAGCAAAAGGAGAAAGTTGAACAGTTGACAGAGGTATTACTCAAGCTCTCAAAGCCTTCTCAGTCAACACCGTCATCTCCTACCCTTGCTCCTGTAGGGTTTGATTTCTCATCAGTACCTATGATTGAAAATATCAACAAGAAGGGGAGAATGGTTTATGAATGGATTTAGAGGCTACTCCTACAAGGAAGAAAGGTCATTGATGACACAATGGAGGTTTATAAATCCCTGGAGGAGATAAAAAAGGATGGAGACAAAATGGATGATGAATTTTCACAGGAAGTCTGGAATCTCGAGTTAACTTTACAGGCTCTCAATGCATTGAAACAGGTTCCGTCCCATATCTTTATGGAAGAAGGAATTATTCCAGATGGGGATAAGCACCGCATCTAGCCAAAGCCATCAAATTTAGGATAAAGATTCTCAGTAAAGCTTGTAGCAAGTGGAAGGAATCTAGAGATCAATAAGTGGATGCCGCAAATGAAATAGAAGAAGAGTTGTTTGGGATATTCACCAAGGTGTTGGATGAAAGATTGAATATTATACCTACTAATGATTTCTATAAACAAATCAAAGAATGAATCCAGCACGAAATAGCTTCCGTCTTCAATCTGACAACCATTGATAATTTCATAAGGATTGAGAATGTTTTAGAATCATTAAGGAAACTCAATAAGAGATTGAAGAAAATTCCTGGTAATGCAAGAAAAACTTAGGACACTTGTGAGGCTCTAAGCAACCATTCCAATGTGTCAGATGAAGTTGAGATGTAGGGCATAATCTAGAAGTTCCAATAATTTCAAGACAAGCAAGATTTGCTGGAGCAAGACAAGCACGATGAAATAGAATAAGCATAATGTTTCATGTCATCTCCATCCAAAAATTTACATGTCTTTTTCATTTTTGTTTCGTCACATAGGAAGAAAATTTTGACTTGTTCTCCTGTGTGAGAGTCGAGAAAAATAGGATTCTTGTTAAATAAGGGATGCTTGTGCATTCCAAAGAGAGAGAGATTTTTAGAATACTGAGAGCTATTGTGAAGAAGAAGAAAAACTTTTTTTTATATTTTTAATCATTGAGGAATAGAAACATGTGTTATTTTGCAAACTTTGTGTTTTGGGATTCATCTATCTTGAGAGATTGTTCTTACGTCCAATATCTTAAGATATTCTTTGTTTAGTGTTCATGATTATTTTAATCGTTTCAAATATTACACCCATTATCTAAAAATTGTATAAGTATTTCTTGATATGTGTTTGCTTTAAATAAAATACATTCCTCTCGTTCCCTTCCCAATCTACTTTATCAATAATAATATCCTTTCTAATCCATTCTATTTCTAAAACTATAATATATCCATCTTGTGTTGATATGGATTTTGGGATTGTATCCCAACCCCAATGGTTAGAATAGTTTGAATATTGTACATATTATTTCCACTGTGTTTTAGATCAGTAATAAATAGTCCGCCTCACCTATCTTTGAGGAGGGATTTGATCCCGTGTACTGTGGTTGAACCTCATATTTTGGCCTGACAAAATATCCAACCAATAGTGTTTTGGTGACTTCGTTGGGGAATACCGATTGATAAGACTAAGCTTATCCTATTGGTGTCTGGTGACTCCGTATTTGCCTTATTTTCGATAGATCCATTTTCTTGTTCAAGCTGGCCAAAAAGATATTCACTCGATCAAGCCGAGCTAGGGGTGAAATTGATCCATTCTTTGATTTGCTTCAACAACACAATTTTAGAATTTCCCCCAACAATGTTGTATCTATTCGAGCAAGAAGTTCTTCACCTATCCGAAGAAATCTGGTTTGCCAATAAAAAGAAGTGTCTACAACTTGTCATGCATCATTCCTATCTAATACTCAAATTCCTGTGAACACTTCATCCAGAAGGATGGCAGTACAACCTGTGCCTTGGGGCACGACTATTGGTCCTCTTTCCCTAATGTTGTCATTGTATGAGTTACCACATGGATCTCGTAAGAATATTCCCAAATTTAATGGTTATGGGAAGTAGCACCCGGATGAACACATCACCTCATTCTTTGTAGCATGCGGCATCCTTGGGGTAGCTCATGAAGATGTCTCTGTTTGACTCTTCATTGAAACATTACATGGTGTGGCAGTAGAATGGTTCTACCATCTTCCGAATGCATGCATTACCAACTAGGCTACCATCAGATCCATATTCGAAGAAAGGTTCTAACAAGCTAAAGATTCTCATGAATTTTTAGCACAACTTACACATATAAAGAAGGAGTCTCATGAGCCCATGCGGGAATTCGTGGAAAAATTCAACAAGCTGATTCAGAATATTCTGGCGCTAGCTATTCCCACTCTTGAAAATAAAAAGTGTTTCTTCATCAACACTCAACATCCTGATGTGAGCTTCTTATTTAGAAGGTCTGTTATCCCTGCTTTGGCTACTGCTTAAGCTACAACCACTGAAATAGAAAATGATCTCATTCTGGAAGGAAAGATCATAAGAGAGTCATCTAAGCCTAAAAATTAGAGTTCTTTCATAAGTACTACTGATCCTATGATCCAGAAGATGGCCAACGAATTGATCACTTTGAAGAAGAAAATGTTTCAATAGGTGACCAACGTTCCTTATCGGGATATTCCTAGACGGAATTTCAATAATACCAATGGTGCTCCCGCAAGAGATAGGAATCGGTTGACTACTACTCCAACAAGGCTGGCCATTGAAGATCCTCCTATTGACACAACAGTGGAAATAGTTGAGGAAGATGAAGAATCAGAAGATCAAGGTTCTCACAAAGATTTTAAAGCTTCAAGATATGCTAATGAGTCTTTTGATGATTTATCTGACGACTCTAATATTGGGTACTTGGAATACGAGGAAGACCAATGCGAACATGATGGTCAGTCATTTGCAGTCTTGAATCAAGCTCAATCTCAGAACCCTAGAAATCCAGTTGAAGGCTCTAAGGAGAAAGGTAAAGAAGCTATCGTGGTTATGGCTAAAAGAGGCTCTCCTATCTCAACGCAAACTGAAAAGGAGAAAACTAAAAAGGTAACTTCTTCTTCTAACTCTCTTTCTCCTCCTCCCAAGACTAGTGCCTCGGCTTGGACTAGTGTAACTAAAACTGAGTCCAACATCATTCCTTCATATACTGCTTTTGACATTATTGATCAGGCAAAGAAAGCTAAGATCCAAATGTCAGAAGTTGAGTACCTTCAGTCGAATCCTGACAATTTGAGAAACCTGCCAAATTCATTACAAGAAAGGTTGCACTCCCTTCATCTTCAAAATATTTTCCCCACTTAGCCTTTACCTCAGAATAATATGACCTTTTTTGCTTCTTCAGGAAAGATTGAACCATTTTATTTGTCCTTACTTATAAACGGGTTTAAACTCAGCAAATGTATAATTGACTCAGGAGCCTCTGATAACGTGATGCCTGAAAAAGTAGCCCATGCCCTTAGACTTACCTTGACTAAATCTTATGGGCGGTGTTACTCCATGGAAACCAAGAAAGTCCCCTTGATTGGCCAAATCAAGGATGCACAGTTTGCATTTGTCACATTCCCACAAAAGAGAGTAAAAATGACTATCCTGGTTGTTGATATCCCTGTTGCTTATGGTATTCTCCTAGGAAGAGGTTTTTGCAAAGATGTCGGAGGAGAAATCAATATGGACTAGACCAAAGATAAAATTTCAGTGAATGGAGTTCCTCGTGTCCTCCACCCTGAAGCATAGGTGAAGTACCTGGTCACTAAATCAGATGACCCCAAAGCTCAAATTATCTTCAAAGATGTAGGCTTGGAAAATTATTTCATGACATCAGAGGTTCCTTCTGTAGGTATCAAGGAAGAAGATCCTAATGCTATTTGGACCCTCGAGTTTGATGGGAGCTATTCAAATGATGGGTCAGGTGCTGGTGTTGTTCTTATATCTCCAGATTTTGAGATCTTTCCCTTCACCTTCAAGCTATAGTTTGACAATACTAATAACATGGCTGAATACGAAGCCCTGTCTACTTACGTATCATTGTAATGCCAAGAGAGAATGGGAATGCTCTTAATATCTAGGATGTTCATGGTGATGTCATAACTTGATCACAAATTAAGATATCTGAGGATATATGAGACTAGAGATAAATGATCTACCCGAGGCATCTACAGAAATAAGAGTGTGGGATAATCATAAGCGAAAGGGGTTTGATGCTTCATATTCCATTGAAGAAAGTTTTGACGAGAATAGAACCCTCCTCACAAACTGATTCTATGGAAACGTCTACATCTCTTCTCACTTCCTTACTCCAAAGTTCAAGGACATTGACAGGATATAGACTTTGACGGTATTGCGTATCATGCTAAACCCTTAGTTCATAAATAATACTGCATATTGGCAAATGTTGACATACATAGATCAACTGAGAGTGATTTTCTTTCATCTTGAGATCATGTTGACATTGATAAATAAACTAGTGGGATATCTAAACACTTTGAAAAATTGCAATCTTAGCTCATCACAAGAGTTCGATCTTCCATAATATCACTCTTCTTCCTATATTTGAAATCCCATGATAAAATCTTCCAACTGGGAAGGCAGCTCAAAATTTATGAAGGTATTAGATTCTCTGGAATGGGATTTTTGACATTGCCTGACCATTCCCACCTAGGATTTTAAGGCAAGGAAAAAGGTGCTTCGTTAGTCAAGGGAATGATCAAATATAAACTAGGATCTTCTGACCAACCAGGGATGGAACCAAAAATCATGAAACTGGGATCCTCTCTAACTCTTGAGGAAAAAGTGAAGATGCATACCTGTCACTCCTCAAGAGATCATAAAAAATATTTTGGCATTTTAGCTATAAGGAAATGATGGGATCTTTCACGACACATTACAGGATGTGCACAACCTCATCACCAATCTAGATGTCTAATGTCCAACCCTATAAGAAAAATTCAAGGGCCCATGACAGCCCAAACATCTCAGGGACTCATCGTTGAAGGAGAAGTGATGAAGACTCCTAGACATGTAGGGTTCATCAAGCCAATTGATCTATCTCAATACCTGGGTGTCTAATATCATCCATGTTCTTAAGGAAGAATGGTAAAGATCTAGATTTGTGCATAGAATTTTTGGATATCTTAATCAAAGATTTTCATTGAAAGATGATTTCCCATTACCTATCATGGATCAATGTTATTGTAGACTGTCACTAGCTCAGTTTTGAGTTGTTATCCATCTCATGGATAGCATTTTTTGGGGTACAATTAAATCGAGGTAATCTCTAAGGAGGATCATGATAAAACTACATTCACCACTCCACTGGGGAAACCTAATTCTTACAAGTTGCTGCATACTGGTTCAGGATTAAGGGAACTAGTTCCACATACCAACGGGCTGATGGACTTATATATTCAGAGATCTTTATGGGATAAGATTCATGGAATCCTACATTTGGATGACCTTCTACGATAACTCCAAAAAATGTTACATCACCCAGTGAAGTGATCATTATAATCACCTAGAGCAGGTACTCTTAAGATGCAGGCGTCATGGGATTTCATTAAATCTTAAAAATTCCATATCCGGAGTAAGAGAGTTTAATTTTCTGGGTCAGATCATGACTAAAGAAGGAACCAAGATTGACCTAGATTGGGTGAAAGCCATCCAAATCATTACCCTACCTACAAGAAAAATTGGGGTGCATTCCTTTTTCAGAAATGTCAATTTCCTAAGAAGATTTGTACCTAACTTTGCCAATAAAACCAAGGATATCCTTGCGATGATAAAAGGTAAGACTCCATTTTTATGGAGCACTGAAGGGAAGCTTGATATTAAAGAAGTCCCATTTTCTGGTCTTCCAAGACTTTAAGAAGGATTTCATCATGTACAACTATGCTTCTGCACATACAATATTAGCCATCTTGATGCAGGAGAATGAAGAAGGAATAAAAGATCCTATTGCTTTCATTAGCTTCCCACTAAAGGAACATTAATTGAATATGTCGTAGATTGAAAAGCATGCTTATGTAGTGGTGAGAGTAGTGAAGCATTTAAGGTATTATGTGTTGAGTTCTCACACTCTCGTTCTTGTTCCTGATATTGCAGTTAAGTCCATTTTGACTTGACAAGAGTTGTGTATTCAATGGGGTAACTGGATAGCCAAAGTCCAAGAATATGACTTGGACATCAGACCTACCAAGTTGGTACGAGGAAGAAGCCTGTGCCAATTAATTGCAGAAAACAATTCTGAGATAGAATGCAAAGAAATTGAAGGTCCTTCTTTAGAATTTCGCATGGTGATTTTTGTAAGCACAACCGATGAATGGTATGCATATATCACTTTATTTTTAACTTATAGCTAATGTCCTCTGTATTTCAGACAAAAAGAGAAGAGGAAAATTAAATTAAGGTACGCGAGATTCATTCTATGGGATAATGGTATATACAAGAATGGTATTGATGGTTTATTCTTGCATTGTGTCAATAAGTCTCAGTAGATAAGGTTGCTAGAATCCTTCCATAATCTAGCATGTGGAGAAAATTTATCTTCCTCTGTGATGGCTTATAATATCTTATGGGCCAGGTACTATTGGCCTACTCTCTTTTGAGATTTAACTAAATGGGTGGTTAAGTGTGAAGCTTGTCAACATTTCGTTGGCTGTCCTAAGCTGGAATCTCTTCCCTTGAAGCCTGTGATAATTAAAGAACCTTCTTGAAAATGGGGAATTGATTTCATTGGAGTATTGAATCTTGCCTCCAGTGCCGGTCATAATTATGTGCTCACCGCCATAGACTATTTCACCAAGTGGGTGGAAGCTGCGCCAATTAAGTAGGTAACCTTTGAAGCTGTGTGTAACTTTCTCAAGGAGAATATAATTGTTAGATTAAGTGTACCTCATAAGATTGTTGCTGACAATGCTTCCAATTTCTCATCACACTAGTTGACAGAATTTTTTTATGGATTTGGGATCATGTTGGCTCATTCATCCAATTATTACCCCCAAGGCAATGGTCAGGTTGAATCAAGCAACAAGAACCTTGTTATCATAATCAGAAAGTTGGTCGATGAGAATTTGAGGACATGGCACAAAGCATTGTATGATGCATTATGGGTAGATCAGATTAATCCTAAGTGAGCTATTGAAATGTCTACATTCTAGGTGTTGTATGGAATTGATGCTGAGATTCCTATCTTTGTAGAATTTCCAGCCTTATGGTTGGTTAAAGTAATTGAGGATGAAACTTTTCAAATTTCCATTGAGAAAAGGATAATGTACCTAGCCAGGATAGAAGAAGAGTGGAGCAAGGTGGTGGATTACATTGTCTATCATTAGAGCAAAGTTAAAAATCTATTTGACAAAAAATCAAAGCAAAGTGATTTCCAGATCGGAGATCTAGTACTTATCTGGGATAAGAGAAGGGAACAAAAAGGGATGCATGGTAAATTTGATTCTTTATGGAAAGGTCCTTTAAAAATACATCACCTGAACAATGAGAATAGTTTCTGTCTATCATATTTTGATGGATATTTTCTCCCTCTACCTTTCATTGGCCAACATCTAAAGTTGTTCCATCAGTAATACAAGATTCTCTCTTGCACTGTATTATAATTTATTTTTTGTTTTGTGTTTGCTTTATTTCTTTCTTTCTTTTGGTTTTTTTTGGTTTTTCTTATCCTCACTTCGTAGCCCAATGGATAAAGATTTTTGATACATGACTTATCTTCCTTTGATGTCTCAAATAAATTCCCCAACTGGAGCCAACTATTATCTCGTTTTAGTGATTTTAGCTAAAATTGAGATAACCATAGGAAAATTTTAGAAAAATCTCTTAAAAATTCCCTTTGAAAGAGATTTTCGGGTTGTCAGGTTTTCATTGCATGAAAACATGTTCCTTGCTTGCAGTATATCTCATGTTCCCCAAAACCTGAAACCTGATTACCTAAGTCCATTGTGTCGGGTTTTCGGAACTTCCAAACATCGGAACATGCTTTGCCAAATGCAATTTTTGTGTCATTTGTTTCCCAAAACCCAAACCCCGAACTGAATCAAATCCTTAGTATCAGGTTTTCAGACGCTCCAAGCATGATGACATGTCATTAATGTCCAATTGCCTGAAATTTGGCACACACGTCAAGTGAGGTTCAATTAATGTCAAGTTGTTATAAATAGTTTGTTTTCCACGTCATTTTTTACTTTGTTTGTTTTTGTTGCGTTGGATTTCTGTTTATGCTTCTTTGACCACCAAACTAGATCAAGCTTCCTGATCAATTTGGTCATCCATATTTTATTATTTTTCAAGATTCTTAAAGGTACTCTTCTCTTCTTTCTATTTTGAATATTTTTGGGTTATTTATGAGGTGTTTGTTTGGGGTTTCCATTTCATTTCCTCCTTCATTCCTGGTTTAGGGTTTTGGGTTATTTTCCTTGTTTCTTGTCTTTTTCCCATATGGGTTCTTGTTCTAAATTCACTCATAGGTTATTTACTTATTTTTTTATAGGTTGTAACTAGTACATTTCAAAAAGATTCTGAAATTCCTAAGTGATCACGAGGTGGGAATTTCTCATATTTTGGCATGTCAAAAACCTGATATACTTGTTTCAGGTTTTACAGGGTGTTTAAAATTTTTATTTTTCCACCTTGTTTTAGGTTTTTCCAATGCTTGACATCCATCAAGATCCGTAGTGTGTTGGGAATTTCTACCTACTCAACATCCTCTAGGTTCCATCATGTGTGTCAGGTTTTCCCACTTGTCTGACACTTCCTCACTTCCCACAGTGTGTTAGGTTTTCATTGATGTTTAGCATGTCCTGACTTCCAACATACACTCCATTATGTTGGGTCCTCTGAAGGTGTTTTGAAAATTTCAAAAATCTGAATAGTGTGGCAGGTCTTGTGCACTTTTCCAACAAACTTTCAAGCCTGATTGCTCTTCCAGAAATCATCAAGGCATTTCTTATTCGATACTCCTCATGTCAGAACCCTGACCAATGTAAAGATAATTGAGATAAGATCAGGAAAGATGAATTATAAGTATCATAATATGGATTATTCTTCTTACATAAGCTACAATTATGAAATTCGGGACATAGAGCTCAACAAAATAGATATGGAGGACTTCTGGAAGAGGATTAAGGATTCTTCTCAGAATTCCTGGATGAAGTCGATAGCAAGTAGCGGTCTCCCTCTTGCAGTATAATTTCCAATATTAGCTCAATGCATTGAATTCATCCTGGCCTGTGCTTCAAACTATGACTCAGCCTCCCACTTAGCAAGAAATCAAGCAAGAGAGTTCTATAGTTAAATTAGTATGGAGGTTACTTTGATAAACTCCTAAGGCTTACCTGACTTTGTGGACTATGTTGATTTAAACCTCAAATCAACACAAAAATTCCTGGGAAAAAGATCAGGAAGACTGCATCAAAACATGTAAACAAGAAGTTCTTGATCAAGGATAAGTCAGTCATTTATAGGTTTCCCAAGTTGGTCTCCTAGAAGTGATTTCATTCTCAAAATTAGTGATATTATCACCCTGTACTGAGTTGATTATTTGGAATCCCAGAGTCAAAATATTTCCAAGGATGGATGTACCAATTCATGGTTTTCATAAAGAAGAATGAGAAAGGGATTGATTGGGGTATCCTAATAAGTGATGAGATAGATGTCCCAAATGAAAACAGTCTTGTCGTACCGAGCAAGTTCTATATGATTTCATATGTCACTTATGCAGTAGAAAGCATGAGAAACTACCCAGGGCTAGATGCCAAATGGAAACTAGAGAAATGGAACACATATATTGGTACCTTCCCTTAGTTGACAATAAAAGGGTCTAAAGACTAATATAGAAGAGTGAACTATGCCTTCTTCTATGAAAACATTTGTAGGTTGGATCTTTGATCTGAGGAAAATAAGGGTTTCTGATGAAGCATGGGCCAAAGTGTCAAAATGGGGTTACATGTTCTTGCAATTCAACAAGTTTACTTATCTTCAGGTGAGTAAGGTTCCATGTTAACCCTTTCCATTTGCTACAGGTTCCCAGGTGACAAACTAACCCTTATGGAGGTTAGTCATACAATTGTTGGATTTTAATGAATTCCAACAAAGCAGGCTCAAAGCCTTCGTCTCCTTCCCTATTTCCATTGGAAGGTATACATGCTCTACAGTAGTTAAGGCCAAGAACGTGGTGCATGATATTTACGAAAAATTGAATAAACATATGAAGCTTAGGGAGGGATTCAACTTCTGAGGAGTCCTCAAGTCATATGGAGCCTTGTATATACATGTGCCCTATGTGGAAGACATCTGCGTTGATCTTCGGGATGAAGTTGCAATTCGAAGAAAAGACAACAATAGAATAAAGCTTGAAGAAATTTAGATGTTAGATGTAGCTAATATCTCTGAAGGCACCGTGGACAATGAAAGTGTCCTAGACACTAGGTACGAACATTCAGATGGAGACCAACAAGGATTACTAACCTGTTATTGGTCTATTACTAAATAATCTTCTATCATTGAAAGAGATGCTCAGACTCTTGTTCATACCAAGGCATGGCTCATTTCTTGGGGAATGAGTTATAATGAAAAGATATTTTTAAAAATAGCCACATTAGAGGTGGGACCCTCTAAGGGAGAGAGGGAAGAGGATAAAATCCATACCAAGAGGTAGATCAAAGTTAAGTTTGTTAGAAAAGGAGAAAAGAAAGGATCCGCATCATCTGTCACTCCTTCACAAACATTTGAGGTACTGGATTCAACTCCTCCACCAAAACAAGGAAAAATTCCTTCAGAAGACGAGATTGGTTAGCCTCTCATTTCTCATTTTGTTTAATTCTCATCAGAGGTAAATCTCTCTCTTGCTTATACAGATTTGACTTCATAATCTGTACCTACTCTCTCCCAATATTCCTGACCTCATATTTCTTCACCACTTTCATCAGCCATAACCAGCATCTTCTCTGACCTCTGACCTCTCTCCACTAGACCTAAGATGGCCATAGATATGCCTCCTCCTTCTACACCTTCATTCACTGAGTCTATCCCCATAGTCACCACACTTCAATCATCAGTAATCCATAAGTAAACCTTCCTCCACCTGTATATGTAACTATAATACCTATGAAAGGAGAAACTTCTTCCACAATACCTCAATCATTAGTTGATCAGACCCCAAGGAGGAGGAAGATGGTAGTTCCTCTACCAAACTTCGACTTCAGTTCCCTCAAGGTCTCTCCTACCAAATCTACCAAGAAACCCAAAATGGTTTCAAGAGTTTCAGTGGGTTCCTCAGGGCATAACTTTGCAGAGATTACCACTCCTGTGGGGGAAAAAAAAGGGAGGATATAATGTTCACTGATTATCAGAACAAAAGGGTTGATCTGGGAAAGGTAACAATAGAAGGAGCACAACATGATTCTTAGGATGCCATGAACGTGTTGTGCTAGAAGCTAAAGGAAATAAAGGTGAGCAGAGATGAGCTAAAGGAGAAAATTGAATAGTTGACAGAGGTATTACTTAAGCTCTCAAATCTTTCTCATTTAGCATCGTCATCTGATACCCCTGCTCCTAAAAGGTTTTATTTCTCATCAATACCTATGATTGGAAAGATCAACGAGAAGGGGAGAATGGTTGATGAATGGATTCAGAGGTTACTCCTACAAGGAAGAAAGGTCATTAATGAAACAATGGAGGTTTATAAATCCTTGGAGGAGATAAAGAAGGACGGTGACAAAATGGATGATAAATTTTCATAGGAATTCGGGAATCTCGAGTTATATTTTGAGGCTCTCAATGTGCTCAAACAAGTTCTGTCCCGTATCTTGATTGAAGAAGGAATTATTCCACATGGGGATAAGCACTTCAAGCTAACCAAAGCCATCAAATTTAGGATAAATATTATCAGTGAAGATTGCAGCAAGTTGAGGGAATCTAGAGATCAGTTGGTTGATGCCACGAATGGTATCTTTGCCAAGGTGCTGGCTGAAATATAAAATATTCTACCTACTGATGAATTCTATAAACAAATCCAAGAATCAATATAGCACAAACCATCTTTTTTCTTCAATCTAAAAACCATTGATAAGTTCATAAGGATTGAGAATGTTTTGGAATCATTAAGGAAACTTAATAAGAGATTGAAGAAACTTCCTTGTAACGCAAGCGACACTCAGGAAACTTGCAAGGTTCTCAGAGACCATTCTAGCGCACCAGAGGAAGATGAGATGTAGGGGATAATCTGGAAGTTTCAGGAATTTCGAGACAAGAAGGCTTGGCTAGAGGAAGACAAGGATGAAGAAACTAAATAAACATAATGTTTCATGTCATTTCCATCCAGAAATTGACATGTCTTTTTCATTTTTCATTTCATCACATAGGAAGAAAATTTTGACTTGTTCTCCTATGTGAGAGTCAAGAAAAATAAGATTCTTGTTAAATGACTATTTTCTAGGATTTATCATATTTTCTCTCTTCTCGTTCTATTATAAATAAGGGATGCTTGTGCATTCCAAAGAGAGAGAGAGATTTTTAGAATACTGAGAGCTGTTGTGAAGAAGAAGAAAAACTTTGTATTTTCTTTTTAATCATTGAGGAATAGAAATAGGTGTTATTTTATAAATTTTTTGTTGTGGCATTCATCTATCTTGAGATATTGTTCTTACGTCCAAGATCTTAAGATATTCTTTGTTTAGTGTTCTTGATTATTTTAATCATTTCAAATATTACACCCATTATCTAAAACTCGTATAAGTATTTCTTGATATGTGTTTTCTTGAAATAAAATATGTTCCTCACATTCCCTTCCCACTCTAATTCATCTATAATAGTTTCCTTTCTAATCCATTCTATTTCTAAAACTGTATCCTAACCCCAATTGTTAGAATAGTGTGAATATTGTAAATATTATTTCTATTGTGTTTTAGATCAGTAATAAACAAGCTATCTCACCTATCTTTGAGGAGGGATTTCATCCCATGTACTGCAGTTGAACCTCATATTTTGGCTTGACAAAATATCCAACCAAAAAAACTAAGCTTATGGATACAAGCATTGAATCGTAGAATATAGTCCTTTATAGGTTCTGCAGATCCCTGATGTAGAGAAGTTAATCGGTCATAAGTAACCTTAGGGCCATTTTTTATTATAAAATAGTGAAGGAAGGCATTCTCCATATCATAAATTGTGCTAATGGACCCAAAGGGGAGATGATTTTACCATTGTTACTCCTCATCGATAAGACTATATTGAAAGGCCTTAAGTAATAAGCAATCATTATAATAGGAAGCCACAGCCCCACGATAATGTAAGAGATGGGCATGAGGGTTACCTGTACTATCAAAACTTGTGAAAGTATGCATGGTGATAACATGAGGGAATGAAGAATTGTGAATTTTATTAGGGACCAGATTTCCATGTAATGAAATGTTGTTAATGGAGGCGTAATAAGCCCTACTTTCTAGGGTGAGAGATTGAACCTGAGATAGTAACTGTCCTATGACATATATAAGAGAAAGAATATCCTATGAGGGGATTTTGGATGGTAATAATGTATTCAGTGGTTAAATTTTACCATTATGAGTAATCATAGGAATGTCCAAAGGCAATGGGGAAGGGTTTGATGCTAACGGAACACTATTCATAGGTATCGAGGAAGATATAGTAGGATATATAGATGGAATACTCGTAGTAATGGTTGGAATAGAATTAAAAACATAAATATTATGGGAAGTAACTAAAGAGGAAGCTTCTAAAGAAGTTGTACAAATAAACATAGGTGAACTAGTAATAGGAGATGAAACAGTAGGAGAAGAAGAGGTGATCGATGGTGGTGATTCATGTGTAGTGCTATATATGGTCTCAGGATAAGATAGTAATGGATTAGGTGAGTCAAACTTGGTAGTATAGAAAGAAGGAGAATTTCAAACCTCAGTTGTCTCAGCGTTATCTGAAGGACTCAGAAATGAAGATATTGCTAAGATAACCATCAATAGGGTCGTCAACATAATGTGACGGAGTATATAAAGTAAGAGGGGATGTATCATGAGAAACAATATAAGAAGATCTAGAGTGATGAGAGGGAACCTTGTTAATGACTGGAGTAGAAGGAAAATTGGTATGCTCATGTGAATGAGTGTTAATACTAAGTAAATAATCAATAAGAGAATGATATAATGTTCCTTGTGAGAGATCACAAGTAACTGAATAACATGGAGTGTAAAGAGTAAAGGATATTGGGTTGTCAAAAATGCTAATGTGATTTGGAGAATATTCAAAATGATTAGGTACATATTGTATTCCATCTTGAAGTTGTTTGACATGGTCGGGTATAGCAATCGCAGAACTATAGAGATCTTTAAGCTCAATAATGGCAGCCTCATAATAGATAGGGTTAACACTAACATGAGACATGGAAGGTGGAGAATATGGGCTAGGTTTATCCATTATGGTTTGATTAGATCCTAGGGAGAGTTATTCTAAGCAGATAAGTTCACCAAAATGATTAACTAAAATAGGTATTTTGTAAGTTAATCTATACTAGTAACAACAATGTAATAACTAGTATAAATGCAATATAAATGCTAAAGAATTTTATTTTAAATGAAATGAAATGATGGAAATAGGAAAGGATAAGATACTAACCTAAAATTAAATTACCTTGTTTTGTGTAGGCCTAGGTATAATGATGAGCAGATGGGTCAAATAATGAATAAATATTTGTCTGGAGTAGGATACCTAGGAGAGGAATGGGGTGCCTGTGGGTAGCTCGGTCTATAATATGGTAATTTTGGTCTATGAAAAAGATTAGGGTCTTGTTCTGATAGTGTCCTAATATCTTCGTAATTCCTTTTTTTTGGTCGCTTGGTTGTCGTAATATCCTCAATAATGTTTCTCTAGTTGTGTGATGAAGATCTACATGCAAAAACCCATGCAAAGCATCGAATTCCTAAAAAAAAAATATGCAAATGAAGAGGTTGGAATGACATTAGCTATTTCAAGGGTGGACTTACAAGTAATAATTTCACTACATTTGAGACCAAATGTAGTTCTGTGTGCTTGTATGTGTAATTTTTTTCCAAGGGTTCCCTAACGCTAATGACATAGAAGAAGGGGGAAAAAACTAGATGTAAAATTCAAATGGTGGATGAAATAGAATGAATACAACCCTTTCCCCCTATGATTGTGTGATGCAGATGTAGAAGATGCCTAAATGTAGTCCTTTTTATAAGTATATAGATGTCTCTTGATAGTAATATCTCCACCCATAATAAAGTGGGTATGCTATGTTTATATAGGGATTTGTTTTTCAAATTTTGACATTGATGGCCTGACAATGGCAACTAGAACCTACGGGAATGTAATAAAAAACCGTAAAAGACTGACCTTGAACTTTTAAATGTGAACAAAGTGCGACCAAAACTGGGGTACCTAAGAAGAGGACTGGGGTGGCAAACAGTCCACAACACCTTTCTAGGCACCCTCTCTAGTGAATAAATCTAACAAACCACAAAATACGACAACTAAGACCTTCTGAAATATGACTAAAACTATATAGAAAACTAACGATTGTATGAGACAAGTAACAAATGATGATAGACTAACTGATGACAAGACTAGGGGAGGAGCCTTTAGTGAATAATTTTATTAAGAGAGATCCATATTTGAAATAAAATACAGGGAGATATAAATGCAATAGTAAGTACATGATTTTATGATTACAATATGAGGAAACATTTTTGATGTAATAAGTTATTTTTAATGACTTAGGAACTCCTTTTTCATTCAAAGTAAAAAGGAAATGTATTTGGCATGTTTAACGCATAAATTCCCACAAAACATAAAAGGTAGGAAATGATTTAGTTGAACTTTCTAAAATAAAAATGATTGTGAAAGATAACATTAACCTTATTCGCAGTTGCATGTCATTGATAAATGACTCTTATCACATTTAAGGTCATCCAATTTTATTGTAATCTCATGTTACTATATTTGGTCCACTCACTCCTTTGTTAACATTCGAGCCTACAATTTATACATAATATATTTCTAATATATTATTACATCATTTTATACCCATTTAAAAAATATCTAAAAATATATATACTGAACTCTAAATTCTAAATTTTTAATACACTCCATGAAACCTATATTAGACACTTAGGAAATACGTAACTGTATAAAACCATTTTTTTTATGCATGCCAAAATCACTTTTGAAACATTTTCCACAAGCGATAAGGTGATTTAAGTTAAACTGAATGAAATCTATTTATAGAGTCACTATTGAAATTAATGATGTACAAATAATAAATTACAATAGTGACATAAGCAAAATATCATACAAACTATAAAACACTAAGTAGGAAAGGAAGATAGGAGAACTTAGTTGATTTTTGAATGAACAAGAAGTGACTTGCATAGGTATGACTGATGAATAGATTGGAAACGTGGTTTTGCTTGGTCATTGAGAAATTTGGAACCTGGGAATATTGGCAGACAAGGGACCCCATAGTAGGAAAAAGGAACTTGGGTGTTGGCGACTTCTCCAGGGGACTGGTGACTATGCAAAGGCTTAGAATATTCTATGTATTGTGTCCTAAGATATTCATTTTTGTTATTTGTTAATAGAATGATATTCACACTTTAATTGCTTAAGACACCTATAACATGTAAAAGAAAAATTCACCTTCGTAAACCCATAAACAACATCAACCCTAAAAATGAAAATGTAGAATGGGGCTTCAGACTAACCTCAGTTTTCAACCCAAGAGTGAAATTATGACCAAACATTGTACAACATCTTATAATCCATGTATTTCTTGTGTGTGTGTGTATATTTGATAACCCATTATGCCCTTGTGTAAGTTGCACTTGATAGGGGGTTGTAGGTACAATCAAGCAATGTAATATAGTATGTGTGGATGGAATAGAAAAGAATTCACCATTTTGTGAAGCATATACAAAAGTATACAGCCATTTTCCATTTAATGGATCTTAGATGGATGCTTTTGTAGTGTTTTAGTGTCTTTGGATGCAAGATTATGTGATTATAGTAATGTTTAGTGCTTGGCAATTTATTTTTAACATATAACTATGTATTTATGTGATTCACTTGTTTTAATTTTGTAATTCACAACAGGAAGGCAAGCTCATAAGTAAAAAAGATTTCAAAAAGATAAAAGATATCCAAAAAGGTTGAATTAGGTCGAATAGGGTTATGGGCACCTAAAGGGGATAGGAGCTCATGGACGCTATTTTCTTGGATGGGAACTTGTGTCTAAAGACATGAAATATAAATAAGGTAAGTTCTCACTAAGTTTTAGGATATGCAAGAGAAAAATGCAAGAGGCCAAAGATAGTTGTCAACCACTAGTTTTCTTTCTTCGGAATCATGTAAATGGTAGCATGATTTAACAACCCAGAAATGTACTCAAGTGCATCATTTTATGTCATTTTCCCTCAATTGATGTTGTTGAGTGAATACTTGATAACATAAAGTAGATATAATATGTGTACCTTTTGATCCTATAGAGAGTGTGGTGAAAAGAATTTTGATTGCACAGGTGAAGCATGAAGACTAGGAAAGGAAAGTGACCCTAGGGGTAAAGTGTATGTGTTACTTTTACATGTTGTTAGACTTGTATTTGTTTTTGTAAGATACTTCTTATTGTGTATTAAGGATAGATGTCTAAAAGAAGAGGAAAAAATTAGTCAAAGTCATATATATGAAAAATTTGAGCAATGTATGCATAAGTATGTAAAAGTTTGTAGAAGTAGTAGTAAAAGAAAGTGTGCACCTAATGCATAAGAGTGTTAAGGATAGAAATATGTCCAAAAATGATGTGAAGGGTGTTTTTTTTTGTGATCTCATGCCAAGAGTGATTTTTAGGTGATCTCACGCTGAGTGTGAGTTTTTTGGGTGATCTCATGCCAAGAGCAATTTTTTTGGGTGATTTCATGTAAATGTTAAGTGTTTGGCAGAGAGGTATAGATTTACTATCATTTCATGACTCTTCCTGATAAGCACCACTACAAATTGTACATCTTGATTTAGTTTTTCTTTTTTTGAATTAGTTCCCATTTGTTCTAATTGTATTAGTTGTTTTGATTGAATGTGATAGAATGCATTTTGTAACTACAAGACTATTTCTATAACTATATAACTGATATGTGAAATGTTGTATACTATGCCATTTTGAAAAAACTAATTATAGCTGCCCTAAATAAATTAGCACCCATGGGAGGAAAAGGAAACCCAAGTGTTAGTGTTATACTCTAGGCCTTTGTATATGTACTATGTATTAGACCCAAGTAAGATTTTGGGCCATTCTGTTACTATATTCCAATGTTGAGTTTGTAGTGTGGTGATATATATTATAGATATGAACTATTTTAGGGCTGAATTGTTCACCCAATGTGTGCCCCCTAATTTGGGATGCATATACTAATCATAACATAATGTGGCCCAAAGGATAGAACCTCAGGTTAAGCTAGAATGGTGTACCTATAGAGGGTAGGGGATGTACATGGTAGAAACTAAGGCACATGCAAACAAATAAATTAGTAACATGTGTTAACAGACAATGTAACAAGCATGCAAGAAAAGAGAATGTAACAAGAAAGTATGCCAACCAGATGAATTGTGAAAATTAGTTATGAAACATGCGACATTACTCATAATGTCACAAGACAATCAGGGTTGAAGCAGCCATAAGAAAGAAATGAGTATATAAGACATAGGGAATATCCCGTAATCAATATAATGTAATGAAAAATAATGGAAAGTAAAATGTATGGTAACCATGGAGGTATGTAGTTCTACAAGGAAAATTCTACACATGAAGCACGCATTGGCATGTTAGAAAGATAAATATTATGTCAAAGTATGTATATATCAGCAAAAAAAAGTCCTAATAAAAAAAGTAGAAAATTATTAATCAATAGAACATGTAGTGTGTAGAACATGGTAGTAGTCAAAGTAGACGCCCCCAGGTTTCTCAATGGGATTGGTTAAAGGTATAGTACCAAACATCATTGTAGTGTGTAAAACCATGTAAGAGATCCGCACTCACCGCAAACTACTAAGTGAATGGACATGTGTATATATAGAGTGATAATTACTTACTAAGAATTCGTCTAGTATCGAAAACAAATCATAACATGTAAGTAAACTAAGATAGCAAGATTAGATGCAACAAAGGTATGAAATTGTACTGTATGAGTGTGATGGAATGGAATGCAATGTGTGAAGGTGGAAGAAGTAGTGTGCCCCCTAGTGGATGCGTATGAGATGAGGTTCATTTATAACAACCCTAAATATTCAATACCATAGAATGAGTGTGCGTCATCGAGTAATGTGTGTGTTGTGCAAATAGATGCTAAAAATATATACCATGAAGCATAGAGCATGATATGTGTAGATGATGTGAGGTTAATTTCGGAATTAAATCCACAATAGTAGAGTATGAACCATGGAGCTAGAATGCATCATAGGGTAATGATGATACAATGTGTGTATCAAAGGGTTTGAAAGTTCTTACAAATATTATACATGAAGTGTAAAGCGTGAACTGTGATAAAATATACTAGAGACAACCAATAGTGTTAAAAGGGGGGAGAAGTGTAATGCCACCCCATGTTAATGATGGATAGCTATGTCATCATGCAATAGAGATATTGTGATGGTGATGGAGTTTGAAATGTTTCATAAGAAATAAAATCGAGATCACAATGGTAGGTAGGAGAAAGAGTAAGACCAGGGATGGATTCGAGGTCTAAAGGATGAAGTTGGAGGAGTTCATCTAGGGTTTTTTAGTCTTACTTAGTGAGTGGTCTCTTATTTGGGATTGGTAATTCCGTAGAAGATTTGAGATGAGGGGATGGACTAATTTTAAGAGGAGGTTTCTTAGTTAGATTGGGCTGGATATGATTCTCTTTACTTACTAAAGAAGGAACATTATTGACTGTGGAATGATGCTCATTAGACATGGAGGAATTGGATTTAGGATCCCATTGGGATTTAATAATTGGAGATGTAGTAAATGTAATTAAACCTTGATGTTCAAGGTACTTGACTCTTCATTTTAAAACATAACAATCATTTTGATGATAAACATTAAGTCGGTAATAATTATAATATGAGTTACCTTTGTATATGGAAAGCAGATAAGGAGGGTAGAAATTAGTAGTTTGCAAGTTGATCAAGTGGCATAGTAACCTATAGCTCTTAAGATAGATAACCTTGTTACTCCCTTAGGACAAACCGCCATATTAAAAAGTTGGTCAATGGGTCTAACCACTTTGGGGTGAATCCCATGACCTTAATCCAGCACATCACAACAATAGAACCAATATAAAAATCAATTTTAATTACCAAATGGCATCAAATCCCAAGCCTTGGGCTGCACTATAAAAAATTTAAACTCCAAAAAGAAAATTTCAAACTAAGAAAAATAAATGGATAAACAAGTATAGTAATGGAAAGGCCTCTTGTAAGCACATAATCAAATTAAATTCCCAAATTTTAATACTACATTAATTAAAAAAAAGTTGGTTCTAACAGTAAAAGAGAAAGTGATAAACTTATGAATAAAATATGAACATTTAAATATCACATTACGATCACTACATGGCCTTTCGGTGTCCATCAAAAGAGTACTCATTGAGTTTCTAGCACTCAGATATCGAGTCTCAACTTGAAAAAATACATTTAACAAGAATGAGCATATCTCCATATGTCTCCTAATCAAACATATGAGTTTCCACATAATTATTATAACATAGGATTGTTTAATAGATAACCCATATAAGAGCGAGTAGGGACTAAAATTTGCATAATTTTAGCCTACGGTTGTATGCATCCAAAATATACTAAACAAGATCGAAATATACCAAATGGATATAAGTGGGTTTTTTGTCTACTTGATACTTCACTTCCAAACTTGTACTAACTCAAAAGTTATGGAAAAATGGTTTTCATCTTCTCTCTCAACACATAAATTTTTATCAATTTATTTCCTTACGGTCAGTTATTGTAAGGTATAAAACATAACACATAAATACATTACTAACAATAACCATGGCATATTACACCTACTAAATTACAGGGTGTAACATAATAATGTCCCATAGCTTACAACACATAATATTTCTACACAACACACCAAAAGTTCAAGTACAACACAATATGGGCCATATGATCACCATATGCCCCTACTTCATGACACATATTTTATGACATAACACATGAATACATATATATGATGAACATAGTGATTAATGTCATTACATATACAAAATTAAGAAAAAAAACATGGTGAAATACATCATGATACATCATAATATGGTGAAAAAAACATGACATGATACAATTTATTAGGATAGAAATTTTTTTCACGCAACAAATTGATAGGCATATATAAAATCACAAGATGATGAAACACCACCAAAATTTCACAGTTCACAATAACATTGTATTCACATGAAAAGGTGGCAACACAAGTGTAGTACATGTTGAATTCAGGAGGGTTAGAGAATAGACTCTTGTAATGATACATGTCAGCATCACAAGAAGTTTACATGAAGTAGTAAATACAATTGTTGTATTAACATGATCAAAATTACAAGTCTGTCACATCAAAACAAAATAACACAATACTCTTCCAACTCATCCACTATCATGGATAACCACCACAACACCAAACTGTACATGAGGTTTGAGAGTATGAACCTTCGCTTTAACACCAATTATAATTCCCATCAATTAACACACCCAAAAACAGTTCAGTAAAATTACTGTATATTTTTCTTAGTCCTTTCATTACATGTTACATGACCCCAAAAGGGACCAAATAGAGTTGTTGAACAAATTTCCTCATTCTTGTCTCATCTTAGTGAAATATTAATGAAGGACACAAGTAAGACACAATTATGGGAGGTTTTATGGAACCTCCAAATGTGATTTGGATGGATATGGGTGCAAACGTGAACTCCTCTTTGTTGCGAACTATATGACCTACACAATAAAGAAGACTTAATAGAAAAATTGATTAGTAGATATATAGAGGGTTGAGTCACAATGTCATTCTTGAGAAGTGATAGCTTCCTAAGATGGATGTCAAACATTATTTTAGATAAATATAGAAAATAAATGATAAATAGATTTGATATGATGTAGAATCTAAAGTAAAATAGAAACTAAAATATTGGATACAAGACAAAAATGCAGATCTGATCTAAATATATATAAAATAAATCAAACCTGTGTGGGTCGACGATGACCCGAGATTGTAGAGGGTAGTCAAATGTGACAAAACATGATGAGAATAAAATGTAGAAAAGGCTTACAGAGGCTTCTATAGCTCGATTTGAATCTTATATGGGATGGAAATGGATCTAAGTAGAGTGCATAACACTATAGAACAATCCAGACCAGGATCTAATCAAAAGGATGCAAGAAAAATAGGAAAAATGTGATGGATACAAAAAATGTTGAACACGTCAACAATAACTAGGCTAGATCTGCATTGAATGGATGCTTAAAAATAATATCTAGGGTTGCATAAGGATAGGATGATGGGATCTGAAGATATGGGAAGTTGGGAACATGGAAGTCAAATAGATGATATGATAGATGACAGAAAAGGAAATAAGAATCAAATAGGTCGGAAGAGACCAAGAAAAGTTGAGGGGGCCTGGGAATAATCTATGTATTAATGGATGGATATGGATAAAAAAAAATCTCTAGATGATGATAGAGATGGCTAAATGCATGAATGAGAATCTGTGATGACTAGAGAAAATAAAAAAATGATGGTGACGGTTTCAAAGGTGGAGATGATAGATCTAAGAATGCAATAGGTAAAGAGGAATTCAAAGCTCCAACGATGAACCCAATATATCTAAGAAGGCTCCAAAACTGAGATAATAGCTGCAAATATATGTACAAGATGAAAATAATATCGCAAGATCTCTATAAGTCTTCAAGGTTACATCTTTCAAAAATGAGGGGTAGATTTGTATTTATAGGGTCGATGGAGACCTGGGTAGCTCATCAGTGAGTATGGAGATAAATCCACTTGGGTGGAGGAAGGATGCCCAACTCAAGGTAAAATGGGCCTAAAAGGGTAAATTAGGGTTGTATAGAGGGGATAAATGCATAGGTGGGAGGTGGAAAGTAGTAGCTAAAGTCCATAGTGAATAAAATAATTAAATGGGAGCTTAGGGATAGTGTTAACCATTTTTGTCTAACATCAGATAGGGGTAAAAAAACTTCTACTACTGAAAGATAGTCATTCCTAAGAAGGATTGAAGGAAAACATGCAGCTATGTGTGATGTTGCTAGGTTCAACGCCTAACATAGGTTGTCATTTTATGTGTCACTTTCAGAAAATATATGTGGAATCCTTGAAAGACTTGTGCACAACCTTGATGAAGGCCGGAACAGTGGCGTATGTCGAAATTTGGACCCCAAAACAGTAAACAAAACTTCTATTTGCATGGAAGAAGAGTACAATTTTCTAGTACAGGTGCATTAATTCTTGTTATTTCTTATGTTTGAATGAGATTAATTATGTGTTGAGTTTCTTAGTTCATTCCACAATTACCAAGCACAGTAATCAAATGTAAAGGAAATAGACAACTATATTACATAATTTAATTTCATTTATTCATTCAGAAAAGATATTACAATGTTACCCACACAAGCCGTGGGAATAACTTTGAAAATAAATGCATAAAAGAAAATACATTCTTGTAAAGATATGAGTAAAAGAGAATGGTAGATCCATCAGTACCTATTCAGATCGAATCTCCCAGTTCATTTTAACTTGTCTTTCTTAATCCCTCTTCACCATCTTCTCTAGTTGTTGCCTATGTACCTGAAAGAGAAGGATAAAAATTATGTTATATCTCCATATTTCCATGTCTTTTGTACTTGCAGTTTTAAAAAAATGAATTTTCTTAAAATGATCTTGGAATCAGAAAGAACATCTCATAGTGTTGTTTTCAAATCAAGTACAAGAAATTGTTATATTATTTTTAGATCTAAAAGAGTAAAGAAAATATTTTCATAACAGTACTTAGATTCAGGACAATTTTTTAATTCATATTTAAGTACAGTTTTCATCAGCAGGTTTAAAGATTTTCAATAGTCATTATGAATGTTTCCATCTATTTCCAAGATCAAAGCTATAACTCATAGTTTTGAAGTGCATTATCAAAATAAAGGTATTTGACAAATATAAAAGTACACAAAAATGAATATTTTCAGACCTACATGCAACGAAAAAATCAAAAATACAAATGTTAAGATACACTGAAACCAAAAGAAGAAGAAATCTCTAGAGTGCAGATTTACATCGACTCCAGCGAAAGTGAGAAATCTATTGTGTAAAATTCTATCAAATATTACTAGTGTTAAGAAAAAGAATGTGGAATCAACTCTCGGAAGTTATTATCTTAAGAATCAAAACAAAATTTCAAGAGGTACAGGCATGAATGAATTCAAGTGCCAAAGATTATTACATCTATGATCGATCATAGAGTCTAGTCTAAGATGCAATAGAGAGTTTTTCAGTTTCCCAAATGATCATAAGGTACAAGTTGTAGCTTACACAAGGTACAAATAAATCATGAAAAATATACAACTATGAAGCAATATAAGTTACATTTTTGTATGAAGATTAGTAAAACATTTTGAGTATGTCAGTTCTTAGTCAAGAAGGATTCATAGCAATAATAAGATTAACAAATTCAGATTTTAAGGGGATAACAACTTGCTCAAATTGGCAGGTTTATTGTATACCAGGATGCACTTACAAATTGTCATAGATTTCAAAAGGGTGATCTACATTAGATATAGATGAAAAATCACCTTCATCATGCAATTCCATGGCGTAAAAGGCACAAATTCTCATCACACTTAAAAGGTTCAGAACCAAAAAAATCTTAGTTCTGTTGAATGTAAATATGGTGATGCCAAATATTCAAAGCAAAACCTATCAAAATAAACAAGTGATCATTTTCAAATCAATCATTTTATCTCTTCAATATGCGTGCCATAAGAATAAGTGCACAATGCTTGAAAGCTCATAATGAAAATTAAGTACATCAATTATTAGACACAAGTATGTCAATATTACGAACTCCAAATTCAAAAGAAATATCAACTTGAAGGATCCCTAAGAAGAAAATTTAATATTTTCGTAAATAAAAAAAAGAAACATGTGGCCTCCAAAAATACAAACTCCAATCAACTGATAGAAGTAGATGCAGCCATGATTTATTCATTTCCTAAGAAAGTGTCATCTTTTCTAAGAAAGTGTCATCTACAGGATTGGATTAGCAAGTCCTTCATGCATTTAGAGTTTCAAGCACATATTCCAAATAGAAAGCAAATCTAGAGATACATGTTGTAAAGGAAAGGATGCACAGATTTTGCTGAGCTCGTGAAAAATTCACAGGTGGAACACCGAGCTGGTTACATAACATCAACAAGTTGTTACAAAATGCAAAGTTGAGTCTATCAACTCATTGATCTAAGGGAACAAATAATTTGCAGCAGTCATGAATAATACAAATTTAGATGTAAGAACGACAGAACAAGGTTCCAAATTTTCCAATATCATAAGAGCTACATCTATCCAACAAGACATCAAACACACACATGGATTTGAAAATACCTTGTAAGTTCATAGTTCAACAGAGTTACAAAACTTCTATTAGTCTCCATAATGCACATTGCATTACAAATGATCAGATAATCAAGTCTTTTCAACTATGAATAGATGAAGAAAGAAACGTTCAATGCAGAATCAAGAATTGGAGTAATTTCATGCCTTTAGGTCTGTAACAAATATCATTTATTACAACAGAAGCTCAAAATGAGGAGAAAACAAAACTCAAAATCATCCGTAAAAATAACGCAAGTCATAGATAGCATTTTGAACACAGATTTGGGTGAAGTAGGAATCACTAAACCGAAAGGACACAATGCAAAGATCTATAGAGTAAGGTACCCATTAAAGTGGCAAGTAAACTCTATATGGCTCGAAGCGATATAGTGAAGTGTCAATCCAAAGAAACGCCATAACCATCACTAAGCTTCATTCCACGCAAACCCTCACTTATAAACATAGCAGTATAAAAGCAGAACACATAACTGACAAATGAGTAGCATACAAAACTAAAAAATGCGGCCATACTCATTTTTATTATTGTGAATAAATAAATAGAGATACAGAGGTAAAAACAGTGACTAAAGTAAATGAAAGTTATTATTCAAAACCAAATCTTGTTAGAGATCTAAAGTAGCGAAGAATATGAATACCTTTATGGAAATAGTTCCAAATATGGACATTTCTGAGCAAAAGGAAGATTAACAGTGGTCATTATAAAAAATAAAGCAAACAATGGTCCATAACCTCCATTATAGAGATAATTATGGAGAATACGAACTCTAAATTTCTTGTAAATGCACGAGGAAGGAAATTATACTCACCCACACGAAATCGAAAAAAACCATGGCTGAACACACCACTCATCTAGGTGAATCATTGATGGCCGTTACCAGTTTTCACATCTCAAATCCAGGTTTTAATAAATAAAACCTCCCAACTATTTTTGGGGCAGATTCAAAGAAAGTATCAGAGCTTTTACTCTAAAGAAAAGCGGTCGGGGACAATAACTCAAGCCAGAGCTTGGAAATTTCATTCATAGCGGTCCAATTTTTTAGTTAAAAACCCCTCGAACCATGAAATGTAGATCTCTTCACAGTGACCTTTTGCATAAGAAACAGAGCTTCAAACCCTCTCTGATAATGGTGGTCATTACTAAATACAAAATAATATGGAGTTTTTCAGGACCAAGTCACACTTAGAATGTGCAAAAATACTGAAACCCTTTAGTCGAAGCTCAAATGATGAGATGGTAGCTAAGATATAATGCCCAGAAAAACGGACTATCCAAGGAAAAATACTTAACATGCAGTAAGAAAAAAATGAATCAGAGTAAAGAATGAGGAACCCAACAGCGTAGAAATTCATCCATGGCATCAGGTTAATAATTTTCTTTACAGACTATACCTAGCTCGGCTAGACCTCAAAAATGATCAAAATATTAGGGTTCAAAACTATTTTGACATTTATCGAATAAGAGACTAGTTTTATGGAGTTTCATGGGAGGAACATTTACCAAAAGTTTATGAAAATATATTGAGGTTGTAAAAATGGATTCATGCTCTTGGAGGTCCAAGTTGTTCCCTCAATCCACAGGTGTGATTACTGCCCTTCCCCCCATCTGGGATGAAGAAGAGAAAGCTCACTGCATTACTGTCCCAGCATCAGTGATTGAGAAGGCCAGGTCCAGATTTCCTTTTGCACTCATTGGTGCTTTTGCAGGATACCGACCAAATATCGATCCAGTCCGCAAATGGTGCGAGCAGAAATGGTGCTGCTGGGTAGATATCATCGCTCTTCCCAACAGCGCCCTTCTTTTCAATTTTTTGAAGGAAGAAGAGATGGTTAAGGTCCTCAACGTTGCCCCTTGGATGTTTGGAAGAGCTACCTTGCATCTGAAGCGATGGAAGCTAGGGGTTTCTCTTCAAATCAAAGAGTTGCCCATTTGGATATCGCTGCCGGCTCTTCCAGTAGAATTTTGGGAGGACGAAGTCCTGCTTGGCATAGCCGCTTCAATGGGAGAGTTAATCTCCTTGGAACCTGCAACAAGAACCAGAAGCAGGCTTGTAAGAGCACGGATATGTGTTAGCATGGAGGTGGGGGCTGTTCTCCCAAAGAATATCATACTTTCTTCCCCCACTGGCCGTTTTGTGCAGAGCATCATTCCTGAAGACCACGGTTTGGTCTGTCCCAAATGCTGTAAGGTCAACTTCCAAGCCAAACTATGCACGTGTTCAATGGGGGCAGTGGATGGAATACGCAGGAAAAATAACAGTGAGGAGGTGCGGGTCTTCAGCAAAGAGATCCCTTGCCCAATGCGCATAGGCAACTGCAACAATGGAGAAACTGGCCCATCCGAACTGGGCCTAACCGATGCATTGCGTGGTGATCCCTCTGGCCACATAGGATAGGGTGAAATGGCAGGGAAGGCGCAGGAAAATCTAAAAGAAGCAGCTCACGCGTCAAACAATGTTGATTGCGAATCCTCTGAATGGGAAACTCGGTTAGAGGCTGATGAAAGTGCGGCAGATTTGGCAACCGAAATGATGGAAGTGAACCAACAAAGTATATCTAAGAAAGATCCTAATCAAAGACTTTTAAATGCTCATTTGAACCGTGGTGAAAGGATGAAGGACAGTTCAAGTGAAAAGATTGCATTGTTGACTTTGGAGGCGAGGGATCCAAATTTTGATTCACCCAAGTTAAAAGGCAATTTAGAAGTGGTTCTAGATGTGGAAGACGAAAACAATGCGGAGTGGAGCACTATTAGTAGAAAATATTTTCGTGGTTTTCGTGGGGGGGGTGCGCGCCGGTACACTTAGGTTGGATGCAACTGTTCTCATCGGTGTTGTTTTCTTTTTGGTGTTTACTCGCTGGGTTTTGCGGGTTTCAGTGCTGATTTTGGTAGGATTTCTTCCTGCTTACGTCCTTGTTAATTTTTATCTTTTGTTCTTTTGCTCGCTTGGTCACATCCGGCTTCTGAGCCATATCTGTACAAGGGTATAGTCCCTTTCATAAAAACTATTTGCCATTAAAAAAAAAAAAAAAAACTATTTTGACATCAAAACTCAATAAATGAGTTAATGAAACTTAACTATGGTAAAAAAACCTGCACGTGTCGAGCATAGAAAAAACCCTAACCATCATGCTTAGGTAATATCACCAACAAATTCCACCAAAGTCCAAATGATGGGTTGTCATCTCATGAGGATCGAACCTCCTAATTAAGTCAAAAATTTAATTTTTTCCCTATGAGACATTATCATTATAAAATTTTATGCCACCATTAAATCAAAGGCTGACCAATGTGTAAGGTAAAAGATCACAACTTTTCTAAGTCACGTGTATTGGTAATGAAAGGTTATCGGTTTTCATCATGTATACCAAAGTTGAGAAACATTTCATGTTAAAGGGGGCCTGAGCCTTATTTATAAATGTTGCCTATAATCAAAAGCAAGTTCAATGATTTTTTAATTATTAAATACTGCAAGATGCAAAAGAGGTGGTCCTCCACATGGGAGGAATAAAGTTACTTTTCAAACCTTAGATTTTGCAAGAATTTACCTTATTTTTCACAAAGGATGGATACTATTATGTGCACATGGACAAGTGGTTGCCACAGTAGAGGAGTATTTTTGCTAAGTATGAATACAAAACTAATTATTTTTCTTGCACAAGAGGATGTATTTTTGCATGCCTTCACAAAAGACAAAATGAAGATAAATACAGAATGGCATGCAAGAGAATAATGGACAAGTGTCACACGATGCACAAGAAGACAAAGAGTATGCACTTTTCATTGGAGATGACTTGGACAAAAAATAAAGGCTAATATTAGTAAAAAATATTCACCCAAATATTTTGATTGCATTAAAAATAGAAAAGTCAACTAGACTTTGCCTAAGTTTATTTTTGTAACTAAGGCTATGAATGCCTCATTGTAAATTGCATGTTTATTTTTATCTCTTTATTTATTCATGATAAAGGCTAAAAATAACATGCATGGGTGATTAGTGACTGCACCCTATTTTTAGGATGGGTTTGGTGAATTATTTTGGCTATATATTGTGTGCACTAGCAAGACACAAAAGGGGGGCGTAATTAGTTTTTGTAGGATTATGCTGCAATTTTGTACTAGAGAGCCTTGGTGAATATAGAAAGCTGATTTATTCCTCCATTTGAAGAAGTCATTTTGTAGTATGTTACAATAAATTAGATGCATGAAATAGTGAATATTATCAATTCTTCTTGTATCCAATATTTTCTCAACACATGTATGATCTTGTTTAGTTGTTTTACAAACATATAATTGTATTTAGGTACCTTGTGGATGCAGAATTATTTAAATAGAGTATGAAGTGAATATTTTTAGTCTTTGAACCTTTTATCAAGATTTTGATATAGATAATTATCACATATATTTTGGTGTACCACCTTCTAATATTTTAAGTTTTTCTCTCATCTAACACTCATCTCAAAAAAACGTATAAATTTTCAGTGATTCATCAAAAGGAGCCAGCCATTCTGGAGGCTTCCCTCATTCTGAGATGCCCACAAGTCAGAGGGAATCCCATTGTTTTGGTCCAATTTAGAATTCATATTTCCATCCTAAAAAAGGAATGTTTTTTACCGATAATAGTTTGTTGGCACCCCCGATGGGACAAAGAACTAGATTTTTGAGTTATTTGCAAGATGCAATTAAGGATGAAGTTCTCCAATGGTTGTTCCTCAAAAGTTAATTGATCAACATTAGCAGTCTATTTTAGCATTTATTATCACACATCATGATTTGATTGAAGATATAAGAGCTTCATTTCTTAGAGAACCACTTAATATGTACCAACAGTTTGCTGACTTGAAATTTTTATACAAATAACAAGATAGATCTTTGATGTTACAACAAAGAATAATCACTACCATGAGGATCTAAACTGCTATTTTTCCATGATCCATGTCTACAATTAGAAATAGAGCATGGGTAAGAGGTCTGCCACCTGATTTTGTTCAATTAACTCTGTATTTGATTAGAAGAAGAAGGGTTGGAAATACTGCACCTTATAACAGGATACACTTTTACAATCCTTGTCCTTCTCCAAACCCAAATTTTGTTATTCAGAGCCCAATCTTTCCAATGGCTTCCCAGCAATCTAGAACCTTTGTGACTTTTACTAATGATAACCCTCTTATAATTCTGGTTTATCATGATATACCAGTTGCTTCTCTTAAAAGTTTTCCATCTTTTACCGGTTAAAAATGAGTTACCCCAGTTGAACATATTAGAGATGTAGCAGCCGTTTTTTAAATACATAATGTCACACATGAATGTTTCTCTAAGGCTAGTAGCTACCTCCTTTTAACATTAAGCCTTACAGTGGTACCAAAATTTAGAAGTAGGAACAATAGGCACTTGGGATGTTTTGGGTGTCACTTTGTGTAGGTAATTTGATGATAAAATAGATCATTTATCCCTCATTGAAAAATTTTCCACTATTAAACATGCACCCCAAGAGTTCATGGCCAATTTTAATTTGATATTTACCAAAACTTGGGAAAGAATTGCAATTGCAGCCAAGCCTTCACTAGAACATGCATGTTTGTACTATTTGCATGCATTAAATAGTGACATTGCTATCATGATTCAACCCTGCAACCTTTGACATTATAGTAAGGGATGAAAACAACCTTATACAAGATGGAAAATTGGCTCCCAGACCTGATATGCCTATCTATGTTGAGTTAGATCTTATTCCATTAGGTGAGAAACCATACATAGTTGCTATAGTTCAGCCTAGTGAAATAGATGAATAGAAAGGGGTTGTTAAAACTATGGGAAAAAATATTGTGTAGTTAGAAAGGAATCAAGCCCAAACAAGTAGGCCATATACACCACCTTTTCCAAATTTCATTATTTATAGACCTCAAGGTTATAGACCATATTACGCACAACCAACTATTACATCTGCTAGGCCTCTTACTGCAATAGATCCTAATGCCCCTTCAACTTCAAGAGCATTAGTTCTTGTGCAAACAAATATTCCTCAAGATGTTAGTGTGCAACCTAGTGGTTCAAATACATCTTCAGAAATGGTTCTGCAAGGGTTTTCCATACCAAAAATCACTAAAGAAGAATAATTTAGTAATTTTCAAGAGAGTAAGTTTTTTGCAGCACATGTGGATTAGATTTTGGCACAAGAACAACAATGGCTAAATGCTACTTTGTTACATTTTGAAATAGCTAATCATGTGGTTGTAAATCATGAAATTAGGGCACAAATTACAGCTCATATTGCTAACAGCAATTCCCAAAACCAAGAAAAGATCCATGGAGGCTAATGTAAGTTACAAACCTATTATACCAACTCGTGAAAATCAAAGGAATACTGCTGGAAAGACTTATGAACCACTTATTGTTCAAGAAAAGGTTGTTGTTGTAAAAAATATTTTAGGATAGGTTTTATTCCGCTCAATATTATTCATCATATGAAGAAATATAACGTTACTATGAGCATGTGGGATACACTGTCTATTCATGGACAAAAAGACTTGTTGGTTCAAGAGCTTGCGGGTCTAAAATTACAATCAAAATAGACCGACCATATAGAAAACACAAAAAATGTGGTGATGGTAATTATGGATCAGTAAGATAGAGGTTCAAAAAACAAGTATTTTAGCTAAAAACATTAGTAAAAGAGGTAAAAACAATGGTTAAAAAATTCAAAGTGGTTAAGCCACCTCCTTTCTACCTTTCTCTGATTATTGAAAATTATCTAGTTCACAATTGCATGGTTGATAATGGAGCCAACAACACTGTTATTCCAAAGTTAGGGGCTAAAAATTTGGGTCTTAAATATAAACCAGGTACAAAAGGAGTTTTACAGCTTGATGGTTCATCTACTAAGACCATTGGAATTATTAAGTATTTTTCAGCTAACTTTGCAAGCATGCTATAGTGGTATAATCTTACAGGATGTGATGGTGGTGGATCTACCACCTTATTTTTCTATGTTCTTACCTAGAGACTTCACATCCAAGATTGGTAGTTACCTTTAAGTAGATTTTCAAATTTTCATAGCTAAGGTAACTATTAATTCAGAGCCCTTGTTGAATTTTAATATTTATCCTTTTACACCTAGTGCTATTAAATCAAATTATGTTGTAAGTGAATAGAAACTAGATGAAGCAGAGGCTGAAACTAGTTATTCCTTCGAAGGTGTCTCAGATCTGTTCAAATATCAAAAAACTGATGAAGATCATGTCCATCCACGAAACATGGAAAATTATTGAAGAACAAGTTATTGAAGGAAAAAGGGCTTGGACTATATTGTATTCATGAGGAAAGTACTGGAATTCCTTCTTTTGAGAGAGAAAATCAACAAGATAATGGTTTGTGGAAAATTTATTTTCATGGTTCAAAAAACCAACATGGTTTAGGGGTTGGTTAAATGATGATTTTACATTCAAAACAAAAATATTTTACTTCCATTAATTTTTAGTTTGCTTGTTCTAACAAAGTTGTAGAATAAGAAGCCCTTGTTCTTGTTTTAGAGTGGGTAAGAAAAAAAAAATCACAGATTTGTAGATTTTATGGGACAACAAGCTTTTTATGCGCTAGGTTAGAGGTTTGTAATACTTGCAAAAACCCATTAATGAGAACTTACCGGCATAGGGTATGGGATTTACTTGATGATTTCCTTTCTGTTAATGTTAAAGCTATCCCTAGAAATAAAAATAAACACACTGATAAGCTTGCTGCAATTGGTTCACAATTTGACATACTTGTTCATGTAAGAAGTGAAAAATTTTAGCCACATATCAAAGATTTGGTGAGGTCTTCAGTCCCATACAATGATATGCATTGGAATTTTTTCAACAATGATGCACACATAATCAGATTTATGCAAGAAGAAGTAGAATATTTTGCTCAAAATCAATGAAAATAGTAGAATTGTTATGATAATCAAATAGTACAGCTAAAAAAAAACAAGATTCCGAAAGGTCTTGTAACTTTGGAATCCATTTTTGGTGAAAATGATGAAATGAAGCATCAAAGGGCTATACTTGTTGTAGGTACAGATCAACATGAAAAAATCACCATTTTTTAGGGTAAGAGTCTTAATCTTGGAAAAGAATGTTCAAAATCTAAAAAGGACTCTTTTATTCAGCTTTGTAGAGACTATGCAAATGTTTTTACTTAGAAAACTAGTGATTTAAGAGGTTTTGACCCCTCTTTAGCTCAACATACCATTGAATTAGAGGTGGATTCAAATCCAGTTAGAAAAAAACAAATACAAATCAATCCCAAGATGGATCCCCTGATGTGGATAGAGCTTGACAAAATCATTGAGTATTCCATTATCTTCCCCATTAAGAACTATGATTTAGTGGCTAATATTGTAATGGTGAGAAAAAAGAATGGTAAAATCAAGTTATGTGTTGATTTTCATGATCTGAATAAGTATTCTTTTAAGGATCATTATCCTTTGCTTTCCATGGAGTAGATTTAACAGTTAGTTGTTGGTTATGAGAGATATGCTTTTCTTAATGGATACAACAAATACAATTAGATACTTATCGATGAGGAAGATTAAAAAAACAACATTTACTACAAGATGGGGCATTTATGCTTATAAAAAGATGCCATTTGGTTTCTCAAATTTCGGTGCAACATTTTAGTGTGTTATGGACATGGCTTTTCAAGGTATTATTAATAATTTTTTCTTAGTTTATTTGGATGATATCCCATTGTTTTGAAATCTTGCAAGTGACTATCTACCACAGCTCAAAGCAGTATTTGAAAGGCGTAGAGAGTTTTTTGTGTCACTTAATCCAAAAAAAATTGTTCTTTCACTCCATGAAGGTAAGATTCTTGGTAACATAATTTCTAAACATGGTATGATGATTGATCCTAAAAGATTAAGTGTTATTTTAGCGTTAGGCTTACCAGTACGTAAGAAAGCACTTCAAATTTTCCTTTGAAAATCAATTTCATAAGAAGATATATTGCTGATTTTTGTACACTTTCAAAACCTTTGACCAACCTGCTCAAGAAGGATCATAATTTTACTTGGTCAAATGAAGGAGTGAGAAGCTTTGATGCCATCAAAAAATCTATAGATTCTACCCAAATGCTTATCAATCATGATTTCTCAAAATATTTCATATTGTATGCTTATGCTAACATTGATACTATTGCAACAATTTTAACAAAACAAAATCGAGAAGAATTGGAGTAGCCAATTGCTTTTTTCAGCCAAATTATAATGGAGTACGATACTAGGTATTCATTCATTGAGAAATATGTACTTTCAATTGTTAGATATTTTAAGAATTTAAGGCATTTTCTCTCTAACAACATAATTAATCTTATGGTTGCACATATAAGCATTACATAATTTATTTTGAACAAAGATATATCAGAAAAGAGATCAGGTTGGATCACTCGATTTATGGAGTATGACATGATTCCATAAAGTGACCAAATTGATTACAGGAAAAGGATTATGTGACCACTTGGGTCAAGACTTGCATGATAGTAAGGAAGTCGTTTATCTATTATAGAATGAACCTAAAAATATAGAAAAAAAAAACATACAGATTGGATTCTCAACATGTCCAAATATCTTCAGCATGGTATTTACCCACTAGGTTTGGACATCTCAAAAAGAAGGAATTTTAGATTTCATTCTATTCCTTATTTTTTGGTTAGTGATGTGTTATTCAAGAAATATATCTTTGGTTTTCATGTTAATATGTGTTGATAGAAGCAAAGTTGAAAATTTTCTTGAGCAGTTACATGACAATCAAGGAGGAGGTCACTATTCAGCTAAAACTACAACCCTCAAAATCATGAAAAGAGGCTATTATTGGCCTACACTTTTCAAGGAAAACCATGTATGGGTAAGAAAATGTTAGAAATTTTATTTCTTTACTAGAAAATAAATACTTTTTGCCTTACCATTGAAACATATTTCATATGATAAACCCTTTTCTTAGTGGGGTTTAGATTTTATCAGTCTCATTAATCCATCTTCAACTTCTAGTCACAGATGGATACTCACCACAACTGATTACTTCATGTGATGGAATGAAGCTATTTCTTTGAAGGAAGATAATGAGACAAATATCTTGGACTTTTACGAAGGCATAATTACAAGATTTGGTGTTCCTTTCACCATTGTTTTAGATAATACTAAAGCTTTCGTTGGAGCAAAAATTGTTGCATGGGCTGTCCAAAATGGAATTTATTTTAGTACTTCATCAGATTATTACCCATAAGGTAATGGATTGGATGAGAGTAAGAACATGAATTTACTTAGAATAATTCAGATAACCATAGATGAAAATAAACGTACTTGGCATAGTAAGTTAATGACAGCCTTGTGGGCTGATGTAATTACTCATAAAAGGTGAATTTCATACTCACCTTTCAAGTTGGTTTATGGTTTAGAAGAAAAGTTACCCATTTCTCTTAAACTTCCATCTTTAGAGCTTATGCATTAGATGGAGTTATTAGAGAATGATCCCATGGAAGTATGATATTCAAATCTAATGGGTCTTGAAGAAATCGTAACTGAAGCTACGCTTTCCATGGAAAATAATCAAGCTCAAATCAAACGGACCTTTGATAAGAAATTGAAAGAATGAGTTTTCAATGAAGGTGACTTGGTTTTTAAATGGGAAAAAGACCAAGAACAACTAGGTTCTCATAATTTTTTTGATTCACTATAGGGTTGACCCTATAATATCACCGAATTCAAGTTACCTAATGCATTCCATTTTGCACAAAAAATGGAGAAGAGCTTCTGATCCTAGTAAACGGGATCCATTTAAAGCATCATATTTTACATGGTTTCCTCTAATTTTTTACTAAACAAATCCTTTTCACATTTTCATGATTTCAATAATCATTTCCATCTTCAATGGCATGCCTCGTAGTGTTTTTATTTTTCCCTTGTGCATTTTTACACAGGTTTATGTTGTTTTTTTTATCATTTTTCCAGAGGAATTATAAGTTATATCAGCAACAAGGAGCATTGGGCATGCATGTTTAGGCTATGGTCCAATTTTTTCAGTTAGGATTAATGGCTGAAAAAACCATTTTCAGGGGTTCTTACAGGTTAGTAGGCAACCCAATCAAAAAAGTGTCCAAGATGTTAACCATGTTTGGTCTAACATTGGATAGGGGTACAAAACCAATTTCTGTTACTCAAATATGGTCATTGCTGAGAAGGATTGAAGGAAAACATGCAGCTATGTGTGCTCTTGCTGGGTGAAACACCTCACATATGTTGCCATTCTAGGGGTCACTTTCAACGAGTATATGAAAAATCTTTGAAAGACTGGTGCACAACCTTGATGAATGCAAGAACAATAGAAGATGTCAGAAATTGGACCCCGAAACAACAAATACAACTATTGTTTGCACAGAAACAAATTATAGTTTTCAAGTACATGTGCATTAATTCTTGTTCTTTCTTATGACTGAATGAAATTAATTATATGTTGAGTTGCTTAGTTCATTCAACAATTACCAATTATAGTAATCAAATGTAAAGGAAATAGATAACTCAATTACATAATTTAATTTCATTTATTTATTAAGAAATGATATTTCAATGTTACCCACACAAGCCTTGGGAATAAATCTAAAAGCAAGTGCATAAAAGAAAATATATTGGCTTGTACATCTACAAGTAGAAGAGAAAGGGAAATTCATCATTGCCTACTCAGATGGACTCTTCCAGAAGGTTTTAAGTTGTCTTCATTGCACTCTCTTCACCATCTTCTCAATTTGCTGCCTTTTTCCCTAAAAGAGAAGGCAAAAAATTATGTTAGAGCTTTGGATTTCCATGTATGTTGTACTGTCCTTTTTAAACATCTAGATTTTCTTTAAATGATCTTGGAATTAGAAATAAAATCTCATAGTGTTGTTTTCAGATCAAGTATAAGAAATGTTGATATTATTTTCATATCTTAAAGAGTAAATAAAATATTTTCATAACAGTTCCAAGGTTCAGGACAAGTTTTTAATTCATATTTAATTATAGTTCTCATTGGAAAGTTTAAAGTTTCACAATAGTCATTATGAATGTTTCCATCTATTGCCAAGATCAAATCTATAACTCTTAGTTTTGAATTGAATTATCAAAATACAGGTATTTTATAGATCTAAAAGTACATAGAGAACGAACATTTTCATGCCAACATGCAACAAAAAACTGAAAAATAAAAAGGGTACAATACGCTGAAACCAAAAGAAGAAGAAAGCTCCAGAGTGCAGATTTACATCAACTCCAAGGAAAGTCAGAAATCTGTTTTGTACAATGCTATCAAATGTTTTTAGTATTAAGAAGAAGAATGTGGCATCAACTCTTGGAACTTATGATTTTACGGATCAAAAACAAATTTTCAAGAGGTACATGCATAAACAAATTCAAGTGCTAAAGCTTATTATAGCTATGATCGATCACAGAGTCCATTCCAAGATACAACAAAGAGTTTTTAGTTCACCAAATGATCATAAGGTATAAATTTCAGCTTACACAAGGTACAAATCAATTGCAAAAAAAGATACAACATGGAAGGAATATAAGCTGCATTTTTGGATGAAGATTAGTAAAACATTTTGAGTATCTCAGTTCTTAGTCAACAGGGATTCATAGCAATAATAAGATTAAAAATTTCAGATTTGAAGGGGATAACAACTTGCTAAAATTTTCAGGTTTATGCTATTCCAAGTTGCACTTAAAAACTGTCATAGTTTTTAAATGGGTGATCCACAACAGATATAGATGATGAATCACATTCTTCATACAAGTCCATGGCATAAAAGGTAGAACTTATCATCATACCTAAACATTTCATATCCAAAATAGTCTTAGTTATGTTGAATGAAAATATGGTGATGCCAAATATTTAAAGCAAAACCTATCAATACAAACAAGTTCTGAGTTTTAAATGAAGCATTTTATCTCTTCAATATGCATGCCATAAGAATAAGTGCACAATGCTTGAAAGTTAATAAAGAAGATTGAGTACATAAATGATTATATACAATTATGTCATTATTTTGAACTCTCGATATAAAATAAATATTAGGTTGAAGGATCCCTCAGAAGAAAATTTCATATTTTTTAAAACAAAAAAATAAACATGTGGCCTCCACAAATACAAACTCCAATAAACAGATACAAGTAGTTTCAGCCATGATTTTTCCATTTTCTATGAAAATGTCATCTTTATTAAGAAATTTTCATCTACAGGATTGGATCAGAAAGTCCTTCGTGTATTTACAGTTTCAATAAAACACTCCAAATAGAAAGTAAATCTAGAGATACATGTTGCAAAGAAAAGGAAGCACATATTTTGCTGAGCTTGTGTAAAATTCACAGGTTCAACACCGAGTTAGTTACATATCACCAACAAGCTGTTACAAAAAGTAAAACTGATTCTATCAACTCATTGAGATGAGGGAACAAATAATTTTTAACAGTCATTAATTGTACAAATTTAGACGTAAGAAGGAGAGAAAAAGGTTCCAAAATTTTCAATATCATAAGAGATATAACCATCCAATAAGGCATCAAACACACACGTGGAATTAAAAATAGCTTGTAAGTTCACATTTCGATAGAGTTTAAAAAGTTCTATTAGTCTCCATAATACATATTACATTAAAATGATATGATAATCAAGTCTTTTCAACTATGAATGGATCAAGAAAAGAAACCATCAATGCAAAATCAAGAAATGGAGTAATTTCATGCCTTTATGTCTGTACGAATTCTCATTCACTATAACACATACTCAAATTCAGGAGAAAACACAGCTCAGGATCATCCGTGCAAACAACGCAAAGTCATAGATAAAATTCTGATCCCAGATTTGGGTAGAACAGGAGTCAGTAAAATAGAAAAACACAATGCAAAGATCCATATAGTGAGGTACCCATTAAAGTGGCAAGTAAACTCTATATGGTTTGAATCGAGCTAGTAAAGTGACATTCCGAAGTAGGGTCTGAATGATTTCAAAGCTTCATTCTATGCAAACCCTAGCTTATGAACATAGTAGTATAAAATCAGAACACATAACCTATAAATGAGTAGCATACAGAAGTAACGAATGTGGCCATACTCATTTTTATTATTGTGAATAAGTAAATTGAGATACAGAGGTAAAATCATCGACTAAAGAAAGTGAAAGTTATTATTTAGAATGAGATCTAGGTAGAGGTATAAAGTAGCGAAGAACAGGAATACCATTATGTAAACTATTCCAAATATGAGCATCTTCGAGAAAAATGAATATTAGCATTGGTTTTCATAAAAAAATAAAGCAAACTATGGTCCAAACCCTCCAATACAGATATAATCATGGAGAACAAAAACTATAAATTTCTTGTAAATGCACTACGAAGGAAATTAACTTCAACCAAAATAAAATGAAAAAAAATCATGGCTCAACACACCATTCGTCTAGGTAAATCCTTGATTGTCGTTACCAAGTTTCACAACTCAAATCCTTGTTTTGATAAATACAACCTCCTAGCAATTTTTGGGGCAGATTCAAAGCAAGTATCAGAGCTTTTACTCTAAATCAAAGCGGTCAAGGCCAATAACTCGAGCCACAGATTAGAAATCTCATTTATAACGGCCCATTTTTTAGTTAAAAACCATTGAACCATGAAATGTGGATCTCTTCATGAAGACCTTTTGCAGAAGAAACAAAGCTTCAAACCCTCACTTATAATGGTGGCCATTGCTAAATATAAATAAATATCGAGTTTCTCAAGACCAAGTCACACTTGGAATGTGCAAAAATAGTGAAACCCTTTAGTCAAAGATCAAATTATGAGATGGAAGCTGAGATAAATAACATGCTCTAAGAAAAAACCAAACCACAATAAAGAATGATGAACCCAAAATCTCAAACATTCATCCATGGTGGAGGGTCAAGAAATGTTTTTGCAGAGTATACCTATCTCAGCAAGATATCAAAAATGATGAAAAGATTAGGCTTTGAAACACTCTTTCCATCAAATTTCAAGAAATGAGTTAATGAAACTCAACCACAGTAAAACAAATCTGGACGTGTCGAGCATACATAAAACCCTAACCATCTTTCTTAGATAATATCACCAAAAAATTCCACTGAAATCAAAATGATGGGTTGTCATCTCGTGAGGAGGGGACCTCCTGATTAAGTGAAAATTTTCATTTTTTCCATGTGAGACATTATCATTATCAAATCTTATGCCATGATTAAATTAAAGCCTAACCAATGTGTAAGGTAAAAGATCACAGTTTTTCAAATTCAAGTGCATGGGTAATCAAAGGTGGCCGGTTTTCATCATGTATGCCAAAGTTGATGTCGAATTTTTTTGCGCTTGTTCAAAAATGGGCAACTCGAAACTTTGTTACATTGGATTACATTGATGAAGTGGACATAATTAGGGTGATGCATTATAGTTTTATTATGTTTTCAAATTCAAAAATTGCTTAACTACATGTAATCTACAACTATGTATGTTGTTATGGAATATAACACCTTACATAGACTGTCATTCCTTGTTCATCTTCAAAAAATAAACACAGAAGCCCCAACGGACCAATGCGTTGCCTTGATGAAGGGACAAATTGTAGTTTATACGAGATATTATACTCAATAATGATAGGTAGAGTTGCAGTTTTCATGCAGTAGTTTCATTTTAAGTTATAGGTACATTAAATCTCATTATTTTTGCATGTTAAATACATTTATTATGTGATTGAGTTATTTATTTCATTATAAAATCACTATCCATGTCATAAATCTTACAGAATAAGGAAGTATTCAACTCAAGTACATAAATTAAATGTTATTTATTCACGAAGAAGTAAAATTTTTCCCACACAAGCCATGGGATGTAACTCATAACTACTACAGAAATAATTACATTTGCATGAAGTTAAAAGTAAAAGAGTATAGAATAAAACCATCATTTCCTTGGTATTTTCTTCTAAGTCTTCTTTATCTCGATATCGATTCTTCATTCAACTCTCTCGGCAGTCATAGTGTACCTATAAAAATGAAAAAGGAAATGCATCAAATTTGATCTCAGGGTTTGATATGTACCCATGTAATATCTAACTAGACAAAGATGAATTTATAAAAAGCAAAAGCATAAGGTACATCATATAAAAATAAAAAATTGATAAGATGAGTATGATTCCCAAAATCATTTCAGAAAAAAGAGAGATAAGAAAAAAACTATGGAACATAAGAGAGGCCAAAAATCCTAAATATTTTCTAACTATTTTCATAAGTGTGCAGGTATAGGTAGCAGATGAAAAGAAGAAACATTTTTCATAAATTATTACTGTATAGAAAGGAAATACTTACTGGATAAATATACATGATACAGGTTATGATCTGTTTTAAGAAAAGGAAAACCCAAATAGAAAATGTATCGAAGAAAGGAATTGGGAAATTGAATCAGAAGTAAAGAAGTATGATACAAGTAACAGTTCATTTGGAACAAAGTTTTCATCAAAGAAAAAAATAAGCAAGGGTATCTTCCATATTTCATTAACAAACCTCTACAAGAACCCATGAAGAGGATAGTTACAGGAGATAACACAAATGAGAAAACTCTAAGGTTTTTGATGAAAAATTATCTATTTAAAGGAACAGTTAAAAAGAGATCAAGTATGTGCCGTAGGTAATAT
Source organism: Taxus chinensis (assembly GCA_019776745.2). Lineage (NCBI taxonomy): Eukaryota > Viridiplantae > Streptophyta > Pinopsida > Cupressales > Taxaceae > Taxus > Taxus chinensis. Next base: position 487,958,309 of record CM034155.1, on the reverse strand, counting down.
GATATATCAACAAGAATAAATGAAAACCTTGTTCCTTGACTTAGTTTGAAATTCAAAGCAAGCTACAAGTGGTATTTAAGAAAGTGCAAATAATGATGTTAATTTGGCTTCAGAACTTCAACATTAGAATAACTTGAATAAAAGGAATATTTTACATTGCATAAGTCAAGGATACAGATCCAAGACACCACCAACAGTATGAAACAGAAGTAAAGTGTAGGTTTAAAAATTCCAAGAGAGCACATTCTTTTGTACAAAATCATTAAATATAGTTTTCAGGATGAAATAAGTACACTTATGCGTTACAGAAATGAAGAGTGCAATAAGGTCCATCATCTATTACAGATTGCAAAAGAAAAATATTGTATTAAAAGGGGTGACATTTCTAGCTTAGAAGTAAATATAAACAACAGAGTAAAAAGTTAGATATCGGTCCATACTGATGGAATAAAATTTAAAGCATATGTTCAAAATTTGAGCCCCAAGAACTTGTCAAGCTTCAAATATCACAATAGTTATAAGACACATTTTTCAGTGATACTTCAATAGGATCAAGTCTTACAAGTTGCAAAATATTTCAAGGAGGACCACTTTCTAGGATTGGAGAAGTCATTAAGAAAAAATACACAAAATATGAGTAGACAGTTGTAAAGAAGTCTTCAAAGGTCTGTTTCTGAATTAAGTAAAACATGTACACTACATTCTTCAAAAGTTACAAGTTCAAATACAAAAAAAGTAAATAGGGAAGCATGCACTCCTCAAAATAAGTCAAGTGTTCTCATATTAGAAAGCTTCATGACTTGTAGCTAAACAAAATGATAAACATACAAGTTTTCAAATGATCATTTCAGGATACAAGCCTTCAAGAATTCAACTCAAGCAAGTGCTTCCAGTTTCAATACACAAGTAAATGGAGTATCAAAGGAACAAATTTTTTACACAAAGTTACAAATTTCCATAAAGAGTAATCAAGTATCATGACTGAATGGGATAGAAAAACCTCAATATTTCATAATAATGTATTCCCCCCATTATAATTACAGTTGAATCAGGAAGGGTTGCAGTGGTCTCTACAAGAACAAACTCTTCATAAATATACAACAGAGAAGAATATGTACAAGTACAATGAAAGGAAATGTTATAGAGAGTTTGGGTATCAAGAAAAATAAATAAAACCCAACTTCAGTCTGAGACAGAGGATAATAACTAAGCACAACATATATAATTAGGTTCTAATAGCAATAAACAACCAACTATTAAATATCTCATATATAAGCCAAATAAAACCAGACTAATGATAATGATTTAAAGGATCAAGTACATTCAAGGTGTTAGTTGCAGATATCATCATCTGAAGGTGAGCATTAGAATTTAAATCGTAGCATATGATATATCAAAAGTTACAGGAATTTATATAAATTATAGTTCAAGGTATCATTCTTTGACCAAACTACAGCTACGTTTCCTTCAATTTGAAATCAACAAACTACATTCATGACTCCCCTATATTAAATTTTCTTGAAGATTAATAAAATAAATAAAGTAAAAATACTTTGAAGGAATTTATTGACATTTTTTATACTTCATAAAGAGTCAATAGCCAAAAGAATATCAACATTCAAGAGATTTAGGGCAGAATTCCTACTAAATACCCAAATACAAAGGCAACAGTGCATATAATTTTGTACACAATTTCATTTCAAGAGGACTGGAGTCAAAAAAAAATTCTTCATGGTCAAATATATTTCTTATAGTCATCAACAAGTTATCCAAGATTGAATTTCTTAAATATAAAATTGTTTTTCGTTAATGGTTTAGCTGCAAATTATGGAAAGGGCAAGCTTGCATTGGAAAGAAACCTTTATTTTACATATAAAGAAGCACAAAATGAGACAAAGATAATTGTTATCTCAATTTTTCCCCAAGCCAAAATTGATCAAACACGACCATGTGTAGGAAGAAATGTAAGGGATGGTTCCATCGCAATGATCCCACGATTCAAATCAAATAAACCAGTTGCAGGCAGGCTCTGCAATGGAGGAGCAGGGTCAAAAAAGGAGGAAAAAAATGTCGAATAAACCAAAGGATCTTAGGAGAAAAGCGGGAAAGGCTCAAAGTCTTCAAGCTTCACAAAAAATTCAGAATGGGCTGAAATTAACTAAGTATGGGAGAGACAACGGAAGCTGCCATGTGTCTCAATGATGCACCTTGAAGGGTCAAGGCCAAGGGTGGTTCCCCAAACAAATGCAAAGTCTCCACGTGTCCTACGCCAAAAAGGTATAGAGTAGGACATTGAAAATTCCAAACTTTCAGAAGGAACTACATGTTATTTCAGTGCAACTTCAACAATGAGAACCCAAGTCAGAGACTTAAACTAGCTCCAGCTCTACACGTGGTCGAGGTTCAACATAAGTCAAATGGCAGCGGGTCCAAATCGGTTAAGTATAGAGACCCAGAAAATTTCTCCACATGTCTCAATGATACAAATTCAAAAGGCGCAACCCAAAGCAAAGACTCAGATGAGTACGAGGCTTCAACGTGTCTAGGGTTCAAGAAAGACATCAGCCTGAATTGGCTAAGTATCATAGACTCGTGGAAGGATCCATGTGTTAGCTCGGTGCATCTTCAAAGGTAAAAATAAAAGTGGGTCTCCCAAACAAGCGCTAGCCTTCCACATGTCCCAGGTCTGAAAAGGGACAGATTCGATAGTTTAAAATTCAATATGGGGAGAAATGAGTAGAAGGTGCCACATGGCCCAATGACACAAATTCAATGGGAGAAACACAATGGCTAGTCTTAAGTGACCGTGGAGCTTCCGTGTGCCCAATAGTTACAAAGGGGACAGATATGGCCATTTAAATCGACTAAGTATAGAAGGGTTAATAGAAGGCACCACACATTAGGCCAACGCAACTCCAAAGGTTAAATTTCAAGGGGAAGACTCAAATGTGCGCTGAGCCTCCATGTGTCCCAGGTCAGGAATATGGCCCCACCAAACAAAATACTTAACCAAAACATAAAGAAATAGAGAAAATCCACTGAGGGTGCCACGTGTCTCTTTGGCGCAATTTCAAAAAACAAAATCAAAAAGCGGTCCCCAAGCACGCAACAACTCTCCACGTGGCCATGCTTCAAGTCAAGGCGTTTCATCAAAGGAAATTCAAAATTTTTGGCTCGAAAAGGTGTAAAGTATAAACATGAGCCGCACGTCCCTTAATGCCCAAGGATCCACGTGTCAGTCCTAAATTACATATGGGCTGGCAGGCTTGGGGAGCATTTTTTTCCCAAATAGAAAATGCGGTCCCGCAGGCACAAGGATGGTTTTTTGACAAGAATGAATTTCGGGGCTATCAGGTGTTTTGTGATTTTTGGGTAAGTGCACGAAGTTGGTGGACAATTCCGTGGACATAAAAACCCGAAATAAAGGTACCGCGATCGCGGTTTTAAAACCGCGAGCGCGGTCTTAAAACCGCGATCGCGGTTATTGAATTCTAGGTTCGGTAATTACCGAACCTAGTTCCACGATCGCGGTTTATAACCGTGAGCGCGGTTATAAACTGCGATCGCGGAACTCTGAGACAAAATTTAACAGTCCCGCGACTCGTTATTTTCCTAATTTTCAATTCAAACCGCGACTTTTCCTAAACGTTTTTCACTCGCACTTTCAATACTATCTCAAAATTGCTCATCGGACTTCTGGATAGCGATAGATTCAACCATGCCGCCAAGACGAGGAGGTAAGTCCCCGATTGTAATCATTTTTTTGCATTTTAGGTTGTTTTTTTTGCATTTTAGGTTTTTTTTGGCATTTTCATGGGTTTTGTGAATTGTTTGTTTATGTATACAATTTTATTGTTTTATCAGTTGGTCGGCAAGCTCGGGCTCGTGCAAACCGTCAAAACATTCCTCAAAACCCACCGAACATTCCTCAAAACCCTCCGAACATTCCTCAAAACCCTCCTCCAAACATAGATCCGCCCCCTGTGGCTCCTTCTGTCCCCACTGAGCCAACAGGAACGCAAGATAATATCATTGGAAGAATCCAAGAAAATAAAATTGTCATTGAGAACCTAATTCAAACTATAAGACAAAACCATGCTACAAATCCATCCCGCATGACTTTAGCCAATACATTGCAAACATTGATTGGCGAAGTCGAGTCTGCAACCAACCAAATACATAGATGGAACACCTTTAGAAGTGACTGTAGGCGGTGGTATGCGGATAAACTATCTCATGCAGCCGTCAAAGACAAAAAAATTGGAAAAGACCTAATTTGTGCATTATTTACCGACCCTAGAACCAATGCCCCCCCTGCAGTTACTTGCAAACGGTTCCCAATCCATTGGTGCCATGATGATAGAATCAAAAACAATTTTTGGGACCGATGGTGGATGGTTTTTGATTATCCACCATGCAACAACAATGAGGTTCCTCTTTATTTTTTGAAGAAATTATATTGTGAGTTTGTGCTCAATGAGGTCCCGAATTATTTTGACTTTTCAGACTTTTTTGGTTGAGGAGGTGGCTCTGCACAGAGCAGACCTGGTGCACGCGTAGGTCAGCCTAGGATCCCCCATGCCCCAAAACCCCCATTGCCTTCAGTTATCCCTCCTACAGTGAAGGAGGTTGTGGAGATTGATACATTGCATGCATTGAGGGAGCTCACTGACACTCTCACCCAGCATAGCACCCAGATTGCATCCGGTGATGTTGGTGGAGGTGCCAGTTCTAGTGCACCACACCACTGTGGATTATGTGGTGCCGTATGCACTGCAGGCGAGACATCATTTGCTGGTTCACAGGATTTTTTTTCTCTAGATGAGATGCTGGGGAATGTTTTTGGAACTGGAGCCACTGATATTGGTCTTTCACAGGTAAATTTTAAATAAATTTATATAATATATACATACAATAGTTTAATTCACATGTTTGAGATATATATATTTGATTGTACATCATGTACATACATGTAAAAAACTAATTTTTTATTTTATTTTAAATAGCAAGAGCCGGTGAAGGAAACATCCGGTGTTGACATGCTAGCTACTGCGGTTGGGCGTGTTTCAAACGTAAGTTTCAAGTTGTACAAACTTACATTTTTAATAAATCATTTAATTGCACTAGATTATTATTATAATTTGTTTCACGTGTATGTTGCACATGTATTAATATTTTTCTCTTTTATACACAGGAGCCTGGCGGGTCATCATCTGCTCAGGGAACTGAAGCTACTGGCATGCCTCCCGTGAGTTTTACGCAGGTTAGTTACAAATCTCTTTAATGAATGATAAGAGTGATGAAGAAATGTAAAAAAGGTTAAATCCTCTCGTACCCTTTATCTAAAAAAATCTATGCGTCCTTTCCATATGATTATAAGTTTTATATGGATTGGTGTACTGAGATTTAAGAATTTACAACATCATTGTACCCTTAATAGACAACTCCTCCGATTTATGACAACTCCTGCGAACCCTAACTCCACCACTCATATGAACCCTAATAGATTTGGAGGCGGCGGACATATATATGTGCACACGTAGGGTTGTGTGAAATTACGTGATGGAGGTGTCCTTTCATTTTAGAAACTACATCCCCCTCTGCAGAACATGTAGACCCCTAAGGGTTTGTTTCTAGAAATATTCTTGGGCACTGGGTGTGGGGCTTCAGTTGCTCAAACTGCAGGTGGCAATGGAGCCATTGTTGGGGTTGGATCTGACACTACTGGCACCAATGTTGCCAAGAACTTGCAAGGAGGAATGGAACATCCTGTTATCTTTGTTGGGGACACTAATAACCCATTGGGAGGTTGAGTGAATCCTAACATCTTTGTTAGGGGTGCAAACACTAGGGTTTTCTCCCTTGTTGATAGCTTGGAAACTCCTGCTACAACTAAAGCTTTAGTCAATCACTCATTTAATGAGGTTTTGTAAAAGAAGACATAGATCAAAACCATGAGGCCTACTAAGAGAAACCCAAGTGTAACCTTTGGCGATGAAGTCCTTGAAATATATTCATTTTACCAAGATCATGCCTTGATCTGTAGATTCACTCATCTTTAGCCTAGCCTCCCTATCCTCCATGATTAGATCTCCAAGAATTGGTTCCCGCTTCTAGCGGGTAAGTTAGACCTCTACCCCTATGCTAAGGGAATTTTTATTATTTTTTCCCCTCTATAGCTGACAAGGACAAAATTTCTAAACAACTTTGGGTTTTCCAACAAAGGTACCTTATCTTAAAACCATGGTTCACATCATTCAACCCTCTCACTGAATCTTTATCACACAAACCAATCTAGATCAAATTACCCCACTTACCCCTATAATTTTAGGACCATAGTTGTCTGATATCCATAGGAAATACCTTGGGAAACATCATTAACGTCGAATCCCAAACCTATGATTTCACACATACAATGTATATGCAAGAATCCTAGTTGAGATTGATACTTCAAAGAATCTTCCAACCCACCTTAATCTTAAAGTGCAAAATCAAACTTGCACTCATCCTCTGGACTATAAGGGCCTACAGGTTTCAGATGTAGGAGATGTATTTTTTTGGGGCATTCTGCTCCTGATTGTGAGATGGTAAAACATTAAAAAAGAGAATAATAATTGGTGGATAAATGCCCTCCCTAAACATATCGTATTTAAATCTAAGTAAATCCCTAATTCAAACACTAAGGAGGAAGACATGGTCAAATCTTTCCTAGCAACCCCTTTGAGAGAGATCACAGATCATGTAAACAAGGGGTTATCCGTGGGTGAAACATAGAGGACTTCGCTTCAACACTAAATCAAAACCGCATGTAGCGGCAAAGGAGAATGTTCCTCCTCATTCTCCTTGTTCAAGCAACACATATCAGTCAATCACAGATTTTGAAGTTGTTATTCCTGTACAAAAAGCTCCCAATGTGACCAATGTCTCACTCTATATCCACTTCGCTTCTACTAGATAACCAGTATTCTCCATCCCAACCTTTGGACACAAATACATATGAAGATAGATGGCCTCCGTGCTAACATTTATAGATCCTATGTATTTAGCCTAAATAGAAGATAAAATTTAATAATGTATTTTTATTCTTTCTTGAGTAACTAAATATTGATTTGTACATGTTTTTTGTATAGCTCTTAAGTAGATTTTAATAAATTGATTTGTACATGTTTTTTGTATAGCTTATGACTGCTACAGAGACTCCTCCACATATGCAGACTGTGGAGGCTGCTGTAGATACCGCCATAGCATCTGCAAATCCACTAACCGAGGTACACAATTTTTTAAATTCGTTAAATTTTGGAGGTTCATTATTTCTTATTAAACTTAAATCTACAATATCAAATTTTGTAGGTATATATATGAGTGTGAAATATTTAATTTGAAAATTAATTATTTGTATGTAGCTTACCCCTCGTGAGTCTATTGTTGTCCCTGCGAAGCGTCAACAACAAATCGATAGGGATCATGACATTGTGGTAAGATTGCACATGCATTTTAACTAAATTGTACAAGTTTCTAAATTTTGAAGGTATTTTAAAATTTTGGATGTTAAAAACTTGTTGTTTATGAATGTGCAGGTTAGGTTGCAGGCATGCTTGGAGACACCTAGGACCACACGGATGAAATCCGTAGTGGCATCTCCCTCCACTACATCCCCAGGTCGTGGACGTGCTACTTCTAGCAGGGCGAAGAGAGGGAAGATGTTTCATGAGTAGATTTATAGTCCACTTGGATGCCACATATATGTGGTCATGAGTACATCTATTCACAGTCCATTGTATATATATCTAGCCTTTTGCGACCGCATGTGGTCCCATATGTACATTATGGCACGTGCTTAGTTCGAGATCTGTATACATACATTATGAACTTATACATGTACATATATATTTTCAGAGACGTGCGCGTCTGGAGCACACTTTATTTGATTCTTATATATATATATCCATGTGTGTTGGTTAAATAAGGCTATAAATTTGGTTATTTTGGTATTATTGCTAACTCTGAGAAAGTGGGTTTTGATCTTTGTTCTGTGGATTTAGTGTATTACTTCTAGTTATGGATTTAGTGGAGAAAGTAATGAAATGGCGGACTTAGAATTTGGGAGTGAGAAAGATGGATATTTTTTGTAGGTTGATTACTTTTTATTTTTCTCATTATTTTTCTCTAGTTTTTTATTTTGTTTAAATAAGTTAATTTTTTGGAAAACTCAAAACTATACTTAGCCATTTAAAACTTTAAACTAATCTGGAATAAGTTGTATTCTTAAATTATGTATCTTCTACCTTCAATGATGATGTGGATCTGTGAACTGTCTTCTTGAATACATGTAGATTATGATTCTATATGCACACTTTGTCATCTTCTAAGTAGTTTTGAGTTTCTTGACTATTATGAATAAGAGGTTTTTCTTAATGATTTTATTTCATTTAAGAAACTATATCTCTAGCAACATGAACTCTTTTTGTACATGCATAACTATTTCATCTTTCTCTCAATCTGTGATTTCCTTGTAAGAGCTATGGTATTTAGATAATTTTTGTACCTATTGTACACTTGTAATCTATATTTTCTGAGATTCATTCCTTGTTGTATTTAATTTTTAATTCAGACCTTTAAAGGCCTCTTCACAAATTTCTTCTCATATATTGTGTACTTATTCTTCATGACTTCAAAAAATCATGGAAATTGGTTCTCCTCTTTAGTGTTTTTCTAACTTGCTTTGCATCAAGTACTCATTTAACCATGATTATCATACAAGTGCTGCATATGATACACTCTTTGTATAGAAATTTTCCTTACATTTAATAAATTATAACCTTATGGATGCAATGTATTTTATTCTATTGAAGTTTGTTTATGTTCTTTCTACTTTTTCAAAGCTTATTCTATCTCCTTCTTGCAATATTTTGCAAATTTTTAGACTTAATCATATTGAAATATCACTGGAAAACTTTTCTTATAAATTTTTTAATCTTTGAAGCTTGACAAGTTCTTAGAGCTAAAATTTTAAACATATGCTTTCAATTTTATTTCATTAGTCTTGACAGATATCTTAGTTTGTACTTTGATCATTTAGCTTTGATTATAAGTTGGAATGTCACCCCTTTTAATACAATCTACTTCCTTTGCAATCTATAATGGATGATGGACCTTATTGTACTCTATTTTTATTCTTACGTAATTATTTCCTTAAATGTGACAATTTATATGAGTCATTTGTAAATTGTATCTTAAAGAAGTAGTACCTGTAGCTCATCCTAGTTTTCTTGATTTCTTACTTTTGATTCCTGAAACTATCTCATTCGATAAAATATGACATTAGATCATCCTTTGAGCTTGTAAATTGTATTGTTATCAATATGATATAACTTTAGTTGATCAACATAGGAAGTATTCGTCGGGAGACCAAAATATCGTTGAAATTCGCCGGGTGACTACTCGGACTCCGTGGCACCTAGAGAGGCCTCGTCTGATCCGACACCTCGGCATACGGACCCTCTACAATAGCCTCTCTCATTTTTTTCCTTCTCATTTCGGTGCTCTCGGTGTCCTAATGTTTGCAAACGCGCGAAATAGTGCAGTTGGAGCCAGTGTAAGGTTGCCAAACGCTGTATTTTGCAAACGGTGGGCCGTGGCACCGAACCGCCTACGCCGGAACATCCGGGTGGCCAGGTGAACACTAGAGGAGGTGGTGTTTCGGTGCGCAAAAGGGTCGTTGATTCCGGGCTACTTCGTTCGGGCTTAGTCCCTTAAGAGCCTTGAGACCAAAATATCGTTGAAATTCGTCGGGTGACTACTCGGACTCCGTGGAACCTAGAGAGGCCTCGTCTGATCCGACACCTCGGCATACGGACCCTCGACAATAGCCTCTCTCATTTTTTTCCTTCTCATTTCGGTGCTCTCGCTGTCCTAATGTTTGCAAACGCGCGAAATAGTGCAGTTGGAGCCAGTGTAAGGTTGCCAAACGCTGTATTTTGCAAACGGTGGGCCGTGGCACCGAACCACCTGCGCCGGCACGTCCGGGTGGCCAGGTGAACGCTAGAGGAGGCGGTGTTTCGGTGCGCGAAAGGGTCGTTGATTCCGGGCTACTTCGTTCGGGCTTAGTCCCTTAAGAGCCCTGAGACCAAAATATCGTTCAAATTCGTCAGGTGACTACTCGGACTCCGTGGCACCTAGAGAGGCCTCGTCTAATCCGACACCTCGGCATACGGACCCTCTACAATAGCCTCTCTCATTTTTTTCCTTCTCATTTCGGTGCTCTCGCTGTCCTAATGTTTGCCAACGCGCGAAATAGTGCAGTTGGAGCCAGTGTAAGGTTGCCAAACGTTGTATTTTGCAAACGGTGGGCCGTGGCACCAAACCGCCTGTGCCGGCACGTTCGGGTGGCCAGGTGAACGCTAGAGGAGGTGGTATTTCGGTGCGCGAAAGGGTCGTTGATTCCGGGCTACTTCGTTCGGGCTTAGTCCCTTAAGAGCCCTGAGACCAAAATATCGTTCAAATTCGTCGGGTGACTACTCGGACTCCGTGGCACCTAGAGAGGCCTCGTCTGATCCGACACCTCGGCATACGGACCCTCTACAATAGCCTCTCTCATTTTTTTCCTTCTCATTTCGGTGCTCTCGCTGTCCTAATGTTTGCAAACGCGCGAAATAGTGCAGTTGGAGCCAGTGTAAGGTTGCCAAACACTGTATTTTGCAAACGGTGGGCCGTGGCACCGAACCGCCTGCGCCGGCACGTCCGGGTGGCCAGGTGAACGCTAGAGGAGGCGGTGTTTCGGTGCGCGAAAGGGTCGTTGATTCCGGGCTACTTCGTTCGGGCTTAGTCCCTTAAGAGCCCTGAGAACAAAATATTGTTCAAATTCGTCGGGTGACTACTCGGACTCCGTGGCACCTAGAGAGGCCTCGTCTGATCCAACACCTTGGCATACGGACCCTCTACAATAGCCTCTCTCATTTTTTTCCTTCTCATTTCGGTGCTCTCGCTGTCCTAATGTTTGCAAACGCGCGAAATAGTGCAGTTGGAGCCAATGTAAGGTTGCCAAACGCTGTATTTTGCAAACGGTGGGCCGTGGCACCAAACCGCCTACGCCGACACGTCCGGGTGGCCAGGTGAACGCTAGAGGAGGCGGTGTTTCGGTGCGCGAAAGGGTCGTTGATTCCGGGCTACTTCGTTCGGGCTTAGTCCCTTAAGAGCCCTGAGACCAAAATATCGTTCAAATTCGTCAGGTGACTACTCGGACTCCGTGGCACCTAGAGAGGCCTCGTCTGATCCGAAACCTCGGCATACGGACCCTCTACAATAGCCTCTCTCATTTTTTTCCTTCTCATTTCGGTGCTCTCGCTGTCCTAATGTTTGCAAATGCGCGAAATAGTGCAGTTGGAGCCAGTGTAAGGTTGCCAAACACTGTATTTTGCAAACGGTGGGCCGTGGCACCGAACCGCCTGCGCCGGCACGTCCGGGTGGCCAGGTGAACGCTAGAGGAGGCGGTGTTTCGGTGCGCGAAAGGGTCGTTGATTTCGGGCTACTTCGTTCAGGCTTAGTCCCTTAAGAGCCCTGAGACCAAAATATCGTTCAAATTCATCGGGTGACTACTCGGACTCCGTGGCACCTAGAGAGGCCTCGTCTGATCCGACATCTCGGCATACGGACCCTCTACAATAGCCTCTCTCATTTTTTTCCTTCTTATTTCGGTGCTCTCGCTGTCCTAATGTTTGCAAACGCGTGAAATAGTGCAGTTGGAGCCAGTGTAAGGTTGCCAAACGCTGTATTTTGCAAACGGTGGGCCGTGGCACCGAACCACCTGCACCGGCACGTCCGGGTGGCCAGGTGAACGCTAGAGGAGGCGGTGTTTCGGTGTGCGAAAGGGTCGTTGATTCCGGGCTACTTCGTTCGGGCTTAGTCCCTTAAGAGCCCTGAGACCAAAATATCGTTCAAATTCGTCGGGTGACTACTCGGACTCCGTGGCACCTAGAGAGGCCTCGTCTGATCCGACACCTCGGCATACAAACCCTCTACAATAGTGCAGTTGGAGCCAGTTTAAGGTTGTCAAACGCTGTAATTTGCAAACGGTGGGCCGTGGCACCGAACCGCCTGCGCCGGCACGTCCCTTAAGAGCCCTGAGACCAAAATATCTTTCAAATTCGACGGGTGACTACTCGGAATCCGTGGCACCTAGAGGAGTCGTTTTCAAAATTTACAACTTTTTCAAAATTTACAACTTTTTCAAAATTTAGAACATTTTCAAAATTTACAAACTTGACTTTTCAAAATTTACAAATTTTTCAAACAATGTTCAAGCTTCTCTTAGCTTCGAGAATTTAAAATTCTCTACTAATGATACCAACCACGTGAAGGTGGAAGCTTTTCTGGCACCACTAACCTAAACATAAAATTGTTAGTCAAAGAAATTTAAGTTTCAAATCAAAACCATATACTAGATCTTTAAACTAAATAAATAATTTATATATATATACGCTTTATAAATTGAAACTTGAAATTAAATATATACCAGACATGTGAACATTGTAAATTCATTCCAATGAACCATCAGGATCGGATCTACTCTGAATAGCAGACAAGATTGCTTCATGATCTGACTCTCGAACCTTCCAAAGAATCTTGTTATTAGGTCTTCCTCGATATCTATACAACTGAATATTTGTCGCTAGAACTAGATGTGAATATAAGAGTATTTTCCTGTGTGTCTCAAAGTCTTCAAACACCCAAACAGAGGAGTTTTTTAATGGATACCGTTGAAGCCAAGTTCCAGTAACTACCACTGACCCTGTAGGATACTCAATCTCTTCGCCATCTATAATAGGAGAAGTCAACTTCTTTCTTTCCTCGATGCAACGACATAAGAAATAGTCTGTTCCTTCTTCATTGTCTTCTGTCGCAATTACTGCAAACACATGTCCTACAAAAAAATAACCAAGGTTGAAAAACTCAAATTTAAATTACATATTAAAATTTCAATGGACATAACTCAATACAAAAATTAAATAAATAACTGGATAAATACCTTGTCGCACCAAAATTGAAATTTCGTCAAAGTCCTTGGATGTTGTAACTTCATCTGTAGAAACAAGTTGTAGTGCTTGTGGAGGTTGATAACTAGGAAGCGGAGTTAGAGGCCTACAAATCCATCCTTCCACCCATTCTTGTGAATCACACTCAGCAGTGACAAATTCGATACAAGATGCACAAAAACATGTCAACTTTCTTGTCCATACGGCCCAGGAAGTAGCGTCTGAGCTACAAAATGAGTGCATATCACTGGACCCAGTGAGTGTCATACAATCCTCGTAGTTAGCAATATGTTTTTCCTCTATCAACCAAAAATATCTGCAAACTGTGGAATTTTCTTGAGAACCTCGGGTCATGTTGTCAGTACACCATTCCACTATGCTCTTTACATATTTTAATTTAGCACCATCTTTGTATTTCAATTCTTCTCTTGCAAGAGCTCTTTTCACACATGCCCCTGCACCGTCATGCTCTCCTTTTCCATGTCCAGCCTCAGTGAAACTCCAAATATGTTGCACACCCATCTTGACATGCATTCTGCTCATCCAATAAAACATTCGTGCATTCTTAAACTGAGACGTGTAATTATCTGACCATATATAATGTTGTTTGAAGTGGATGTCCCTATCAGACAAGTTTCCATAAAATAACTGGAAACACCCTTGCACAAATTCAGTAGAATGAGTACGATCATCACTGATATAAAAGTGGTACTCTCTTAAAAATTTTCGATCATTCTCTATACTGTCAGGAGAATGTAGAAATGCTATATGCACAAAAATGGCAACTTGTACTGAGTTGTAATATTGCGATTGAACCTCCATTTGTGGTTGCAATGTGTAATTCTCTGCAAAATCGACCACTGAAACAATAGTACCAATAGGAAATGTGTCTTTGCATAGCTGGAATTGTTCATCCAACCATCGAGCTCTATGTGTATGCCTCGCATACTCATAAACAAGTTCATCCTTAAATTTTCTCATAAATTGAAAAATGGGCATTTGTTCTGTAACTAGCTCACACCGTTTCGATTCTTTTCCCATCTTTCAACTGGTATGCAACTGATTTATATTTATCAAATTCAACTAAATTATGTCCTATTGTAACTTCCATTTGCTCATGGATGTAACTTTCCAATTTAGGTAATCCGCCGCATGTACTACAACTTTCATCTAAACAATCCTGACTATAAAAAAATTGTCCAACTTCTTTTTCACAAAATATAGTAGGAATGAAATCCCTAGAAGATATTGGTGGAACTTGAACACCACATTCAGATAACATAGTTTCAGAATGAAAAATGGAACGAATACGTAAAAATTTCGCATAATGCATTGCAAATTCAACATGTTGCCTACAACAACAAGTGGTGCGAGCATGGTTGATTTTCACATAGAATGGTTTCAACATTTCAAAAAAACGTTGACTAATTTTAATTTCCAGATTCTCTTGTTCAAACTTACGAAACAATTGAGTTTGAGTCATATCTAAGAAATGCTTTGGATGTGGTTCACGATTAGTAGAACCAACTCTCCGTTTTATAACATCTCTTGTATTAGGTGAAACTCTAGTGTTATCATGCCAAAATTTAATAACAACTTCTCTTATAGCATTAGAATTATTTTTGTCCTTACGCGGTGCTCTAGCAGAAAATGCCCAAAAATCGACATTATTGAGTGACTGAAGGATATTACGTATTTCAATTGCTTTCATTAGAGTTTTTTCGATTAACTTGCAACATTTGACTTGTTTGCGTAATCAAACGTTGTTTTTTTATTGATTCACTTACAACACTAGTAGCAAGTACACGACGCACAATATTACTATCCCTAGTGCGTCTCTTTACACCAACAGTGTGATATGCATCATGAAGGTTTTCAACAATTGTAGAGGTTTGACCACGTATGTTAGATGTTGTCAATCCTAAGGTGTTTAATGTAGGTCTCATTTTAATCAATTTCATCAAACTAACCAACAACTGACATCTTTGGGAATCATTTAAAATTTCAAAATGATTATCCCAAATTTCACTAGCTTTTCTTCTGATTTGTCGTTCAGAAAGTTTGTCAGACATTGGTTTCAAAATTTTTTCATCAATTTCAATCAAAAAATTAGGTTTCTTATGTAAAATCCTAGGAGGTGTTTTTGTCAAATTTTGTTTGTCTACAGTTTCAACATGAATTTCCTTATTCACATTTTCATTGTCTCCTTCAATTTCAACATTTGCTACATCATGAGTATTTAATTCTTCTTCAACATTGACAGTAAAAACTTCTTCATCACGAGTATTCAATTCAACTTCAACATTGACAGTAGAAACATTACCTAGTTCTTCATTGCTTACAGTAGTTGGGATTGAAGATGAACCTCTTCTAGATTCACGAAGTTTCCGCATCCGCTCAGCATTTTCAATTTTGTTGGCCTCTAATTCGTTTGGTGTTTTTTTACTTAATGACTTCCTTTTTTGACTTCGTTTTTTGTCTCCCATGATGTTTTGCTTTCGGTGATAAAAAAACGTGCCTGGAAAAAGACAGAATTTCGCAGTAATTCGTACGGTAAGGTCAGAGAGTAAAAATCACATGGTAATTCGGACGTTGGGATGTGTGTAAATATGGTTTATAAACCGCGAGCGCGCTTTATAAACCGCGAGCGCGCGCTTTATAAACCGCGTTCGCGGTAGTTTTACAAAAAAAAACCGCGATCGCGGAGCTATTTGCCGAACCTTAGCCTCGTAAAATCTTTGTTTTTCCCCAACCAAAGCTATGGAAGGTCATTATGAAGTGCAAAAGATCAAAAAACCTCAAATCTGCTCTTCCAAAGACTTGAACCATGCTAAAAAACTGAAAAACATTTCACAAAAATGGTGCCATCACGTAGGGTAGACTCTTAGCTTTGTAAAAATATTGTTTTTAAAGTGAATAGAATAAGATAAATATCATTTTATAATTTATTACTAACAATAGGTCCTTAATACATTTTTTCCCGTGAATGTTCATGTCTACGTTTAAGACTGTAACTTTTTTTTCGCTTATCAAAATATGATAAAAATTATACCATCCCAAGCGTGGACAAATTCTATGCACCTTAAAAAAAAAAAAAATTGATTTCGATATTTTTTGATATAGTTATGGCGGGAAAACGGAAAGCGCTCCATTTTCTAAATATTTTCAGACCACTTTCACGGAAAAAATCATAAAAAAAAAAATATTGCTAAAAAAAATACAAAATAAAATCCATCCCAAGATAGACAACTACATCTAACTTTTCACAAAAGGAAAAAAAAAATAACAAGATTTGGTCATCCAAAATGCGGGCAAACGGACTACAATCTTATAAGTTTTTTCGAAAAAAAAAAGTAAGCCATATAATTTTAAGTGTTTAATATAGCTAAACTTGTCCGTTTTTTACAAAAATTAGTATTTTAGAAACTAGATTCCGAATGCTACGATTCATATTTATATAAATTTTTCTAATTTAGAGTGCATGTATAGCTAATAATCCCTACAAGTTGAGATTTCACTGTTTTTTGCAATATGACGTCCACGGATGACCCTATATTTGTCCATCAACTTGGTGCACTTACCCTTAAATTTGTATTTTTGTGCAAAAGGCACAAAGTGAATTTCGGGCCTGCGGACCCATCCTACTAACTGGGTTTCTCCATTTTATATGGATCCAACTCAAACATTCAAATAGACATATCTTTTGATCCAGTAATCAAAATTCAATAAAATTGGCACCATTAGAAAGGTCTCGACCTCTTCCACGTCATAGAAACCTAAGACTTTAATTTTGATGAGGTTAAGTGGGTGAAAAATGGGAAAACATCTTCACACTACTAATATGCAATCTGATTTCTCCCGATAACCAGATCAAATTTTATTTGATCTATCGTTGTTCCTTCTTCAATGCATCGAGCAGACATAGAGCGAAGGACTTGACAGATTGTGGGTGGATTTGTAGCTACATTTATGGCTGGTACTTGAACTCCAAATCAAGTTTCCCACCTCTTTTCTTCTTCTCTCTTCACTACATCTATAAAGGAAAGTGTTGGTACCCAAATTGATTCTCCCCCAGAAGGCTGAGCAGCATCACGATTTTGATAGGAATCTTAGAGGAAATCAGAGCATGTTGTGTGTTGTTTTGTATCTGGAGAAGGAATGTAACTTTCTCTTTGTCACTCAAATGTGGAGAAATTAGTATCACCCTTAAGAGGAATTGATCTATCCTCACTGCTTTATGGTTGTGCCTTTCAACCAGGGTGAGAGGACCCTTTTGTAGCCTGTAGTTTGTGAAGGAGATGGAGATGTCCTTCATTGCAGATTTATTGAGAAGACCTTGAAGAAAACATGATCAATAAAACAAAATATAACTCTAACGAGTTGTCAACCTAGATAATGGAGATATTTTCTAAGCAAGGTTTAGGCTACTAAAGAAAATGAAAACTTGATTGCTTCTTTATGTTTTAGTAACATAGATTATGCATTTGTACACACACAGATCAAACAGGGGTAGTATGGGTATGACTGGTTGTTGTTAAATTAATTTTTTTTGGGAGGTGAGGCAGAGATGAAATTGATTCACTAGATCCTTGATAAATTTTACAAAGATGGAGAGCTTGAACAACAAAATGCTTAAGGATAGCTAGGATGTTCCTTTAACCAGAATATGTTCTTCAATGGAGGCCCAGATCAACACTTTTCACAAAAGCTTCAAGGATCCAAAATGAAGGCTCAAATTAGAAAAATTAACTAAACATTATCAACCTCTATTTTATCACACCTAAGATACCCTCAAAGGCTAACAAACAATCTTATAGTCATGCTAGGAGTCACAGTGATTTTAAATTTGTTTATTTCACTATCAAATGAAAGCTCTTATTATAAATGAAATTGCAAATGCCACCAAACTATCAAAAGGATAAGATCTTGTGTGATTCAAAAATAATTCAATGTAAGATTGCAATGGGAACAGGAAAACTAATTACAAACAATAAAAAATGAAGCAAACACAAATTTTACCCAAAAATAACACAAATTAACTTAAGTTTGATTAAATTTATCAGCAGGGGAAAATATTTAGAACAATCTCAGAGCTTTTCAATGGCTGTACACTCACAACCACCTTGACATGATCAAATTTAACACAAAGGAGATAAACATGTTTCTTCATATGGTTTCTCAGAAGGACGGGTTATATCAAGATTTTATCTTAGAAAAAGCAGTCCCAACCTCTAACACTCCAACCACTTAGATGAAAAATTCATGCAATTTATAATACTTAATTTACAACAGATTTTTCCCCCTAAAACTAAAAACATTCAGAGCACCATTGCATGTTACGACCTTGATCGTGACTCCAAGAATTAGATTTGTAAAAAGGTTGTCAGGTGTGTAGAAGGAAAATCTCTCCAAATATTTCTAGCATTTAATTCTTCACCTAGTAAGTCATTCTTCATCTCACGCGCTAACTACTCCCTCCTCTAATCTGTCAAATTTGGTTCTTCATGTGCCAAGAAAGGAAAAAATAGAAAATCAGATCGAGGCCAATAGTTAGATCACATCTTAATGGTAAAAGACGTCTTCAGATTTTTCCCACCCAACCAAGATATCAGATTAATGTTCCACTTCATTTGGCATGCATGGGACTCCAAAAAATGTTGAAAACCCACAAGAATATGCATCCCCAGGATATTTGGAGAAAAATGGTAGAAAATTAGATACATATGCACAATTTATGTCGATCTTTATTTTGAATTAGGACCATTCACATGGGATATCCGAGTTAATATGGGCCTAGGGGTCCTTTTTTAATTTTAACACCTTTTTGGAAAAAATTCAAAATTTCTCAATTTGCTCCGCCCCTCTGCCTTCGAAAAATTGGCTTGACACGTGTCCCAATGTGGGTCCCAAAGGAACCGTGGCTAAATTATGCCATTTCACCTCTTTTTTGGAAAAGGGAAATTTTCCCAAGTTTTCCCTACAGCTCCGCCCTTCCACTTCTAGTTTCTGATTTAGGTCCCAGCGGAACGACACTTCCTTTTAAACTTTTAACTCCTTTCTCCACAAAAGGAAAATTTTCAGAATTTCCTCCAAAATTTTGCACCTCTGCCATTGACTGGAGTAAAAATTTGACTATTCTCTGTTAATCCCATGGGTCATTTTGATGATTTCAATCTTTTGAATAACAAGGGGCAACAAATCCAAGTTGACCCCGATGGCCCGCCTCCCCGCCTCTTGACTTTTGAAACTGCCACGCATCTCAATGGTGCATCTTGAGATGGTCCCCAAAAGTAGAGACCCTAAATGAGTGCAAGATCACCATGTGTCTTCGGCCCTTTAAGAAGTTGCTGAAGAGTCTAAGGAAGGAAGTCCTGGTGGAAAACTCCATGTGTCTTCATGACACAACTTCAAGAACCTTATAAAGCTTCAACATGATTTGGCGGGGGTACACTTCCATTTTAGAACCTTTATTCCATTTTTCCAAGAGGAAAAAGTATCCAAATTTCTTCTGAAGGCCCGCATCTCCACTTTTAACTTTTCCACATACCCTTCTACAGGGTCAAAGTAAGAATTTTTTCCCTGTTGCTTCATATTTGTTGAATAACCAATTAGATGTTATCGGGGCCGCGGGGCCAATTTTATATTTTGTAAAAATGTGACCATACAGAAAATTACACCAAAAAGACCTGCCATGCCTCATCCAATCAGAAGAAGCCATGTAAGTAGCAAAAGAACCAATCATAATTGAGGGGAGGTACGGGACCAAAATTGCCTTTTTGCCAATAAAGTAGAAAGCGACAAGTTAAAACATTTTACCACAGTCCCCTGACCTACCAAAAGAATCCACATGACCTTCGAATGTTGAGGAATAATTTTTCATGAAAAAGACACCCGTCAAATCGTAAAAAACACAGAAATTTACCATTCATGCCCATAATCTAATTTCTCGCTAAGGAGGAAATTTTTTGAAACAAAACCAAGTAAATCATGGTTCCAAGCATCTTTTGACCATGGATTTGGATTTTCAAAGGCATAAAAATATAAATTGATCATTCTCAAGCTTCCATGGTCGGGGAAAAATAGGAAAAAATAGTAGAGCCCGCCAATTTTGAAGAAATTAGGGCAAAAACATGGCAAGCTCGAAGTATTCTTCAAAAAAGGGCATGACAATGGATTCTGCAAACAATTCAAGGCATTAAAATGGAGGTAAAATCTTCAAAACATCCACATTGAGATATAAAATATTTCATAACATGCAGATCAAAGGAAAATTAGGGAAAATGGTGTGAGATCAAAACAAGCACCAACAGAAAGAGCTTCACTCATTGTAAAGGGTTTGACATTTTTGTTTTGCACCCTCCCTTCCTCCCTTGTTTGCAAGTGTATTTTTTAATTTTTTCCTAACCACCTATTCAAATTGTAAGAAAAAAATTTTCCTCTTGGATACTATAATATATTGTATCAACTATGGAGAAATAATATATGTCTGTTGATGATTCTCAACCATCTCATGTGTTCGTTGCTGTCTTCTGATATCTGA
The DNA here is from genome assembly GCA_019776745.2 of Taxus chinensis. Classification (NCBI taxonomy): domain Eukaryota; kingdom Viridiplantae; phylum Streptophyta; class Pinopsida; order Cupressales; family Taxaceae; genus Taxus; species Taxus chinensis. The sequence continues at coordinate 487,937,738 of CM034155.1, read as the reverse complement.
TTACAGTTTGGTTTTTTCGGTATGGTGGTTATATTACATTTCTATGGTCTGTGTTAAATTTAAAAATAGGTGTTTAACATTCCATTGGTGCATCACCTTGCTAGCTTAGGTTTATTTTCTCACATCTTCTAAACCCTGTCTCCTTGGTAAGATAGAGTAGGTTGTAGAGCAGATCCTCTGCAACTCATCTATTTACACCTGAACAGAGGAGTAGGAACCATTCTTCACTTAGTGAGCTCTCTCGATTTCAAATTCCCACACTTTGAGAGATGCTCCATGTTGTGTAATAACACTGAGAGTTTCAACTCATCTAGTTGTGGACATTCAGGCGTATTGTGATTCTGTATTAATAGTTTTTGTAGGCCCGGTGGGACCAAGAGGTATCCATATTTATTGCAGAAAGATTGATGTGAACTTGTTGTAAGTTTACCTTTTAAGAAGCTTTGAAATTACACATATGGTGACTCCAAAGGATCACATTCCACGGGTTTTAGCATCCCAGGCTTGGAAGATTCATGAGAAGGATTCAGAGTAGATCAAGAACTAGAGAAGAAGGATTATTTGTTTATCTACACTTATCCCTAGATAGAGGGAGAAGAGGGAGAAGATCCTAGAGGTCTCTATCTCCACAAAATAGAAACTTGTAAACACCTCCTCCTGGTAGGACATTCATTCAATCAACAAGGGTTCTCAGGCTAATTATAATGGCACAACCACGTAACCTCTATGTCGATGTCACTGGTAGCAGCCCACTCACTCTCAATGCACAAAATCTAGTCCTAGTTGCAGCATTAAAGAGTATCCCATATTTCACTGGAGAGAACCAGACTTCTCCTAGTGACCACATCCAATAAATGGAAAATGTCTACACAATTTCTGAGATTCCTAAGATGGATATTGTAGTCAAATTGTTAGCCTCTTAATTCAATGATAAAGTTTCGTAATGGTTCAGGAGTCTAACAATAAGCTCTATTCATAATTAGGACCATCTGTGTAGAGATCTTCATAATTAATTTAGAGAGAAGGGAGATAATCTATCCCTGTTGGAGCATTTTACAACCATCAAGAGAGCTCCTAATGAGTAGCTGACAGATTTTAACTTCAGATTCCAAAGGACATAGGATAGGATTCCATTGGTCATGAGGCCCACATAAAAAGGTGTTTTCCTATACTTTCATAGATCTTTAAATTATTATATTTCCTTAACGATTCAATCAATGGGAGGCACAACCTTACCTACAACCTATAAAATTTCCATTAGAGCTGAAATTTTTTTAATTCAGGCCGGTAAACTTGCTCTTAGGCCACCTATGCCTCTATATCCAAAACTAGGAGCTCCAAGCACTAGTAAAAAACCCACATTATCTCCCATACCTACTCCAAGGAAACAGAGTTCAGCTGAATCTTCCACCTCATCCTCTAGCACTTCAAATTAACTACAAGAGGTTATAAAATAGTTGCATAACCTTGGGAATGAGCTAGTGACAATGAAAAGGAAGCAAGCTTAGAGTTCTAGATCATATCAGCCTTAAAGTCAGTATCAGACTAGACCCCATATATGCAAAATAGATAACCACTCAGGCTGCATGTAAAAAAAAACCAAGGACAACCTGAAGCTGCTAAGTCGTTCTGGCCATATGACCCAAACACAACTTCAACATCAAAGGCATTGGTTCCAACACAAAAAAAAATGGCACAATAATATGATTGGTGTTTCTCATGGAATCAACCCCACAACCAGTCAATGTTTTTCAATGGTGCACTGAACCAAGCCTTGATGGTACAGACCATTTGTGTGTCCCAAGAGTCTAGTCAAGAAGAAAATCAGAAGCAAGAAACCTAGAAATAGGTACCTCCAAGTGAGACTATGCTTTTCAATTGGAAAGCTGAAGACTTTTGTGGAGTTAACCAAGCCTTGTCTCAAAGTGTGGCTTCCAATACATGGTCCAAGAAAAAGAACATTGGAAAGTGGCGATCATCAAATTTAGGTAATCCTCAACCTTCTATTATTCAACAAGGTATTAGCACTCAAAGTACAACTCCCAATATGCAAAGTCATCCCAAGCCACCTTCAAGACCCAATCAGGTACCGATTGTAACGACCCATGTCTAAGAGAAAAATGTACCAGGAAAAGGGTAGGAAAAAGATAGCTCATCCCCATTTAACATCATTGATAAAATGAAGAAAATAAATGTTAATATTTCAATGTGGGAGTCATTGACTATCTTAGGGAAGAGATACATGTCTCAGGATGCTATAGCCAATTGGTCAACCTCAGATCAGCCCCTCAAAAAATAAGATAAAGTGCTCCTACTCCTACTCCTAGTAGTGATTCCCCATCCACATCTATATCTTTTGACATTATAGACCATCTGAAAAAGACCAAGATTAAGATTTCTGAAACAAAGTTCTATCAAACTCATCCTAAAGCCTTTGCCAAAATGGTTAACTTTTTAAATTCCAAATCCGAAGTTTCATCCATTAATTTTAAGGGCATTTTACCCACTCCCTCCCTCACCTCAATCAAGCCTTGTAGCTGCAGTCACTTCCTCTAATGAGAAAATTGAACCATTCTATGTGACCCTTCTCATAGCTGCCCACAAACTTAGTAATTGTGTCATAGATTCAGGAGCATTAGATAATGTACTATCTGGAAAGGTAGCCCATGCTTTGGGTCTGATCCAAACACGAGCATTTGGTTCCTATTATTCCATGGAGAGTAAGAAAGTACCTTTGGTTGGAAGAATTAAAGATGCACAAGTAGCTTTTGCTACTTTTTGAGAGAAAATAATCCTAGCCACAATTTCGGTAGTTGATATTCCTCCTTTATATGGGATGTTGCTGAGTTGAAATTTATTCAAGGAGGTAGGAGGGGAATTTCAAATGGATTGGTCACATTCCTTGATCCCTATATATGGGAAGATGAAGAAGTTGTTTCCTGAGAAATAAGCAGATGATATTGTGAAAAAGACAGATGATCCTAAAGCACAAATATTGTATGCAGATATAGGGCATGGGAACTACATGATCATCTCACAAGAGGAGAGAAGTCTACCAAAGGGATTTTTTCTTGATCCTAATGGTGTGTGGACTTTATATTTTGATGGGAGATTTTCTTCAGTTGGTTCTGGAGCTGGTGTAGTGTTCATTTCTCATGGGGGTAAGGTTCATCCTTTCTCCTTCAAATTTCAGTTTGAAAATACAAACAATACTGCAGAGTGTGAGGCCCTCATTCTTGGGTTGAACATGGTGATGGAGATGGGACTGAAGAACCTTCTTACTCATGAAGATGTAGAGTTCATTGTAAAATAAGTTAGAGACCTATATCAGGTAAATAACAAAAGGTTGAAGCACTATAGGAATCTGGTATGGGATTCCATTAAATTCCTTGATGCTTTTTCCATTGAGGTTTTTCCAAGGGAGAGGAACACTAGGGCTGACTCTCCAATTGTTTCTGGGTCCTTATTGATTCCTCACCCTGATTTCCCTTAGGATAAATTCATATTTGAGTTGATCCATAGACCCAGTGTGCCTGACAATGCAAATAATTAGCAAGTTTTAAATGACGACCAACATTTGCTTTCTTTCTTGGGGATCAGAGACAAATTTGATCAGCTACACTTTGAAGGAAGTGATAATCTACCCAGAGATTGTGTGTCATAAAATGAAGAGGGTGTCAAAGAAAAGATGGATCAAGATAGATGCATCAAACTAAAAGGAAACAAAATTCCTAAAGGTTTTGTGAGTTTGGAAGATCTTTTTGATAAACATGATAGATATATGAAGTCTAAAGTTTCCCAAAGAGCCTGGGAATTCGCTTAGACTAGGAAAGTGAATATTCGAAGTCTTGATGATCCCAAAATGGTAAACATTGGAAAATGTTCCACTCGGGAAGATAAAAATAAGGTGGTGAATATGTTTAAAAGGTATGTTGATGTTCTGGCTTACTCTTATGATGATGTTAAGGCTTTTCAACCTAAATAAAGGTAACATTTCATTCCTCTAAAGTCTTGGATCAAACCCTTCAAACATAAGCAAATACAATATAATCCAAAGATAGCTAATATAATTTTCCAAGAAATAAAAAATCTTCTAAAGGATAGGATCATCTTCCCCATCCACCATTCAACGTGGATTGCAAATATAGTGCCTATTAGGAAGAAGAATGGTGAGATCCAGATATGTGTGGACTTCAGAAATCTAAATCAGGTTTCTTTGAAGGATAACTACCCTCTCTCCATGATGGACCAAGTATTGCAAGCTGTCATAAGCTTGAAGATCAACATAAGACTGCCTTTACAACTCTTTGGGGCACCTTTGTATATAAGAGAATACCATTTCATCTCATCAATGTTGGTGCTAGTTTGTAGAGGGCCATGGACTTGGATTTTGGAAGTTTGAAAGGAAAATGCATTGTTGCGTATTTAGATGACTTAACAGTGTTTTCTAAAGCAAGAAAAAATCAATTCCAACACCTTGAAACAATATTGTAGAACTGTAGAGAGCATGGGATTTTTTTAAACCCCAAGAAGTCTATGTTTTGTGTCACAAAAGGAAAGTTGTTGGGACACATTATTTAAAAGGAAGGGATCAAGATTTATCTGGAGAGATTTCAAGCCATCCAATCAATTCCTCTTCCATCAAGTAAGAAGGGTGTCCATTCTTTCTTTGGTAAGATCAATTTCCTAAGGAGATTTATCCCTGATTTTGCAGAACTTACTATGAGCATTGCTCAAATGAAGCAAGGGAAGAAAACCTTTAGTTGGTCCTATGAAGGGAAGAAATCATTTTAGGAAATTAAACAGGCTATTGCAAAGACTCCAATCTTGGCATACCCTGACTTTAGAAAATATTTCATTATCTATTGTTATGCCACTGAAAATACCGTAGTTGTTGTATTAGCCTAAAAGAATGCTAAAGATCACGAGCTCCCAATTGCATTCATGAGTTATTTTTTGAAAAATCATGAGCTAAAGTACACCATGATGGATAATAATGCTTTATCAATTGTCAAAGTTGTGAACCAGTTTAGTTTTTACATCCTTAATTCTCATTCTGTGGTGCTGGTGCTTGATACAACAATCAAATCCATTATTACTCAGTAAGAATTTGGAACCAAGAGAGGTAATTAGGTAGCAAAGGTGTAAGATTATGATCTTGATATCAGGGTAAAAAATCTAGTTCAGGTTAAGGGCCTGTGTGAATTCATTGTTGAGGGATATGCCAAGGATTTGTATAAATATGAAGTTGATGTCCCTGTTGTTTTGTTCCTCAGCTCAACAAAATTATGGTATGCTGAAAATTTTCACTTTCTGACCTATAGAGAGTGTCCATCTCACTTGAGTGCCAAAGAGAAGAGAGCCACCAAAATAAGGTCTAGACAATATGTAATATGGGAAAATTCTTTTTTCAAATGAGGCAGAGATGGAAGGTTTTTGAAGTGTGTAGACAAGGAACAACAAAAGAAGTTGATCTCTGATTTTCATGACCAGGCTTATGGAGGTCATTTCTGCTCTACTGTAACAACTCATAAAATAATTTTCATTGGTTTTTATTGGCCCACTCTATTCATAGATGCATTAAAATTGGTTGGTAAATGTGAAGCATGTCAAGCATTTGCTGGAATACCTAAGTTGGTTGATTTTCCTATCAAGCCTGTGTGATTGAAGATCCATTTTAACAATAGGGTTTAGACTTCATGAGAGCACTCGATCCATCTTCCAGTGCTAGACATACTCATGTGTTGACTTCCATAGATTACTTCACCATGTGGGTGGAAGCCATCCCAATCAAGAGCACTACCTCCAAGGTAGTTTGCAACTTCATTAAAGAGAACATATTGATCAGGTTTTGGATCCCAAACAAAATTGTGAATGATAATGCCTCCAAATTTTGTTCTGCTGAGATGATGGAATTCTACTATAGGTATGGGATCTCCCTTGCTCATTATTTAGACTAATACCCCTGAGGGAATGAACAGGTAGAATCAACAAACATGAACTTGGTAAACATATTTAGAAAGCTTGTAAATGATTCTCCTAGGAATTTGCATAAGAAGCTATATGATGCACTTTGGGCTAATAGAATTACACCCAAGAGAGAAATTGAAATGTCACCTTTCCAAGTGGTGTATGGTGTAGAAGCTCAAATTTTAGTCATGGTGGAATTTCCAGCCTTGCATCTGATGAAAAAAATTGAAGATTGAAGTTTCAGTAGCTCTTTGGATAAGAGAATTTTGTACCTTCAAAATCTTGATTAAAACAGATTGCAAGTGGTGGACAGGATAACATCTCATCAGTTTAAAGTGAAGGATTTGTTTGACAAGAAAACCAAACACATATTTTTCCAAGTGGGAGACATTGTGTTGCTTTGGGACAAAAGACGTGAGCCATGAGGAAGTCATGTTAAGTTTGATTCTCTTTGGCTTGGTCCTTTTAGAATTAGACATTTTGCTACAGATAAATCTTTTTATCTGGATTACATGGATGGTTATCCTCTCCCACTTCCTTATAGTGGGTAGTATCTGAATTTGTTCAAGTCCTAGGTGAATAGGTGGTCCTTCTGTATATTATTTACAATGTTTTGGTTCTGGGTCATTCCTTTGTGATTCATTTCTATTCTTCCCTTTTGGTTTGTTTTGTTTCTTTTCTTGTCTTGTGTGTGCTGCCTTGTATTGGTTTTTCTTTTGAATCCTTTGCCTACTGAATAAAGGATTAGTCCTCTTTCCCCTAGAGTTATCTACAGTTATTTATCTTGCCTTGTGTCTTTGTTCAAAGCCAATTCATCCCCAGAAAAGAGCCATCTGTTGTCGGCCCCAAAATTCCCATCTTTTAAAGTCAAGTTTCAAAAAAATTTAGTCTGTACCTTGGAGTATTGAATCACGTTGAGCCTGACATTGTTTGTAATTTTCCTATTCATGGAGAAAAATTTCAAATTTGGGAATATAGTGAAGTTCCTTTCCTTCTTTTTATTTTCTTCTCGCAGTCAGGAATGACAGGCGTATTTTCCCCGTTAATTTTTTCCACAAATTCCATTGGTAATACGTGAATATCTTTGATTTGATGTGGTTTGGCCATATTTCAAGTTTCAATGGAATCCTCCACATGTCCAAATGATGCAACTGCAGGGGTAGGGTCCAAGGGATAGTCCTCAAATAAGCGCAGGTTTTTTGTGTGTCCTCGGTACAAAATGAAGACAAAACAAGATAAAATGTGCTAAGTATGGAAGGTTCAGCGGATGGTGACATGTGTCTCATTGGCACACCTTCAAGAGTCAAATCCGGGGGTATTTCTCAAACTTGCACCAGTACTCCATGTGTTCTATTTCCAAAAAGGGACAGCATCAATAGTTAAAATTGAATAAGTATTGGTGGGTTGGCGGAAGCCGCCACGTTCCTTAACAATGCCATTTCGGAAGTGAAATCAAAGGGTCAATGTCTAAGTAGCACCATCTCACCACATGGTTAAATTTGATATGAAGACATAGTTGGCTGTTGAAAATTCCAAGACTGGTGGAAGGAGACACGCATCAGCTCAACGCAGCTTTAGGGGGTATTTACAAAGTAGAAAATCAAATGAGCACCAAATATTTAAGAGGTTTCAACCCAAATTTGGCACATCACACTCTCAAGCTGGATCGAGGATCTAAGCCTTTCAGGAAGAAGCAAAGGCCAATAAATCATCACATTGAGCCTCTCATGAAGAAAGATTTGAACAAGCTAATTGAGGTTAGTATCATCTTTCATAACAAGCACTCAAGTTGGGTTACAAAGTTGGTTCCTGTAAGGAAAATAAATGAAGAAATTATACTGTGTGTGGACTTTCATGATCTAAACAGAGCATCACTCAATGATCATTATCCACTTCCATCAATGGAATAGATCTTATAGGTGGTAGCTAGCTCTGAGAGGTTTTCATTGCTAGATGGATACTCAAGATATAATCAGATAATGGTGAAAGAGGAAGATCAATTTAAGACAACCTTCACCACCAAATGGGGTACATATGCTTATAAGAAGATGCCATTTGGACTGTCAAATGTCAGACCATCATTTCAGTGAGCTATGGACTTGGCATTCAAAGGATTAATCAACAATATAGTTTTGGTGTATCTAGATGATATCACCGTCTTCTCAAAGAATGTTGTAGACTATCTCTTCCACCTTAGATAGGTATTTCATAGGTGTAGAAGGTTCAGAGTGTCATTAAACCCAAAGAAGTGTGTATTCTTGGCACATGAGGGGAAATTGTTGGGCCACATTGTCTCAAGAGAAGGGTTAAGAATTAATACTGAAAGGGTGAAATCCATCAAAACACTTCCATTTCCACAAGACAAAAAGTTTCTCCAAATCTTCTTAGGGAGAATAAACTTTGTTCGCAGGTTTATGCTTGATTTTTCCACTCTTGTCAAGCCTTTAACAATAATGTTTAAGAAGAGTCTTTCAATCAAATGGACAGCAGAAGGAAAAGAGAGTTTTGAGGCCATCAAGCTCACAATATCACATGCCCGAACTCTTGTTAACCTATACTTTTCAAAGAACTTCATACTATATGCTTTTAGACGGTCAGACACATTCTCAGCAATCTTTGTTTAGCCTAACAAGGAAGGTTCAGAACATCCCATAGCCTTCTTGAGTAAGATCTTAGAGGATTATGAGGTAAAGTACTCTTTTATTGAGAAGCATGTCCTTGTTGTCATTAGGAGTTTGAAGAAGTTCAGACACTTTGTTTCGAACAATAAGATTCAACTGCTAGTATCTCATGTTGGTGTCAAGGATTTATTCTTAAACAAGAACTTGAATGAGAAGATATCCATCTCGATAACTCATCTAATGGAGTATGACATTGAGATAAAAGTGACCAAACTAGTTCTTGGCTAGGGTCTGTGTGAGCAGCTTGCTTCCAAGCAACAAGCTCAGTCAGTGGATGAAGAAGAGGCTATCCTATTACTACAAAATGTTCAATAATAACCATCTAATGATACACATATTCCATGTTGGAATCAAGCCTTTGTGCCCTCCAAAATGGAACAAATTAAAAAGGAGATATTTTAGACTACGAGCCATCACATATGTACTTATTGATGGTGTTTTGTTCAGGAAGGATATCAATAGTGTCCTATTGAGGTGCATTGGGAAAAGTCAAATTTAGAGGGTATTGTATGAGTTCCATGATGGAGAAGAAGGAGGCCACTTTGCTCCTCAAGTAACAGCTCTCAAAATCATGAAAGATGGTTATTATTGGCCTATAGTGTTTAGGGATTGCTACTCATGGATAAAAAAGTACAAAAAGTGTGCATTCTTCACAGTGAAGGAAAAGTTATCAACCCTATTCCTTCGTCCAATTTAAGTGGATCAGTCATTCATGAAATTGGTAATAAATTTCATTGGAGTGATTAACCCAAATTGAATCTAGGGCTACAAGTGGATACTTACATCAATATACTATTTCACCAAGTGGACTGAAGTAGTGGCACTTAAGGAAGTAAATGAATCCATCATATTGGATTTATTTGAAGGGATTTCCACCAGGTTTGGATTCCCTGCCACTATTATACCAGATAATGCATTGGCATTATTTGGTATAAGGATCACTAAATGGGGCTGTCAATAATGGTGTATACTTCAGCACTTCATCAAACTATTACCCTCAAGGTAATGGCCAAACAGAGTCCACAAACAAGAACCTATTAAGGATTATTATAAGGAATATTTATGAAAATCAGAGAACTTGGCATACAAAGCTCAAATCATCTCTATGGGCTGATATGATCACATCCAAAAGAGCCATAGACAACTCCCCATACAAGCTTGTATATGGAAAAGAGGTATTTTTTCCCATATCATTGGAGTTTCTTACTTTGGAGCTCATGAAATAATTGGAATTAGCCAAGTTTGAACCTATGGAAATCAGGTACGTAGAGCTAATGGAAGTAAGAGAGGAAACATAGCATGAAATGTAAATCCTGGAGAATGATCAAGCATTGATCAAGAAGAGCTTTGATAAGAAAGCACGAAGAAGGACCTTTCAAGAGGGTAACCTAGTTCTAAAATGGGATGCAAATCAGAAAAAATAGGAAGGAATTCCAAGTTTGATGCCATTTGAAGTCGCCCCTACATGATCACAGAGTGCAAAAGTAGAAAAATTTTCAATCTAGCTAAATTGGATAGCAAAGAATTACAAATCGCAATAAATGGTATCCATCTCAAACATTGCTAATGAAAGGGAAGGTTTCACCCTTGTAAATATAAGCATAGGATTTTAATTTCCCTAAGTGCGTATGCACATTGTTTTGTTGTAGCATAGGTTTTGTTTCCCTAAGTGGTGTGGAACAATTTTTTGTTGTTCCATGTTTGCATCCTTATATAGTTCGATGTCCCTCCAAGTGAATGCACCAGGCCCTTCAACATTTGTAACGGGGAGACCCATAGTCACCATGATAGTTGTAAATTTTAAAATAGAACAAATAAAGAGAAACTAAAATTGGGTCTCGAAGGGTCCATTTCAAGAATAGCAGGGCAGGTTTCAGGTCACTAATTACAAACATCATATTCAAGCTTCAAGAACAGGACCAGCATAAGGCCACCACCCATGAATCCATGCCCAATGGATACTTCGCAGTCTATTTTTCCCTTCATCTAGTAGGAAGATGTCCCTGTGAGTCACCAAATTGTTAACTCAATTTTTCCTCCCAAAAAAATTGATCAAACAGGACCCTACACAAGAAGAAATATAAGGGATGGTTCCTTCATAATGATCCTACATTTCAAATCCAGTAAACAAGTTACAGGAAGGCTCCGCAATGGAGGAGTGATAGGAATTAGAGAACAATTATGCAAAAACAATTCCTCAAACCACAGCAGTAGGAAACTATATAGCAGAATTATACTTGCAGAAATTAAACAACATAAATGAATAATGCACAAAAGAAGACAAGACAAGATTTAACGTGGTTCACCCAATGTGGGCTACGTCCACCAAGAATTTTCTCAGGTTTTATTATCAACAAGATTAAAACAACTCTCATGGTATTCTCTTAGTTATGAACTCACAACAGAATTCCAAAGATGCTAAACCACATCTAAAACACAATTGACACCCAATTACATAACCTTGATCACTCTTGATCACCTCTTGATCATTAAGACTCAAGACCTCTTGAACACTCAAGATATACTTAAGATACCCTAACACCTCTACTTATAGGATTAAAATCCTCTTAAGAAGTCCTAAAGCCGACCCTAGAAGTTTGAAAGTCACGATCTTTCAACTTCCCACGGCTGGAAAAACAGTCCCAACATTAACAACCAATTAACAGCAACATCACAACAATGACATAGTGACTGTATAGCAATGTCATAGGAAATGACTACAGAATGCTCCTGAAATCTCCAAACTTAACCATTCAAGCTCGAACACTTCAAAACTTATTCAAGAAGATCACAAACAAGATCCACACCCCAACAATCTCCCACTTGGAGACTGTTTCCACTGAGAAAATTTCTTAACCCTTCATAATCAACCATGAAGGACATTCAAAGTTGAACACAACTTCAACTTATCCCTTGTGACCACCTTGGTCATCATATCCGCAGGATTCTAACTATTATGAATCTTTTCCATCTTCAACATATCTTCTTCTGAAGTTGTCCTGATGAAATGATATCTCAGCTGCATGTGCTTCGTCCTAGAATGGAGAGTAGAGTTCTTTTCCAAATGAATAGCTCTTTGACTATCACTATGTAGTCTCCCAACTTCCTTCTTATGCCCCAACTCATCAATCAACTATTGTAACCAAATCATCTCTTTTCTTGCCTCTGTGGCAGCAACATAATCAGCCTCTTTGGTTGACAAAGCCACAACCTTTTATAACTATGAAATCCAACTCACCATTGTATCACCAACTCACCATTGTATCACCAACTGTAATAACATGAACCACTAATAGAGTTTACCTTAGCTGGCCACCATACATCTGTATGCACTAACTCTAACTTACCATCCTTCCTGGTAGGTCCAACCTTGAGGAATCTCACCTGATTTTGTTTCCTATAAACACAGTCCTCACAGAAATCCAAATCTAACTCCTTTAATCTGGGAAACCTGTCCTTTATAATCTACTTGCCCTTATGACTCATATGACTGAGTCTCTGGTGCCAAAAAGTTGCATCTCAATCTGCAGCATCTAAATTGCAATATCAGCACCACTGGTTAAATACAAAGTACCATTTTTCCTACCTCTTGCAACCACAAGATCTCCCTTGGTAACCTTCCAAGAATCCATTGTAACATTGACCATATAGCCATTACTACCCAGTTGTCCCGCTGATACCAAGTTCCACCTTAACTTAGGCACATGCCTGACGTCCTTAAGTAGCCATGTGTTCCCATTCCATATTTTCAACCCAACATAACCTTTCCCTACTATGTTGCACGGTTCATCATAACCAAGATATACATGTCCAAAATCACCTTGAACAAAATCAGTAAAGTAATGTCTATGTGCGGTGGCATGGAAAGAATCCCCTGAATCTAACACCCAAGATTCACCAATATTATTTAAAGAAATAATTAAGGCATCTTGACAAACATCACCTACTCCAAAATTTACCTCTTTAGTTTCCTCCTTCTTGTTCTTCTTATCCCAAAGATCCTGACAATATTTCTTAGCATGACCAACCTTCCCACAGTGCCAACATTCTAACTTACTCTTTGACTTTGACCTTCTGTGATCATTTGACTTCCCATAGTTACCTTTCCCTCTGATATTTTTTCTCCCTCTGCTCTCCACCATCAAAGCATTTCTAGAAGTAGAAGAATCTCCGGTGCTCTCCCTTCACATTTCCTCACTTAGGATCACACCTATTACATCCTCAAACTTCATATTTGAGTTATTAGAGACCGAATTACTTAAAGCCATAACCAACCCATCCCAGCTATCTGGCAAGGAGCACAAAATCAACAAATCCCTAACCTCATAATCAAATTCAATTTTTACTGAGTTTAACATACTCACAACCATATTAAATTCATTCAAATGATCAACAACAAAACCATTCTCAGACATCTTCATATTAAATAACTTTTTCATCAAAAATATTTTATTAGAGGTAAGAGGGTTTTTCTTATAACTTCCCCAACACACTCATGAGACCTTCCGTGGTCTTCTCCTGCGATATGTTGAAAGAAACCAAAGATGCAAGGCATAACTGAATTTCCCTGAGCATCTTTCTATCTAGAAACTCCTAATCCTCATCCGACATGGCTGTAGGTTTGTTTTCTTTTCCAGCCAAAGAAACACGGAGGTCCTTCTAATATAAGTAATCCTCCATTTGCATCTTCCACAAACCAAAGGTCTGCCCATTGAACTTCTCAACCCTCGATCTTCCCTCATTTGGCAAAGCTCCCAGTTAAGCTAATTTTACCTGTTATTTACAACTTCAGCAAAAAAAAACCACCAAAGCTCTTATACCAATTATTAGGAATTAGAGAACAAATATGCGGAAGCAATTCCTCAAACCACAGTAGTAGGAAACTATATAGCAGAATTATACTTGCAGAAATATAACAACATAAATGAATAATACACAAAAGAAGACAAGACAAGATTTAACGTGGTTCACCCAATTTGGGCTATGTCCACCAAGAACTTGCTCAGATTTTATTATCAACAAGAGTAAAAAAACTCTCACAGTCTTCTCTCAGTTATGAACTCACAACGTAATTCCAAAGATGCTAAACCACAGTTGACACCCAATTGCATAACCTTGATCACTCTTGATCACCTCTTGATCATTAAGACTCAAGACCCCTTGAATACTCAAGTTATCTTTAAGATACCCTAACACCTCTACTTATAGGATTAAAATCCTCTTAAGAAGTCCTAAAGCCAACCCAAGAAGTTTGAAAGTCACTATCTTTCAACTTCCCACAGTTGGAAAAATAGTCTCGATGTTAACAACATGATAAAAACAACATCACAGCAACGACACAACGACTGCACAGCAATGTCACAACAAATTACTATAGAATGCTCCTGAAGTCTCCAAACTTAACCATTTGAGCTCCAGCACTTCAACACTGATTCAAGAAGACCAAAAATAGGCTCCACACCCCAACAAGGAGTAGGGTCGACAAAGGAGTCAAACAACATCAAAGAAACTAGAGGCTCTCAGGAGAAAATTGGGGAAAGGCTCAAATTCTTTGGGATTCACAAATGATTCAAAACGGGCTCAAAATAGCTAAGTATGGGAGAGAATGCAGAAGTTTCCACGTCTCTGAACAACACACCTTCAAGTGTCAAGGACAAGGGCGGTTCCCTAAAAAAACAAAAACTCTCCACCTGTCATGTTATCTCAATTTGTCCCATAGAAAAATTGATCAAACACAACCCTGTGTAGAGTAGATACTCTGCAATTCATCTATTTACACCTGAACAGAGGACTAGGAACCATTCTTCACTCAGTGAGCTCTCTCGATTTCAAAGTCCCACACTTTGAGAGATGCTCCATGTTGTGTAATCACACTGAGAGTTTCAACTCATCTAGTTATGGACATTCAGGAGTATTGTGATTCTGTATTAATAGTTTTTGTAGGCCCGGTGGGACCAAGAGGTCTCCATCTTTATTATAGTAAGATTGATGTGAACTTGTTGTAAGTTTACCTTTTAAGAAGCTTTGAAATTACACATATGGTGACTCCAAAGGATCACATTCCACTAGTTTTAGCATCCTAGGCTTGGAAGATTAATGAGAAGGATTCATAGTAGATCAAGAACTAGAGAAGAAGGATTATTTGTCTATCTACACTTATCCCTAGACAGAGGGAGAAGAGGGAGAAGATACCAGAGGTCTCTATCTCCACTAAATAGAACATTGTAAACACCTCCTCCTAGTAGGTCATTCATTCAATCAACAAGGGTTCTCAGGTGAATTATAATGGCTAAACCACGTAACCTCTATGTCGACGTCACTCGTAGCAGCCTACTCGCTCTCAATGCATAAAATCTAGTCCCAGTTGCAGCATTAAAGAGTATCCCATATTTCACTGGAGAGAACCTGACTTCTCCTAGTGACCACATCCAATAAATGGCAAATGTCTACACAATTTATGAAATCCCTAAGATGGATATTGTAGTCAAATTGTTAGCCTCTTCATTCAAGGATAAAGCTTCGTAATGGTTCAGGAGTCTAACAATAGGCTCTATTGATAATTAGGACCATCTGTGTAGAGCTCTTCACAATTAATTTGGAGAGAAGGGAGATAATCTATCCCTATTGGAGAATTTTACAACCATCAAGAGGGCTCCTAATGAGCAGCTGACAGATTTCAACTTCAGATTCCAAAGGACATGGGATAGGATTCCACTGGTTATGAGGTCCACATAAAAAGGAGTTTTCTTATAATTTCATAGATCTTTAAATTATTATATTTCCTTAATGATTCAATCAATGGGGGGCACAAACTTACCTACAACCTATAACATTTCCAATCGAGCTGAATTTTTTTTAATTCAAGCCGGAGAACTTGCTCTTAGGCCACCTATGCCTCTATATCCAAAACTAGGAGCTCCAAGCACTAGTCAAACACCCACATTAACTCCCATACCTACCCCAAGGAATTAGAGTTCAGCTGAAGCTTCCACCTCATCCTCTAGCACTTCAAATTAACTACAAGAGGTTATAAAATAGTTGCAGAACCTTGGGAATGAGCTAGTGACAATGAAAAGGAAGCAAGCTTAGAGATCTAGACCATATCAGGCTTAAACTCAGTATTAGACTAGACCCCATATATGTAAAATAGACAACCACTTAGGTTGCACATAAAAAAAACCAGGGACAACCTGAAGCTACTAATTCATTCTGGCCATATGACCCAAACACAACTTCAACATCAAAGGCATTGGTTCCAACATAAAACAAAATGGCACAATAATATGATTGGTGTTTCCCATGCAATCAACCCCACAACCAGTCAATGTGTTTCAATGGTGCACTAAACTAAGCCTTGATGGTACAGACCATTGGTGTGTCCCAAGAGTGTAGTCAAGAAGAAAATCATAAGCAAGAAACCCAGAAATAGGTACCTCCAAGTAAGACTATGCTTGTTAATTGGCAAGCTAAAGACTTTTGTGGAGTTAACCAAGCCTCATCTCAAAGTGTGGCTTCTAATACATGGTCCAAGAAAAGGAACATTGGAAAGAAACGATCATCAAATTCAGGTAATCCTCAACCTTCTATTATTCCAAAAGGTATTGGCACTCAAATTGCAACTCCCAATATGCAAAGTCATCCCTAGCCACCTTCAAGACCCAATCAGGTACCGGTTGTAACAACCCATGTCTAAGAGAAAAATGTACTAGGAAAAGGGCAGAAAAAAGATAGCTCATCCCCATTTAACATTATTGATAAAATGAAGAAAACAAATGTTAATATTTCAATGTGGGAGTCATTGGCTATCTCAGGGAAGAGAGACATGTCTCAGGCTGCTATAGCCAATTGGTCAACCTCAAATCAGCCCCTCAAACAACAAGATAAAGTGCTTACCAATGCGGCTTGGCCCAAAGGAAACCATGCAGGAAAACAAGGTAAGAATATAAAGACCCATCCTATTTATGTTTCATTGATAATTGGAGACAAATTGATACATAATTGCATGAACCATTCGGGGGAAAGTAGCTCTGTAATACCAAAATAAATAGCTGATCAGCTAGGTCTTCAACACGAAGTCATCTCCAAGGGTATAGTGTAATTGGATGGGACAATAGTAATAATGGTTGGAGTCATCAAGGATTTTACCCTCACATTGCCCACATGCCCCAATGTGACTGTATTGCAAAATGTATCGGTCATAGACTTGCTGCCACATTTTGCATTGTGTTTGTCAAAAGACTTCATTGCTAAAATTGGAGGCTATTTTTTTGTTGATTGGTCGCACATGCTTTTTAGAACAAGGTATGGAGCTAAGCCTATGATTAGATCTGAGACAATTGTAGATTAATATAATAAGCTTCATGTACTATTCTCAGCCCCAAAATTCCCCTTCTTTGAAGTCAAGTTTAACAAATTTTGAGTTTGTACCTTGGAGTATTGAATCACGTCGAGCCTGGGATTGTTTGTATTTTTCATATTCATGGAGAACAATTTGAAATTTGGGCATATGGTGAAGTTCCTTTCCTTCTTTTTATTTTATTCCCACAGTCGGGAATGACAGGCATATTTTCCCCATTAATTTTTTCCCCAAATTCCATGGGTAATACGTGAATATATTTGATTGGATGCGGTTTGACCATATTTCAATGTTCAACAAAAGCCTCCATGTGTCCAAATGAAATAACTCCAGGGAAAGGTCCAAGGGATAGTCCTCAAATAAGTGCAGGCTTTCCGTGTGTCCTAGGTACAAAATGAACATAGAATAAGATAAAATTGGCTATGTGTGGAAGGTTCGGCAGACGGTGACACGTGCCTCATCGACGCAACTTCAAGAGATAAAGTTGGGGGTAGTTTTCAAACTTGCTCTAGTCCTCCACGTGTCCTAGGTCCAAAAAGGGACAGAGCCAATAGTTAAAATTGACTAAGTATGGGTGGGTTGGTGGAATCCATGATGTGCCTTAACAAGGCCATTTTGGAAGTGAAATCAAAGGGTCAGTCTCCAAGTAGTGCCAGCTCACCATGTGGTTAAAGTCAATATGAAGATGGAGCTGGTCATTGAACAATCTAAGACTGGTGGAAGGAGACATGCATCAGATCGGCGCAGCTTCAGGGGGCGTTTCCATAGCAAAAACTCAAATGAGCGCCAGCCCTCCACGTGTCTAGGGGTCAACATAAGTCAAAATGAAAATTGGCCCGAATCGACTAAGTATAAAGGAACCAGCGGAGCTCTCCACGTGTCATCCTAGCGCTTCCTCAAATGAAAATAATGCAAGAGGTGTTCATAGGCACACTCCAATAAATTTTTCCCATGTGGGTGGCCCAAAATTGAAGTTTTAAAAGAAAATCGAATGACCAATGTTTTAAGAGGTAAAATGATGTAACAGTCGTATATTTAAAAAACTGGTTTTTCTACCATTAACTTTTTCTTTGCATTTTCAATAATTCGAAAGGGCGTGCATGATTATAATAAGTTGTAACTATTTCTTGCTTGCTCGAGGAAGTTTTAACCATATCTTATGAGCTATATCATGTTCTTTCAAATCCATTGTACTGGTTGGAATTTTGATTATTATGGAACTGTAATTTCAAATTGGAAGAAATCAATACAAAGGTTTTTCCCTTTTTCTTTTGCTTTCTCTTTCCCTCTAGTTCTGACCTGTGAATCATCTAATCCTTGCATGCTTAGAAACTATATGTTCTAGTTTTTACAATCTCCAGAACTTTGAGTCTACAAATTTTGTCTGTTATAAATGTGGATGGTTCTACTCTGTACCTCATTTGAACAATACATATAAGGGTTTTCTCTGCCATCTATTTTCCCTGAAAGTATTGTCTTCTTTTACCTCCCTCCTCTCTTCAAATTATTTTATCCTCATCTATTGATAACTTTCTAGGGTCAAAACATATTTCAGGATATCGGAAAACCACCATTGAATGAAAGACTGCATTTGTACATAGGTTTTTCCCATGCTTTCAATAAGGTAACCTCTCCCATTAAAGAGGAGGGAATTTCTTGTCCCCTGACTATTGTTTCATTCCAAGTGTAAATATGAAACCCAACAGTTTTAGGTAACTCCATTGGGGAATTTGTTCAACAAATTTCCTTTCTAAAAGAACAACTAATTTGATCATTTCTTTGATCTGGAAACTCTAAGATATACTCATGGTAGAAGGGATCTTGGAATTGAAGATCTCAAATTTACACTGTTGGATCAACAAAATTTTTAACTTCCTCTAACAAGAAGAAATAGAAGAGCTCATTCCACAAGCACACCTCCTGTTGAAGACAAAGCTTTTGGTAGTATAATTCCTCAAGCACAACTTAGCCCTAATCTTCGTGCCCTAATTCTTGTTGGTGTATTAATTCCACTTCAAGAAATCTTTCCAAGGATGGCATAACCTCAGCCTTGGTGAATAAGTGTTAGGCATTTGGATTTCCTTAAGTATTGCATGAGTTACCTATGGGTAACAGGAAGAATTTTATCAAATTTAGCGGTGATGGAAAAGTGCACCTTGATGAACACATTACAACCTTTATTGTTGCATGTGGGGTCTTTACAGTTGAATATGAGAATGTCTATGCGAGGATGTTTGTTGAAACCTTGTAAGATAATGCTACAAATTGGTTTTACCATCTTCCTGTTGGGACCATCATTGATTGGACTACTATGAGGACTGAATTTGAGCAACGTTTCAAACCTGGTGAAGATGTGCATGCTTTGCTATCTCATATTTCTCAAATCAAGAAGGAGCCACATGAGCCTATGAGAAAATTTGTGGCCAATTTCAACAAGTTGGTTAACAAGATTCCACTAGATACTAGAAATGTTGATCAAATTCAAAACTATTTCTTCTTGAATGCTCAATTTCTGGAAGTAAGCTATGCCCTGAGAAGATAAAATCTTGCAACTTTGGATGTTGATCAAAGATTGGTTGTCAGTGTGGAAGATGACTTGATCATGTTTGGCAAGTTGAAAAGGGAGTCTTTCAAATCCAAAGCATCTTCTTCTTCTCCTTCTCCTGGAGGTAATGTAGATCTGTTGGTGCAAAATATGGCTAATGACCTCATTTCCATTAAGAAACAATTGGTTCAGCATGCTCCATATCAAGATGTTCCAAGGAAGAACTTTCAGCCTAGGAACCACTTTCCCTCTTCTTAAAGTAGGTTGGACATTAAAGTTCTGTCGTCGCCAAATCACTGCACCCTCCGAATGGCCAGGTTGTGAATAGGACGTTCGGTGTGATTGGGACACATGGGATCACCTCTCAAGCTGTGGGACTTGGGCTCGAGGTGAACCTCCGGAGAAGGCCGGCTTCCTCTTCCTAAACTAAGTGTTGCACTACTCCTAGTGTAACAAAAATGATTATCTAGTCCTATGCTAACATTTTCATGGGTTTTAGGGAAAGAGATTTACAGAAATGAAACTATACTAGGGATGGTGATGCACCGAATAAAGGGTGTCTTCAGATTTAGGAAGGGTTAATTTGAAGAGGGTGTGTGCACCACAGGTCAACTTCACCTACTGCAACTTAGAGAGGGTACAGGATACCATAGACTAAGAGACACGCGTTCCCTTTGTTAAACTTTATCAGACTGAGAAATATACCAGTTTCCCAATGAAGAAGGATGAACTCAAGAAGGGTGAATAGACACCACAACTCAACTGCATGTAATACTTCACCACTCGATAAGCACAGAACTCCAAGAACCTGCAATAGAAACTTAAACTTGCACAGTGTACCTGCAAGTACGAGAAAGGCAAAAAGAAGCACAAAAGGATGAAAGGACCAAGATTAGTCACAAAACACACACTTTTATTGCTTCAATAACATGCACAATGCATCATACATTCAGAAGAGGCAATGGTTGCCATCACAATGTTGAAAGGAGGCTTGAAAGTTCCTTCAACATACAAGAACAACTTACAAAAGAGAGAGGACTCTTGAAAAAACATACACTTGCCTAAGATGTCTAACTGTGCAACTTGTCTGAACTGTTGGAACCCTTTGAAATGAGCTTCCAACTTACATTTATAGAAGAATATGTGAGAAAGAAGAGGAAATGGTCATAATTACATTCCTAAATTGAAGGCCCATGATGTATTTATTGCAGTTAGTTGAACTACCTGAGAAGGTTCCATCATGGGTCATTAATTGCCTGATGACCAAGTCTCCTCAATTAATTAAAAGAATATTTAAATAAAATATTTAAATAATAATAATAAATATTATTATTAAAATATTTAAATAAAAATATTAATTTAATTAACATAATGTTGGGACCCCCCCATTGACCCGTTTGACTTGAAGAGGAGGGGGGTCCATGTGGATAGAATCTGCACATAGCCAAATTCGATGAGCTTCGAATCCTCTAACTCGGTGTTGCAATTGATTTTGAACCCCACACCAACTCTTTCCTTGTCTTGGCAATCGGGCTCTTTGCATTGAGTCCTTCGAATGGTGAGCTATCAAACTTGATTCTTATCATTTTCCTTTGTTAACTCGAGGCCATTTACGCATTCCTCGTTCAAACTTCATGAAACATCACCATGAGCTCCCTGCGAAGTCACTGAGCTCTTCATCCAGCAAACGATCTTACCTTTCCTGGGCTCAAACTCACTTGAATACTGAACTTAACCCAATATTTCTAAAAAGAATGATTTTACCACAATGCTCAAGATTCTTCCTCATCATATAACACTTGTAGTAAGAATGTTTTAGCTTTGCCATAATAAGCACAATTGTACCCTCCAAACGATGAGAAAATGCCGTTAACAATAAAGACCTAATGCTGCCATGATAATGACCCAGGTTCATGCCCATTAAAAGTCGATAGACACCCTTAAGACTGATTCTTGGACAAAGAGACCTTCGGTATTTTGGCAGTGCATTCTGCAATCTAGGCTCCAACCAACAATTATGCCACTATTGTGATCTTAGTATGGAATGGGTAGCTGCGAGCTACACAATATACTCATTTTTTCAGAAACTAAAAAGATCC
The DNA here is from genome assembly GCA_019776745.2 of Taxus chinensis. Taxonomy (NCBI): domain Eukaryota; kingdom Viridiplantae; phylum Streptophyta; class Pinopsida; order Cupressales; family Taxaceae; genus Taxus; species Taxus chinensis. The sequence continues at coordinate 487,916,087 of CM034155.1, read as the reverse complement.
TTCATGTTACAATTTGCAACACATAAAAGAAGCCCTTCAGAAAATACATTGAACAACGGGGGCAGCCAAGAGGACCTTGGAAAAATGTACAGGTAACAACCATATGAATTCTCCCTTAGTCGTGGATCAAAGCTAATAGAAATAAGCTAGATAAAACTAGCTTGAAACTGCAGTATAATCGTCCATTGTTTAAAAAACAAGCTTCTCTGAACCTGGTAAAAGAATATTTTTATTGTCTGATTGGACGTACATAATGGAAGGGTATAAATATTGCGTACTGCCCTCGGAGTTTCTCAAATAGACCATTTTCGAGTAACAAGGATGCAGCATGCAAAACGGCCGACCACGTATTTCAAAGTTGACCTTCACATTCAATTCGTTTCTAGGAGAAAACCATGCTGAGCAATATGAATCGTTTCACTCTGCACGTAATAAACCTTCATCTCCTAGTTCATGGAAATTCTATGAAGCCTTGTTTTTCGTGACTCCAATCCATCGTGCACGGAAGTGAATATTTGTTCCATGCAGCTGTCATTCGATCTGAGTTCAAAATAAGGATAAGCATAAATTCGATACTGAACAGATATCAATACAGTTGGACAACCTGCTTGTTTAAACGTTCAAAAGGCTTCTACTGTATTGCAACACACCTGCTGCCTGTGCGTGGGAGTTTCTCGCGACCATCGAATGTTCATAACTGTACAGAGGATGAGGAGAAGGTCGTGGAGCTATCTTAACCGATTCAAAGTCTGAAAGTTCAGTGGAATTCTAACAAGGGCGGATCTGTATGAAAAGAGACACTTTCTCGTATGATCTACGAAACCCAATCCACAGTCCATGCAACACGCATCCTTTGAACTCCATGCACTCGCCGCTTCACTCGGCGTTTGACTCGTTCCTCCAACCTGGCGTCATTCTTTATTCACCGGTTTATATGGCAATTCACTCGCCATCTCTCGGTCACCAACTTCCTCCTGGAGACTCGCACAACGTGCTCCGATCCTATTTAGACGGCCCGTGCGGAATTTTGATCACGGTTTTCCATCTTTATATTTCCCATTGGCACTGGTCGCCTGAATCTCCCCTTCACGGAGTGAACAGCTTGGAATGCCATCTTAATATTTCCCATATGGCATACCAGCTCCGAATTCCCGCATAACGGCTTGGCCACACCAATCCACGGGCCCCGGCCTCAGCTTTTCCATGCAAACTTGGCAATTTGACCCGATTTCTCCACTCCACGGAAGTCTGACCATGGCTTTCCATCCCAAAATTTCCACTTGGCATTGCTTGCCTTATTTCCCACGTCCTTGGCAAGATGAAACTTGGGACCCCCTTTACGTGAAAACCTGGTGTTGGCTTTCCACTGCAAATTTTCCACCATGGAAATTGGGATGAAGATATCCTATGTGGGGAAATACTGATTTGGCCTGCCATCATCAAATTTATGACCTTGGCAATATACTGAAATATTTCCCATGTGGGAATCTTACAATGGCTTGCCATCATCAAAGTCCAACCCGACAAAAGGGATGAAATTCTCCCAAGCCAATGCCTTAGCACGGATTCGAACCCCAACTTTTCCTTCTCGACTTACAATCGAACCAAACAAAACTCTGGATGCTCACGAACTTGTCAGGCTCGACTGAGTGAGACAATGCTGCCACGTCTGAGCTCCATCCTCAAATGATCGATTCTTTTCCATTGGCTAGGCTATACACGAATGTTCAGGTGATCGGGGTGGTCAGGTGTTCGTTGCATTTCATGAAATAGTTTGAATGCATGTATAGGATGTCCATGCCTTCTGTAAGCTACAATTACCATATTCCATGAGAAGAGATCTGGATCAGTCATGCAGTTGAAGACTTTATGAGCATCCATCAAACTTTCACACTTGTCATACATGTAGATAAGTTTATTTGGTAATAGCGTGAGTCTTCCAAATGTGTGTCCCCTATTATTGATGTGAGAGTGGATTTGCTTGGCCTCCGCAAGGGCTTTCTTAGTAATGCAAGCCTATAGTAGATGAAGATATGTTAAAGAATTTACAGATGGATTATGTGTTGTAAGAAGAACGTGTACTGCCTCCTTCAAGCGACACTCTCCATAGAGTGCTATGATATTTTAATTGAGATGTATTTGGTTGCTTGCTTGCAAGCATTTTTTCGTTCAAACACTACCAGATGACCTCATCATCATATCTGCATAATCTCATATCATCTTGGTCAAACAAGATAATTTTCCCAAGTGGTTGGTCGAGCACTGCCTTAGTGGATTAAACCTGACATCATGTTGACTTTGACTCTCCCTGACTTGGCCTTCGGATCTTTTTGCATCGATCTCCACTGGGATCCTTGTACAATTCCTTTCATTCGTCAATTTTCAACGAGCTATATTTTGCATTAACAAGACCATCGTTGAGCTCTTACAACTGAGAGTCTCCACTGAGATGATTTCTGAGATGATTATCAATTTGACACCGGGTTCTTTATCAACTCGACCCTGAACTCTCCACTGAGTTGAGATCAACTGGGTGCCTTTCGATGCTAGGTGATCTCTTCATATGCAATTTAGGAATTATTTTTAATTATTGCATTTCGATAATAACCGAAGGTGGGTTCCTGGGACTATTATTTATTTTGAACATGATAGGACCCCGTTGTCCAATCTTGCTAGGTGTGCAAAATTGGATAACATTTTTGGCGACCTCTCGGGGATGATTGCCTGCTAAGCATGATTCCAGTAGCCTTAAGTCATCCATTGGGCATGGAGTCTATGTTGGAATCCTGAAAGTAGTATGATTTTCTTTGACACATCCCGGAATCTCCTTGAACATTGCTGATATCCTGGACCTCCCTGGAATGCTAAGCATGAAGTATACTGAATCTGTTGAATGCTTGACATCCATGGAACACTGCAAAAATTTGAATGAAGCATATTTTGAACTCTTATGGAAACCTTGAACCTTTCTTCTCCTTGACACCTTCCAATGATGAAACAAAGTGCAGAACAACACAAAACACAACAACAAGGAAAGAAAAATAACAACACGCAACAATGTGCATAAGCACTTGGAGGAAAACACCTAATTTAACTGTACAGGGGGTGGAACGCTCCTCAAAAACAAGCTTTGAGATGTATCCCATTCACATGAATGGGCAGTTCTTCTCCATTGAGCCTAGATAGACGAAATGAATTTGCCTCTTTGCAACTTGTGATGATATATGGCCCACTCCAGAGAGCGTCAAACTTGGCATGCCTGCCTAGTTTGGCCCTGTCTTCATCCCATTTGAGAACTAAATCTCCCTCATGAAAATGTCCTGTCGGACGCCTTCTTGTCAAAAGATTTCTTAACTTGAGCCTGATGCTGCTCCAAAGTTTTCATAGCCTTATCTCGTACTTCCTCTAACTCCATGAGTTCAGCAAACCTTACTGTCAGAGGATCACTCTCTATAACTTCAAGTTGATGAGCTAACTCCAAAGAAGGTAACTCCAATGAGAGCGGTATTTTTGCCTCTCTTCCATATACAAGAACGAAAGGAGAATTTCCGATGGCCCTTTTAGGTGTGATTTGATCTGCCCATAAGGTGGTCTTAAGTTGTGTATGCCAAGTCCTCTTGTTAGTCTCCATTGTGCGCTTAATAATCCTTATGAGGTTTTTGTTGCTAGACTCATCCAATCTGTTTCCTTGCAGATAGTAATTGGAATAAGTTTTGAGGTATACCCCATTTTTAACAGCCCATTCACTCAGTTTCATACCAAGAAAAGCCAGCGCATTGTCTGAAATGATTGTAAACGGAACACCAAACCTCGTCATTATACCCTCCAAAAAATCTAGAACTGCCTTTTCATTGCTCTCTTTTAATGCTACCCCCCCCCGCCTCTGTCCATCGAGTAAAATAGTCTGTTGCAGTAAGGACCCACTAGATGGAGGATTAATCATTCCGATGAAGTCCAACCCCCATTGAACAAAAGGTTGATCCACTTGAATTGGATGCAGCGGAAGAGCTGCCAGCTTCTGCTTACCTGTGAAAAAGGCACATTCCTTACATTTCCTTACCCAGAGATGGGCATCCTTGAATAAATCCAGCCAATAGTAGCCGGCTCGCATGATCTTGGTAGCTGTTGTTCGTGCGGAATAATGTCCTCCAGATAGGCCATTATGAAATTCTTCTAGTATCTTACTTACCTGTTCTGGTCCTATGCACCGAAGGAGAACACCGTTCAAATCTTTTCGAAAGAGAATGCTATCTACCAAAACATATGGGATAGATTGAAGACGGAAAGTTCGTCTTTGGTTTTTATCCATGTTTGCCGGGTATGCTCCTGAGAAGAGGAAATTCTTCATTTTGGATAACCAGTCAGCTTGATCAACATTCTCATCAGTATTTAGGAGTGTCACATCCTCATTACCTTTTGATTCCATGTCTGCAGCAAGTTGCTGACACAAACCCTTACCTCTGAGAAGTTTAGTGACTTTGATGTGCACGTCATACTCCATTACCTTCGTGATCCATCCAGCACACTTTTCGTTCATTTCTTTGTTCAGCAAAAACTCCTTGACACCTGGATGAGACACCATCAGATGAATCTTGTTGTTGGACAACATGTGCTTGAATTTCTTCAAAGCTCGAATAACCGTAAAGACTTTCTTTTCAATGAATGAGTATTTGAACTCGTAGTCTTTGAGGGATTGACTGAAGAAAGCGATTGGTTGCTCCATCAGGTTGTTGTTTTGTTGGGTGAGGATCCCTGAAATGCTCTCTTGACCTGCAAAAGCATAAAGGATAAAATCTTTGTCAAACCTAGGGTTCACAAGCATGGGAGCTTGAGAAATGGCTGTTTTGATGGCTTCGAAGCTTTCTCGTCCTTCCTTTGTCCATGAGAATGGCATGTTTTTCTTCAGCATGGCTGTCAGTGGTTTAGCCAATGTCGCAAATTGAGGGATGAATCTCCGCACAAAATTTATGGTTCCCAAAAACTCTGGAGGCCCTTCTTGTGACTTGGGAGAGATAAGGACATAATCGAATGAATCCTGGCTGGATCAATTGATAATCCTTCCGCTGAAACAACATGCCCCAATAATTTTCCCTCGTGCACTGCGAAAATACATTTCTTGGGGTTAAGTGAAACCCCAAATTCCCTACACCTTTGGAAAACTTTCCTTAGATGTGTGATGTGATCTTCTGCATGCTTAGAGTATACAGTTATATCATCAAGGTAAACCAAAATAATATCGTTGATTAGTCCCTTAAATGCCATGTCCATGGCTCTTTGGAAAGTATCCCCAACATTAGACAATCTGAATGGCATTTTATTGTAGGCATACGTGCCCCACTTGGTAGTGAAAGCCGTTTTGAATTGGTCAGATTCTTGGACTAGGATTTGATTGTAACCCGAATATCCATCGAGCAAAGAAAATCTTTGAGCTCCTGCCACCGTTTGAAGGATCTGCTCCATCGATGGAAGAGGATAATGGTCTTTTAATGACGCATGATTCAAATCCCTGAAATCTACGCATAACCGGATCTCTCCATTCTTCTTCCTCACGGGCACCAAATTGGCTACCCATGAGGAATGCTTGATGGGAAAAATTATACAGGCCTCGATGAGCTTGGTTAGCTCCTTTCTCATTAGTGGCTCAATTTTGGGATTAATTGGTCTCTGTTTCTGACGAACTGGCTTAGCATTAGGATCCAGTTCGATGGTATGTTGTGCTAGACCTGGATCAAAACCATGCAGATCTTTATAGCTCCATGCAAAGATGTCATGATACTCTTGACAAAGTTTGATGAAAGCTTCTTTCTCCTCAGAAGTACACACTTTTCCGATCTTGAGAAACTTTGCATTTGATACTTCGACTTCCTCAAAATATTCTTCTTTGACCACCATGTTAGGGCTTTGTCTTTTGGCTTGGTCATCTGAATTGAAAATGGATTCCAAAGTGACTAAACCTTTTGGTAACTTGTTGCTTTTCAATTGGATAATTTGTCTCACCATATGACTCCTGCAACTTATCTTGATTTTTTGCAGCAAACTCCGCCTCTTCTTGTAGGAAGAGGACAATTTGGTTGTCACTATCGAACACTTGCCAACTACTCACATTATCAGGGACTGCTGGTCAAACCACCATTTTAACAAATTGCTGCCCTTCTTTCATGATATCAACTGGTATGTTGTATTGTGAACCAATTGTAGCAAGCCTATCCCCATCTTGATTTTGACCTCTAGGAACTGCATGGATCCCAAAAGCTTCGAAATCTTCAATCAGGTCCCAGACTCGGTTCTTGTATGATCTTAAAAGATCATTTTTGGATGCACTACGTGCCAAAACTTGATGAACAACTAACTCACTGTCTCCAAAAATAGTCAGGGCCTTGATTCCCTTCCTTTGGGCTAGCTGAATTCCTTGCACAAGAGCCTCGTATTCAGCAACATTGTTAGTGCAACTGAACTGCAACCGGAAAGATGAGAAGTACTTATCTCCCTCTAGAGAAATTAACATAACACCAGCACCGGATCCATTCTTACTTCTTGAGCCATCGAAGAACAATTTCCACAGTCCTTTAGAATCACTTGGTGTTTTGACAAGTTGTGGTATGATCGTATCTTCTTCATGGATACAGTAGGTACCTAATCCTGTTTCTTCCAAGACCAACAAACCAGCTTCTTCTTCTGCCAATACATCAGCGTAGGGATCGTACTGATGATCTCTACTTACTTCATCTAGCAAAGTATCAGGGACTTCTTCAACAAGGGTGGTTGGTTCATGATCAGCATCTTCCTCTTCTGGATCGCCAATGGTGTAATTTCCATTTATGGGACTAGAAGTGTAGGGTTCTACATGATTATGGCAGATTGGTTCTGCCCTTATAGTTACTTTGGTTCCATATCGAGTCCTGAGAATCATATGCGACCAATCGGCTGATAGGTAACCGCCCATCTTGGCAGTGAAATCCCGTGATAGGCAGATGGCAAAGAGGGGAGGGAGATCAATGACCGATATGTCTTGGGTGAATGACAAACTTGGGCATGCATCGATGGTAAGTTGAAGTCCTTTGATAACCCCAACAGTCTTAACGGTTGTGCCATCCAGCTAAACAACCCCTCTTGCAACTGGCGCATATTGTATGCCTAGTACATCTGTAATTTGTTTAGGCATGACAGAGCTACTGGCACCAGAATCGATCATGCAATTATGTACCAAGTGGTCTCCAATGATCAGGGAAATGTAGAATGGCGGTGGTTTGTTTGCTCATAGGAATAATTTTCCCTTCTGGTTGACACAAACTTGTAGCAGTTGTCACTCCATGGCTTGGTGATCCGTTGGTTGTACCAAAACTGTTCAGAGCTTCTCGCAACAGGTTTCTTTGAGAAGGATCGAGAGTGCGTCCCACATGGTAACGCTCAGGTTGGTTCTCTTCATTTGTTCTACTATGTTGAAGGGAATCGCTCCAACTTTGATGACACTTTTTTGGGCATTGGGGTCCTCCTTTGGAAAATGTTTGTTGGGTATCGTGATGCCTGGAGAACCATCTTTCCCTGCAGCGTGGCTAGCCGGTGTTTCTGGTGATTTCTTTCCCACATTTTTATCAACCACCATTTGTAACCCAGGTTGAGAAGTGGATGCTAGATCAGCTTCGGGAGGTTGAGGCTCCATTGCTCTCTTCTTGGAACGAGTGTTTGCTGCCACTGATGATGAATCTATATTCAACCCACAAAAATCTTCTTCTTGCCAGTTTAGCAAAGTGGATTCTTCAGGTGCCTGTGGTTGATCTGCTGCTTCTTGTGTAGATGAATTTTTTGTTAACTCTGAAGGGGCAGATATACTTTGAACCATAAGGGCCTGGCTAAGAACCCCATTGGGACAAAGATTTTGATTGTGGGGTTGAGAGCAAGGATAGCACCATTCGTAGTCTTGAACTAGATTATTCTGAACAGGTACTATAGCTCTAGATGAGCTAGCTGCAAGAGGGTTCCGAAAGTTCAAGGGCCTGACATTTGCAACTTGACTTGTAGTTTGATTTTGAGGCTGATTGTTTCCTTGAAAAGGAGGACGGTTAGCCTGATACTGCTGATTTTGTGGCTGATACGGACGATTGTATTGAAACTGTTGCCTTTTGAGTGCAACGAGCTCATTTCCAAAATTTTGCAGTAGCGACTTGACTTCAAATAGGTCATTTGAAGAGGTAGGGGAAGATTGAGATGGTTGCTTGGAGTCTACTGGAATAGGAGCAATGATAGGCTGATGATTCGTAAGATCTGGAGAAAAGGGCATTGGTGGTCGTGGAGCTATCTTTCCAGCCTGAATCAAAGAATTCTCTACACTTATGGCAACTTCGTAAGCATCAGGAAGTGTAGTCCCTCCCATGGACTAGATCATAACTGCTACATCACTATTCAAGGCTCGTAAATAGTACAAGAATGCATTATGTGCAGAAGGCTTTACAAGCGCCAGAATCCTATTCCAAGTCCTGTGGAATCGGAAGTTGAAATCACTCATGTATTCTTGGGAAGCTCTCTTCATGGTAGTGAGTTGTTCCAAAAGTGATAGGTGATCACTTTTGTCTTCGAACTGTTTACATAGCTTTTCTCCCAACTCGTCCCAAGTGGTTATAGTGCCAACACCTAACCCGCAAAACCATTGAAGTGCTTTTCCCTTGAAAGAGGTAGCAAGAAGTCTAACTGCAACATTGTCTTCTATGATATTATGTACTGCGCAGATGCTGGCTACATCAAAGATATGCTCCACTGGAGTAACGTGAGTTTCCCCCGTGTAGAAGGGTAAACTTTTGAGTGCCGCAACAGGTATCGGTCACGTTGAGCCAACATAAGAGGACTGCTTGCATTGAAAGGGGGAAAAACTTGGTTCCTCGCCATAGCAACGAAAGGTTGATTGTTCCTGGGTGGAGGAAACCTTCCGTAAGGAGGAGTCGAATGACCCCTACTAGGTAAATCTGCAACTGGGGATGTGGAAATGCCTCTTCTTCTTCTCTTTGGAGGAGACAAGGAAAGTTCGGTATGCTGATAATTTCCTTTCTTTGAAGAAGCTCTTGTCTGAATTCTTCGCATAAGTTATCGCACTGAGATTTGGAATCCAAAGATATGGAGTCGCCAGGTACTTTGACTTGTGTAAGTGAGAAGAGAAGTACCAACTCTCTCCCACCGGGCGTGCCAAAAACTGTTGGTGTAGGTCGCACGGTGGCTTAAGATTTACTGTTTGATAATGAGACACCTCTGAAAGATGAAACTCTAACTGTGATGTCCCACCGGGCCTGCCAAAAACTGTTAGTGTGTGGTCGCACGGTGGCTTATGATTTGTTGTTGTAATGAGACACCTTGAAAAGGTGGAAGATCTAATCTTAGTGTCCCACTGGCGTGCCAAAAACTGTTGTCGCCAAATCACTGCACCCTCCGAATGGCCAGGATGTGAATAGGACGTTCAGTGTGATTGGGACACATGGGATCACCTCTCAAGCTGTGGGACTTGGGCTCGAGGTGAACCTCCGGAGAAGGCCGGCTTCCTCTTCCTAAACTAAGTGTTGTACTACTCCTAGTGTAACAAAAATGATTATCTAGTCCTAGGATAACATTTTTATGGGGTTTTAGGGAAATAGATTTATAGAAATGAAACTATACTAGGGATGGTGATGCACCGAATAAAGGGTGTCTTCAGATTTAGGAAGGGTTAATTTGAAGAGGGTGTGTGCACCACAGGTCAACTTCACCTACTGCAACTTAGAGAGGGTATAGGATACCACAGACTAAGAGACACACGTTCCCTTTGTTAAACTTTATCAGACCGAGAAATATACCAGTTTCCCAGTGAAGAAGGATGAACTCAAGAAGGGTGAATAGACACCACAACTCAACTGCATGCAATACTTCACCACTCGATAAGCACAGAACTCCAAGAACCTGCAATAGAACTTAAACTTGCACAGTGTACCTGCAAGTACGAGAAAGGCAAAAAGAAGCACAAAAGGATGAAAGGACCGAGATTAGTCACAAAACACACACTTTTATTGCTTCAATAACATGCACAATGCATCATACATTCAGAAGAGGCAATAGTTGCCATTACAGTCTTGAAGAGGAGGCTTGAAAGTTCTCTCAACACACAAGAACAACTTGCAGAAGAGAGAGGACCCTTGAAAAGTATACACTCGCTTGAGATATCTAACTGTGCAACTTGTCTGAACTGTTGGAACCCTTTGAAATGAGCTTCCAACTTACATTTATAGAAGAATATGTGAGAAAGAAGAGGAAATGGTCATAATTACATTCCTAAATTGAAGGCCCATGATGTATTTATTGCAGTTAGTTGAACTACCTGAGAAGGTTCCATCATGGGTCATTAATTGCCTGATGACCAAGTCTCCTCAATTAATTAAAAGAATATTTAAATAAAATATTTAAATAATAATAATAAATATTATTATTAAAATATTTAAATAAAAATATTAATTTAATTAACATAATGTTGGGACCCCCCCGTTGACCCGTTTGACTTGAAGAGGAGGGGGGTCCATGTGGATAGAATCTGCACATAGCCAAATTCGATGACCATACCAACTCGCTTTGAATCCTCTAACTCGGTGTTGCAATTGATTTTGAACCCCACACCAAATCTTTCCTTGTCTTGGCAATCGGGCTCTTTGCATTGAGTCCTTCGAATGGTGAGCTATCAAACTCGATTCTTATCATTTTCCTTTGTTAACTCGAGGCCATTTACGCATTCCTCGTTCAAACTTCATGAAACATCACCATGAGCTCCTTGCGAAGTCACCGAGCTCTTCATCCAGCAAACGATCTTACCTTTCCTGGGCTCAAACTCACTTGAATACTGAACTTAACCCAATATTTCTAAAAAGAATGATTTTACCACAATGCTCAAGATTCTTCCTCATCATATAACACTTGTAGTAAGAATGTTTTATCTTTTCCATAATAAGCACAATTGTACCCTCCAAACGATGAGAAAATGCCATTAACAATAAAGACCTAATGCTGCCATGATAATGACCCAGGTTCATGCCCTTTAAAAGTCGATAGACACCCTTAAGACTGATTCTTGGACAAAGAGACCTTCGGTATTTTGGCAGTGCATTCTGCAATCTAGGCTCCAACCAACAATTATGCCACTATTGGGATCTTAGTATGGAATGGGTAGCTGCGAGCTACACAATATACTCATTTTTTCAGAAACTAAAAAGATCCTTCATGTTACAATTTGCAAAACATAAAAGAAGCCCTTCAAAAAATACATTGAACAACGGGGCAGCCAAGAGGACCTTGGAAAAATGTACAGGTAACAACCATATGAATTCTCCCTTAGTCGTGGATCAAAGCTAATAGAAATAAGCTAGATAAAACTAGCTTGAAACTGCAGTATAATCGTCCATTGTTTAAAAAACAAGCTTCTCTGAACCTGGTAAAAGAATATTTTTATTGTCTGATTGGACGTACATAATGGAAGGGTATAAATATTGCGTACTGCCCTCGGAGTTTCTCAAAGAGACCATTTTCGAGTAATAAGGATGCAGCATGCAAAACGGCCGACCACGTATTTCAGAGTTGACCTTCACATTCAATTCGTTTCTAGGAGAAAACCATGCTGAGCAATATGAATCGTTTCACTCTGCACGTAATAAAACTTCATCTCCTGGTTCATGGAAATTCTATGAAGCCTTGTTTGTCGTGACTCCAATCCATCGTGCACGGCAGTGAATATTTGTTTCATGCAGCTGTCATTCGATCTGAGTTCAGAATAAGGATAAGCATAAATTCGATACTGAACAGATATCAATACAGTTGGAAAACCTGCTTGTTTAAACGTTCAAAAGGCTTCTACTGTATTGCAACACACCTGCTGCCTGTGCGTGGGAGTTTCTCACGACCATCGAATGTTCAGAACTGTACAGAGGATGAGGAGAAGGTCGTGGAGCTATCTTAGCCGATTCAAAGTCTGAAAGTTCAGTGGAATCCTAACAAGGGCGGATCTGTATGAAAAGAGACACTTTCTCGTATGATCTATGAAACCCAATCCACAGTCCATGCAACACGCATCCTTTGAACTCCATGCACTCGCCGCTTCACTCGGCGTTTGACTCGTTCCTCCAACCTGGCCTCATTCTTTATTCACCGGTTTATATGGCAATTCACTCGCCATCTCTCAGTCACCAACTTCCTCCTAGAGACTCACACAACGTGCTCCGATCCTGTTTAGACGGCCCGTGCGGAATTTTGATCACGGTTTTCCATCTTTATATTTCCCATTGGCACTGGTCGCCTGAATCTCCCCTTCACGGAGTGAACAGCTTGGAATGCCATCTTAATATTTCCCATATAGCATACCAGCTCCGAATTCCCGCATAACGGCTTGGCCACACCAATCCACGGGCCCCGGCCTCAGCTTTGCCGCGCAAACTTGGCAATTTGACCCGATTTCTCCACTCCACGGAAGTCTGACCATGGCTTTCCATCCCAAAATTTCCACTTGGCATTTCTTGCCTTATTTCCCACGTCCTTGGCAAGATGAAACTCGGGACCCCCTTTACGTGAAAACTTGGTGTTGGCTTTCCGCTGCAAATTTTCCACCATGGAAATTGGGATGAAGATATCCTATGTGGGGAAATACTGATTTGGCCTGCCATCATCAAATTTATGACCTTGGAAATATACTGAAATATTTCCCATGTGGGAATCTTACAATGGCTTGCCATCATCAAAGTCCAACCCGACAAAAGGGATGAAATTCTCCCAAGCCAATGCCTTAGCACGGATTCGAACCCCAAATTTTCCTTCTCGACTTACAATCGAACCAAACAAAACTCTGGATGCTCACGACCTTGTCAGGCTCGACTGAGTGAGCCAATGCTGCCACGTCTGAGCTCCATCCTCAAATGATCGATTCTTTTCCATTGGCCAGGCTATACACGAATGTTCAGGTGATCGGGGTGGTCAGGTGTTCGTTGCATTTCATGAAATAGTTTGAATGCATGTATAGGATGTCCATGCCTTCTGTAAGCTACAATTACCATATTCCATGAGAAGAGATCTGGATCAGTCATGCAGTTGAAGACTTTACGAGCATCCATCAAACTTTCACACTTGTCATACATGTAGATAAGTTTATTTGGTAATAGCGTGAGTCTTCCAAATGTGTGTCCCCTATTATTGATGTGAGAGTGGATTTGCTTGGCCTCCGCAAGGGCTTTCTTAGTAATGCAAGCCTGTCGTAGATGAAGATATGTTAAAGAATTTACAGATGGATTATGTGTTGTAAGAAGAACGTGTACTGCCTCCTTCAAGCGACCCTCTCCATAGAGTGCTACGAGATTTTAATTGAGATGTATTTGGTTGCTTGCTTGCAAGAATTTTTTCATTCAAACACTACCAGATGACCTCATCGTCATATCTGCATAATCTCATATCATCTTGGTCAAACAAGATAATTTTCCCAAGTGGTTGGTCGAGCACTGCCTTAGTGGATTAAACCTGACATCATGTTGACTTTGACTCTCCCTGACTTGGCCTTCGGATCTTTTTGCATCGATCTCCACTGGGATCCTTGTACAATTCCTTTCATTCGTCAATTTTCAACGAGCTATATTTTGCATTAACAAGACCATCGTTGAGCTCTTACAACTGAGAGTCTCCACTGAGATGATTTCTGAGATGATTATCAATTTGACACCGGGTTCTTTATCAACTCGACCCTGAACTCTCCACTGAGTTGAGATCAACTGGGTGCCTTTCGATGCTAGGTGATCTCTTCATATGCAATTTAGGAATTATTTTTAATTATTGCATTTCGATAATAACCGAAGGTGGGTTCCTGGGACTATTATTTATTTTGAACATGATAGGACCCCGTTGTCCAATCTTGCCAGGTGTGCAAAATTGGATAACAAGGTCCACCCCTCAAAATGCCTATTAATACTATTTTTGAAGCTCTTGATCCTGATGATGAGGAAGAAAATGGGATCTATGATGAACAAGAAGAGGAAGCTGATGAAGAACTAGAGGATCCTGGCGGTTCTCAAGTTCATTTCCTCACTACTGAGGGCATGAAAGATGTGGATGATTATGATGATGTAGTGGATGAGATGAAAAATGAATCATGTGTTGTTATGACCTGGGAGAAGACCAACAAAAAGGAAAAAGTGGTGCAACTTGAAAAAAGATCCAAGGAGTACCCCATCACCATCTTGGTGATTACAAGAAGAGGAGCTCCTATTCCCACTACTTCCACTAAAAAGGTAAGCTCTAGTAGTCCTTCTCCCTCTACTTTTACTTATGGGAATTCTTTCCCAAAAAAATATAAAGATGATAGATCAAAAACTTATCCTACTCCTAGTAGTGATTCCCCATCCACATCTATATCTTTTGACATTATAGACCATCTTAAAAAGACCAAGATTAAGATTTCTGACACAAAGTTCTATCAAACTCATCCTAAATCCTGTTCCAAAATGTTTAACTTTGTAAATTCCAAATCTGAAGTTTCATCCATTACTTTTAAGGGCCTTTTACCCACTCCCTCCCTCACCTCAGTCAAGCCTTGTAGCTGCAATCACCTCCTCTAATGAGAAAATTGAACCATTCTATGTGACCCTTCTCATAACTGCCCACAAACTCAGTAATTGTGTCATAGATTCAGGAGCATCAGATAATGTAATGCCTAGAAAAGTAGCCCATGCTTTGGGTCTAACCCAAACACGAGCATTTGGTTCCTATTATTCCATGGAGAGTAAGAAAGTACCTTTTCTGGGAAGAATTCAAGATGCACAAGTAGCTTTTGCTACTTTTTGAGAGAAAATAATCCTAGCCACAATTTTGGTAGTTGATATTCCTCCTTTATATGGTATGTTGCTAAGTTGAAATTTATTCAAGGAGGTAGGAGGGGAATTTCAAATGGATTGGTCACATTCCTTGATCCTTGTCAATGAGAAGATGAAGAAGTTATTTCCTGAGAAACAAGAAGATGATATTGTGCAAAAGACAGATGATCCTAAAGCACAAATATTGTATGCAGATATAGGGCATGGGAACTACATGATCATCTCACAAGAGGAGACAAGTCTGCCAAAGGGAGTGTTTCTTGATCCTAATGGTGTGTGGAATTTAAAGTTTTATGGGAGCTTTTCTTCAGCTGGTTCTGGAACTGATGTAGTGCTCATTTCTCATGGGGGTAAGGTTTGTCCTTTCTCCTTAAATTTTCAGTTTGAAAATACCAAAAATACTGCTGAGTGTGAGGCCCTCATTCTTGGGTTGAACATGGTGATGGAGATGGGAGTGAAGAACCTTCTTACTCATGAAGATGTAGAGTTGATTGTAAAATAAGTTAGAGACCTATATTAGGTAAATAATAGAAGGTTGAAGCAATACAAGAATATGGTATGGGATTCCATTGAATTCCTTGATGCTTTTTCCATTGAGGTTGTGCCAAGGGAGAGGAACACTAGGGTTGACTCTCCAACTGTTTTTGGGTTCTTACTGATTCATCACCATGATTTTCCTTAGGAGAAATTCATATTTGAGTTTATCCATAGACCCAGTGTGCCTGACAATTCAAATAATTAGCAAGTTTTTAATGAAGACCAACATTTTCTTTCTTTCTTGGAGATCAGAGAAAAATTTGATTAGTTGTACTTTGAAGGAAGTGATCATCTACCTAGAGAGTGTGTGTCATTAAATGAAGAGGGTGTCAAAGAAAATATGGATCAAGATAGAAGCATCAAACTAAAAGGAAACAAAATTCCTAAAGGTTTGGTGAGTTTGGAGGATCGTTTTGATAAACATGATAGATATATGAAGTCTAAAGTTTCCCAAGGAGCCTGGGAATCTGCTGAGACTGGGAAAGTGAATATTGGGAGTCTTGATGATCCCAAAATGGTAAACATTGGAAAATGCTGCACTCAGGAAGATAAAAATAATGTGGTGAATATGTTTAAAAGGTATATTGATGTTCTGGCTTATTCTTATGATTATCTTTAGGCTTTTCAACCTAAATAAATGCAACATTTCATTCCTCTTAAGTCTTGGATCAAACCCTTCAAACATAAACAAAGACAATATAATCCAAAGATAGCTGATATAATTTTCAAAGAAATATAAAATCTTCTAAAGGATAGGATCATCTTCCCCATCCACCATTCAACGTGGATTCCAAATATAGTTCCTATTAGGAAGAAGAATGGTGAGATCCAGATATGCGTTGACTTCAGAAATCTAATTCAGGGTTCTTTGAAGGACAACTACTCTCTCTCCATGATGGACCAAGTATTGAAAGCTTTCATAACCTTGAATATCAACATAAGACTACCTTTACAACTCCTTGGGGAACCTTTGCATTCAAGAGAATACCATTTCGTCTCATCAATATTGGTGCTACTTTACAGAGGGCCACGGACTTGGATTTTGGAAGTTTAAAAGGAAAATGCATTTTTGTGTATTTAGATGACTTAACAGTGTTTTCTAAAGCAAGAAAAAATCACTTCCAACACCTTGAAATAGTATTACAAAAGTGTAGAGAGCATGGGATTTTTTTAAACCCCAAGAAGTCTATGTTTTTTGTCAAAAAAGGAAAATTGTTGGGACACATTGCTTAAAAGGAAGGGATCAATATTTATCTGGAGAGAGTTCAGGCCATCTAGTCAATTCCTCTTCCATCAAGTAAGAAGGGTGTCCATTCTTTCTTTGATAAAATCAATTTCCTAAGGAGATTTATCCCCAATTTTGCAGAACTTACTGTGAGCATTGCTCAAATGAAGCAAGGGAAGAAAACCTTTAGTTTGTCCTCTGAAGGGAAGAAATCATTTTAGGACATTAAACAGGCTATTGCAAAGACTCCAATCTTAGTGTACCTTGACTTTAGAAAAGATTTCATTATATATTGTTATGCCACTGAAAATACTCTAGTTGTTGTGTTAGCCTAGAAGAATGCTAAAGATCACCATCTCCCTAAACAAGCAAAAACTCTCCACGTGTCATGTTATCTCAATTTTTCCCATGGAAAAATTGATCAAACACAACCCTATGTAGAAAGAAATTCAAGGGACGATTCCGCCATACGAGCCCACATTTTAAATCCAACAAATAGGTTGTATACAGGCTCTAAAATGGAGGAGTAGGGTCGAGGAAGGAAGCAAATAGTGTCAAAGAAAACCAGAGACTCAAAGGAAAAGAAATAGAGAAAAACTTAAAAATTTTGGGCTCTACGAATGATTCAAAGTGAGCCCAAAATTGGCTAAGTATGGGAGAATCATCGAAATCTTCCAGGTGCCTCATCGATGAATCTCTAAGGGATAAAATCAAAAATTAGACTCGAATGAGTGTAGAGCTTCCACGCTTCCCAGGCCAAAAAAAGGATAGAGCTACCCATTGAAAAGTCCAAAGTAGAAAGAACCATGTGTTAGTTTGGCACAATTTCAAGATGGGAGCCCAAGGCAGAGACGCAAACTTTCCTCAGCCCTCCACATGGCTAGGGGTCAAAAGAGGTCAAATTCAAAGCAGGATAAAATCAGTTAAGTATAAGAGTGTAGGCGGAAGGTGCCACATGTCTTAATGGTGCACATTCAAAGGCGCGGCCCAAAGCAGAGACTCAAGTGAGTGCAAGGCTTCCATGTGTCATCCCAACGCTTCTTCAAAGATCAATCTAAAATCACATCCTTAGACAAGCGCCAAGCGTCCACGTGTCCGTGGTTAGATGTATGGCCCCACAAAATAAAAGGACTTAGTAAAACACATAAAGGAACAAAGTAAAGATGTAGAAGGAGCCATGAGTCATGTCAGCACAAATTCAAAAGAAAAATCCAAAAGCGGTCCCCAAACGAGCGCTATCCCTCCACGTGGCCATGTTCCAAGTTAAAGTAGGAAGGTGGGTCGCTGAAGGTAATTTTAACTTTTGGCTTTGTTCCCAAGAGACATAAAGTATAGAAATGAGTCGTTCCTTAGCTGACGAAAAATGAGCCATGTGTCAAGCCTAAATTACATGTAGATCGGTGGGCCTTGAAGTGATTTTTTGCTGAAATGAAAAAATGTGGACCGACGGACCCAAAGATGGTTTTTTGACAAAAAAGGTATTGTGGGGCTACGGGGAAAATTTTGATTTTTTGTATTTTTGTGTCAAAGGATTGCCAAGTGAATTTTAGGCCTGCGGACCCATTCTGCTAACTAGTTTCTATCATTTTTTGTACAAACCCGATTCAAATATTCAAATGGGCATATTTTCTGATCCAATCCCCGAAATCCAATAAATTTTGCATCATTGGAGAGATTTCAACCTCGCTTACGCCATGGAGATTTGAGACTTTAAGTTTGATGAGGTTAGGTGGGTACAAAAAGGAAAACATCTTCATGTCATTAATGTAGGATTTAATTACTCCAACAACTAGATCAAAATCAATCTGATCAGCCATTCTTCCTCCTTCAATGCACCGAACAAGCAATCAAAGTAGATTTGATAGACTATGTGTGGATTTACAAGGACATTGATTGTCGATAGTTGAGTTTGAAATTAGTTTTCCCTCCTCTCTCCTTCTCTTTGTGTTGAATTTATAAAAGAATGGGTAGGGCTCATTTTAAAGAGTTGGACAGTTTTGTTTTGCACCCTCCCTTCTTCCCTTATCTACAAGAGAGTTGTAATACAAGTTTTTTTACCTCTTGGCTACTGTAGTGTACTATATCAATTCTAGAGTAATAATATATGTATGTGGATGATTCTCAACCCTTTCATGTGTTTATTCTTGTCTTTTGATCTCTCATTATAGTTTGGTTACCTATGCATGGTAGTTGTATTCCATTTCTATGGTCTGTGTTCAATTGCAAAATGGGTGTCTAACATTCCATTGGTGCATCACCTCGCTAGCTTAGGTTTATTTTCTCATATCTTCTTAACCTTGTCTCCTTGGTTAGATAGAGTAGGTTTTAGAATTTATCCTATGTAATTTATTTGTGTGCATCTAAACAGAGGAATATGAGCCAACCTTAATCTGAAGAGATCTCTCAGCTCGCAAGGTCCCACACTTTGAGAGATGCTCCATCATCTGCAATCACACTGAGATTCTCAACCCATCTAGTTGTAGATATTCAAGAGTGGTGGGGTTCTGGACTAACAATTTTGGCATGCCCGGTGGGACCAAAGAGATCTCCATATTTATTGCAACAAGACTGATGTGCACTTGCTAGAATTTTAGCTTTTAAAAAGCTCTCAAATTACACATTTGGCGACTCCCTTAGAGACATAATCCATTGGTTTCAAAATTCCAAGCTTTTCAATTTCATGAGAAGAATACAAATAAGGTCAAGAACTAGAGAGGAGGGACTATTTTTCTATTTGCACTTGTCCCCAGAAAGAGGGAGAGAGGGGAGAAGAGCCCAGAGGTCTCCATCTCTACCAAATGGAACCTTGTCAACACCTCCACCTAGTAGGTCATTCATTGAATCAACAAGGGTGCTTAGGACAGTCATAATGGAAAAACCACACAATCCCTATGTTGACTTCACTAGAAACAACCCACTCACTCTCAATGCACAAAATCCAATTCCAGTTGCAGCATTAAAGAGCATTCCCAATTTCATTGGAGAGAACAAGACTTCTCCTAGTGACCACATTCAAGACATTGCAAATTTTTGTGTAATTCATGAGTTCACTGAGATGGACATTGCATTCAAGTTGTTATCTTCTTCACTCAATGGTAAAGCTTCACAATGGTTCATGAGTCTAATAGCAGACTCTATTCATACCTAGGACCATCTATGCAGAGCTCTTCACAACTAATTTGGAGAAAAGGGAGATAACCTATCCTTGTTAGACAATTTAACAGCCATCAAGAGGGCCCCTAATGAGAAGCTGATAGATTTCAACTTCAAATTCCAAAGGACATGGGACAGGATTCCATTGGTTGTAAGGTCCACAGATGAAGGTACTTTCTTATACTTTCGTAAAGCTCTAAATTCTGATATTGCTTTAATTATTCAATATATGGGAGGCACCATCTTACCTTTTTCCTATAGCATTTCCATAAGAGCTAAAAATTATTTAATTCAAGCTAGCAAAATTGCTCCTAGGGAACCCATGCCTCTATACTTAGAACTATGAGATCAAAGAACTAGTCAGACACCCACATTAGCTCCTATACCTACTCCAAGAAATCAAAGTTCTTGTTCAAGCCTCTACCTCATCCTCTAGCACTTCAAAATATATACAAGAGGTTATGAAATAACTACAGAACCTAGGGAATGACCTAGTGACTATCAAAAGGTAGCAAGCTCAGAGTTCTAGGCCATATTAGCCTCAAATTCAATTTCATGTTAGACTTCCATATCAGCAAAATAGACCACCAGCTCAGGTTGTAAGTCGAAACCAAAACCAAGGGCAACCTCAAGCTGCTAGGCCTTTCCAGTCATATGATCCAAACACAACTTCAACATCAAGGGCCTTGGTTCCAACACAAAATAACATGGCACAAGAATATGACTGGTGTTTCTCATGTAATCATCCCCACAACCAATCAATGTGTTTTAATGGTTCACTAAACCAATCCTTGATGGTAAAAACCATTGGTTTGTCCCAAGATTCTAGTCAAGATGAAAATATGCAGCAAGAAACCCAGAAAGAGGCACCTCGAAGTGGGAGCATGCTTGTCAATTGGCAGGATGAAGACTTCTATGGAATTAACCAAGATCCTTCTCAAATCATAGCTACCAATACCCATTCCAAGAAAAGGAATACTGGAGAGGGATAGTTATTGAACTCAGGTAATCCTCAACCCTCTATTATCCCATAAGTATTGGCACTCAATGTGTAACTCCCAATATGCAGATTCAACCCAAGCCACCTTCCAAGCCCACTCAAGCACCAGTTGTAACGACCCACATGCAAGAGAAAAATGTACTAGGAAAGGGGAAGAAAAAGGATATATCATATAACATCATTGAAAAAATGGAGTAGAAAAATGTGAATATTTTAATGTGGGATTCATTGGCCATTCCAGGATAGAGAGATCTCTTGTAGACTATTATGGCCGATTGGTCAAGCTCAAATCAGCCCCCTAACCAGCAAGAGAAATTTTTTTACCAATTCGATTCAGACTGAAGGAAACCATGGAGGAAAACAAGGTAAGAATATTAAGCCCCCTCCATTCTATGTTTCATTGATCTTTGGAAACAAATTGGTACATAATTGCATGATTGATTCAGGGGCAAATAGCTCTGTAATGCCAAAAAAAAATCTGGTTAGCTAGGTATTCAATATGAAGTCATCTCTAGGGGAATAGTGCAATTAGATGGGACAATGGTAACAACAGTTGGAGTAATCAAATATTTGAGCCTCACACTACACGTCTGCCCCAATGTGACTGTATTGTAAAATGTATCAGTTATAGATTTTCTACCACATTTTGCATTGTGTTTGTTAAGAGACTTGACTGCTAATATTGAAGGTTATTTATCTACTGATTGGTCACACATGATTTTTAGAAAAATTTATGGAGCTAAGGCTACGATCAGATCTAAGCCCATTATTAAATATCATATTAAGACTTATGTGCCCATCCTAATCAATGCTAATTTTTCATCCTTTGGTTAGGAAGACCTCACAAGAACTTATGAGGTAGCTACCAAACTTGGATGTATTCAAGACTTGACCCTCGATGAGTGCACAAACAAGAGGAATACTTTTGACCCCTATAACGAGATGGAGGAATCTGAACTATGAGTCTATTGTTTGCATGAGGATAATACTACTCTTCTTGACATCATTAAGATAGACCAAAGAGATGATAATGGAAGTCATTATTTCATGTCTCAAGAAGTAGGCAAGGAGCTGGAGGAGGAGTTATGCTTGTCTTTCCTCAAGGTATGAAATACTACTCAACATTTTGTTTCCAATTTGATTTCTCAAACAACATGACAGAGTATGAAGCCTTGGTCCATGGACTACATTAGACAAGGAAAAGAGGAATCAAGAACTTGCAAGTGTTTCATGACAGTAAGCTAGTTCCTAATTAGGTCTAAGGACAAAATGCTGCCAAGAACGACCTGTTAATGAGCTACAAGAACTGGGTATGGTATCTCATCAAAGATTTTGAAGCATTAAAAATTGATTCCATCCCAAGGAATAAGAATGAAGCAGATGTCAGATTGGCAAAAATTGGGGTAGCCTTTGTCATTGTAGACAGTATCAAGAGTGTTAAATATTAGCCCCATATCAATTTGGTTATGATACCTGATGTCTTTGATAATAAAACAAGTTGACAGGTCTTCGAGAATGACCAAAAATTGTCTTAATTTCTAGAGGAAAACTTAGCCTCTTCTTGTAGACCAGAATTTGGCAGGTGTACAAGAAGAAGCTAAATTTTCCTCTAAAAATCAAGACAAACTGGATTAGCAGTATGGCGATCAAGTGGTGCAGTTGAGAACTAACAAAGTACAAAAACGTATTGTGACTTTGGAGTCGATATTCAGCCCAAAAGACCAATTCCGAAAGGAGAAGGTGAATATTCATATAAAGGGTGAAGATTTAGACCCCATTTTTGAAGAATAATGCAAAATGTTGTAGACTGGAAAGGTAAGCACTCAACAAGAAAAATCTGAATTTATTCAACTTTGTCAAGAATTCCCAGATGTCTTTTCCTAGACTTAAGAAGATTTAATAAGTTTCAACCCAAAGCTAGCACAACACACTATCAAGCTGGATTCAGAATCTAAGTCTGTCAGACAAAAGAAAAGGCTAATAAATCCTCACATTTATCCTCTCATGAGGAAATATTTGAACAATTTAATTAAGGCCAACATCATCTTCCCCATCAAGCACTCAAGTTTGGTTACAAACTTAGTGCCTTTAAGGAAAAGTAATGGAGAAATCATAATGTGTGTGGACTTTTTTGATCTAAACAGAGCATCATTAAAAGATCATTATCCACTTCCATCAATGCAACAGATCCTACAAGTTGTATCTGGAACTAAGAGGTTTTCACTTCTAGATGGATACTGAAGATATAACCAGATAATGGTGAAAGAGGAAGATCAATTCAAGAAAACCTTCACCACCAAATGGGGTACATATGCTTAGAAGAAGATGCCATTTGGAATATCAAATGTTGGAGCAACATTTCAGCCAGATATAGACATGGCATTCAAAGGATTAATCAACAATATGGTTGTGGTGTATCTACATGATATCACCGTCTTCTCAAAAAATTCCGCAGACCATCTCATCCACAATAGGAAGGTGTTTCAGAGGTGTAGAAGGTTCAGAGTATCACTAGATCCAAAGAAGTGTGTGTTCTTGGAACATGAGGGGAAATTGTTGGGCCACATTCTCTCAAGAGAGGGGTTGAAAATTGACCCTGAAATAGTTGCAGCCATACAAAAACTTCTATTGCCACAACACAAAAATTCTCTCCAAAGCTTCTTGGGGAGGATAAACTTTGTTTGCAGGTTTGTACCTAATTTTACCACTCTCGTGAAGATTTTAACAATGATGTTAAAGAAGATTGTTGCATTTAAATGGAAAACAAAAGAAAAAGAGAGTTTTGAGAGCATCAAGGTCACAATATCACAAGCCCCAACTCTCATTAACCCATACTTCTCAATAGACTTCATGTTGTATGCGTTTGGAGGGTTATACACCATCTCGGCCATCTTGGTCTAGTCCAAGAAGGAAGGATCAAAATAACCCATAGCCTTCTTCAGTCAGAGCTTGGAGGAATATGAGGCAATGTACTCTTTCATTGAAAAACATGTCCTTGTTGTTATTAGGAGCTTGAATAAATTTAGACACTTGGTATCAAACAATAAGATTCAAATGTTAGTATCTCATGCTGGTGTCAAGGGTTTTCTCCTTAACAAGGAATTGAATAAGAAGAGAAATGGTTTGATCAAATGGGTAATGCAGTATGACATCAAAATTAAGGTGACCAAACTGGTTCGTGGCAAGGGTCTGTGTGAACAAATCGCCCCTAAGAAACAATCTGAGTTAGTATATGAAAAAGAGGTTGTCCTATTACTACAAAATGATCATGAATAGCCATCTAATGATAGACATGCTCCATGTTTGACTCAAGCCTTGGTGCACTATCTCCAAACAATTTTTTTCCCTCTAGAATGGAACAAATCAAAGAGGAGATACTTTAGGTTACAAGCCATTCAATATGTGCTTGTTAGTGGTGTCTTGTTTAAAAGGGATATCAATAGTGTTCTATTGAGGTGCATTGGGATAGGACAAATTGAGAGAGTGTTGCATGAGTTCCATGATGGAGAAGCAGGAGGCAAATTTTCCCCTCAAATAAAATCTCTAAAGATCATGAAAGCTAGTTATTATTGGGCTACATTTTTCAGGGACTGCTACTCATGGATTAAGAACTGCAAGAAGTGTGCATTTTTCACAAGGAAAGAAAAGTTAGCATCCCTTCTCCTTCGCCCAATTTTAGTGGATCAGCCATTCATGCAATGGGGATTAGACTTCATTGGATTGATTAACCCAAACTCAAGAAAGGGACACAAGTGGGTACTTACAACAATAGACTACTTCATGAAGTGGACTGAGGTAGTGGCACTTAAGGAAGACAATGAATCAAACATCTTGATTTCTATGAAAGGATAGCCACAAGGTTTGGATTCGCTGCCACTATTATATAAGATAATGCATTGGCATTCCTCGGTACAAGGATCATTGAATGTGAAGTCAGGAATGGTGTATACCTCAACACTTCATCAAACTATTACCCTCAAGGTAATGGCCAAGTATAGTCCACAAATAAGAACCTATTAAAGATTATCAAAAGGACTCTAGATGAAAATCAAAGAACTTGGCATACAAAGCTCAAATCATCTCTATGGGCTGATAGGATCACATCCAAAAGATCCATAGGTAGCTACCCATAAAATCTTGTATATTGAAAAGAGGTAGTATTACCCATATCATTAGAGTTTCCTACTTTGGTGCTTATGAAGTAGTTAGAACTGGCTGAGTTTAGACCTATGGAAATTAGGTATGCATAGATGGTGGAAGTAGGAGAAGCAAGAGAGCATGAATTTCAGAGCATAGAAAAGGATCTAGCATTGATAAATAAGAGCTTTGATAAGAAAGTAAGAATGAGGACCTCTCAAAATGGGAACTTAGTTCTAAAATGGGATGCAGATCGGGCAATACCAGGAAGGCATTCTGAGTTTGATGCCATTTGGAGTGGCCCCTATATGATCATAAGGTGCAAAATTAGCAATGCCTTCCAACTGGCTAAAATTAATGGTGAAGAATTGTAGATCCCAGTTAACGGGATCGATATCAAACATTTCTAATGAAAAATGAAAATTCCACCCTTGTAAATATTAGCATAGGATTTTTAATTTCCCTAAGTGCGTATGCACATGGTTTTGTTGTAGCATAGGTTTTGTTTCCCTAAGTGCTATGGAAAAGGTTTTTTATTGGTCCATATTTACATCATTATAAAGTTCAACATGTATCCAGGTGAATGCACCAGGACCTTCAGCATTTTGCAACAGGGAGTCCCATAGTTTCCATAAAATTTACTCGTTTTAAAATATAAACAATACAGAGAAACTAAAATTGGGTCCTAAAATTTCAATTTTTAGAAGAATAGGACCAACGTTAGGCCACCACTCATGAATCTATGCCAAATTGGTACAATAAGACAACTAGTCTATTCATCTAGCAAGCAGACGTCCCCGCAAGTCACCAAATTGTTATCTCAATTTTTCCCTTGGAAAAATTGGTCAAACATGACCCAGTGTAGAAACAAATTCAAGGTACGGTTATGTCGTAAGAGCCCAAATTTTTAATCCAACATACAGGTTACATATGGGCTCTAAAATGGAGGAGAAGGGTCGAGAAAGGAAGCAAACAATGTCAAATAAAACCAGAGACTCAAAGGAAAAGAAATGGATAAAAAATCATAGTCTTCGAAATCTAGGAATGACTCAAAGTGATCCCAAAATTGACTAGGTATGGGAGAATCAACAAAAGCTTCCATGTGCCTCATCGACGCATCTCCAAGGGATAAACTTAAAAAAAAGATTAAAATGAGCGTGGAGCCTCAACACGTCCCAGGCCTAAAAAAGGATAGAGCCAGCCGTTAAAAAGTCCAAACAAGTGGAAAGAACCACGTGTCAACTCAGTGTAATTTCAAGATGGGAGCCTAAGGAAAATACTCAAACTTACGCTATCCCTCCACGTGTCTAGGGGTCAACAGAGGTCAAATTCAAAATGGGCCCAAATTGGTTAAGTATAAGAGTGCAAGCGGAAGGTGCCACATTTTTTAGCAACACAGATTACAAGGTGCAACCCAAACTAGAGACTCAAATGAGTGCAAGGATTCCACGTGTCAGCACAACACCTCTTCAAAGATAAATTTGAAAGTGGGTCCTTAAACAAGGGCCAATCCTCCACAAGTCTGTGGTTAGATGTATGGCCCCGCCAAACAAAAGGACTTAGTAAAAAACATAAAGGAACAAAGAACTTACTAAGGAAAATCAGAATCTCATATGCCAAAAGGTAAGATATTACCTTAATCTTCACAAATGCTCTTGTACCCTAAAAGAAAAAGTATGCATGTTCCCAAAGGTGCCTCCACAAGAAGAAAAATTAGGACATGTGCACATCAAATGTAGCCCCCACATGGAAATTGAAGTTAAGAAAAGGTATTATACTTGCAGAAGAATAATATATTGCATATGTTAAGAAGGGTAACAAACACATGTCAATATCATAACTTGTAGGTGGTCCCCAGAGTAGATGAAACACAAAGGTGAATATTTGGCAAAGCATTGCATATAAAAGAATTAATTTGCTCACACAGGGAGATTACATTTTTACATGTACATTAAGGGGTAGAATAAAAGAATTCCTAGAATATCAGTGCAAGTGGATCAAGTTGCAAGTGTCACATCAAACACTACAAGACAATGATTGCATGTACAATGAGGCTATTAATGCCTCATTGTAATTAACATGTCTATTTTTTATCCTTTATTTATTCATAATAAAGGGGTAAAATTAGCATGCATGGGCGAGTATAAGTTTTAGTCTTTTTTCAGGATGGTTTGGGTGAATAATCTTGTTATATATTATGTGAAATTGTAAGGCTCAAGGGAGGAATTTTGGAAATAGGAGTGTTGAAACAAATTTTACCAATTTTTCCCCTTAAATGAGAATGAATTTCTTCCTTTCCAATTATTTCCAGTGATGTGTATATCTCTTTAATTCTTGTGAATGTAAAATTCCCTGATTAATCATCTTACCTTCCTAAAAATTTAGTATTTTTCACATAATATTAGTGTGCATGTTTATCTTACTTTATTGTTGTGAATCATTCCCTCAATACACATATATTTTTGCCTTAATATTCTACTAAAAACTATTAGTTTCTGCATACAAAATTCATCTCAAATTGATTATGCATATACTCAATCAAATCCCCTCAACAAGTTTGGTGTATCACCCCCATTTTTTCAATTCATTTATAGTCATATTTTTACCCTCAAAACCCCCTAAAAATTTGTTTAGGATACATAAAAAAGGAGCTGACATTGATACCAGAGAGTCACCTCAACAATTGGCATACCCATAGACCTGAGGTGTTTCCATTGTATATACAAAAGTGAGAGATACAGAACAAGCTTAGAACCCCTTCAGTCATCTCTCAATAAGGTGCACATTTGAGAAATAATAGTTTTTGGCACTCTCGGTGGGACCACAAATCAAATCTGTAGCAGATTATAACAATTTATAGCATATTTACAGTGAAAGAAAGTATGTTTTAGAGCAACAAGTTACAACAATTTATTCAAAAGATAAAAATATTTTTTTGACAAATCTGTAAGGCTAATTTCAGACTAGTTTTGCAGCATGTTCCATGCCTAAAATGACTACAAGATCATTGGTAAGAGGAATTCATTCTAAGTTTATTTCTTTTCCTTTGAATTCTGCAAGAAGAAGAAGAGTTGGAAATAACTTACCTTTTAATATTACTTGTTTTGGAAACCCTCCTCCTAATCTTCCTTCACAACGTATTAATCTTGTTATCTAAATCCTAGTTATTCCAATGGCTATTCAAACACCCAGATATTTTGTGACCTTTACTAATGAAAACACTTTAATAATTCAAGTTTATCACGATATTCCCAATGCTGGCATAAAAATTTTACCTTCATTCACTAGTGAAATATGAATACTCCTAAAAAACATAGTAAAGATGTTGAAGCCCTTTTTGATGTCCATAACATAACTCATGAAGATGTACCCTTAAGACTTCTATTTGCATCCTTTAAAGGAAAATCCTTGCAAAGGTATATAACCGTAGAATTTGTGAGTATAAGAACTTGGCATGAGTTAGGGGAGAAACTAATTTAAAAATTTCAAGACCATTTTGATCATTTATCCCTCATAGAGTAGCTGTCTACAATTAAAACATCCCATCATGAATTTATGGCTAGTTTTAACATCGTTTTGCTAGAACTTGGGAAATAATTCTAGCTAATTCTAAGTATCAAGCTGACCATGATTTTTTGTATTATCTTAGAGCCTTAAACAATGGTATTTATACTATGATTCAATCTATGGGAGGATAGTCTCTCCTATCAGCTTATGACATTGTCATTAGGGTTGAAAACAACCTTATTCAAGCTGGGAAATCAGTACCAAGGCCTTCAATGCCTCTTATAGTAGATTTGTTACCTATTCCACAACCCATTACCATTATAGAACCTACGGTTTTAGCTCCATAAAATGATGTATTCAAGTCTCTATAGACTATGGGTAAGAAATTGACAATAATTCAAAATAAATTAGCTCAACCTAGCAAGCCTTATCAAGCTCCTTATTAACAAAATCAGTAAAATCAACATAATAGGCAACCTTATCAGCAAAATCAAAATTATAGATAGCCATATCAGCTAAGGTAGTTTGAACCAAAATCCCTTGGTTCATCTAGCATTCTTGTTCTAGTTAACATGGTTTCAAAAGAATAGTGTCAACCTTGTAATGAACCTCATTTTTCTTTCAATTTTCAAAATGCATTCCTTAATATAAGCCTTGTTGGACAACCTCAACCTGAAGTATTATTTATGCCTCAAATTGAGGGTGGGCAGTAAGAAGCTCATAGTTAGAAACCACCAAAATA
This sequence comes from Taxus chinensis, assembly GCA_019776745.2. Lineage (NCBI taxonomy): Eukaryota > Viridiplantae > Streptophyta > Pinopsida > Cupressales > Taxaceae > Taxus > Taxus chinensis. The sequence goes on along the minus strand of CM034155.1, from coordinate 487,886,940 downwards.
TAATCTAGGCATATTTGGAGAGGAATATTTTATTGCAGTCACATCTAGGTCCCAGGAAAAGGCTCAATAGAGAAAAAAAATAGACTTTCTCTACCAACAGTCACTGATAAAACAACAAGTGCAAGTCAAAAAATAGCTATCAGTTTTGTTGTTCCTTAAAAAACAAAAAACAATCTAGCTCAAAAGGACCAACAAAAACAATTGCATCCTGATACCAGAAGACTCTTCATACCTCAAATTTCAAAAGTTGTTAAAGAAGAGTCAATTTTTGCTAAATATTATGATAAAACAGTAGAAGCTATTTCAAAAATGGTTACTTATTTTAATATTGTTAACCTACAAATTTTATCAAAACCAGCAGAAAAGGAAACCCATAAAGCAAACATGGTCCTTGAAATAATGGAGCAAGACTGCATTAATGAGGTTAAATGGATGGTTCAAAAGGTCTTAAACACTCACAATATCAAGAAGACACCATCATTTTATCTATATCTGATTATTGGAGACCATTTAGTTCATAATTGTATGGTTGATAGTGGTGCAAGTAGCATAGTTATGCCAAAATCAATTGCAGAGAAATTGGGCCCGCAAAATGAGCATATAGAAAAGAGCGTGTTGTAGCTAAATGAAACAACAACCAACACAATTGGTATTATGAGAAATCTTGAGGTAACCTTAAATGTTTGCGCCAATGTTACTATTTTACAATATGTGACTGTTGTAGATTTACCTCCCTACTTTGCCCTATGTGTATCAAGAGATTTTATAGCAAACATAGGAGGTTATATTTCTTCATGTTGATGACAAATCACAACACCCCTAGATGCAGATCAGGCTTCTAGGTTGATCACTCAGGCATCCAGTGTGATTCCACAACATGGAAACCTCTCTCCAAGCGTGGGGACTTGTGAAACCGAGAGAGGAATCTCCAGAGAAGGCTGGTTCCTGCTCCTAAACTACCTGCCACAAGCTATTCCAGTGCAGGCAAGCTAATCTAATCCTAATCTAACCATGCCAAGGAGACAGAGAGAGAGAGAGAGGAAAAGAACAAAATCCTACACTAAAACGGTGATACACCAGAGAAGGAGAATGTTGGACATCTATCAAAACTGCCATGGGACAAAGAGAGGTGAGCAATGGGAAGGATGGACAGATGCATCACAGGCCCAAGGATAGATTTCACACAGAAAATGTCCCAAAACTCCATGAACACAGCTCCAGACCTGCAATGAACATTCAAACATGCACAAATACCTGCAATGAAGAGAGGCAAGAAGAAAACAAGCAAAAACGAGCAAGGATGGACAGATGCATCACAAAACACGTTTTGTTGCTCCAGAGGTTTGCACAGAACATCATTTCATTAGTAAAAGGCAAAAACGCCATTACAAAGTAGGGGAGGAGGCTTGAACTCCATTTTCAACCCTAGAGAAGAAAAGAAGGGAGGGCAGAGCAGAAAAGATGAACAACTTTTTTTTATCTTTTGCCCCTCTTTACAATATATAGGAAGAATGAGAGAGGGAAAAGAGAGGGAATTCAGAACCTACCCTAACCACCTCCAGGTCACATTTAACTCATCTCATCATGGACAGGTAGAAGCCTGGTGGATTGTCTGGCAAAACGGCGAGCTGTCTGTTGTATTAAAGCTGGTTGCTGAAACGTCACTTCTGGCCATGAACACGCGTCAGATCCGTTTCTCAATTTTCTCTCTCCAGAATGCACCAAAACTCGAGATTAGACCCAGAATCATGTAGAGCATCTCACAAGCTTTCCGTTGATATAAAGAACATGCAAATCCGAGCTCTGGATCAAAAGATATGACGATTTGAAGAAAACAGGCGAAAATGGATTTGAAAAGCTTTTCCCGCGCTTCGCCACCTGGATGACACGTGTCATGTGTTGATTGGATGAGCAAGGTCTTCAGCCTGTCGGGTTCGGGATTCTCCTCTGCATTTGCATCGGACTTGGAGGATGGCTCGACATATGCTTTGCCCCATGTTTTCCCGAAACCCGCTTCCGCCAGATTATCCAAATTTTCCTTTGTTGTCGGGTTTTCCGACCCCTCCGACATGTCCTTTGATGTCGGGTTTTCTGAGCCTTCCGGCATACCTCTTTGTTTTTTGGGTTTTCCAACTTCTCCAACACATTTTCCTTGTTGTCAGGTTTTCCATCCTTTCCGGCATGCTTCTGCGACTTGCTTTTCCGCCTCCGAAACCCGATTTTCCTTTGTGTCGGGTTTTCCAACCCCTCCGACATGTTTTTGATGTCGGGTTTTCCTTTGCTTCCTCCGACATGCAAATTTTCCTTCTTCCTCCGGACCCCCCACGGTGGACACGTGGCAATTTCTCATTGGTTCGGGCTGACCCTTCAAAACTCACCCTTTGACTTTTTGACCTTTTCCCTTGTGACACGTGGCGTGATCTAGTTGGTTCTCGGCCCTTTCGGCTCCTTCGTGCCCTTCGCGTCTTTTTGTCTCAGATGTCCCAAACTGTTTGGGACATAAACCTCCGATCCGCCTGAAATGGGCTTCCTTATCCCTCATTCGGCCGATGACACGTGGCGCTGCTCAATTGGCTCTCGGCTCCTTCGGTGATCCACGTCCCGCGCGTCCCATTTGCTTTTGGACTCTTTGTGCTCATTTCAGCCGATCCGACCGGTTCGCGTCCTTTTGGCCCGATTGTCCCAATTACTTTCGGGCTGCTTGTGCTCATTTCAGCCGATTCGGCCGGTTAGGGCCTTTTTGTCCCACTTGTCCCACTTTGTTTCAGACCGTCTGTTCTCATTTCGGCCGAACCGGCCGGTTCGGGTCCTTCGCGTACTCTTGTCCCGGTCCAACAGTTAGTCATTTTTCTTCCTTTTTCAACCGGATCGGCTTCTCGCGCCCGCCGCGTAATTCTATCCCACTTGTCCCAAATGCTTAGCGGGCCGCCTGCCTTTCGGCCGAGGCTTTTCGGCCCATCCCAAACCGTTTGGGCTGCCTGGAGGCTTTTCAGTTGATCTGCACCTTTTTGTCCCACACGTCCCAAAGGCGACCTTGAGCAGGACTTAGCCATTTTTCACGATTTTTCCTGGATCAACCTACTTGCCTTCTGCAACTTTTTCACATTTTCTCAGATCTTGCTCTTTTCAGCCTGGACAAAAGAGTTAGAAAATTTCCTGAAGGGACCCTAGCAACATGATTTTTGGCCCTGAATCAATCAATTTTCCTAGGACTTGAGAATATGATGCATGTTATCAAAATTACCCTGGGGGGTGAATTTTGGATAACAATTTGGCGACTCAGTGGGGTCATCTGCCTGCTAGATGAATGATCAGTAGCCTGAAGCAATCCATTGGGCATGGAGTCATAAGCAAGTCTGAAAACTGATCTGAACTTTGAAAATCTCCCCTCTGAGCCACTTGGAAACCCACCGGACATGGAGTTGTTCTCACCAAAAACCACTGAAAAGAACTGTGCAAGAGCAAAACCAGCAACACCAAAACTATGTACAAAACTGAAAATCATACATGCCCCAAATGGAACATGCAGAGTGTGCACAAGCACTTCTTCTGCTGAAAGCAAACCTACCTACTCTACTCTAACTGGAAGCAAAGGCAAGCTAAACAAACCCTGCAACTGGTTGTGCAAAATAGCTTCCTTTCTTCAAAATTGGCAGCCATGCAATTGATTTGGCACTGATCATGGCTGTTTGGATGGATGGAAAATCAACAAGAAGCTGGTCTTCTATCCAAATCATCAAGGTATCAACTGAAAACAAATCCAATACCTCTTTTAGTTGCTCTGCATTTGGATTGGAGAGGTATGGCAGCTGATCCTTGGTACTTTGTAGCTCATCCTCATGCTCAGAAGTGAGCATGACTGGTTGTGGCTTCTCCTTTGGCTCCAATGAAGCCAAATACCTGATTGGGCAAGGTCTGATCCGTTTGATATGCCCATAGCTCTGATTTTCAACTCCAAGAATGGAGTCTTCTTGTAGACCCTCCTGAATGGATGATGTGGAAGAAATGGTGGAATCCTTCTGTCCTTTCTCTTCCTCCGATGAAGAACATGGAAGATTAAAATCTTCCAATTTTGATTCCAAAGGGCTGCTATAAGATGCAGGCTGCTGCAAATGAAAGCTCTCCTTCATGACAGCAGGCTCTGGTGTTTGGAATGTGGATGATGAAAGAGAGAATGGTGAAAACTCAACCGGTTCCTCTCCATCAAAACAGTCCTCCAAATCTGACAGGTAAACTGCCTCATTGCTGTCCTGCTGCTCGTGTTCAACTTCCTCCATGGTGTCCTCTTGATCTGCAACTTGACCACCATGGTTTCCTTCACTCTCCAATATTGAGTTTGAGAGATCAAACTCCTCTTCAGTACTAGAACTTGAGAGAGGTGAAGTAGAAAGAAGAACTGAAGGTTCTCCTGTAGCCTGCTTTGTGCTCAAAGCCCTTGGATCTGCACTTTTCTCCTCCACAACTAGAATGTGCTCCTCTTCTTTTGGATTTGGAGCAGCTTCTCCTTCCTCTAATGTTTGAAGGCAATCTTGCTCTTGATTGAACTCTTCCTCCAGCATGAAGTTTGTCAAGTCAAACTCTTCAATCTGCTGCTCTAGAGGACAAGTTGGGGCTGCAAGATCTTCTTCTTCAACAAAATCAGTCCTCACCACCATTTGTTCAACCTTAGCCTCTTCTGTAGGCTTAACCATCAAGGGGATCTTTGTCATACCAAACTTGGCAGCCAAACTTACTAAGCTCTTAATCATTTCTTCTTTTGTTTGGCTCTTCCTCTTGCTGTCCTTGATGACTGATTTTTGCAATTTCTTCTTCCCCACATGGATTTGGGAATGCAAAAGGAGGGATGGGTTGAAACTCAACTGATTTTACAATTTTTTGTGGTGGTGGAGGCAGTGAAACCTCTTGTTTCTTTGGAGGAGGGGGTATTTCTGTTAGCTCTTGTGGAGGGGATGACTGTTTGGAAGGGAAAAGGAAAGAAGAATTGAGATGGGGTGGAAGACTGAGGGATGGAGGGATGGATTCAACACTTGGGACAGCAGATGGAGGGTTTGAAACTTGACACTGCTGAAATGAAACAGATTGGGAAAGAGGAAAAGAAAAGGCATGAGAAGGTGTGCTTACCCGTTGACAAGGTTGTTGAATACTCCTCTCATACACCTCTATTTCTTCAATCCACTTTGCAAGCAAAGGCAGCGTTGCAATCATGAAGTCAAGCTTCTCCTGAGGGCTGTAATGCCTTGGAAAAGGTCCCACCCATGGACAGGGTGCTCCACAACCGATTCCAAAAGCTTTCATTTGTGCTTGAGCCCTGGACTGCACCATCCCCACCTCCATCTTTTGGATTTTCTCCAACAGACCAGCATCTTGGATCTGATGGTCTTCATTATATGCATACTCTTGCTCTTGGAAAGCTCCATAGCCAAACTGACTTTGGCACTGCTGTTCATATGAGTATGCATGCTGATCTGGAGGATTTGTGAAACGTGTTGGAGGTGTGAATATACTGCTGTTGTTGATGTGAAATCCATGATGGAAATGAAGTCATGATTGCACAACTTCATGGAATGGAAAAGAATGAAAGAGATGGAAAGAAAGATGGATGAAAAAATGAATGGAAATGGGTCTGCAACTTAGAGAAATGGGTTGTTGATCAGATGGAGTCGCCAGATGTGTTTGCAAGTGCCTCCAAAGGCTGAAATCTTCACAGGAACACACCAACCTGCAAAAGATGAAGTGGAAGACCTCTAAGGTCCCACCGGGCATGCCAAAACTGTTGATGCCGCACGGTGGCTTAAGGTTTTCTGTTTGATAATGAGACACCTCTGAAAGATGAAACTCTAACTTCTGTGATGTCCCACCAGGCGTGCCAAAATGTTGTTGCCATCACGGTGGCTTAAGAATTTCTATTTGATAATGAGACACCTCTGAAAGATGAAACTCTAACTTCTGTGATGTCCCACTGGGCGTGCCAAAACTGTTGATGACAAATCACAGCACCCTTGATGCAGATCAGGCTTCTAGGTTGATCACTCAGGCATCCAGTGTGATTGCACAACATGGAAACCTCTCTCCAAGCGTGGGGACTTGTGAAACCGAGAGAGGAATCTCCAGAGAAGGCTGGTTCCTGCTCCTAAACTACCTGCCACAAGCTATTCCAGTGCAGGTAAGCTAATCTAATCCTAATCTAACCATGCCAAAGAGACAGAGAGCGAAAGAAAGGAAAAGAACAAAAGCCTACACTAAAACGGTGATACACCAGAGAAGGAGAATGTTGGACATCTATCAAAACTGCCATGGGACAAAAAGAGGTGAGCAATGGGAAGGATGGACAGATGCATCACAAACCCAAGGATAGATTTCACACAGAAAATGTCCCAAAACTCCATGAACACAGCTCCAAACCTGCAATGAACATTCAAACATGCACAAATACCTGCAATGAAGAGAGGCAAGAAGAAAACAAGCAAAAACGAGCAAGGATGGACAGATGCATCACAAAACACGTTTTGTTGCTCCAGAAGTTTGCACAGAACATCATTTCATTAGTAAAAGGCAAAAAACACCATTACAGAGCAAGGGAGGAGGTTCGAACTCCATTTTCAACCCTAGAGAAGAAAAGAAGGGAGGGCAGAGCAGAAAAGAAGAACAACTTTTTTTTAATTTTGCCAAATCTCTTTACAATATATAGGAAGAATGAGAGAGGGAAGAAAGAGGGAATTCAGATCTACTCCCAACCACCTCCAAAACGGTCCATTCAACAAATCTCATACCCTGGTAGAAGGGAGAATCCTGGTAAAAGCGGCGGGGCTGTCTGCTGCATTAAAGCTGGTTGCTGAAACGTCACTTCTGGCCATGAACACGCGTCAGAGCCGTTTCTCAATTTTCTCTCTCTAGACTGCACCAAAATGCAAGATTGACCCTGGAATCATGTAGAGCATCTCACAAGCTTTCCGTTGATATAAGGAACATGCAAATCCGAGCTCTGGATCAAAAGATATGACGATTTGAAGAAAACAGGCGAAAATGGATTTGAAAAGCTTTTCCCGCGCTTCGCCACCTGGATGACACGTGTCATGTGTTGATTGGATGAGCAAGGTCTTCAGCCTGTCGGGTTCGGGATTCTCCTCTGCATTTGCATCGGGTTTGGAGGATGGCTCGACATATGTTTGATGCTCCCATGTGTTTCCCGAAACCCGCTTCCGCCAGATTATCTGTCGGGTTTTCTGAGCCTTCCGACATGATTGTTTGTCGGGTTTTCCAACCCTCCGACACATTTTCCTTGTTGTCGAGTTTTCCATTTTCCGGCATGATGCGATTGCTTTTCCGCCTCCGAAACCCGATTTGCCTTTGTGTCGGGTTTTCCAACCCTTCCGACATGCTTCTTTGGTGTTTTCCTTGTGCTTCCGACACTTGGACAGCAAATTCTCTCTTGGCTCGGGTGAAGACACGTGACCCTTCAAAACTCGCCCTTTGACTTTTTGACTTTTCTCCCTTGTGACACGTGGCGTGATTTGATTGGTTTCGTTCCCTTCGGCCCTTCGCGTCTTTTTGTCCCGGATGTCCCAAACCGTTTGGACTAAACCTTTGAAATGGGCTTCCTTGTATCGGTCGATGACACGTGGCGCTTTTGTCCCACTCCCACGCGTCCCATTTGCTTTCGGACTGCTTGTGCTCCATTTCGGCCGATTCGGCCGGTTCGGGTCTTTTTGTCCCACTTGTCCCATTTGCTTTCGGACTGTCTTGTTCATTTCGGCCGAACCGGCCGGTTCGGGTCCTTCGCGTACTCTTGTCCCGAACTGTCCCGCTCAGCAGTTAGTCGTTTTTCTTCCTTTTTCGGCCGGATCGGCTTCTCGCGCCCGCCGCGTACTTCTGTCCCACTTGTCCCAAATGCTTAGCGGGCCAATTGTTCCCATTTCGGCCAAATGCCTGGTAAGTCCCAATACCGTTTTCGGCCGAACCGCGTCCGATCCGCGCCTTTTGTCCCAAATGTCCCGAAGGTGACCTAGAGACTAGGACTTAGCCACTTTTCACGATTTTTCCTGGATCAACCTACTTGCCTTCTGCAACTTTTGTCCGCATTTTCTCAGAGCTTGCTCTTTTCAGCCTGGACAGAAGAGTTAGAAAATTTCCTGAAGGGACCCTAGAAACATGATTTTTGGCCCTGAATCAATCAATTTTCCTGGGGAAAGGGTGGTGGAAGAATAGAAAAATTAAGAAGAAGAAGAGAAAATGGAGAGGTAGACACTTCATAGTTAAAGAAGACATTTTTTGACTTTACTAAAATCAGAAGGAAGAACTAAATCAACTGTAAGGATTCAAAGAAGAACACTTGAAAGATAATGATAAAGAACCTCAGTAGCTGACAATTGATAAAGAAGAAACATAATAGGAGGAAAAAGAGGAGGAAAAAGAATTTGACAAGTAAAACAAATCTTACAAGCATCCTCCTGCTACTAGTATAGTGACAACACAAGCACCTCGTGTTTATGGATGAAAAGATTCAAGAATAAACATGTTTATGATCCTCTTAAAGAAACAAAAGAATATTTTTTTGGTTTATATTGCTTTCATGAATAAAATGCACCAATTCCCTTATCGTCCACAGAAGGAAACAAGGTAGAGGGGTTATAGAAGCTTCACTTTGATGCAAATAGAAACAAGAAAGGACAAGGTGTAGGTTTAATGCTTACTTCCCCTTTAAATGAAAGATAATTTTCACCTTTAAGTTTGTAGTTCTCTTGTACTTGCAATGTAGCTAAATATAAAGAATTAATTCATGGCTTATAATGTGCTAGAAAGAGGGGTCTTAGTACTTTACAAGTCTTTGGTAATTCAGAGTTAGTTATTAATCAAGTGAAAATATTTAATGTGTATAAGAATTCATTGCTAAAATATTACAAACATAGAGTATCAAAATTAATGGATAATTTTGATGCTATTAACATATAATCTGTTCCAAGATCTGAAAACAAACATGTAGAACAAATTGGAGCAGTTGGTGATAGCTTCGATGTACTAGAAAAGATCGAAAACAAAAAAGTACAACCACATATAAAGATGATTATTAGACCTTCAGTACCTGATAACGAAGACAATTAGCATGTTTTTGAAGATGATGAACATATCTGCAGATTTTTGCCTCAAGAAGCTGAATTTTCTATAGTAAATTAGGAAAAATGGAAGCACTTCTATGGTGAGAAGATTGTTTAGTTGAAGACAAAAAAATCACCTCAAGGATTTGGCACACTAGAAGACATTTTCAGTTCTAATGATCAGTTAAGAAAAAACAAAGGAAAGATGTCAACTCATGTAGATAACTATGAAGAGATATTGGTGGATGATGAAAAGAAACTATTTATCGAAAAAGTATGTTCCTTAATTGAAAAACACTCATATATCAAGTTATGTAAAGAATTCAGAGATGTTTTTTCTTGGAAATACCAGGACTTGAGAGGTTTTGATCCCAGTTTAGCTCAGCATACAATATAATTACAACCAAATTCCAAGCCAGCTAGGCAGAAGCAAAGGTGTGTAAATCCAAAGATTGAGCCATTAATGAGAAAAAGTTTTCTAAGATGATCAAATTAGGTATTATCTTTCCAGTTAAGCATTCAAGTTGGGTAGCTAATATTGTTCCTATTCGAAAAAAGAATGGATAAATTAAGCGATGTGTGGATTTTAGATATCTTAATAAAGCTTCATTAAAAGATCATTATCTACTACCCAATATGGATCATAATTTAAGAATAGTTTCAGGTTCAGATAGATTGTCTCTTTTGGATGGTTATAGTGCATACAATCAAATCCTCATGCTTGAAGAAGATAGATAAAAAATAGTATTCACCACAAACTGGGGTACTTATGCTTACAAAAGAATGCCTTTCAGAATTTTAAATTTTGGTGCAACGTTTCAACGTGCAATGGACATGGCTTTTCACAATTTATTAAATAAATGCATATTGGTTTACTTATATGATGTCACCGTATTTTAAAATAATTATGATGATCGTATAATGCATTTAAGGCTGAATTTTCATCTTTACAGACAATTTGGAATATCTTTGAATCCCAAAAAATTGACTTTTTCAATACATCAAGGTAAATTTCTTGGTCATATTGTTTCTAAACAAGGTTTAGCTATTGGTCCTTTCAAAATAAAATATATTTCATAGTTTTCCTTGCCTCATCATAAGAAATCATTACAATTTTTTCTTGGGAAAATCAACTTTTTTAGATGAATCGTTCCAGATTTTGCAACATTAGTCAAGCCATTAGCAAGCATGCTAAATAAAGATAAGACTTTCTCTTGGACCAATAAAGGGATAAAAGGATTTGAGGCCATCAAATCAGAAATTTCACAAGCTCATACTCTTGCAACTCTAAAATTTGATAAATATTTTACCATGTATGCACTTGTAAGAGATGAGAATTTTTGAGCTATATTAACTTAGGATAATGATGAAAACATTGAGCAGCCAATTGCTTTATTTGGAAAGAGTTTGCATGACTATGAGACAAGGTAATCCTTTCTTGATAAACAATTACTTTTAGTAGTTAGAGGATTGAAGAACTTCAAATGCATTCTTTCCAATAATATGATACATGTCTTAGTCTCTCATCCAAGTGTTAAAACATTCATGTTGAACAAGGACCTGAATGACAAGAGAGTGGGCTAGATTATGAAGGTTATGGAAATGATGTCGACATCCACATTGTAAAAATATTTCAAGGAAAAGGTTTATGTGAACATATAATTGTTGATATTGAAGAATAGTCAGCTAAAGAATCAGAAGATCCAGAATAACATGCTGAAATTACATATCAATAGTCAGATATCATGGTACAACCAGAAAATCAACAACCTGAACTCGATCAAGAGGTTTAGGAATGAAGATGGATGCCTTATTTGGTTAACTACTTACAACACGGTACCTATCTAGAAGGTATGGACAAGAATAAATGAATATATTTCAGGTTATAAGTTATACCTTATGTTGTCATTAATGTTGTGTTATTTAAAAGAGATATATTCGCAATTTTGTTCAAATGTATTATCTGAATTTCATGAAGAACCTGCTTGAGGTCAATTTTTAGCATGTACCACAACTTTAAAAATTATGAAAGATGGTTACTATTGGTCCTACATATTAAAATAATGTTTCGAATGGATCGGAAAGTGTAAAAAATTTACTTTCTTTGATGGAAAGGAGCATTTAGCTTCGCTACCCCTGCAGCCTATTGTTAGTGCAGAATCAAAGCACCCCTAAATCCCTGCAACCAGATGGGTTGAGACTCTCAGTGTGATTTCAAAACATGGAGTATATCTCAAAGTGTGGGACCTTGTGAGTTGAAAGAGATCTCTGAATTAAGTTCGGTTCATATTCCTCTATTCAGGTGCACACAAATAAATTGCAGAGGATATATTCTAAAACCTACTCTATCCTACAATGGAGAAAGGGTTGAGAAGATAAAAAAATTATAAACCTAAGCTAACAAGGTAATGCACCAAAAAAATGTTAAACACTCGTTTTGTAAGATAACACAGACCATAAAAATGCAAATGTAAATGCCATGCACAGATAACTAAACTACAATGAGAAATCAGAAGGAAACAATAAACACATGAGAGGGTCGAGAATCATCCACATAAATATGGTTAGGAAATATATCTTAGTGCTCCATTTGTATGGGTGAATAATAATTACATGTGTAATTATTATTATAGTAAATTAGTGAAAGTACATTTACTATGTAAATGTAAATAGTAAATGTAAAATGTGGTTAGTATGTGGTAAGTTAGTAAGTTAGAATAATAAAACAATTAGTGTTGTTTTATTATTATATTGGTGAGAGGTTGAAACCATATGGATGTATAGTTATATATGAATACAAAGGTTGTTGTGAGGATTGTTATTATACATCTCCTATATAATGGAGTGTTTTGAAATAGTAAATTAATAAAAATATAATATAGAGTTGTTAATTTCAATTATTATCTATGTAGTCATTTCATGTGATCAGAATAGATTTCTACATTTGGTACTAGAGAAGGTTAAATATGTCTCGAAGAAGATATCGTACCTTTTGTTTTGTGATTTGATTTTCTCCAAAAAAATTCACGTGGAATGATCTGTTATACAAGAAGATACAGTAAACATTTCAGAAAAACCCAGTTTGTAATTTGGGAGAAATTTCCAATTTACTATACAGCACATTGATCACTGTTAATTTTTTGAAGAAATCAGAGAATCAAAGGTAATTCAAATCTACATTCAATTTTTTTTGGATATTTATATTTAGTAAAATGGATACACCATTAGTTAAATTTAATGGGCTGAACTTCCATACATGGAGAGTAAAAATCCAGATGTAGTTAATGAATAAAAACCTATGGAGGATAGTAAATGCAAAATAAAAAACACCTACAAATGTAAGCAAAATTGTAGAATGGGAAGCTAGAGATGAACAAATAACAGATGAAATTGACTATAACTATGAATAATTTCTATACTAAGTGAATTTCTTGGAGGAAGGAGGCATAGGAGGTTGGAGGTCATTCAGTGACCTCTCGTCAGTCACCAACGATGGGGCCGTATCAGCTATGGTGATTATTTTTTTATACAGTGTGTTCCTGTTGTTTCTTTGTATTTCTGGCAGAGTGTTTGGTTGCAGTGTTCCTATTTTAGTTTATAGAATAAAGGAAACTTCACATTGAAGGGGGAACATGATCTCAATGTTCCATTTCTAGTTTTCTACATTTCTGGTATTTTCTATATATGTAGCAAATTTCAGCAGAATTTCCTATGTTATTCCTTACAGTGAGATGTGATGAGGGCTAAGAATAATACTTGGCATATCATGATGTGCTTTTTGGTAAACCACTTGAAAACCTTCATTTTTGGTTTGTGGTACACCACTTGTAAAACCACCATTTTCAGTTGTTGGTAAACCCTATGCAAAACCATCACCCTTTTGGTTTGTGGTACACCACTTGTAAAACCACCATTTTTTGGTTGTTGGTAAACCCTATGAAAAACCATCACCCTTTTGGTTTGTGGTAAACCAATTGCAAAACCATCATTTTCAGTTTGTGGTCAACCCTGTGAAAAACCATCTATTAGGTTTATGATCATCCTATAAAATCATCAGATCATGAAAGTAAGTGCAAGTACAAAGGCAAGTTAGGAAATATATCTTAGTGCTCCATTTGTTTGGGTGAATAATAATTACATGTGTAATTATTATTATGGTAAATTAGTGAAAGTACATTTACTATGTAAATGTAAATAGTAAATGTAAAATGTGGTTAGTATGTGGTAAGTTAGTAAGTTAGAATAATAAAACAATTAGTGTTGTTTTATTATTATATTGGTGAGAGGTTGAAACCATATGGGTGTATAGTTGTATATGAAGAAAAAGGTTGTTGTGAGGATTGTTATTATACATCTCCTATATAATGGAGTGTATTGAAATAGTAAATTAATAAAAATATAATATAGAGTTGTTAATTTCAATTATTATCTATGTAGCTATTTCATGTATTCTCTGTATTAGATCATAGTAGATTTCTACAAATATATTATTTCTCCAAAGGTTGATAAAGTGCATTATAGTTTCCAAGAGGAAAAATCTTACATTACAACTTGAATGGGAGGTTTGGAAACTCCATAAATTTGCTTATATACAAGGGAGGAAGGGAGGGTGCAAAATAGAAATGTCTAACACTTTACAATGAGCCCCGTCCCTTCTTTTATAGATTCAAAATAGAGAGAAGAAGGAGAGAGGAGGGAAAAAATAATTTGAAACTTAGCTACTGGTCATCAATGCCCCTACAAATCTTCCCACGATATGTCAAATCTTCTTCAATTTCTTGTTTAATGCGTTAAAGGAGGAAGAACAATGGATCAGATCGAATCCGATCTGGTTGTTGGAGCAATCTGATTCTACATTAATGTCCTCAAAGATGTTTTCCAATTTTTTACCCACCTAACCTCATCAAAATTAAAGCTTTAGATCTCCATGGCATAGACGAGGTCGAGATCTCTTCAATGGTGTCAAATTTGTAATATTTTGGGAACTGGATTAGAAAATATGCCCATTTGAATATTTAAATCAGGTCCATACAAAAATGGCAGAATTTAGTTAGCAGAATGGGTCTGCGGGCTTGAAATTTACTTTGTAAATTCTTTTGGCACAAAAATACAAAAAATTAAAAATTACCCCGTAGCCCTGCAATACCATTTTTAAAAAAAAAATGATCTTCTGGTCTGTATTTTCTAATTTGGGAAAAAAATCACTTCAAAGCCCACTGGACCGCATGTAATTTAGGCCTAAAACGTGGCTCCTAGGGCATTGGCGAAGGCACAACTCATTTTATACTCTATATTCCTTAGAAACGAAGCCAAAAAATTAAAATTACTCCCGGAGACCTGCATCCCTGCTTTGACTTGGAATATGGCCAGATTGAGGGCTGGCATTCATTTTGGTTTCTGCTTTTGGATTTTTCTTTTGAATTTGTGTTGGTCTGTCATGTGGCTTCTTCCATGGCTTTTCTTTATTCCATTATGTTTTTTGACTAAGTCCTCTTGCTTGGTGGGGACGTATATCTAACCTGGGAATCACTTTTAGATTTATCTTTGAAGGTGCACCAGGATGACAAGTGGAAGTCTTGCACTCATTTAAGTTTCTACTTTGGGCCATGCCCTTGAATTTGCTCCATTAACACATATGGAGACTTCCACCTATACTCTTACACTTAACTGATTTGGGATCGCTTTTTGATTTGACCTCTGTTAACCCTTGACCACATGGAGGGCTGTTGCAAGTTTGAGTCTCCACCTTGGGCTCCCATCTTGAAATTATGCCGAGTTGACACATGTTTCCTTCTACTTAATTGGAATTTTCAACGGCTAGCTCTATCCTTTTCCGAGCCTAAGACGTGTGGAAGATCCACACTCATTTTGGTCTTATTTTTGAGTTTAGCCCTTGGAGATGTGCCGATGAGGCACGTGGAAGCTTTTGATGATTCCTCCATACTTAGCCAACTTTAGATTCATTTTGAACCGTTCGTTGAGCCTGAAGACTTTGAGTTTTTCTCCATTTCTTTTCCTAACAGCCTCTAGTTTTCTTTGACACTATTTTCCTCCCTCCCTGACCCTACTACTCCATTGTAGAGCCTTTTATTACTTATCTATTTGATTTAAAGCGTTGGTTCATTCAAAAAAACCGTTTCTTGAATTTCTTCCTGCACAGGGTCGTGTTTGATCAATTTTGTTAGGGGAAAATTTGAGATAACAATTTGGTGACTCACAGGGGAATCTTCCTGCTAGATGAAGAGATTAGTTGTCTTGTTGTGTCTATTGGGCACAGAGTCATGGTTGGTGGCCTAGTGCTGGTCTTGTTCTTATGAAAATGAACACTTTGAGACCCAATTTTAGTTCCTTTGTATTTTTTCTATTAGAAAGTGAGCAACTGTTATGGAAACTATGGGTCTCCCTTTTGCAAAATGTTAAAGGGCTTGGTGCATTTACTTAGAGGCACATTGAAATGTATAACAACATAAACCTAGAGCAATGAAAACCTGTTCCACATCACTTAGGGAAACAAAACCTATGTTACAAAAAACTATGTGCATATGCACTTAGGGAAATTAAAATCCTAAGCTAATATTTACAAGGGTGAAACCTTACCTTTCAGTAGCAAAGTTTGAGATGGATCTTGTTTACAAAGATCTATAATTCTTCACCATACAATTTAGCCACCTAGAAGGCATTGCTTATTTTGCACCCTGTGATCATGTAGGGACCACTCCATATGCCATAAAATTTGGAATGCTTTCCTGGTTTTTCCCGATCTGCATCCCACTTCAGAACTAAGTCCCCTTCTTGAAAGGTCCTTGTTCTTAATTTCTTATCAAAACTCTTCTTGATAAATTCGTGATGTTTTTCCATGCTCTGCATTACATGGTCCCTTGCTTCTCCTACTTCCATTAGCTCTACATACCTAATTTCCATGGGTTTAAACTCGGCCAGTTCAAAAAAATTCATTAGCTCCAAAGTGGGCAACTCTAATGATATTGGCAGTACTACCTCTTTTCCATATACAATCTTGTATGGGGAGCCTGCATGTGGATCTTTTGGATGTGATCCTATCATCCCATAGAGTTGATTTGAGATTTGTAAGCCAATATCTTTGATTTTCATCAAGAGTTCTTCTAATAATCCTTAATGGGCTCTTGTTTGTGGACTCTGATTGGCCATTACCTTGAGGGTAATAGTTTGATGAAGTGTTGAGGTATACACAATTCCTAAAAGCCCATTCAGTGATCCTTAGACTAAGGAATGCCAATGAATTATCTAATATAATAGTGGTAGGGACTCCAAACCTGGTGGCTATTCCTTCATAGAAATCCAAGATGTTAGATTCATTTGTTTCCTTAAGACCCACTACTTTAGTCCACTTGGTGAAATAGTCTATTGTTGTATGTATCAACTTTTGGCCTTTGCTTTAGTTTGGGTTAATCACTCCAATGAATTCTAGTCCCCATTACATGAATGAATGATCCACTGAAATTGGGTGAAGGGGCAGGGTTGCTCACTTTTCTTTCCTTGTGAAGAATACACACTTCTTGCATTTCTTGATCCATGAGCAGCAGTCCCTGAACACTGTAGGCCAATTATAACTAGCTTTCATGATCTTGAGAGCTATTACTCAAGGATAAAAGTGACCTCCTACTTCTCCATAATGGAACTCATGCAACACCTTCTCAATTTGGCCTGTCCCAATGCACCTCAATAGAACACAATTAACATACTTATTAAACAAGACACCACCAACAAGCACATATGGGATGACTTGTAGTCTGAAGTATATCCTTTTTGTTTTGTTCCATTCTGGAGGGGAAAAACCTGTTTGGAGATACTACACCAAGGCTTGAGTCTAAAATGGAATAGGTGCATCATTAGATGGTCGCTCTTGATCATTCTACAATAGCAGGACAACCTCTTTTCTATCCACTAACTCAGTTAGTTTCTTGAAGGTGAGCTATTCACAGAGACCCTTACCACGAACTAGTTTGGTCACCTTGATCTCAATGTCACATTCCATTACCCGAGTGATCCAGCCTAATCTCTACTCACGCAAATCCTTGTTCAGGAGAAAATTCTTAACACCAGCATAAGATACTAGTAGTTGAATCTTATTATTTGAGACCAAGTGTATGAACTTCTTGAAGATCCTAATAACAGCAAGGAAATGTTTTTCAATGAAAGAGTACATTACCTCGTAGTTCGCCAAGATCTTACTAAAGAAGGTTATGGGTTGTTCTGAACCTTCCATGTTGGGTTGGACCAAGATGGCTGAGATGGCGGCTGACCCTTCAAAAGCATACATAATGAAGTATTTTGAGAAGTCTGGGTTAATGAGAGTTGGGGATTGTGATATTGTGAGCTTTATGGTCTCAAAACTCTCTTTTCCTTTTGTTGTCCATTTAAATGTAAGACTCTTCTTTAAAATCATTGTTAAAGACTTCAAAAGAGTTGAAAATCAAGTACAAACCTATGAACAAAGTTTACCCTCCACAAGAAGCTTTGGAGAGACTTTTTGTGTTGTGGCAATGGAAGTGTCTAGATGGCTTCAAATCTTTCAGTATCAATTGTTAACCCTTCCCTTGAGATGATGTGGCCCAACAATTTCCCCTCATGTGCCAAGAACATACACTTCTTTGGATTCAGTGATACTCTAAACCTTCTACACCTTTGAAACACCTGCCTGAGGTAGAAGAGATGGTTTGCAGCATTCTTTGATAAGAAGGTGATATCATCTAGATGCATTGAACCATATTTTTGATCAAGACTTTGAATGCCATGTCCATAGCTCACTGGAATGTTGCTCCAACATTTGACAGTCCAAATGGAATCTTCTTATAAGCATATGTACCTCATTTGGTGGTGAGGGTTGTCTAAAATTTGTCTTCCTCTTTCACCATTATCTAGTTATAGCTTGAGTATCCATCTAGTAATGAAAACGTTTCAGAGATAGCTACAACCTGCAAGATCTGTTCCATTGATGGGAGTGGAAAGTGATCCTTACATGATGCTTTGTTCAGATCACAAAATTCCACACACAGTCTAATTTCTCTATTCCGTTTCCTCACAGGCACCAAGTTAGCAACCCAACTTGAGTGTTTGATAGGTAAGATGATGCTGGCCTCAATTAGCTTGTTCAATTCTTTCCTCATGAGAGGCTCAATGTGAGGATTTATTGTCCTTTTCTTCTATTTGATAGGCTTAGATCCTAGATCTAGCTCAATAGTGTGTTGTGCCATCTTTGGGTTGAAGCCTCTTAAATATTTGTAAGTCCAGGCAAAGACATTTTGGAATTCTTAACAAAGTTGAATAAATTCAGATTTTTCTTGTTGAGTTGTTACCTTGCCAATCTACAATGTTTTTCCTTTATCTATGACAATGGGATCCAAATCTTCACCCTTTACCTAAATATTCACCTTCTCCTTTTGGAATTGATCATTTGGGCTGAAGATCGATTCGAAAGTGACAAGACCCTTTAGTAGTTTGTTGGTCCTTAGCTGGACCACTTGATTGCCATACTGCTGCTCTAGTTTGTCTTTGTTTCTAGAGGAAAACTCTTCTTCTTCTTGTAGAAAGTCGACAATTTTCTAGTCATTTTCGAAGTCCTACCAACTTGTATTATTAACACTCTTGAAACTTCCTACAACAACAAATGATGCCCAAATTATTTCCAATCTGTCTACTGCTTTGTTCTTCTTCCTTGGTATGGAATTGATGTCGAATGCTTCGAAATCCTCGATGAGGTCCCATACCCAGTTCTTGTATCTCTTTAGCATATCATTCTTGGTATAATTTTTTCCTCAGACTTGATTAGCAACTAGTTCATTATCACCAAAAACTTACAAGTTCTTTATACCCCCTTTCCTTGTCCAATGCAGTCCATGGATCAAAGCTTCATATTCTGATGTGTTATTTGAGCAACCAAATTGGAGGTGAAAAGCTGAATAATACTTCATATCTTGAGGTGATACAAGCATAGCTCTTCCTCTGAATTCTTGTTTAATTCTTGAGCCATCAAAGAAAAACTGTCATACCTCATTATCATCTCTGTGGTCTGGCTTACTGATGTTACGAAGAGGATGATTCTCCTCAAGCAAATAGTAGACTCCTATCTCATATTCCTCCATCTCTTTATAGATTGGTAGAGGAATTCTATAGAACTATATAGCTCTACCTGGGAGGCAGAGATAGCTAGTTCAAAAGCATGTCTCTTACTCCCCCACTCATTTAGGGTCAAGTCTGGGATATAACCCACTTTGGTATCTGCTTCACAAGTGCTTGGGAGATCCTCTTGATCAAGCTTGAACAATCAACATTGATTGGGTTGGGTACATAAGACTCAATATGGTAATCTACAATGAGCTCTGATCTAATTATGGCCTTAGCTCCATACCTTGTTCTAAAAAGCATGTGCAGACAATCAACAAACAGATATCCTTCAATCTTAGTAGTGAAGTCTCTTAACAAAAACAAGGAAATATGTGGAATAAATTATATTACTGATAGATTTTGCAATACAGTCACATTGGGGTAGGCGTGCAGTGTGAGGCTTAAATCTTTGATGACTCCAACTATCATTACCACTGTCCCATCCAATTACACTTTTCCCCTAGAGACGATTGTGTATTGAAGTCCCATTTGATCGGTTATTTTTTTGGCATTAAAAATCTACTTGCGCTCAAATAAATCATGTAATTATGTATCAGTTTGTCTCTAATGATCAATGAAACACAAAACAGAGGGAGCTTCAAATTCTTACCTTGTTCTCCATTTTTTCCCTCAGGCTGAAACACATTGGGAAACACTTTCTCTTGTTGGTTTGGGGGGCTGGTTTGAGGTTGACCATTTGGCCATAGCAGTCTGCAACAGATCTCTTTGTCCTAGAATTTTCAATGATTCCCACATTGAAATGTTCAAATTTGTATTCTTCATTTGTTCTATGATGTTAAATGAGCTATCCTTTTGCTGCCCTATCCTGGTACATTTTTCTCTTGCACATGGGTCATTATAACTGGTGCTTGAGTGGGTTTGGAAGGTGGATTGGGCTAACTCTGCACATTAGGAGCTACATGCTGAGTGCCAATACCTTATGGAGTAATGGAGGGTTGAGAATTACCTAAATTTGGTGATGGTCCTTCTCTAATATTCCTTGTTTTGGACTGTGTATTGGTAGCTACACTTTAAGAAGGGGTTGATTCATACCATAACATCTTCAGCCTGCCAATTGACAAGCATAGTCTCACTTGGAGGTGCCTCTTGTTAATTTTCTTGCTGCTGATTTTCCTCTTGAGTAGACTCTTGGGACACACCAATGGTCTATACCATCAAGGCCTAGTTTAGTGCACCATTAAAACACATTGATTGGTTATGGGGCTGATTGCATGGGAAAGACCAATCATATTCTTGTGCCATGTTGTTTCGTGTTAGAACCAAGGCCATTGATGTTGAAGTTGTGTTTGGATCATATGACCGGAAAGGCCTAGCAGCTTAAGGTTGTGCTTGGTTTTGGTTCTGATTTGTAACTTGAGCTGGTGGTCTATTTTTCTGACATGGGGGTCTAGCCTGATACTGAGTCTGAGGCTGATATGGCCTACAAATTTGAACTTGATGCCTTTTCATAGTTACTATATGATTTCCTAGGTTCTCCAGCTGTTTCATAACTTCTTGAAGATATTTTTAGGTGTTAGAAGATGAGTTGGAGGCTTCAGCTGAACTCTGATTCCTAGGAGTAGGTATACGAGCTAATGTGGGTGTCTGACTAGCTCTTAGATCTCTTAGTTTTGGGTATAAAGGTGTGGATGTCCTAGGAGCAAGTTTCCCATCCTGAACTAGAAAATTTTCATCTTTAATGGAAATGATATAGGCTATAGGTAAGGTGGTGCCTCCCATGGATTGAATAATTAAGGCAATATCAGATTTTAGAGCTCTAAGAAACTATAAGAAATCACCTTCATCTGTGGGCCTTACAACCAATGGAATCCTTTCCCATGTTTTTTGGAATCTGAAGTTGAAATCTGTCATCTACTCATTAGGGGCCCTCTTGATGGTTGTCAAATGTTCTAATAAGGCCAAGTTATCCCCCTTTTCTCTGAATTGGTTGTGAAGAGCTCTGCACAGATGGTCATTGTTCTTAATAGAGCCTGTTGTTAGGCTCATGAACCATTGTGAATATTTCCCCTTTATTTAAGAAGCTAACATCTTGATTGCAATGTTCAACTCAGTAATCTCATGAATAGCGTAGACATTTGCAATTTATTGAATGTGGTTAGTAGGAGAAGTCTGGTTCTCTCCAGTGAAATGGGGAATACTCTTTAATGCTATAATCAGGACTGGATTTTGAGCATTATGAGTGAGTGCATTTCTTCCAGTGAAGTCGACATAGGGGTTGGGTGGTTGTGCCATTATGATTGGCCTGAGAACCCTTGTTGATTGAATGAACGACCTACTAGGTAGAGGTGTTGATAAGGTTCTGTTTGGTGGAGATGGATACCTCTAGGCTCTTCTCCCCTCTATCTGGGGATAAGTGTAAATATATAAACAATAACTCCTCTCTAGTTCTTGACCTTGTTTGTATTCTTCTCATAAACTTGAAAAACTTGGACTGCTGAAACCAGTGGATTCTTTCTCTTTGGAGTCACCAGATGTATAATTTCAGAGCTTCTTAAAGGTTGAAAACTTGTAACAAGTGCACATCAATCTTGCTGCGGTAAAAATGGAGACCTCTTTGGTCCCACTGGGTGTGCCAAAACTATTAGTGTAGAATCACAACACCCTTGAATACCTAAAACCAGATGGGATGAGACTCTCAATGTGATTGCACAACATGGAGCATCTCTCAAAGTGTGGGACCTTGCGAGTTGAGAGAGCTTTCTGAATTAAGGTCAGTTCCTATTCCTTTGTTCAAGTGCACACAAATAAATTAGAGTAGATCTATTCTAAACCCTAGTCTATCTTCCCAAGGATAGAGGGTTGAGAAGATACAAAAAATATAAACCTAAGCTAACTAGGTGATGTGCCAAACGAATGTTAAACACTCGTTTTGCAGGCTAACATAGACCATAAAAATGTAAATGAAAACACCATACACAGATAACCAAACTAAAATGAGAGATCAAAAGGCACCAATAAACACATGAGAGGATAAAGAATCATCCATAGACATATATTAATCTCCAAAGGTTGATATAGTGCATTACAGTGGCCAAGAGGAAATATATTGCATTACAACTTGAATGGGAGGTTTGGAAACTCCACAAATTCACTTATAGACAAGGGAAGAAGGGAGGGTGCAAAACAGAAATGTCCAACCCTTTACAATGACCCATGTCCCTCCTTTTATAGATTCAGCATAGAGAGAAGGAGAGAGGCAGGAAAACAAACTTGAAACTCAGCTATCGACCATCAATGCCCATGAAAATCAGCGAAAATCTATCAAATCTACCTTGATTTCTTGTTCGGCACATTAGAGGAAGAATGGAGGATCAGATTGAATCCTATCTGGTTGTTGGAGTAATCAGATTCTACATTAATGGCCTGAAAGATATTTCCCCATTTTTTTACCCACATAACCTCATCAAAATTAAAGCTTCATATCTCCATGGCGTAGATGAGGTCGAGATCTCTCCAATGGTGTCAAATTTTTCAGATTTCGGGCACTGGATTAGAAGATATGCCCATTTGAATATTTGAATTCAGTCTGTACAAAAAATGGAAAAATTTAGTTAGCAGAATGGGTGTGCGGGTCAAAAATTTACTTTGCACTTTCTTTTGGCAAAAAAAAACAAAAATGTAAAAATTGCCCCGCAGCCCCATAATACCCTCTTTTTTAAAAAAAAACCATCTTCGGGTCCATTGGTCCACATTTTTTCATTTGTGTAAACAATAACTTCAAAACCCACTAGACCACATGTAATTTAGGCTTGACACGTAGCTCCTTGGGAATTGGTAGAGGCACGGCTCATTTTATACTCTATATCCTTGGAAACAAAGACAAAAAATTAAAATTACTCCACAAGACCCACCTCCCTGCTTGGACTTGGAATATGGCCACGTGAAGGGTTGGCACTCATTTTGGTTTCCGATTTTGGATTTTACTTTTGAATTTACACCGGGCTAACACGTGGTTTCTTCCGCAGCTTTACTTTGTTCCTTTATGTTTTTTTTCCTGTCCTTCTAGTTGGAGGGGCCGTATATCTAACCTAGAACACATGGAGGCTCAACACTTGTCTAAGGACCCTCTTCTAGATTTATCTTTGAAGGTTTGTAGGGCTGACACATGGAATCCTTGCGCTCATTTGAGTTTCTACTTAGCTGATTTGGGATCACTTTTGGATTTTACCTCTATTTACCCTTAGCCACGTGGAGGGCTAGCACAAGTTTGAGTCTCTGCCTTGGGCTCCCATCTTGAAATTGCGTTGAGATGACACGTGTTGCCTTCTGCTTGTTTGGAATTTTCAATGGCTAGCTCTATCCTTTTTTAGGCCTAGGATGCATGGAAGATATGCGCTCATTTGAGTTTACTTTTTTAGTTTAGCCCTTAGAGATGCACCAATGAGGCACATGGAAGCTTCCCATGATTCCTCCACAGTTAGCCAATTTTGGACTCATTATGAACCATTCATAGAGCCTAAATACTTTGAGTTTTTCTCCATTTCTTTTCCTTACAGCCTCTATTTTTCTTTGACATTGTTTTCCTCCCTCCCCAACCCTACTACTCCATTGTAGATCCTATTATTACTTATCTATTGGATTTGAAGGGTGGGTTCATTCAACGGAACTGTTTCTTGATTTTCTTCCTGCACAGGTTCGTGTTTAATCATTTTGTGGGGAAAAATTGAGATAACACCTATTTTAGTAGATTAGCCATTCATGTAGTTGGGTCTTGACTTCATTGGCATGATAAACCCACCTTTGTCACAGGGAAACAAGTGGATTTTGACAGCTATAGATTACTTTACATGCTAGAATGAAGCAATAACCTTATAATAATCTAATGAAACTTCAGTTTTATCCTTTTACAAAGGTATAGTTTGCAGATTTGGTGTTCCAACAATTATCATTTTAGATAATGCCTTAGTGTTTCTTTGTGCAAAGGCAACAGATTGGGATATTAAGCATAGAATTTATTTAAGTAGATTGAATCTCATTATTACCTACAAGGTAATGGATTAGCTAAAAGTACTAACCAAAATATTTTGAGGATCATCAGAAGAACACTCAAGGACAACCAAAGTGCTTGACATCTGATGTTGAATTTAGCACTTTCTATTGACACGGTGACTTCTAAAAGATAAGTTGGCAATTCACCATAAAATATTTTTTATGGAAGAGAGGGAAGAATTCCTATCTCAGTTGATTTTCCTACATTTGATTTTCCACACTAGATGGAATTACTTTAGATGAACCATTGCAGGTCTGTTATGTAGAATTAATGGAGTTTAAGGAGCTAAGAGATCAAGTTCATCTAAATATGGAAAAGAATAAAAAATAGATGAAGAAAACATTTGACAATAAGGCTAAGTTCAGAGTCTTCAATGAAGACAACATTGTTTTAAAATGTGATGTTGATCATGCAAAGCTAAGAAATCACACAAATTTTGATACAATATGGAGTGGTCCTTATATGATCTCATCTTTCAAATAACACAATGCATTTCAAATTTCAAGGCCTAATGAAGAGTAATTTCCCATTTCAGTGAATGGTATGTTTCTTAAACACTGTCACTAAATATCCTACATTGCTTGGTTATAGTAGGATTTCCCTTTCAATAAAGTGCTTTCATGCACATGGAAAAAAAAATTCAATTCAATAAGTGCATTTGCACATGTGATCTAGTTTCCATATCCTTTTCCAACTTTAATTTGTTTTTCAGAAAGGCAGTTTTTGTTATATGGTTACACTCCATGCCCAATGGAGGAGAGCAAGGCACTAGTCTACAAGCTAGTAGACAACTTTACCCGCACGATCGCAACAAATGTTGATAATTTTTGCACATGTGCAAAAATGGGAAAAACGAAACGTTTTTATGATGGATGGCATTGATGAAGTGGACCTAACTAGGGGGATGCATTACAATTTTATTATGTTTTCAAATGCAGTAATTTCTTAACTACATGTAATCTACAGCTATGTATGGTGTTATAGAATGTAACACCTTACATAGACTTCCATTCTATGTTCATCTTCAGAAAATAAACACAAAAGACCCAAAGGACCAATACATTTCCTTGGTGAAGGTGGGAATTGAAGTTTATGTGAGAGATTAGACTCACTAATGGCAGGAAGAGTTACATTTTTCATTCAGCAGTTTCATTTTAAGTTATAAGTACATTAAATCTCATTATTTCTACATGTTAAATAACTTTATTATGTGATTGAGTTATTTATTTCATTATACAATCAATATCCATGTCATAAAGTTGAAAAAAAAAGGAAATTTTCAACTCAAGCACATAAATTAAATGTTATTTATCCATGAAGCAGTACAATGTTTCCCATACAAGTCGTGGGATGTAACTCATACCTACTTAAGAAAGAAGTACATGTGCATGAAGTTAAAAGTAAAAGAGTATATAAGAAACCCATCATTTCCTTGGGATTTTCTTCTAAGTCTTCTTTAGCTCCAGCTCCATCCTTCATTCAACTCTCCCGACAGTCACAGTGTACCTAAAAAAATTAAAAAAGAAATGCATAAAATTTGAGCTTAGGGTTTGATTTGTACCCATGTACTATCTAACTACATGAAAATGGATTTCTAAAAAGTAGAATCATAAGGTACATCATATACAGATACACAATTGATAAGAGCAATATTCTACATCAACACATATGATTCCTAGAATAATTTCCCAAAAGAGAGAGAAAATAGAAAAACTATGGAACATAAGAGAGGAAAAAAATCCTAAATATTTTCTAACTATTTTCTTAAGTGTGCAGGTACATGCAGTAGATGAAAATAATTTTTTTTTTGCATAAATGATTACTGTATAGAAAGGAAATACTTGCAAGATAAATTTACATGATACAAGTTATGAGATATTTTAAGAAAAGGAAACTGGAAACATAAAATGTATAGAAGAAAGGCATTGAGACACTGAATCAGAAGTAAGGAAGTATAATATAAGTAACAATTTCTTTGTAACAATTTTTTCATCAAATCACAAAAAATAAGCAAGGGTATCTTCCATATTTCCTTTAAAAACCTCTACAAGAACCCATGAAGAGGATAGTTACATGGGATACTACAAATGAGAAAAATCTAAGGTTTTAGATGAAAAATTATATGTTTATAGGAATAGTCAAAAAGAGATCAAGTATGTGTAGCAAGTAATATGGTATATCAGCAAGTACAAATGAAAACCTTGTGCCTCAACTAAGTTTCAAATTCAAATCAAGCTACAAGTGGTTTTTAAAAAAGTGCAGATAATGATGTTGATCCAGGTTCAGAACTTCATCATTAGAATAAATTGGAGAAAAGGAATATTGTAAATTGTATAAGTCAAGGATACATATCCAAGACACCATCAACAATATGACACAGAAGTAAAGTACAAGTGTACAAATTCTAAGGTAACACATTCTTTTTAATAAAATCATTAAATATGGTTTTCAGGATGAAATAAATACACTTATGCATTACAAATATGAAGAGTACAATAAGGTCCATCATCTATTACAGATTGCAAAAGAAGCAAATTATATTGAAATGGGTGACATTTCCAGCTTAGAAGTAAAGCTAAACAATAGAGTACAAACTCACATATCAGTCCAGACTGATGGAATAAAATTTAAAGAATATGTTTAAAATTTTAGCCTCGATAACTTATCAAGCTTCAAAGATCACAACAATTGTAAGATGCATTTTCTAGTGATACTTCAATAACATCAAGTCTTACAAGTTGTAAAATATTGCAAGGAGGACTAGTTTTTCAAGATTGGAGAAGTCATGAAAAAAAAATACACAAACTATGAGTAGACAACTATAAATAATCCTTCAAAGGCCTGTTTCTGAATTAAGTAAAACAATGAAAGTACATTCTTCAAAATTTACAAGTTCAAATACAACAAAAGAAATGAGGAAGTATGCACTGATCAAAACAAGTCAAGTGTTATCATATTAGAAAGCTGCATGACTTGTAGTTAAACAAAATGATAAAGATACAAGTTTTTAAGTTATCATTTTAGGCTACAAGCCTTCAAGAATTTAACTGAAGCAAGTGCTTCTAGTTTCAATACACAAGTAAATGGAGTATCAGAGAAACAAACTATTTACAAAAAGTAATAAATTTCCTTAAAGAGTAATCAAGTATCATGACTGAATGGGATAGAAAAACCTCAAGCTTTCAGAAGAAGATATTCCCCTGATTACAAGTAAAATTGAATTAGGAAGGGTTGCAGTGTGTTCCATAAGAAAAAACTCTTCATAAAGATACAACAGAGCAAAATATGTACAAGTACACCAAAAGGAAATGTTATAGAGAGTTTGGGTATTAAGAAAACAAAATGAAACCAAACTTCAGTCTGAGACAGAGGAAAATAACTAAGTACAACACACACAATTAGGTTCTAATAGCAATAAATATCCATATATTACATATCTCATAGATATGTAAAATAGAAAAATTCCAATGATAATAATTTCACAGATCAACTACAGTCAGGGTGTTAGTTACAGATCTCAATACCTAAAGGTGAGAATCAGACTTTAAATCGTAGTACATGAAATATCAAAAGATACAAGAATTGATATAAATCATAGTTCAAGGTATCATTCTTTGACCAAGGTACAACTACTGTTCCTTCATATTGAAATCAAAAAACTTCATTCATGACTCCCGTATATAAAATTTTATTGAAGATTAAAATAATAAATAAAGGAAAACAGACTTTGAACGAATTTATTGAAATTATTCATACTTCATAAAGATTCAATAGCCAAAAGGATATTAGCATTCAATGAGATTCAGGGTAGAAGTCCTACTGAATACCCAGATGCAAAGGTAATTTTTTCTCTTATAACACATGCTATTCTATGTCGCTCTCTCTTAATTTCATCAATAGTTTTAATGACAAGCTTCACAAATGTTCTAATTCTTCTTTGGTAGATATAATAGGTTTTCTTAAAAAGTTTTATTGATGCTCGTAAATGTGTAATTACTTTGAATATGTTTACACACTAACAGATTCAACAATAACTCAAAATACATGTTCATTTTTATTTACAAAATATAAATAGAGAATTGTATCAACTCAGTTTTTCAAAGCATTATTAGAATTTTTGGGGATCTAATCTTCTTTCTATTTTGATTTTTTTCTAATGGGTGAAGATTTGCATATGTGTATATGTAGGTGGGGTTGCCCTCCATGAAATTTTTCGTTGATATTTGTTGCAGAAGACAGACATTCTATCTTGTGAAGGGAAAGGCAAGGGCTTATGTGAAAGGAAGCTATGAATATTTTGAGCTTGGCGGAGGAGATTTAGTAGTGATACCAAAGGGTATGAGCTGCACATGGCATGTTCATGCTTCCATTAACAAATTTAACAAGTTCGACTATTAGTTATAGTTTTAAAAATGATTTCCTTATACACCAATTTGATGCTTGTGAAATGTTTTTTTTGACAATCGGCAGTATCCAAACCAGTTTAATTTTTGTTGTTGCTATTTGATGGTAAAAAAAATATGTCCCTAATAAAACGTATTTACATCTTGCAGTTCCAGCTCGAATTACAAGTTAACCTTGGCACATATTCGAAATAATTTCTATTTTAATAAAAGTGACTTTATTAAAGTTGCTTTGTTATCACTTTAGAAAAAGTGGGGATTCATAGTCATTATTTCTACTTTATTAAAGTGAATTTATTAAAGTTGCTTTATTAAAGCATGATCTAGAATCACTTTACAAAAAGTGAGTATATTCAATAATGGTTGGATATTTGTAATTTCATTATTGTATTATTTCTCAACATGTTTCTAAGTCCTCTATATATGTGAGGCAATTGTAATTTGTTTTGAAAGTAACAAGAAGTGACGATAAAGCTTCTTCCCTCCTCTTGGGTGTTCTTTTCTCCAATATATTTTAATTCTATTTTGTTTGTCTCATACTTGTTCTATTTCACTCAAGATGTAGCTTGATTCTACAAAGTGGTATCAGAGCTAGGAAGATCAATTTGAAGAAAATAATGGAGATCCCATGAGCAGTGAGAACCAAATCTCTAAGACAATCAAATTGAGTGGTTTTTGGTTATTTTTCTGGTACGTGGATTTTGGTTTTGAATTGGATTTTTTTTTTTGTGGATTTCTAGAACTTTACATAAAATTTGAAAGAGGCTATTGACATACTCTCTTGAGTTAATATTTTTGTGAAATTGTGTTTTCTTTTGACAACCATGGCTTCCACATCTAGTGGATCCTTGTCACGTTTACAAAACCCCATTGTCATAGGTAAAAATTATGAATATTGGTCATTAACCATGAAGGCCTTGTTTAGATCACAGGATGTGTGGGAAATTGTAGAGAATGGGTATGTAGAGCCAGCTGATTAGGCAACTTACAATGCTTTCTCACAAGATGAGAAGGATCTTTTGAGGGAACAAAGGAAGAAGGATGGAAAATCCCTTTTCTACATACATGAAGCTATGCATGAAAGTATTCTTCCTAGAGTGGCAATAGCCAAGCAAGAAAAGGAGGCATGGGATACCCTTCATGTGGTTTATCAAGGTATGGACAAAGTTAAAACTACCAAACTACAATTACTTAGAAGAGATATTGAAACTATGTCAATAAAATAATCCAATTATGTAGAATCATTTTTCACAAATATAGTTGGGTTAGTAAAACAGATAAAATTTCATGGAGAGAATATTGAAGACAAGAGGGTAGTTTAGAAAATACGCAGGAGTCTCCCTACAAAATTTTACCTTATAGTTGTGGCCATAAAAGAAACCAAAGATTTAAACCATTTTTCTATTGATGAGTTACATGCATCTCTAATAAATCATGATAATAGGTTGAATAGGTCACAAAATTCAATGGAGCTTGAATTTTCATCCCAAGCTTCTGTAAGTTATGGAAGAGGAAGAGGAAGATTCAATCCTAGAGGTAGAGGATGAAATTATCCTACAAATGGACACAATAACAATCCAGGAAATTCAACTAGAAGAGGTCAACATTAGAACACTAGTGGTCAAAGAGTTGATAAGTCTCATATTCAATGCCACTATTGTAAAAACTTTAGGCATTATGCACATGAATGCAGGAAAAAACAATTTGATCAAAACAAATAAAAACATAATAATTCAATGAGCACCCCAACATCGCCTATGTTTATTATGTGTAATAATATTCCTGAAACATTAGTCACAAATTCCCCTGTTGAATTTAATGCTATCCAAGAAATCCCTTTTGATATCTAGTACTTAGATTCTGGTTATAGCAATCATATGACAGGAAATATGGAATTATTTTCCAATTTGGATGAGTCAGTACAAACTGATGTTACTCTTGGAAATAACAACAAAGTTACTGTTTTGGGCAAAGGGACAATTGATATTCTATCTAAAAGGGGGAGCAGATGGTAATTAATGATGTTTATTATGTTACTGGTCTGAAACACAATCTAATCTGTATTGTTTAATTAGTTCACAAGGGCTACAAAGTTTATCTTGAAAACATTGAATGTGTTATTTTTGATATATTTCCTAATGATTAGTTGATTTCTAAAGCACAGATGACTAGAAATCAAATGTTTCCTTTGAAGATAAGATCGATTATGAGAAGAAAAACATCCCAAGATGTTCAAGGGACTAGTTTGGCACAATTTAGAGTAGCCATGTAGTTCATCTATGAATAAAGCTCCAGAGTAACCTTCAAATAAAATCATCCTATCTCCAAGGCACATTTAGAAGGTATGTCCAAAGTTGCAGAGGTAAGAATTAAAAAACAAGAAATAATGTTTCAGTCAGTTGTTAAAGATGAATCATCACTTTGGCATTTTAGATTTGGGCATTTGAATTTTGGAGCATTAAATTTGTTGCATAAAAGGAATATGGTGAAAGTTTTGTCGTTAATTAAAAAACTAGAAAGAATCTGTGAAGGTTGTATTTTTGAAAACCAACATAGAGAGAGCTTTCTTGTAGCTAAATCAAAAAGAGTAAAAGCACCACTTCAAATCATGTATTCATATTTATGTGGACTAATGCAAACACCTACAATAGGAGGTTGCACATATTTCTTAACTTTCATTGATGATTTCAAAAGAAAGAATGGGTGTATTTTTTGAGACATAAGTTTGATGATTTTGCATACTTTCAACAATTTAAAGCTCTTGTGGAAAAACAAATTGGTTATTACATCAAGGTTCTTATAACTGACAGAGGTGGTGAGTATATTTCCAATGCATTTCTGAATTTTTGCAGACAACATGGAATTCACAAGTAATTCACTGCTAGATATACACCACAAAAAATGGCATTATAGAGAGAAAGAATCCAACCATTATGGAAATGGCTTGAAGTATGTTAAAAGAAAAGAATCTTCCAAATGAGTATTGGGCTGAGGCAGTAGAAACTATTGTCTATATCATTAATAGGTGCCCAATGAAGAGTGTCAAAAACAAGATTCCTGAAGAAGCATGGACACATAGAAAGCACAATGTTTCACACTTCAAAGTATTTGGTTATGTGGAAAATACACATGTACCTGATGAGTTGAGGAATAAATTGGACAACAAAGGTGAGAAATGCATTTTTGTTGGTTATTCTGAAGATATAAAAGCATACAAGTTGTTCAATCTTATTACTAAGAAACTCCTAATTAGTAGAGATGTTCAATTTTTCGAAGATGACGCATGGGATGGTAGCATAGAAAATACATTGAGTATAACAACAACTACTCCACATGATGACATGGTGGATGAAGAAATTGTAACAGAAGAAGAAACACAAGTTGTAGCTCAAGCTACACCTCAATCTCTAGGTAGGAGATATTCAAAAATTCACTCCACACCAAGGTTACAACAGACACCACAAAGGACAGCAACATCGACTTCCTCAATATAGATACTTAGAGCAAGTCCATCTACCTCACTAGATGATAACACTTCACCAATTCCAATGCAGTAGAAAACAAGGAGCCTAAGTTAAATATATGTTAATGAGTATAATGTCGATACTTCAAATGCATTCCTTGTTTTTGCATTATTTTATCAATTAGATGATCCATCAACATTTGAAGAGGTTGTAAATGATGAGATTTGGGTACAAACTATGAATGAAGAAATTGATTCTTTCGAAAACAATCAAACTTGGGATTTGACTAACTTGCCTGAAGGAAAGGATGCAATTAGTGTGAAATGGAGTTACAAAAAAAAAACATAGTTTTGATGGAAAAATTCAAAACCACAAGGAAAGGTTAGTTGCTATAGGTTTCACTTAACAGCTTGGAGTAGATTACAATGAAATGTTTCCTCATGTTACACGGTTAGACATCGTAAGGAATCTTTGGCCATATCTACTAAAAAAAATGGCTTGTATATCAAATGAATATTAATTCTACATTCTTGAATGGTTTCCTTGATGAAGAAGTGTACATGGACCATCCACAAGGATATAAAATTCTAGGACATGAAGACAAGGTCTACAAATTTAGTAAGGCCCTTTATGGACTCAAGCAAGCTCCTAGAGCTTCGTACAACTGAATAGATTCCTACCTGATATAGAATGGTTTCCAAAGAAGTAGCAATGAGCCCACTTTATATATCAAAATCAATGAACAAGGTAAAATTATGATCATATGTTTGTATGTGGATGACTTAATTTTCACTGGTGATCTTTCCATAGATTCTTTTAAGGCTTCTATGAAAAGTGAATTTGAGATGACAGATTTAGGCCTCATGAGATGTTTTCTGGGCATTGAATTTCAACAATCCAAAGATGGCATATTTATTTCACAAACAAAATATGCTAATGATATCTTGAAAATATTTAATATGTTAAAATGTAAGGCAACTCCAACACCAGTAGAAATAGGGTTAAAGTTGAGTAAAGAGGATGGCAGATCAGTTGTTGATCTGACACTATTCAAGAGGCTTGTTGGTAGCCTCATGTATTTGACAACCACAAGGCTTGACATCATGTATGGAGTAATTTTGATTTCAAGGTTCATGGAGTCTCCCAAAGACTCACATTGGAAAGTAGGTAAAATAATTCTGAGGTATGTCAGTGGAACAATGAAATATGGAATATTTTATTCCAATTTAGAAGAATTCAAACTAGTTGGATACAATTACAGTGATTATGTAGGAAGTATACATGATGTAGCACTCGCTAAAACAACCACTCAAGACCCAAGAACAACCTAGGTTTAGAAAGAAAAATTATGGAATAATTTTTTTCTTTCCTTTGAAAAACGTGACCACTACCAGGCTTTTAAGAAATAGTTGTCACAACAAAGACTCAAAGTAAATTATAATTAATAAAAAAAAATCCCGTTATAACAAATATTAAATCCACATCACAAAATTATTGAGTGTAATTAATCGAATATATTTAAATTTCTATTAGGTGTTCATTTAATAAATAATTAAACTAACACTATATTTAAATGTTCCTTAATTAATTTTAGAGGGTTAAAGGGGCCAAAACAATTAAATGCCAAAGGTATTTAATTTTACCAGGTGTAAACAATAACCAAGGTCCTATTTACATCTATTAGAAAAAAAAACATTCTCTTATCCCCTAGTTTGACCCTTCAAAAATGTTAACCCATGCTCTAGAGTTACTCATGTAAGTTAAAAAGGGGTAATTTCCCATGTACCCACTGTAGATCAATAATTTCCACGCTTTGTTACCTATCGAAGTTAATGCACCAAACTAAACACAAAAACCCTGAAAAACTCAATTGAAATCGATACCTAATAGATTGGATAAGATCTGAAGATGTAGATGGAGAGAATTCCAATGGAGACAAGATGGGTGCACACGAGCAATCTTGAAAAGTAGATCCAAGAAACTTGCGATGCACAAATCCTTTTCTGAAAAAGATGACGTTAGATGATATATACGTGAACTGCTTGGAAAGCGGGTTTGGGAAGCAATGAGATTCCTCGGCGGATGTCAGTTCATGTTTTCAATCAAGAGTAAAGACATACATGATAAAATATGTAAGCAAATATTTAGGTTTTTTGATCAAAAATAGCAGACATAATGTAAAAACCACAACGGAAACTGAAAGAAAGAAGGAAACTGTAAAAACAAAGTTGAAATTTTGTTACCTGAATTTTGTATCTTTCTGCAGACTGATTGGCATCAATTAGAGAGTGATCGACGCCATTTTTTTTAGTCGCTGTCGATCATAGAGTGATCGGCGTCGATTGGTTCAGGTTGGTGTTGATCAGGTAGTAATCGGCATCGATTGGATGCACAGGAAGACAAAAGGCCAGAAAGTAAAAGAAGAAAGAAAACTAAGAAAAACGGATTGGACGTAAGACCAGATTATCGACGATTGATCAAAAAATAGAGATTGAAGATGGAAACAGAGGATCCGAGGTAGAAATTGATGGATTCTAACCTAGTAACTGAAGAAAGACCTGATTAGTGCCGATTTGGATAAACTGACATTGATTAAATACTAATTAGATTTAATCAGGCTGGATCGGTGTTGATCGAAAGGAGATTACAAAAAATTACCAAAGAAGAAATACCTAAAAAACACTTGATTGATGATTGCTGACCAGGGTAGCTGTGGAGACCCGCAAGAGCTGTAGATCCATGGACATAGTAACAACGCACCTCTTAGGGATTAAACTATACAAAAATCACTCTCTTCCTTTGATAATCTCTATAATCACTTAGACAAAAGGAATCTCTAGGAAAAAAACTCTTGAATCTAACCAAAGAGGATCTCAGGTCGTAAATTTATAATTGGCGCCGACCGAGATAAAATTAGTGCCGTTCCAAAAAAAATTGGCGCCGCTCAGAAAAATCGGCGTCGATCAAGAAACGGTCGGTATGGCTACTCACGGGGATAGACTCCTAAATTGTGATTGACACTGTATAGTCGGAGTCTGGAGAACTGAAATTATAGTACCCATTGTCTTTACATTTTATATGGGAAGAATCGCGCTGCACGAATTCATTATAGGATAC
Organism: Taxus chinensis; assembly: GCA_019776745.2. Classification (NCBI taxonomy): domain Eukaryota; kingdom Viridiplantae; phylum Streptophyta; class Pinopsida; order Cupressales; family Taxaceae; genus Taxus; species Taxus chinensis. The sequence goes on along the minus strand of CM034155.1, from coordinate 487,851,710 downwards.
ACTCGAGCGCATGGGATTCCCCCTAGCGATGAGAACCCTAGTCATCAGGAGGTTTGCAATGCGAAATTGGGTGCCAGTCAGTAGAATTGGTAATAAATATTCCCTGAAAGAGCGCATTCATCTTCAATTAATTCCTTGTCTAGTACTCTCATGGTATGCCTAGTATCCCTTGTCTAGTATCCACGTATTTGGCCTGCGAGTACTTTTTGGGTCCCAGTATATAGTATCGTTGTCCATTTATATTAAGCAGAGACAGATCACTCTTGAGCGTATAATCGCAATCCAGCTGAAGCGCAGGGTCGCCGCAGCCGCTGTTGGTTGCTCCGAAAGGGTAATCCAAAGAAAAGTTCCCACATGTGAAAAACCTCACACGCTGCATCACTGTAAAAAGTGAGGATTGAAATTGATGTTGTGATCCAGAGGAGGAAGCGGCGGAGATAGAGAGAGTGGAATAGAATATGAAGTGCTTCCATTTCCATAGTGCGTAGGGCAGAATAAAGAAGCGCAGAGAAATAAAGAGCTATAAAAGTCTTTGAAGACCATGGAGATGGAGTAAAGAAGAAAGAAACATCCCACGCGAGTTACTTGTTATTTTATATTTGCACTCCAGAAACGTTTTCTACTAATTTAATAGAAAAATATCTAAACCTGATTTTTAAAAATAGTTATATATGAATTCATAGATATCACAACATAAGATATCTCTATGTCTAAATATATTAATTGACTTTCATTTTAGCTATAATTGAATGCTTAAAGAATATCAAAGCATGACAATCAATCTATCACGTGAATACAAATTATGTAACATTTTTTTTTGTCATGAGAGTTCAAATTTCATAACAAGCTTTAATAAGAGTCATAAAAAGGTTTCTAAAAATTATATAAAATCAATATTTTTAAGTGCCTTGTTAAATACCTACGTATAGATTATGACCTAGATCTCATGGATATGCCAATTCCAACCAATGATGATGGTGCGAAGACCTTCATAAACACGTAAAATTACATTAACCACTGAAGTAACCCAAGTTAAAATGAGACCCATTAGGAATGTCTATACCTAACAAACTTCTAACAAAAACATAAACACACTTCTATAAAACATACATATTCAAACTTTGTAAGCGCCTTGCTAAGCACCCCAATTCCATTTAGACATACTTTTAAAAGCTTACTTATTTAAGTTCAAATCCTATTAGTTGTGAGTAACCTAGCTGTACATGATAATGGAATTAATGCTTGTGTAGAGGATATGACCAACTACTGGAGGGTCTTAATTATCAATTATTGTTCACACACACCCTATTTTCCTACAATTACTAGAGCTTAAAACAAAAAGTGGGGCTACAAATTAGTGCTACAATAAATAAGTATTATGGTTGGGTTTTGACCATAGAACCTATTAGATTTTCCACATGTATTATTTTTTTTCATGTTTTTATGTAGTAGGAGGCAAGAGGGATTTTTTTACACTCTGCCTTGTAATCAGCGTCGATTGAAAAAATTGGCGCCGATTAGTAAGTGATTGGCACCAATTAAAACACAATTGGTGTCGACCATCAAGTAAACGGCGCCGATTGAAAAAATTGACAATTTTTTTATTTTTGAGAAATATTTTGATGAAATGATGTTGATTTTGATAAATATGAAACTAATGACGATGTTTGATATTATGCAGGCACGAGAGGTCCTACACATGTGGGATGTTATTCCTAAGCTACTAGAGACCATACTGCCAGATGTGACAAATGTTGAGCGGCATCATCTAGAGTTATCCAAATTAGGGGGTTTCCGTTATTATAGGCGGGTACCCTGAGATGGTGAGCTCATGTGAGCATTGGTGTAGTGGTGGGATAGCTAGACCTGCACATTTTGGTTTCAGACGGGTGAGATGACCATCACCCATGAGGACATCTATATGATCCTCAGGTTACCGATTACAAGGGACCTGATAGAGATCACCCCACGAGAGCAGCATAGGATAGCCTTGGTACAATTATACGGAGACAGGGATGATGGTGCAAAGATAGTGTCTGGGGCACTGAGGACAGCCTCACAGTATCGGCAGAATGACCCCAGGAGTAGATTGATATCCCTGATCTAGATGGCTATCTCCTACTATGCATTACCAGATTCCAGAGGTGGATGGTTCCCACTACTCCTTCTTGATTGTTTCTATGAAATTCTAGAGTTTATGCAGGTGTTTGCATTTACTAATGCCTTACTAGCATAGATATATCACAAGCTATGGATGTATACCATAGGGAGGCGGACTGGGATAGACGTGAGTTTTATGCTCCATTATTTGGCATATGAGCATATATCAATGATCAGGCCATCTGGGCTTCCATGGATGTTAGGAGTAGGGGGAGTCCTTGAGTATGGATTCTGATGATGGCAGGAAGACATGGCCCCAAGAGATACAGGGAGATCCGAAGAGTGGTACTCAGAGAGATACAGGACTCTGACACCAGCACAGGTGATATGGAGACCCTACAGAGTCTATCCAATATGGGTCGGATAGGATGCCCATCTGGTGGAGCTAAGACGCAGCAGGGTGATCAAGGGCCATAGGCCAGAGCTCTTAGAGTGAGTCCCATTTATACGGGTGATGAGGAAATTTGGTTTGGCTTAGATCATCCTGACCATATACACACCATACAAATGAGATAACAGAGAGATAGATCTGCCTATACAGATTCCCGCAGATCTGCTCAGGGAGACACCACCTCCCATAGATGATGATGATGATGTATAAGTGGATGAGGGCTATGAGGCGTGGTACCACACGGATCTACCACGACATCTCCCAGCAGTTACAGAGACAAGGGAGGAGGATCTAGCAGCAACACTAGAGCAACTTGAGGGAGATCATGCTACCTTGACACATACACACCAGGATGCCCTCAAGGAGATTAGGGCTCTAAAAAAGGAGAGGAACAACCTGATATAGGAGAGAGACACTGCTCATCAGGAGTAAGATACAACGATCTAGCAGAGAGATCACTATCATAGGCATAAGGAGGCCCTTAGGGCCAAATATGGTGATACAGGCACCGCCTTAGAGTCACGAGTGGAGGGTGTGGTAGTAGGAGGACCACCACCACCAGCAACACCATTGCAAGCACCCAGCATGGTGATTCTGAGTACCTATTAGTCTCTCCTTGCTGAGGTGAGATATTATGAGGACACCCTGACATAGCACGCCCCAGATGTGCCTTGGTATGGAGTGAGGAGGAGGACAGTGACAACTACTATTGGTGGTGCCTTGGAGGGTGTGAGCATCAGAGGAGATCAAACAGGTGGTAGGACCATGGCAGCAGGCATCTCCAGCTCTATAGGAGGTGGTCAAGAAAGGAAGCTTGGACCTGAGGAGGGAAGAGGAGATAGTGTCTTCCACCTATCTAACTTCACCATATAGATGTGATATTTTGTAGAGATATATTGATGTAGCCTCGAGCTGAAGGAATTTTTTTTTTGGATACGATGTATACGGCTTGATTGGAAGCCACACATTCTTTTGTACAGATAGATATATGTATACATATTCATCATTTTGTGTTATGTGATTATACTCATGCATTTTAATTTCGATAGATATAGATGGATGTTATGTAATTTGATTGATTAAATAAACATGTTTAAGATGTTAATTCAATTAAATTAGATAGATAGATGGATTCACATGTGTTTTTAATACATATTTTGATGTTTTTTAGATGAAGTAGATAAGATGAGCACAAATAGATGATAGATTTGATTGATTAAATTAACATGTTGAATGTCAATTTAACTGGATGAATAACAAATAATCATGGAAAATGTCCTTTGTGAAATAAAGTGATATAATGATATTATTTTTTAGAAATAAAAATCACTACACCTAGATAGGAAAAAGAATGATGAGTCAGGCCCCTAACCGACCATAAATAGAGACCTTGAAGAAAAATCAAAAAACAATGCACACAAGGCCATAGATGAGGTTAAAATAAACCTGACACTAGTTAGTTGCAAACCATATCTAGGAGGTAGATTAGGATGAGAGCTAAGTATACATTTCATCAGAAAACATGAAGGATTAAATATGTGCCCATATGGGGAAAACAGGATCTCCATATGATCGAAAAGGTCTTATATCACAGCTTCATGATTTTTTTCTTTAATAGAAAAGAAAACTGATCAATGCAGGAAGTTTGCTAGATATAGAAATACTGATCAATACGAGAAGTCTTTCAAAGATGCTAAAACGTGAAAAAACTGGCCAATGAAGGAATTTTGTTACTACAAAGGCTGAAAATTCCATAAAACGAACAACCATCCTTCGAGGGAGCAGTCTGTATTTTGATTTTGATGATAGCCATCCTTCGAGGAATGGTCTATATTTTTTTATTTTATTTGATAAGGCACAGATAGTTGTCCTTCGAGGGATTAGTCTATCTTTTGGGACTAGGATAGCATCTCTGTCTTCTCTTTTTTTTTTGAGCTTTGGAAGAAGTTGAGTTTAAACTAGATAGATCAGATAGAGGGGAATAAAATGTATATAAGCACGTACTCATGCCCCCAAGTAGTTTTGATCAAGATGAGCACCTAGGGTGGATGAAGTAGTGATTAAGGTATTCATACCATGAGAAGGAACAAACCTGTAAGGAAAATTCCATGAGTAGATCCGTGGTACTCATATTTAAGGTATAAAAGACATAACATGAAGAACCACACAATTCCAAATCACTACTAAATGCATGACTAGTTGCAGATGGATGAAAGATATGTTTTGTGACTAAAATCATGTAAGATAGATTTTAACAGTAAAAGGGCCTTAGATGCAAAGCATTAAGAGGCTCCATTTCAAGTATAGCATCCATTAAAGATAGGTGATAAGCTTTAGACCCATACTTATGAGTGATAATGTATGGTCCCATCCAATTAGGAGAAAACTTACCATGTTGACTCCATTCGAGAGTAGTGACATTTTGATTTTCTTTAAGAACAAGATCACCAACTTGGAAGTCACGTTGCTGCAAATGCTTGTTATAAGCACACTTAACATGCTCAAGATAGAATTGATTATGCTCAAGGGCATTTAGACAAAGTTCATCTAATAACTCAAGTTGTGGTAGACGTTTTTGACGATAGTCCTCATCAGAGACAAACTCTCTGAGAGAGACGCAAAGAGAGGGAATTTGAACTTCCAAAGGAAGGACAACCTCAGAACCATAGATGACAGAGAATGGAGTAGTGCCAGTAGGGGTATGAATGCTATTTTGATAAGCCCAGAGAGAAAAAGGGATGGGTAAGTGCCAATCCCTACTAGCTCGACCAGTTACCTTTGTGAGGATATTACGCAAAGTTTTATTAGAAGCCTCAGCTTGGCCATTAGATTGTGGATAGTATGGAGAAGAAAATTTGAGTTTAATATTGAAGGTTTCACAAAGTTTCTGCAAATCTTTATTTTTGAAAGACTTTCCATTGTCTGTGATGAGTTTGTGAGGAACACCAAAGTGATAGATGATGTGTTGATAGATAAAATCAACGATAGGTTTAACTTTGGTTGATGAAAGAGGAATAGCCTCCACCCATTTAGTGAATTATTCTATGGTAGTGATGTCACTACGAAGAGCATGGATTGATGAGACCAACGAGATCAAGACCACATTATGAAAAATTTCATAAATTTGTTGTGGGTTGCAAGGCTTGACTAGGGATATGTGTGAGATTAGTGTGTTGTTGACACTTGACACACTTCTTGACATAGTCGCAGCAGTCTTGATTAAGAGAAGGCCAATAATAACTTAAACGTAGGATGTGCTTAGCTATGGTCAAACCACCAAGGTGTCCACCACATATACTGTCATGGACCTCTTGAATAGCTTTAGATGATTCAAGGTTTTTGAGGCACCGAAGTAAAATACCATCAAAGCCATGTTTGTAAAGGATTCCACCTAGAATAGTATAGCAGTTTGTGCATTCGATAAAAGATATTCTACAATTGGAAGTAAGATCTAGAGGAAGTACTGAATGGGATAAATAATAAAAAAATTGCTGATACCACTCATCTTGAGTGTCGGTTGTGATGACATTGATTGAAGGAAACTTCCTGAGATAAGATGGTTGGTCTAAACGCTGAACAACCATATAAAGTCACGAGTCTTTAGTAAAAGGCATAATAAGTGAGGCTCAAGAAGCCATTGTATCTGCGAATCGGTTTGCAGTGCGAGGAATAGCTTAGATAGTAAATTTATCAAAAGATTGAAGCTGAAAGAGAATGATATCACGATATTTTTGAAGGATATCATTTTTACACTAATAGACACTAGTGACTTGATTAACGATGAGTTCAGAGTCACTGAAGATGTTGATATGGTGAGCACCAAGATTAATGGCATTTTGAAGACCTAAAACGAGAGCTTCATATTTAGCCATATTATTGGTACATTCAAAGTTAAGCTTATGTGCGACTGGGATAGGTTCACCCCAAGGAGGAATCATGATGAAACTTGCACCTCCCCCTTGCTGACATTTAGACCCATCAAAGAAGAGTTTGATTTTAAATGGTGATAGACCAAAATTGATTTGTTAGATGTACTCATCTGGGAATTGAGAAAGGGGGATTTGAGTGTTCGGAAGAGGAGTATCAGCTAATTGATCCGTGATTACCTGACCCTTGATATATTTCTATGAGATGAACTCGAGGTCAATCTCTGTCATGAGCATGAGCTAACGAGTGATACGATCATTGTGATAAGGTTTCACATGCATTATTTTGATTGGATTGATACTTGTAACAATGTAGGTTTTGTGATTAAGGAGGTAATGAAAAATTTTAGAAGTTGTGAAGAAGAGAGCACAACACAGGTTTTCAGCTTTGGAATAGCATGTTTCATACTCATGAAGAGTATGACTTATATAATAGATGGCTTGTTCTTTACCATTAGCATCCTGACGTAAGATCATGGCTCCTAGAGCATGGTCATTCATAGAAATATAAAGATAGAATGGATCCCCCTTGCATGGAGGTGTAAGCACAGGTGGACAAAGAATATAAGCTTTGAGATCATCAAAGGCCTTTTGGCAATGCTCATGCCATTCAAAATGAACATTTTTATGGAGGAGATGATGAAAAGGTTGAAAACAGTCCGAAAGCTACGAGATAAAATGACACACTGATTGAAGGTGTCCTTGAAGACCACGGAGCTTCTTTAAGTTGGAAGGGGGAGGCATCTAAAGGATAGCCTTTATTATTGCGGGATCGACTTCAATGCTTCTAATAGAAATGATAAAGGATAAGAGTTTACCAGTGAGAATGCCAAACACACATTTAGATGGATTTAGGTGAAGACAAAAATGAATGAGTCTCTCAAAGAGATGTGCAAGGATGATAAGATGATCCTGATGGCATTTGGACTTCCCGAGGAGGTCTTCGACGTAATATTCTACAATTTTGTGTAAGAGGTCATGGAAGATGTAGGTCATTGCACGTTGATAAGTCACTCCTACATTCTTAAGACCAAAGGGCATGACACGATAACAAAAAGTCCCCCAAGGAGTTATGCAGGAAGTCTTATGCTGGTCCTCTGGTGTGATGAGAATTTTATTATACCCCGAGAAACCATCCATCAGAGAAAGCATCTCGTGACTTGTAGTTAAATCCACGAGTTGATCGATATTAGGTAGAGGAAAAACATCTTTCAGACAAGTTAGATTAAGATCCTGGAAGTTAGTGCAAATTAAAATTTTCCAAGTAGCTTTGCTTACTAGTAATACATTTGAAACCCATTGTGAATAGTCAATGGGTTGGATGAAGTTGGAAAAAAGCAAGCACTGCAACTCTTCTTTGAAAAGGAGGGCTACATGAGGATGCATCTTACGCAGTTTTTGTTTAACTAGTTTGATGTCTGCAAGAGTAACGATATTGTGGACCATGATATTCGAATCGAGGCCTGACATATCTTCATATGACCAAGAAAATGCTTGGCGATGGTGGGAAAGAAAGGTAGTGAAGTCTCCTAACTCCTATGGATTAAGAGATTGGCTGACCTTAATGATGCGAGGGTCTTCAGAAGTCCCTATATTAAGATCGAGAGTGGCTTCATTGAGAAGCGTAGACATGTCAGAAGGAATGGTTTTAAGAAGATAAGAATCCTCTACCCCCAGATAGGTAAGGATAGAATCATCATCCGTACAGTGGATAGTATTGATAGTGGGAGAGTCGTCTCCAACTATTTCAGGGAAGACTAATGGTATAGAAGTGGATTTTCCATTAGTCTTATAGGTCAATGGACCTAAGGAAATGGTATTGACTAAAAAAAAATTTAGGTGGGATGGAAATGGTGTCATCCACATCAAGTGATGCTTCCGACCTGACGGGAGAAGATGGTTCCTCAATGGAAAGAGGTTCATCAAGAATGGTGATGGTGGCTTTCGAGAGAGGTTTGAACCCTAAACCAAATTTTTGATGTGGTTTAAGAGTTGGAATAGACATGAGGTCATGCACACCCTAATCATACTTTCCCAGGACAAAACCCTTCCATGCGCATTGATATAGATAAGTTTTTGTGAACGTGGGATTCTTTCGAAAATCAAACCCTGATGAATAGGGTTTGGCCCTAGGAGGATAATCCGGATGATAGTGAGGTGTATCAAGACTATCGTGGATGAAGTTAGTCTCCTAATTGGGCAGACCAATGGTGACGATGTGACCAAGACCTGGTTGATATTTAGGTTGTTTGTATGGCCTACCATACTCATTAGGTTTGAGATGGGTGTCAAAAGAGAGAAGAGGAAGCTCTCCTAACGAAAAATGTTGTAATGTTTCTTCCATATTTTGTAAATATAGTAATTTTGTTGCAGGTATGGAAGAGAATGAAGCCTCATTAGGGGAACAAGTGTTCTCCTTTAGAGGGGAAGACCCTATGGCCATGTCACATTGTGTGGAAGGGAAAGGATCTCCTGGATGAGCATAGATTTTTCCCTCATACTGATATTTTATGCATCGATGGAGGGTTGATGGGACATAGTGCATTGTACAAATCCAAGAGCATTAGATGATCATATTATAGTGGAATTTCCCTTCAAAAATGTAAAAAAGATCGTGAAGCAATTTCTTACCTACCCGAATGGGCAGGACAACGCTTCCTAAAATAACCGCCAGCTGATCGTTAAATGACTGAAGGGTGAAAGGCGATGGTGACACTACAATCTTTGGTAACTTAAGTTGCTGAAATGTGTGGGAGGAAATGACGTTGTGTGCAGCACCACTATCGATTACAGTACATTTTAACGTAGTGTTATTGATTTGAACTATGATAAAGAGAAGAGCCTCTAGATCCTTAGAATAAAGGGGAGGAATTTCATAATCCTCAAAGAAAATGGTGGTTGACGGTCTATTCAATCCAAAAACCATCTCAAAAAGTTGGGGCTCATCTGAATTCACTATGATATAGTGCAGATTATCAATCAGATCCTGGCGATGCTGGGGAGATGACTGAATGACATCAAAAAGAGACATTTTGACTAGAGCATTGGTGAGTTGTTTCATAACACTCTCTTCAACTGACACGGGGAATCTGAGCCTGAGTTGAAGCAAAAATAGAGACCCGAGGTCTCAGGGATGATGAGGAAGGAGGAACTCCTTCAGGGGCTACAGAAATGATGACCTATGGTCGAGAGGCTGTAGAAGATGATGGATTATCATAATGTTGTGCTCTAGTGGTGATACGAATTGTGTCGATTTGAGAAGGTGGAAGATTATCCAGAGTGGAAGAAATAGAATTAGAGGCCTGAGTAGAACGTTCAGACTCAGATGTGGTTATGATGACAGGGGACACTTATTCCTCCTCTTCTTCCAACAAAAGATCACTTTCTTCTAAGAGGCTATTAACGACAGATTGAAGGGCTTTACATCCCTTGGTGTTATGACCTGGAGTGCGATGGTAAGTACAAATCAAATCAAAGTTGAACCATGAAAGTCTTACTCCTTTGGTATTATAGGGTTTAATTGGAGGAAGAGATATAGATGAAGATTGGATAAGTTGGTGAAGGATTTCAGTATAGAATCTGGTAGACGAAGATGAGGAAATAAATGACGAAGGCACCTCTTTAGCCTTAATAGATTGTCGAGGTAAAAGAACCTGCATATCTAGTTTGACAGTATTTTTAGAGATTGTTTTGCTTTTCTAGACATTGGGAAAATTAGCCTTATGTGCTTGAGATGGAAGCAAGTGAGGCAAGATTGATTTTTGTGGAGGAGGAGATCCTAAGATAGATTTTGAAGATGACAAAGATGTGACAAGTGTTTTGGTCTTTGGAGATGAAGAAGGTTGCTTGGCCGAAAAAGATGACAATTTAGATAAGATTGATTTAGATGGGGGAGTAGCTCCCAAAATAGATCTAATAGGAGGCACAAAGGGTGCCTTAGCTTTTGGTGACGAAGATGATGGTTCTGATAAAATAGGTGACCCTTTTCCAGTAGGTAAATCCACTTTACAAGGCACTGGTGAAGATAGTGTTGTAGAAGAAGGTGCCTTTTCAGTGGATAAATCCAATCTTTTATGAGGCGCAAAGAGGAATTTTTGAGGGAAAGCACAAAGAGTCTTAATGGTCCGAAATATTGGTTTTCCCTTTTCAGGGATGGTGACAACTTCGACTGCATAAGGTTCTTGTAACCATTTTGGAGGAAGTAAATGAGATGATACTGATGATATAACCTTATGTTTAAACTCCAATTGTTTATGTATGAGTCAAGGAGTCAGAAGTATAGGTGTTGATGTTGTCTCTTTAGATGTTTCCTTAATAGGCAAGGAAGCACTGATGGTGGAAGATATAGGTAATGAAGAGGTAGCCTCTTATGAGGAAGGTACTTCAGATGTAGTAATTGTGGGTGTAATTACTGTAGGAAAAGTGACAGGAAGGGTTAAGATTGAGGACGCTTCCGAAGGCATAGAAGTTGGTACAAATATGGGTACATTAACCTAAGGCATGGTCGCGACGAAAATGGGAGCGATAGAAGTAGAAGTATCCGTAGTGGAAATTTAAATGGATGTAAATGACTCAAGCATCGAAAGAATATCTGATGTCGAGATAGATGAAGATGACACTATCTCAGGTATAGGTGGAAGATCAGATGGCCAAGCAGAGGGAGACGAATCTATTTCTAATAAAGGAAGACTCAAAGATGGACCATCTGAGGATGGAGGGATCTCAAAATTTGAAGGAGTAGGGGAGAGTCTCGATTCAGTCAACGCATTTGTGAATGATTCAGAATTAGAAGAAGGACCATTAGTAGAAATGAAGCTGATAGTATGAGTGTTTTGTTTTTGAGTAATGATTTAGAAAAGGCTGTTTAAAAACATCAAGCGCTTTCCAAATTATCAATGAATTTTTGGACAAGGTTTTTGAAGGTCTGACATCGTTTAATGTCATGGTCTTTGCTTCTATGATAATGACAAAAGTCATTTTCCCTATACCAGAATGGTCATTTTTGGCTCTCATCAAAATTTCTAACAGGGCGAAGTTCGATCATGTGAACTTCCAACATTTTTTCTAAGATAGAAGCATATGATTCCCCCAACAAAGTAAAAGATCGAGATGACGAGGGTCCTTTTCGAAAGGATGAAGAGTCTCTCTAAGGTTTTTGATTCGAAGTGTTATTAGATCGTGATGTTGTTAATACAATAGCATTGGTGGACCCCTGATTCTTGTCTTTGTTAGAAGCAGAAGGGTTTGATTTTGTAAACTGAGAAAAATCTTGTTTAGAATTAGAACAAAGTTTTAGCTTCCCTTGTTCAACGACATGGGACTCAAGTTTGCATGCCATCGTAAAGGATTCTTCAAATGTATGAAAGGTTTGAATCCTTAAAGTGGAAGAAATATGATTAGTGCAACAACTTGATCTATTGAGATTAAGGAAGGGAGAAGGACAACTGATTTATTATTCCTCTCCAACGAGTGACAAAATCTATAATAGACTCGTCATAAAATTGAAGAATGTTATAAAGATCTATAATCGAGATCTTATGTGTGATGTTTATTGAGAAATTTTCAATAAACATCTGAGCTAATTGAGAGAAAGAAAACAGAGAGTGTTGGGGTATGTTATTGTACCAGTCTAAAGCGGGCCCTACTAAAGACATAGGAAAGGTACAAAGCATAAGCTCCTGATCTTGGACTATAAGGTAGCAAGCATGCTTGAATGCTCACATGTGTTGTTGAGGATCCTCCTAGTTATGAAATTTTGAGAACTTAGGAAGTTCCCATTAGGGAGGATAAGGCTTAAAAGCCACTGATGGATGAATTGGTTCATTACATACTTCTTCAAAAGAGTATGATGGGCGAGCCCCTTTGGTGGAGGCTTATAGGTCTATAATTTTCTTAAAAAGAAGTTGGATGATGTCAGATTGAGGAGGGGCCATGTTAGAATGTCCCGTATAAGAAGCAAAGGGTATGTTTTGTTGAGGCGTTAATGAGGGACTCATTTGCTGATTAACAGGATGATAAGAGGAATAACCAAGTGTTATGGGTGACGCTTGGTGAGGTATTTTTTGTGAAGGATCCTACGTATAAACAGGCTGTGAGATGACAAGTGGTTGAGAGAAAGGTGGTTGAATGAAAGATGGGGCTTGTGATTGGTAGGTTCCTACACTTGCCGACAGAATCAGAATGGACTGAGGAATGTGAGTGTTGATTTGATTTGATATGGTGGGAAAAAAACTCGGAATGAGTCTCTTGACTGTCAGATTAGTTATTAGGGGTGTTGATGCCAAAGGATGGGTAAAGGTCACTGTCGCTGGAGCATTAGAAGAAAGACCAGCTAGAGGATGAGAAGGATGAACCAATTGACTCATAGGAGGGGGTTGATTCACAGAGAGGTACTGACCCTAAGACATAATAGACGACATAGAAGAATTAACATCAATTTGTAGGAGCGTGGATGCACTCATCATAGATGATGAAGAGGGCCTCTCGAAAGTAGGTTGTGGGGTAGCTGAGGTAGTCGCGACACTAGGGATAGGTAAGGTCATTTGAGAACCAGTCGACATGGTTGGTGGAAGAGAAAAAGGAGGCATAGATGTGATACCATATTTTTTGGTTCGGGGTGAGAAAAAGCATGCTAACTGTTCTATAAAAGCCTGGGATGGCTCATGAGAATAATCATAAACTTGGATCGGTGGTCCCTGATCAGATATTCGAACATATTTATGCACTAGGTAGTCCATAAGGGCTACCGAGTTGTGGTCAAGGAGTGCCTGAAATTCAGGATCTCCATGAGGAACATACTCTATATCAGAAGTAGATGACACCTCTGAAGGACTGGGGGAAGCTAGTCATGATGGGATCACTTTAGGATGATAGAAAGGATTATATGACCAAGATGGGGAACCAACTAATAGTGGTCCCGAAGAAGACCCGAGGGGTACCAAAACATCCACATTAGTGGTGGTCTCGGATGAAGAAAAGGCCAGTTGATCCTTTTTTCTAGATTTTGACCGGGTAATGACCATCACAAACAAGCAAAAACACATAAAGAGATTGATCTAACTAATGCACAGAAAATTCAAGCAGCGTAGGTAATTATATCTTTTAAATGTTAATGCCTTTTAAGAAAGAAAATGTTTGGGAAGGATTTTTAGAATGGGGACTACTCAATTGGCCAAACTAAGGATGGTTTGGGGAATGTTTTGGTGAGGAGTCCCGAAGGTACTTCAGTAAAAGACTGGTATGTGGCTTGATATAGGGGCCTATCCCCGCACTTCACACACCGCTACGATAAGGGATTCGGGTGCTTTTCCAATATATACTAGAACTTCTGTGAATTTATAGCATGGCCCGAGTACCTCGTAGGCTCTTCCTCTTGGATGTCACTTCCAAGTAGGAAAGGCCAAGGAAGGAGTTTTTGTTTAAATGCTTTATACCTAGTGATTTTGGATTTTTGTGCAAGAGTGAAAAAAATAAAAATCAAATAGTGTCACTACCGATTTTCATCAATTTTCCAACCTATTTAGAATACTAGATGAAGAACATACAACCGAAATGACAAAGAAAAAGTTATTTTTAAGCACTAAAACCGAAGTGTTTGATTTCAATGAAGACAAGTCAAACAAGTTATTTCCCAATGTGATTAATTATTTTTAAGCACCGAAACCAAAGTGTTTGAGTGTGATAAAAACAAACAAACGAGTTCTTTTTAAGTTCCTTAAACAAAAGAAGAAAACACTGTAAAAGAGAAATACCTGTAGATTTAGCTCTCCAAGGTGTGTGGACTTCAAAAAGTGCGTTGTTGAGCTCTTTCCCTCGAAAAATCCCACGTAAAATCAAACCACTCCGCAAGATAAGGTTAAGCAAACATGCAAACAAATCCAAAAAGATATATCTAGATAACTAGATACTAGTAGAAGAGAAAATTCTATTTAAGAAACTAGAAAACTTTCAAGAAAATGACAACTTTGCACAAAGAGATAAATCAAAAAGTGCAACTTTGAAATCAAATGAAAGATTTACTAATTTTAGAAATAGAAATGAGAATCTAGATATGCAAGAAAGAAATAATTTTTATTTTGTAAATTCTAAACAAAAGAAACAAGACCAAAATAAAGAAAGGAAATGCTTAAGGAAAACTGATGAAAATCAGTGAAGAAAATGAACAAAATCTCAAAACTAGAAAATAAATGAACTTACCAACAGGGGAATTTGGTGCGGTCCCACCAAGCATGCCAGAATGTAGATCAAGAATTTCCACGCTTGTTACCTATCCAAGTTAATGCACCAAACTAAACACAAAAACCCTGAAAAACTCAAATGAAATTGATACCTGATAGATTGGATAAGATCCGAAGACATAGATGGAGAGAATTCTGATGGAGACAAGACGGGAGCACATGAGAAATCCTAAAAAGTAGATCCAAGAAACCTACAATGCACAAATCCTTGGTAGAAAAAGATGACATTAGACGATATATGGGTGAACTTCCCGGAAAGCGGGTCTGGGAAGAAATGAGCTTCCTCGGCGGATGTTAGTTCACATATTTTATTAAGAGTAAAGACATACATTATAAAATATGTAAGAAAATATTTAGGTTTTCTAATAAAAAACAGTAGACATAATGTAAAAACCACAACCGAAACTGAAAGAAAGTAAGAAACTATAAAAACAAAGCTGAAATTGTGTTACCTGAATTCTGTATCTTTCTACAGACTGATCACCGTCGATCAAACAATGATCGGCGTCATTTTTTTTGGTTGATGTCGATCATATAGTGATCAGCATCGATTGGTTCAGGTCAGTATCAATTAGGTAGTAATCGGTGTTGATTGGATGCATAGGCAGACAAAAGGCCAGAAAGTAAAAGAAGAAAGCAAACTAAGAAAAACAGATTGGACGTAAGACCAGATTACTGAAGATTGATCAGAATACAGAGATTAAAGATGGAAAAAGAGGATCTGAGGTAGAAATTGATGGATTCTAACCCAGAAACCGAAGAAAGACCCGATTAGTGCTGATTTGAATAAACCAGGGTTGAGTAAAGACTAATCAAATCCGACTGGGATGGATTGGTGTTGATCGAAAGGACATTATAGAAACTTACCAAAGAAGAAATATCTGAAAAAAACTTGATTGATGATTTCTGACCAGGGTAGCTATGGAGACTCGCAAGAGCTGTAGATCCGTGGACATAGTAACAACACACCTATCAGGGATTAAACTACACAAACCTCACTCTCTTCCTCTGATAATCTCTATAATCCCTTAGACGAAAGCAATATCTAGGCAACTAGCTCCTGAATCTAACCAAAGAGGATCTCAGGTCGTAAATTTATAATCGGCGCTGACTAAGATAAAATCGATGCCGTTCCGAAAAAAATTGGTGTCGATTGAGAAACGGTCAGCACTGATCAATGAACAGACTCCCAAAGTGTTGAAAATGAATTTTTATGGATAATAAACGTATCCCTCCTACTCTAATATAGGAAGAATCCCACTGCACGGTTTTAGGAGAGGAGAAATAGGTGGGATAGATGGATAATAATAGCACAGGAGGTTAGGAAGTGATATGGGGTGAATAAGTAGAAGTGGAATAAATGAAAAAGATAGAATTAGATGGTTAATGTTTATTTAACCATGGGTGAAACATAATGGGGTGGAGAAAACATAGGATAGGCCTTTAAATTAATTATTTAATTAATACCCTAAGGGAGAAGTGGTGATATAAAAGTGCCACGGGTTACCCGAGAGGATGAACGAACCCAGGGGACACTAAATTGGGTAACTAGTTTTAGGTGTCTACACCCACTCTCAGACTGATCTTTACACTTCAACCTTATTTTTCACATATTTAATGCACTTAAGGTTCTAGAAAACATTTCCATTAAATAGGAAATTTCTTCCCCTTTCCAATGATATAGAGAATTCCTCCTAACTCTTCATATTTCTTAAGCTACAGGCTGGCAGACTCAGGGAGGAAATGTTTCCCAAAGGCGGGCCTGTGGCCTTGGGGAAGAAAATTTTCCCAAATGCGGGCTAGCGGGGAGACTTAAGATTTTTTTCCCTTTTTCAAAAAGGTAGAGTTTGAAGGTACCAGGCCGCGAACCCGCGAAAGTATATTTTTTTTCAAAAGTGAAGGATGCAGCACTGTGGGGTTACAGAGGAACTTGTGACTTTTTGCATTCTTGCAAAAAGTACCCTTAGTAATTTTTAGGCCCATGGATCTGATTTGCAAAAAAAATCTCCTTTTTTTTTACAGTTAGTTTGTTTTTTTAAACCAACCAAAGTAAAAAACTTCAGAAGGGCATAAATTTACACCGGAAGCTCAAATTTGGGAAAATGAGGAATTTTTGGAAAGCGCTGGAACTCCACATTACATGGGAAACTTCAAAATTAATGTTCATGAATTTTAGATGGGTAAATTTTAAGAAAATGTATTTCCAGCCATAAAAATATGAACTAAACTTTTCTAACTACCAGAATTGGTCTAATTCGGTATTATTTCTCCTTCAACACCCTAAACAGGCGCGGAGAAATGTAATTGAAAGATTTCTAATCGATTTCATTGATTAATTGATTACTATAGAGATTTAAATACGAATTTCTTTTCTTTTCTGTGAAATGGCATTATTATGCCTCTTGCCCAATTACTGGAGTTCTGAATAAATTACTAGGGAAATGCAGTTGTTTTATGATGTGTTGTATTCATCCTTAGTTCATTCCAAGATTAATTTTTTTCTTTCAAGTTGTAGAGTACTCTATATATTTTCTAATATTTATTTGCAGGCTTTACAAAGAATCCAAATGAAAAAACATACTTAAGCCTGAATTGATCCACTTTTCATTATCATACTTTAGATATTTTATTTCATTCCATTCCAATTTTACAATGCTTAACTTAACTTTAATCCATACGTGAAAACCCAAAATATAGTTCTAATTTCACAACATGCATTTCAAATGAAACATAGAATGTAATATTTTTTCATACGTATTTCTTTTTTTTTTTCAAAGAAAGATTTCACAATAGATTTCAAATGAAAACCATATCATTTGTAGTAATTAAAACAACTTCTATTGAACTCCAATAATTCTTTTACAACTTCCTTATTCGTTCATCAAATAAACCTTACATTATATACATCTCTCATATTAAAATGTAGGTTCCATTTCAAAAACAGAGCAACTTTCCACCACAAATAATGTTACAATGCCATTCACTTGAAGTGGAAAATTTCAAAATAAGGAACCCAAGAAGAAACTGTAAAATTTGTCTTCATCCTCATCTCCAGAACAACAAGAAGATCCACCATATATCTTTTGATCACAACAGAAAAAGGATTCCAATGAAGAGGAGATGCCATCCTCCTCATTGGCCTCTTAGCCCCAACCAAAATGGAATAAGAAATGTATTTCAACTCATTTCAACAAATTGGCTTCCATTACACAAAAATAGTTTGCACAAATAGAACACAGTCCAAATGCATTCTATAGTTTACAACCACGTGAAGAACAAATACCAATACTCAGGCTTCATCATGCACAAGACAAAGGAGCAAGACCTATGGGGGAAGATGCTTATACCTCCCAATTAAGAAATGGGTGCCCACCTTAAAATAAACCCGCCAATGTGTGTGTGTGTGTGTGTGTGTGTGTGTGTGTGTGTGTGTGTGTGTGTGTGTGTGTGTGTGTGTGTGTGTGTGTGTGTGTGTGTGTGTGTGATTTCAAAACCCGCACTTTCCTTTATGCCTCCCCTAAGTACCCGTTATACCTCCCATTCTATTAAGCCTTCCCACACTCATATGGCACCCCATAATGAGTAATGAAATGTAAGCATTTATTTTACAAGGTGGAACCCAATCCCAAACTCCCTCCACAATAAAACTTATACCTCCCCCAAAAATCTTATGCCTCTCCACAATAGATCCCCATAGTTTTTTCTTACACCATACCTAGGCAATCTACCCAACCAGCAAATAACATACCAAAATATTCAAGCATTCATATATGCATAAATAAAAGGATAACACTATAAAGAGCCAACCTCCTACCTCTCCATGGTAGAGTTTGCTCCAAAGGCTCAGCAACAACATTTATCCAATCCAAATAGTCTAAAAGCTCCAGAAATTCACAAACATTCAACAAAATCTCTATCTCTCTTCCAAATTATAAGAGTTCAAAACCAAAATAAGTAACCAAAAATGAAGTCACCAAATGAAGTAACCCCCTCCAGTCACCCCCAAAACAGAAAAATAGTTTGAGTAAATAGAAAAGGGAGGGAGGAGGATGAGGTGGCTCCATGTAGGATACAACATCACTCATCCTCCACTCTACCTCACAAGTCAACTTTAAAATATAAAGCACAATTAAAAAGGTGGGTGAATGAATGAAATTTTACTTACACACACAATCCAAGTCCACACCCCAAGGACCAAACTTAATTTCATGCAAAAAGGTGGAAAAAAGACTTACGACTTGCCTTCCCAAAATACATAATAAGGCCTAGTTTTAACTCCCCAACTCATAGGTAGGGTTGGTGTATCAATTTACGAGTTGTGGGACAAGTTTAACTTGTCGCACAAGCCTCCAAAATGAACCCCTAAGGACAGATCCGAATTTCAAATGGAAGGTGGAGTGTTTCACACTAAAAATTACTTACACATTACTTACAACACATAATCCAAGAGCCATCATCTCTAATAAATGTATTCTTTTAACCCATTTTAACTTATTTAACAACATGATTACTCACTTATCTAGACACAAAAAATAAATAATAAAGGGGAAAATACATCACTAAAATCCACATAGTAAATTTAAACAAAGGAACTAAATAAAAGAATACACATAACCCCTTGGTCACATTTGAAGATGATTCCCCCCCATAGGGACCCCTAACATCAATTCAAACACACACACATAACAAATACATGTTGCTATGGTAACCCTTGTTCAATTCATTTAGGATTCCAATGTGGTTGGTCTCCAATCCCCCGATGTTTGTTGTGACATGTTTACCTACAAAACATAAATACCTCCTTCGGCCTTGTGGCCGCATCAAATCATCCAAAATAATTATACAATAATCTTCAAGGTCACATATATATATCCAAACATCATCAAGCAAGTAATGATATCATTTACAATTTCCTCAATAACAATATGATCATAAAATTCATTCAATTTTCTAGGTTTACTCAAGATGACAACATATCACATGTATGAAAAACATATATATATATATATATATATATATACATATATATACATATATACACACACACACATATATATATATACATATATATACATACACACACACACACACACACACACACACACACACACACACACACACACACACACACACACACACATAACCATGCCAAGCATTGTATCAACATCAATATAAAATGTCTCTAATAATCCACATGCATCATATATGAATCAAATCAACCACAGTCCATGATCTATAATATCTAACATCATACCAACTCAAAATCTATAGTAATGTCCATAAGTATAGTCAATAATATCATAATCAATAACAAAAGGTGTCAAAGGGAAGTGGGCACTACATCCCCCTCCCCTTAGACTCGACTTGCTCTTGGAAGTCACTAGAATAGGTGTAGAAACTAAACGAGTAGCAAAGTAGCATCCTCCCATGTAACTGCAGTCTCATCATATATGTCCCACTGGACTCTAACTTGGTTAATTTTTCTGCCTTAAAGGCCAAGGGTCATGTCTTCTGCAATGCGAATAGGCTCCACCATCACCTGCCCCTGATCCTGTACATGTAATGAGGTCCAATCTAGCACATGAGAAGGATCTGTAATATATCTCCTAAGTACAGAAACATGAAACACATCGTGGATGTGAGACAAGATTGGTGCCAATGCTAGACGGTAGGCCAAAGGAACAATACGCTCCACAATCACAAAGGGGCCTACAAATATAAGAGCTAACTTACAACCTTTTTCGTAACACATAGGGATCTTATGTGGTCTAACATAAATGAAAACCTTCATGGCCACATCAAAACTATGGTTTGTCCTATGCTGATCTACATAATTTTTCTGTCTGTCTTGTGCCTCCTGCAGTCTCTATCTGATCATAACCACCTGATACTCCATGTCCTGCAATAAAGCTAGCCCAAGATAAACCATGTCCTCTAACCTATCACAACTAATAGGTGTCCTGCACTCTCTGCCATACAAATCCTGAAAAGGAGCCATGCCTATCAAACTCTGAAAAATGTTATTGTAGGAAAAACCCTCCAAGTATGAATACTCCTCCCATATCGACTAGTGATCCATAACATACAAACTAAGTATGTCCTCTAGGATCTGATTCACCCACTTAGTCTATTGATCTATCTCAAGGTAATACACCATGCTGAAATTTATCATTGTCTAGAGGGCATGCTACATGGTACTCCAAAAGTGGGAAGTATACAGAGGATCACAGTCACAAATGATCTTCCACAAAATCCTGTTCAATCTCACAATCGCATCTAGATACACCAGTGCCACTATACTAGCTGTATAGGTGGTCTTCATCAGAGAAAAATTATCCACTTTCATCAATTTATCCACCATGACCATGATGCCGTCATGGTGGTATCTCGACATCGGTAGCCCAATAATGAATTCCATGGAAAGGGTGTCCCATATCCATTCTGGTATAGCATGCGGAAAGAGAAGGCCAGATGGATGTCGATGCTAGGCCTTCAATTTCTGACACTCTAAACAACATGACATAAAATGAGATACATCTCTATGAATTCCCCTCCAGTGATACAACTGTCTCAAGGTGACATGCATCTTCTTCATCCTGAGACGGACTGAATAGGATACATGATGTGTCTCTATTAAGATGTTCTGCCTCAAGCCTCCATCTCTAAGAACATAAATCTAGTCTTTGTGCCTGAGAAGGCCATATGCCTCCAATGAAAACCCATCAAACTTCCCCTCCAGGGGACTCTGAGACTTAATCTCTGCTCTAGCAGCAATGTAGAAATTTTCGTGAGAAAACTGTTGTAGGATCCTGCTCCGCAAATCTGTGCTCACTGAGGTGGCCATAACCAAATGTATCCTTCTCTTGAAAGCATCTCCAACCACATTATCCTTCCCATTCATGTGATCTATCTATATATCATACTCACAAAGCAACTCCATCTAACACCACTAACGATCGTTGAGATTAGGCTGCGTGAAGAGGCGGTGAAAACTTAAATGATTAGCCCTGAGTGTGAATATTGGGCCAAGAAGAAAATGTATCCATTAAAATAAGGCGTGCACAACCTTCATAAGCTCAATATCATGAGTAGGATAATTGAGCTCATAATCCTTGAATTTCAGAGACTTAAAAGCAACTAATCTACCCTCCTACATCAACACACCTCCATCTCCTGCCAAAGAAGCATCCGTGTATATAAAAAAAGCACCCTATTGATCTGGCACTGTAAGAACATGTGTTTTCATGATGTATTCCTTTAGTGTCTTGAAGGTCTACTCACATCTATCTGAAAAAACAAAATTCTTCCCTTTTTATTGAAGAAAATTGATGAGGTGCACAACCTGAGAGAATTCCTAAACGAATCTCCTATAATAACCTGCTAAACCCATGAAGTTGTGCACCTCTATATACTTATGGGTGCTGGCCAATCCATAATAGCTCAAAATATTGGATGGATCAACTGTGATACCTTCCCCATAAATTATTTGGTGCTAATACTGCACCTCTATCTAAAATAACACATACTTCTCCAGGTTCTCGTAAAGTTGTTGTTCACGAAGATACTAAAGGACCTAATGAAGGTGCCCCTCATGCTCCTCATGCATACGTGATTAAATAAAAATGTTGTCAAGGAAGATGAGCTTGAAGTTATCCAAGAATATCCTTAACACTTCATTCATCAAGCTCATAAAAATTATGGGGGCCTTCGTCAAACCAAAAGGCACCACTGTGAACTCGTAGTGGTCATATCTCATACAGAAGGAGGTCTTATGAATGTCTTCCTCTATAATCCTCAACTGATAATATCCAAACTTAAGGTCTATATTAGAGAAAAATGTGACCCCCTTCATCTAATCAAACAAATCATCAATTCACAAAAGGGGATAATGATTCTTGATCATTACTTTTTTCAACTGGTGGTAATCAATACACAATCGTAGAGATCCGTTATTTTTCTTTAAAAATTTCACCGGTGCACCCCAAGGGGATACAATAGGACAGATTAGGCCTTTCTCCAAAATGCCCTCTAGCTGTAACTTGAGCTCACAGAACTCAGGGGTCATCATATGATAGGGTGCTTGTGAGATAATATCTGCTCCCAAACCCAGATCTGTGTGAAAATGTATCTCATGTGGGGGTGGTAACCCTAGTAGATCCCCTAGAAAGACATCAGAAATATCTCTCAAGATGGGATGGTCATCAAGTGATGGTCTAGTAAACTCATCCTTCGATCTGTCACTAACTATTACAATATACATTTGACAACCCCGTTGAACACACCGATTAAGTTACATGACAGACATGGTGTGAATGGAAACGGGTCTCCTAACCCCTACTATCACTGACTCAACTCTTAGATCATTTGTACATGATAAAATCTTATGGTAACAATCCACTCTGGATTTGTGTGCAGACAACTAGTCCATGCCCAAGATGACTCTATACGAACCCAAAAAAATGATACGAAGATCTGAGGTATTGGTGAAGTGTCCTAAATCCACTACACACTCCTTAAATAAGGAGTCTATAGAGATCTTGGATCTAGAAGCCATCTCGACATCCCAAATAATACCCTTCCTACCTGTCATTAGCTTGCATCGTTCTACAAAATATGGTGCAATAAAAGAATCAAAAGAACCATAATCAAATAAAATAAGAGTAGGAACGCCACCAATGCTACCTGTCGTCTCAATCGTGGCACTCTAGTGCTTAGCCCAGTGGCTCTCGACCACTACATAGATCTGATTATTATGCCCCATGTCACCAACAGTAGGCTCTAAGATCTACACCTTACCCTTGTTACTAGGGTTCTATGGGCAGTCTCTATAAAATTGTCCAGCAACACCACAACCCAAACAACCACCTAATCCTATCCCATGATTAGTAGGTCCATCTAGTACTCTGGAGGTCTGTAGTATGGATCTTGATGATCTGGCTATGGACTGCTGAGGTCTCTGCTAATGAGCTCTTGCTGACTGAGCTCTTGGTACACCTTGTGTCCTATTGGAATGCCTAGGAAGAGGCCCCATACTCCAACCCCTTAGTACATAAAATCTTTGTGGAGGTCTGTATGGTGGGAGGGACTACTACTGCTACTGTTATGGTCTAAAAGATGATTGTGATGAATCCTATCCACCATGAGGAGGAGGAGCTAACCCCCTTGATCTATATTCTTGCATCTGTTGGATGCTACTCTGTACTTTGTCTCTAGCCTAGTTTGTCTTTCCCCAAGTCTCCTCTACTGTATAGGCCTTCTTAATAGCCTCATCTAATTTCTGTGAACAATGGATATGCACCGCACCACCCACATCTACGTTTAGGCCCCACATGAACTTGTGAATCCATACCTATTCATCCTGCATATAGTCAACATCCTGGAGCAGATCCAGAAATCAAATCTCATACTCAGCTACTGTCAAAGATGCCTATCAGAGGTTGTGAAACTCATCTATCCTCTTCTGAATGAACCTCCAAGATAAGTACTTGCTCCTGAACCGTTCCTCAAAGAGCTCCCAAGTAACCGTCTCTGAATCAATGTGGATCTTCTTCTCCTAGGTCCTCCACCAGACACCTGCTCCATCCCTCAAAACATGGATCGTACATGATCTTTCATGTTTCTAGTATAAGGGAAGATCTTGAAGCACCTGCTCAAGCTCACTAACTAGGCCTCTGCCTGAAATACACCTATATCCACAGAATAGTGAAATGGTCATAGCTCTAGGATCTCCATGATATGGTCGACATTTGTAGTCTGGTGACCCCTAGGCTTCTCTGCATGCTCATCTCTAAGCCTAGGGCTCTAATACCTATCCCTGTGTCTAGAAATCTAGTCTCCCTATCCCTCTATGGTGACTCTTCTCTACCTAAATCCACGTAGGAGTTATCTCCTCTGTTCTCCTCGTTGTGTCGAGGATATGCATGAGTCTCAATAAATGGCTCCCTATCATGTCTAGCTAACTGTCCTCCTACGGACCCTTCGCGTAAAGCGACATTAACATCTTGAAGCATCTATAAAATTTGAGGTAGGATGGCTGCTACAATATGATCTGAAGGTGGTAAGTCTAGATCTATGTGAAAGGACCACTAATCTTATCCGCGCCTCCTGCACAGATCAAGAAGAGAGTTAGTTTGTTATTCTAGGTTTTATTCAGTTTTCCCTGTTTACTAAAATATGTAATTTTTAATAAAGGTTTTTTTCTAGGTTTAAAAGTGTGCTAGGTTTAATATTCATGTCTCAAGTTTTCTAGTGTCTCTAAGGGTCAAAGCTTTGAACCCGTGGCTCTGATACCAAGTTGTCACGCCCGCTAAAACAACCACTCGAGACCCAAGAACAACCTAGGTTTAGATAGAAAAATTATGGAATATTTTATTTTCTTTCCTTTGAAAAGCGTGACCACTACTAGGCTTTGAGCAATAGTTGTAACAAAAAAATATTCAAAGTCAATTATAATTAATAAATAAAAATTTTCCCGTTATAACAAATATTAAATCTACATCACAAAATGAATGAGTTTAATTAATCTAATATATTTAAATTTCCCTTATGTGTTAATTTAATAATTAATTAAATTAACACTATATTTAAATGTTCCTTAATTAATTTAAGAGGATCAAAGGGGCCAAAACAATTAAATTCCCAAGGTATTTAATTTTACTAGATCTAAACAATAACCAAGGCCCTATTTACATGGTTTAGAAAAAAAAATATTCTCTTATCCCCTAGTGTGACCATTCAAAAAGGTCAACCCATCTAGAGTTACTCATGTAAGTTTAAAAGGGGTAATTTCCCACTTACCCACTCTCAGACTCATCTTTGTACTTCAACTTGATTTTTTACATATTTAATGCACTTAATGTTTCCAGAAAAAATTTCCCTTGGATAGGAAAATTCCCCTTTCCAATGATATAAAGAAGTCCTCCTAACTCTTCAAATTTCTTAAGTTACAGGCTAGCAAACATGGGGAGGAAATTTTTCCCAAAGGCGGGCATGTGAAAGAAAATTTTCCCAAAGGTAGGCCATTGGGGAGACTTAAGATTTTTCTCCATTTTTCAAAAAGGTAGATTTTGAAGGTGCGGGCCTGTGAACCCTCAGAAGTATATATTTTTTTTCAAAAGTGAAGGATGTAAGGCTGTGGGGCCACAGAGGAACTTGTGAATTTTTGCATTATTAGAAAAAGTACCTGTTATCCAAAATTCACCCCCCCAGGGTAATTTTGATAACATGCATCAGAATATTCAAGTCCCAGACAAATTGATTGATTCAGAGCAAGCATCATGTTTCTGAGGTTCTCTCAGATATTTTTCTAACTCCTCTGGCCGAAAAAGGAAGGAGTAAGCTCTGAGAAAATGTGAAAAAGTTACAGAAGGCAAGTAGGTTGATCCAGAAAAAAATTGTGAAAATTGGCTAAGTCGGGACAAAAAGACCCGAACCGGCCGAATCGGCCAAAACAAGGAACTTCAGTCCGAAACAATTTGGGACATCTGGGACAAAAAGGCGCAGATCGGCCCGAAAAGCCTCCAGGCGGCCCGCTAAGCATTTGGGAAAAGTCGGGACAGAAGTACACAGCGGGAGCGAGAAGCCGATCCGGCCGAAAAAGGAAGAAAAATGACTAACTGCTGAGCGGGACAGTTCGGGACAAGAGTACGCGAAGGACCCGAACCGGCCGGTTCGGCCGAAATGAGAACAGACGGTCCGAAACAAAGTGGGACAAGTGGGACAAAAAGGCCCGAACCGGCCGAACCGGGTGAAATGGGAACAAACAGTCCGAAAACAATTGGGACATTTGGGCCGCGAGTACGTGAACCGGCCAAAATGGGGCGACAAACGAGTCGAGGCAGTCTGGAAGCAAATAGGGACATTTGGGACAAATGGACGTGAACCGGCCGGTTCGGCCGAAATGGGAAATTTCAGCACTGTGCCAAATGGGACAAAGGGATGCGCGGGACGCGGATCACCGAAGAAGCTGAGAGCCAATTGAGCAGCGCCACGTGTCATCGGCCGAATGAGGGATAAGGAAGCCCATTTCAGGCGGATCGGAGGTTTATGTCCCAAACAGTTTGGGACATCTGAGACAAAAAGACGCGAAGGGCACGAAGGAGCCGAAAGGGCCGAGAACCAACCAGATCATGACACGTGTCATAAGGGAAAAGGTCAAAAATTCAAAGGGCGAGTTTTCAAGCACTGGTCCCGAACCAATGAGGAATTTCCATGTGTCTTCACCGTGGGGCGTCGGCGGATGAAGAGAGGAAAATTTGCTAAGTGTCAAAGAAAAGTGTCGGAAGGAAAGGAAAACCTGAAATCAAAGGCATGTCAGAGGGGTTGGAAAACCCGACATAAAGAAATGTGCCAGAAGGATAGGAAAACCCGACATCAAAGGACATGTCGGAGGGGGTTGGAAAACCCGACAGAAAGAAATGTGCCGGAATGGATTGGAAAACCTGACACAAAGGCAAATCGGGTTTTGAAGTCGGGAAAGCATGGAAAGAAAGCATGTCAGAAGGTTTAGAAAACCCAACATCAAAGGCATGTCGGAGGGGTTGGAAAACCCGACAGGAAAGAACATGTCGCAAGGGTCGAAAAGCCTGAAAACAAAGGAAAATTTGGATAATCTGGTGGAAGTGGGTTTTGGGGAAAACATAAACATGAAGCATATGTCGAGCCATCCTCCCAAGTCCGATGCAAATGCAGAGGAGAATCCTGAACCTGACAGGCTGAAGACCTTGCTCATCCAATCAACACATGACACGTGTCATCCAGGTGGCGAAGCGCAGGAAAAGCTTTTCAAATCCATTTTCGTCGTGTTTTCTTCAAATCATCATATCTTTTGATCCAGAGCTTGGATTTGCACGTTCCTTGATATCAACGGAAAGCTTGTTGAAATTCTCTACATGATTCTGGGCTCAATCTTGCAGTTTTGGTGCAGTCTGGAGAAAGAAAATTGAGAAACGGATCTGACGCGTGTTCACGGCCAGAAGTGACGTTTCAGCGACCAACTTTAATAGAATAGAAAGCTCACCATTTCTGCTAGACAGCCTGCCATTTTGCCAGGGTTCTCACCTGCCGCAATAATGAAATGAGTTAAATGCGACCTAGAAGTGGTTAGGGTAGATCTGAATTCCCTCTCTTTTCCCTCTCCCATTCTTCCTATATATTGTAAAGAGGGGCAAAGAGATAAAAGGTTGTTCATTCTTTCAGCTCTGCCCTCCCTTCTTTTCTTCTCTAGGGTTGAAAATGGAGTTCAGACCTCCTCCCTTTCTCTCTAATGGTTTTTTTGCCTTTTACTATTGAAATGATGTTCTGTGTAAACTTCTGGAGCAACAAAAATGTGTTTTGTGATGCATATGTCCATCCTTGCTCCTTTTTTCTTGTTTTCTTCTTGCCTCTCTTCATTGCAGGTATTTGTGCATGTTCGAATGTTCATTGCAGGTTTGGAGCTGTGTTCATGGAGTTTTGGGACATTTTCTATGTGAAATCTATCCTTGGGCCTGTGATGCGTCTGTCCGTCCTTCCCATTGCTCACCTCTCTTTGTCCCATGGTAGTTTTGATAGATGTCCAGCATCCTCCTTCTCTGGTGTATCACTGTTTTAGTGTAGGCTTTTGTTCTTTTCCTTTCTCTTCTCTCTCTCTCTCTCTCTCTCTCTGTCTTCTTGGCATGGTTAGATTAGGATTAGATTAGCTTTCCTGTATTGGAATAGCTTGTGGCAGGTAGTTTAGGAGCAGGGACAAGCCTTCTCTAGAGATTCCTCTCTCGGTTTCACAAGTCCCCACACTTGGAGAGAGGTTTCCATGTTGTGCAATCACACTGGATGCCTGAGTGATCAACCTAGAAGCCTGATCTGCATCCAGGGGTGCTGTGATTCTGCATCAACAGTTTTGGCACGCCCGGTGGGACATCACAGAAGTTAGAGTTTCATCTTTCAGAGGTGTCTCATTATCAAATAGAAAATCTTAAGCCACCATGCGGCATCAACAGTTTTGGCACGCCCGGTGGGACATCACAAAAGTTAGAGTTTCATCTTTCAGAGGTGTCTCATTATCAAATAGAAAATCTTAAGCCACCGTGCGAGCATCAACAGTTTTGGCACGCCCAGTGGGACATCACAGAAGTTAGAGTTTCATCTTTCAGAGGTGTCTCATTATCAAATAGAAAATCTTAAGCCACCGTGCGACACTAACAGTTTTGGCACGCCCGGTGGGAGCTTAGAGGTCTTTCACTTCATCTTTTGCAGGTTGATGTGTTCCTGTGAAGATTTCAGCCTTTGGAGGCACTTGCAAACACATCTGGCGACTCCATCTGGTCAACAACCCATCTCTGATGTTGCAGGACCTTCCCTTCCATTCATTTTCATTCATTCTCCATCCATTCTTCCTTCCATCTCTTCCATCTTCTTTCATTCTATGAAGTTGTGCAATCATGACTTCATTTCCATCATGGATTTCACATCAACAACAATAGTATATCACACCTCCAACACATTTTACAAATCCTCCAAATCAGCATTTTGAGCAGATTCAAGATCAGTATGCATACCCATATGAACAGCAGTGCCAAAGTCAGTTTGGCTATGGAGCTTTCCAAGAGCAAGAGTATGCATACAATGAAGACCATCAGATCCAAGATGTTGGTCTGTTGGAGAAAATCAAAAAGATGGAGGTGGGGATGGTGTAGTCCAGGGCTCAAGCACAAATGAAAGCTTTTGGAATCGGTTGTGGAGCACCCTGTCCATGGGTGGGACCTTTTCCAAAGGCATTACAGCCCTCAGGAGAAGCTGGATTTCATGATTGCAATGCTGCCTTTGCTTGCAAATTGGATTGAATAAATAGAGGTGTATGAGAGAAGTATTCTGCAACCTTGTCAACGGGTAAGCACACCATCTCATACCATTCTGTTTCCTCTTTCCCAATCTGTATCATTTCAGTAGTGTCAAGTTTCAAAACCTCCATCTGTTATCCCAAATGTTGAATCCATGTCTCCACCTCTCAGTCTTCCATCTCATCTCGATTCTTCTTTCCTTTTCCCTTCCAAACAGTCATCCCCTCCACAAGAGCTAACAGAAACACCCCCCTCCTCCAGAGAAACAAGAGGTTTCACTGCCTCCACCACCACAAAAAAATTGTAAAAATCGGTTGAGTTTCAACCCATTCCTCCTTTTTGCATTCCCAATTCCATGTGGGGAAGAAGAAATTGAAAAAACCAGTCATCAAGGACAGCAAGAGGAAGAGCCATGAAAAGAAGAAATGATTAAGAGCTTAGTAATTTTGGCTCTTAAATTTGGGATTGAGAAGATCCCTTTGCTGGTAAAGGCTACAGAAGAGGCTAAGGCTGAACAAATGGTGGTCAAGGTTGAGTTTATTGCAGAAAAGGGAGAAGCTGCTCCAAATCCAAAAGAAGAGGAGCACATTCTAGCTGTGGAGGAGAAAAGTGCAGATCCAAAGGGTTTGAACACAAAGCAGGTTATAGAAGAACCTTCAGTTCTTCTTTCTACTTCACCTCTCTCAAGTTCTATTACTAAAGAGGATTTTTATCTCTCAAACTCAATATTGGACAGTGAAGGAAACCATGGTGGTCAAGTTGCAGATCAAGAGGACACCATGGAGGAAGTTGAACATGAGCAGCACGACAACAATGAGGCAGTTTACCTGTCAGATTTGGAGGACTGTTTTGATGGAGAAGAACCGGTTGAGTTTTCACCATTCTCTCTTTGATCATCCACATTCCAAACACCAGAGCCTGCTGTCATGAAGGAGAGCTTTCATTTGCAGCAGCCTGCATCTTACAGCAGCTCTTTGGAATCAAGATTGGAAGATTTTAATCTTCCATGTTCTTCATTGGAGGAAGAGAAAGGACAGAAGGATTCCACCATTTCTTCCACATCATCCATTCAAGAGGGTCTACAAGAAGACTCCATTCTTGGAGTAGAAAATCAGATCTATGGGCAAATCAAATGGATCAGACCTTGCCCAATCAGGTATTTGGCTTCATTGGAGCCAAAGGAGAAGCCACAACCAGTCATGCTTACTTCTAAGCATGAGGATGAGCTACAAAGTACCAAGGATCAGCTGCCATACCTCTCCAATCCAAATGCAGAGAAACTAAAAGAGGTATTGGATTTTTCAGTTGATACCTTGATGATTTGGATAGAAGACCAGCTTCTTGTTGATTTTCCATCCATCCAAACAGCCATGATCAGTGCCAAATCAATTGCATGGCTGCCAATTTTGAAGAAAGGGAGCTATTTTGCACAACCAGTTGCAGGGTTTGTTTAGCTTGCCTTTGCTTCCAGTTAGAATAGAGTAGGTAGGTTTTCTTTCAGCAGAAGAAGTGCTTGTGCACACTCTGCATGTTCCATTTGGGGCATGTATGATTTTCAGTTTTGTACATAGTTTTTGGTCTTGCTGGTTTTTCTCTTGCACAGTTCCTTTCGGTGGTTTTTGGTGAGAACAACTCCATGTCCGGTGAGTTTCAAGTGGCTCAGAGGGAATTTTTCAAAGTTTAGATCAGTTGTAGGTTACAACTCATGACTCCATGCCCAAAGGATTGCTTCAGGCTACTGATCATTCATCTAGCAGGCAGATGACCCCGCTGAGTCGCCAAACTGTTATCCAAAATTCACCCCCCCAAGGTAATTTTGATAACATGCATCAGAATATTCAAGTCCCAGGAAAATTGATTGATTCAGAGAAAGCATCATGTTTCTGAGGTTCTCTCAGATATTTTTCTAACTCCTCTGGCCGAAAAAGGAAGGAGCAAGCTCTGAGAAAATGCGAAAAAATTGTAGAAGGCAAGTAGGTTGATCCAGAAAAAATCATGAAAATTGGCTAAGTCCTGCTCAAGGTAGCCTTTGGGACAATTGGAACGAATGTACGTGAAAGGCACAGATCGGCCGAAAATCCTCCAGGCGGCCACTAAGCATTTGGGACAATCGGGCCAGAAGTACGCGGCGGGCGCGAGAAGCCGATCCGGCCGAAAAAAGGAAGAAAAATGACTAACTGCTGAGCGGGACATTTGGGACAAATGGACCCGAACCGGCCGGTTCGGCCGAAATGAGAACAAACAGTCCAAAAGAAAATGGGACATTTGGGACAAATGGACGCGAATCAGCCGGATCGGCCGAAATGAGCACAAACGGTCCAAAAGCAAATGGGACATTTGGGATAAATGGACGCGAACCGGCCGGATCAGCCGAAATGAGAACAAACGGTCCAAAAGAAAATGGGACATTTGGGACAAAAAGACGCGAAGGGTGCGAAGGAGCCGAAAGGGCCGAGGACCAACCAGATCATGACACATGTCACAAGGGAAAAGGTCAAAAGTCAAAGGGCGAGTTTGCGAGCACTGATCCGAGCCAATGAGAAGCTGCCACGTGTCCTCACCAAGAAATGTGTCGGAAGGGATGGAAAACCCGACAAACAAGAGGTATGCTGGAAGGATCAGAAAACCCGACATCAAAGGACATGTCAGAGGGGTCGGAAAGCCCGACAACAAAGGAAAATTTGGATAATCTGGCGGAAGCGGGTTTCGGGAAAACACGAGCATCAAACATATGTCGAGCCACCTCCCAAACCCGATGCAAATGCAGAGGAGAATCCTGAACCCGACAGGCTGAATACCTTGCTCATCCAATCAACACATGACACGTGTCATCCAGGTGGCGAAGCGCGGGAAAAGCTTTTCAAATCCATTTTCACCTGTTTTCTTCAAATCGTCATATCTTTTGATCCAGAGCTCGGATTTGCATGTTCCTTATGTCAACGGAAAGCTTGTGAGATTCTCTACATGATTCTGGGGCTAATATTGAGTTTTGGTGCAGTCTAGAGATAGAAAAGTGAGAAATGGCTCTGACGCGTGTTCATGGCCAGAAGTGATGTTTCAGCGATCAGCTTTAATACAACAGACAGCTCGCCGTTTCTGCTAGATAGCCCGCCATTCTACCAGGGTTCTCACTTGCTGCAGTAATGAAACGAGTTAAATGCGACCTAGAAGTGGTTAGGGTAGATCTGAATTCCCTCTCTTTTCCCTCTCTCATTCTTCCTATATATTGTAAAGAGGGGCAAAGAGATAAAAGGTTGTTCATTCTTTCGGCTCTGCCCTCCCTTCTTTTCTTCTCTAGGGTTGAAAATGGAGTTCAGACCTCCTCCCTTTCTCTGTAATGGTGTTTTTTTTCCTTTTACTATTGAAATGATGTTCTATGCAAACTTCTGGAGCAACAAAACGTGTTTTGTGATGCATCTGTCCATCCTTTCTCGTTTTTTTGCTTGTTTTCTTCTTGCCTCTCTTCATTGCAGGTATTTGTGCATGTTCGAATGTTCATTGCAGGTTTGGAGCTGTGTTCATGGAGTTTTGGGACATTTTCTATGTGAAAATCTATCCTTGGGCCTGTGATGCGTCTGTCCATCCTTCCCATTGCTCACCTCTTCTTTGTCCCATGGTAGTTTTGATAAATGTCCAACATCCTCCTTCTCTGGTGTATCACCGTTTTAGTGTAGGCTTTTGTTCTTTTCCTTTCTCTCTCTCTCTCTCTCTCTCTCTCTCTCTCTCTCTCTCTCTTTGTCTCTTTGGCATGGTTAGATTAGGATTAGATTAGCTTGCCTGCACTGGAATAGCTTGTGGCAGGTAGTTTAGGAGTAGGAACCAGCCTTCTCTGGAGATTCCCTCTCTCGGTTTTACAAGTCCCACACCTAGAGAGAGGATTCAATGTTGTGCAATCACACTGGATGCCTGAGTGATCAACCTAGAAGCCTGATCTACATCCAGGGGTGCTTTGATTTGTCATCAACAGTACCCTAAGTAATTTTCGGGCCCATGGATCTGATTTGTAAAAAATTCCTTCTTTTCTGTTTTACAGTTAGTTTCTTTTTTTTGAAACCAACCAAAGTAAAAAAACTTCAGAAGGCCATAACCTTCAACTGGAAGCTCAGATTTGGGAAAATAAGGAATTTTTGGAAAGGGATGGAACTTCACTTTGCATGGGAAACTTAAAAATTCATTTTCATTAAACTGAGATGGCTGAATTTTAAGAAACATCTTTTCTACCATAAAAAAATGAACTGAACTTTTTCAACTGCCAGAATTGGTCTATTTTTATATTCTTTCTCCTTCAACACACCAAACAAGTGTGGAGAAAAGTACATGAAATATTTCTAATTGATTGCAAGAATTATTTGATTACTGTTGAGATTTCAATACGAATTTCTTTTCTTTTCTGTGAAATGACATTATTATGTTTCTTGCCCGATTACTGGAGTTCTAAATAAATTACTAGCGTAGTGGAAATGTTTTATGATATGATTTATTCATCCTTAGTTCATTCCAAGGTTCCATTTTGTCTTTTAAGTTACAGATTACTTTGCATATTTTCTAATATTTATTTGCAGGCTTTACAAAGAATCCAAATGGAAAAACATACTTAAGCCCGAATTGATCTACTTTTCATTATCATACTTTAGATATTTAAGTTCATTCCATTCCAATTTTACAATACTTAACTTTACTTCAATCCATGCGTGAAAACCCAAAATATAGTTCTACTTTCAAAACATGCATTTCAAATCAAACAAAGAATGTAATATTTATTCATATGTATTTTATTTTATTTTCAAAGAGCGATTTCCCAATATATTTCAAACACAGATTTCAAATGAAAACCATACCAATTTTGGTAATTAAAATAAATTTTATTGAACTCCAATAATTATTTTCCAACTTCCTTTTTCATTCATCAAATACAACTTACATAATATACATCTCTCACATTCAAATGTAGGTTCCATTTCAAAAACAGAGAAACTTTCCACTACATATAATGTTACAATTTCATCCACTTGAAGTGGAAAATTTCACAATAACGAACCCAAGGAGAAACTACAAAATTTGTATTAATCCTCAGCTCTACAAAAGCAACAAGAAGATCCACCATATATCTTTTGATCACAACAAAAAAAAAGAGGAGAGGCAACGCTCTCCACCCAACCAAGAATTCCAATAAAGAGGAGAATATGTCCTCCTCATTGGCCCCCAAGTCCCAACCACAAAGCAATAAGAAATTAATTTCAACTCATGGCAAAAATTTGGCTTCCACAACACAAAATAAGTTTACACAAATAGAACATAGTCCAAATACATACCGCAATTTACATCCACAAGAAGAACAACAGCCAATACTCAGGCTTCATCATTCACAAGACAAAGGAGCAAGACCTATGGGGAAAACTACTTATACCTCCTAATGGGGAAATGGGTGTCCACTTGAAAATAACCCGCCAATATATATATATATATATATATATATATATATATATATATATAATTTCAAAAACCCTACTTGCCCTTATGCCTCCCCCAAGTATCCCTTATACTTCCCATTCTCTAATGCCTCCCCAAACTCTTATGGAACCCCATCACGAGTAAATAAATGTATGTTATTTCTTTTATAAGGTGGAACCCAATCCCAAACTCCCTAAAAAATAACACTTATACCTCCGCCAAAACTTTTATGCCTCCCCACAAGAGATCCCCATAGTCTTCTCCTACACCATACCTAGGCAATCTACCCAACTAGCCAACAACATACAAAAACATTCAAGAATTCAGATATGCATAAATAAAAGGATAACATTAGAAAGAGGTAAGCTCTTACCTCTCCATGGTAGAGTTTTCTCCAAAGGTTCAACAACAAGCTTTTTCCAATCCAAACAGTCCAAAATCTTCAGCAATCCATAAGCATTCAACAAAATCTCTAACTCTCTTCCAAATTACAAGAGATCAAAATCAAAAGAAGTAACCAAAAATGATGTCACCAAATGAAGTAACCCCCTCCACTCACCCCCAAAATAGAAAAAGAATTTGAATAAATAGAAAAGGGAGGGAGGAGGATGAGGTGGATCCATGTAGGATGCCACATGACTCATCCTCCACTCCACCTCACAAGTCAACTTCAAAATCCAAAGTACAATTAAAAAGGTGGGTGAATGAATTACATTTTAGTTGCACATGCACAATCCAAGTCTACAACCCAAGGATAGAAATTAATTTCATGCAAGAAGGTGTAAAAAATACTTACAACTTGCCTTCCCAAAATACATAATAAGGCCTAGTTTTGACTCCTCAACTCATAGGTAGGGTTGGTGTATCAATTTAAGAGGTGTGGGGCAAGTTTAAGTTTTCCCACAAGCCTCCAAAATCAGCCCCTAAGGACAGATCCGAATTTCAAAATAAAGGTGGAGTGTTTCACTCTCAAAATTACTTACACATACTTACAACACATAATCCAAGAGCCATCGGTTCTAATAAATGTAATATTTTTACCCATTTTAATTTATATAACAACATGATTACTCACTAATCTAGACACAAATAAAATAAATAATAAATGGGAAATTACATCACTAAAATCCACATACTAAATTTAAACAAAGGAACTAAATAAAAGAATACACATAACCCCTTGGTCACATTCGAAGGTGATTCCCCCCCATAGGGACCCCTAACATTAATTCAAACACACACACATAAAAAATACATGTTGCCATGGTGACCCTTGTTGAATTCATTTAGGATTCCAATGTGGTTGGTCTCCAATCCCTCGATGTTTGTTGTGACATGTTTACCTTCAAAATATAAATACCTCCTTTAGCCTTGTGGCCGCAACAAATCATCCAAAATAATTATATAATAATCTCCAAGGTCATATATATATATATATAAATCCAAACATCATCAAGCAAATAATGTCATCATTTACAATTTCCTCAATAACCATATGATCATAAAATTAGTTCAATTTTTTAAGTTTACTCAATATGAAAACATATCACATGTATGAAAAACATATATATATATATATATATATATATATATATATATATATATATATCTAACTATATATATATAACCATGCCAAGCATTATATCAACATCAATATAGAATTTATAGAATTTTTCTAATAATCCACATGCATCATATATGAATAAAATCAACCACATTCCATGATATCTAATTTCTAACATCATACCAACTCGAAAGCTACAGTAATGTCCATAAGTATAGTTGACAGTATCATAATCAATAAAAAAAGTTGTCAAAAGGAAGTGGGTACTAGAGATGACAGGAAAAGCACTTCAGGTTATGCTTTTCATTTTTTAACATTTGTGGTTTCTTGGGCATCAAAGAAGCAACCCATTGTTACTCTTTCATGATCCGAAGTTGAATATGTTGTGGCCATAGGTGCAAATTTTCAAGTTGTTTGGTGAGAAGGATATTTTCAGATATGAAGCATACTCAGGAATAAGCCACAAAAAATTTCACCAAAAATAATTTTGCAATTTCTCTCTCCAAGAATCATATCTTTCACAAAATATGCAAGCACATAGATACTCGGTATCACTTTATAATAGATTTGGTTAATAACAAAGAGATATTTTTGGAATATTGTAGATCACAAGATCATATTCTAGATATATTTACTAAAGCCTTAGCTAAGGACACCTTTGAATATCTTAGACATAATCTATGCATAATTAGTGGTAGAAATTGTTAGGAATATCTATGTTGTAGTGTGAACATAGAATATTATGTAAGTGATTATATTATCTAGGATAATATAATATGTGTTGTAATAATTAATTACATTATTATAAATGTAATTATGAGTGGGTGAGTAAATATTGTTATGAGTTGTTGAGTAAACAAATCATTAACAATATTAGTTTTGTGAGAAAAAAAAATCTCACGTAAAATAGCATGGAGTTGTTTTAGGAGTTATGTGTGGAGATATTTATGGAGATTATATCTCCTTAAATATAGGAACAACATCTCCTATTTAAATGGATGTAATACTTCCTATGAATGTAGCAAGAATAAAGAGTAATATTTCGAATTTTCTTTATGCAATTATGATATTAATTTTTCATTTGGTAACAGAGCAGGTTTGATGCAAGAAATTTCAGTGCTTTCATGATCAAATCCGTCTCAATTCGTGCAGAATTATGTTTTGGTCAAGAAACTATAGAAGAAATTTCAGCAGAACCCAGTACGTAGTTTGGAAGAAATACGGATTTTACTATGCAGCTATCAAATTAAGCACATCAATTCTTCTAGTGAAAGTTTTCTCCAATTTTCAATAATGTTGAATTGTTAATACAAGTTCTTGACTTGCTTGGAGGTTAAAAGGTATTCAATATAAAATTTTAAAGTACTTGATTCAATTTTGTATTTTTTTATCAGTATTGTACAAAATAATGGAGAAACTAAATCTGATTGAAAATTTTGAAGGACAAGATTTCCATACATGGAAACTACATATGCAATTACATTTAATAGAAAAGGATCTATGGGATGTGGTGAAGTCTAATTCAACTCCACCCACTGGAGGAAATGAATTGGAAAAGTGGAATGCAAAATATCAGAGAGCATTGGGTACCATTGGTCTGGGCTTATCAAAAGCCTATCTACATCATGTGGATTTCACAAAATCTGCAAAAGAAATTTGGGAGTCTCTTAACAAATTGTTTGGTTCTGAAGCTGAAATGGAAAAGACTACACTGAAGCAATGCTTGTACGGGTTGAAAATGGAAGAGAACTCAAAAATGGCAGTATAAGTAATTTTCGTTCTTTTGCTAAATCAACTAGCTGGAATTAAAGAACATGTAAAAGATGATGATGCTAAAGCTATTCTTCTTAATAGCATGCCTAAGAGTTACTCAAATATTGTATTTACTTTGAGTAAAATTACTATTAGTCTAGAAGGAGTGATTTCTAAATTGTTAGAACAAAGCAATCATGAAGAACATGAAGAATTACTATATGTAGGAAACAAACCTAGCTCCTCATCGAAGAAGGAAAAACATAAACCAAAGAAGGTTCCTTCACATGGGAAAATAAAATGCTTTTATTGTAATGAGATTAGGCATGTAATACTGAACTGTAACAAGAGAGCTCAGGATCTTCTTGATGACAAGATAGATCAGAAAGCCCTTCTAGCTGAAGTAGAAACTGATTGGGAAGTCTACTCAACTGATGAAGAACTTTCATGTCCTAGTGATGAAGATTTCCTATGGTAGACTCTTTTCTTATTGGAGGAAGGAGGCAATGGAGGAAGGAGGAAAATCAACGTCCTCTCGTCATTCACCAACGATGGGGTCGCAGACAGATGTGGTGATATTTTATTTCAGTTATGTGGTGTGTTTATACACAAGGGGGTGAAACTAGTTTCATGTTTTGATTTTAATGTGTTCACATAGACTAACAACAGTTCCTGAGTGTCTATTTGGTGTGGAAGAAGCAAACTGCTTGACTCAACTTACAAGGGAAAATCATTTACGTACGGTCCTCTGACTATCGTACGGTCCTCTGACTTCCATACTTTGGTGGAAGGTACTTCGTTGGAAGGTGATCAGTCGATGAAGATGTTCATACGACAAGGATGATCATTAGCAGAAATATCCAGATAACAAGATCCAGTAGCAATGGCTACTCCGACAAGTTTGATGTTTCCAGGAGCTCTTACCCCATGTTCACACTAAGGGGGTGAATGTTAGGAATATCTATGTTGTAGTGTGAACATAGAATATTATGTAAGTGATTATATTATCTAGGATAATATAATGTGTTATAATAATTAATTACATTATTTTAAATGTAA
This sequence comes from Taxus chinensis, assembly GCA_019776745.2. Lineage (NCBI taxonomy): Eukaryota > Viridiplantae > Streptophyta > Pinopsida > Cupressales > Taxaceae > Taxus > Taxus chinensis. The sequence continues at coordinate 487,812,354 of CM034155.1, read as the reverse complement.
TTATGAGTGGGTGAGTAAATATTTTTATGAGTTGTTGAGTAAACAAATCATTAACAATATTAGTTTTGTGAGAAAACAAAATCTCACGTAAAATAGCATGGAGTTGTTTTAGGAGTTATGTGTGGAGATATTTATGGAGATTATATCTCCTTAAATATAGGAACAACATCTCCTATTTAAATGGATGTAATACTTCCTATGAATGTAGCAAGAATAAAGAGTAAGATTTTGAATTTTCTTTATGCAATTATGATATTAATTTTTCAGGATGGATGTTAGATAGTCATCCAACCCTCTCTATATGGATGATCTCCCAAGCACACAAGGTTCGATGGCGTAGGTTTGGATGTCTCAGTTGGGTGAGAAAGATTCATAGAATAGATGGTTGTCTAACCCCATCACGGTTGTATGGAAGGAGGATAGATGTCCATCCAACCCACAAGGTTGGATGGTTCATGGCTCGTAAAAAAGGGAATATCGGTGTGGTTGCATGAATGTTAGTTAGTTTTCCAACCCAACAGGTTAGATGTGCCGCAAGTCAAATATCTCCCTTGGTTGTTTTCTTGATGGAGGTTCTACGGCCTGATGTAACTAGATGGCCATCCAACCTAGCTTGGTTAGATGGCTCATGGATCATAGGTCAAGTGAGAGCATGCATGAAAAAATAACTCAACAACCCACATTAGTAGTGGTATTTGAGGTAGTTTAACTACATGTAAGATATTTAATGCTTACTTTAGAAAATTTAAGTGGGAAAAGACATATCAACAACCTCAACTATGGGTAGATCATTAACGGTGGTAGTTAAGGTGGTTCAAATACTTGTTAGGAATTTAATGTAGGGTAGGTAGGGTAAAATTGCTATATAATGTACTTGACCCCCCTCATTTTACGGGGATATTTTTTGAAAATTACATAGGAACTCTACCAAAACTATTCCATAAGATATTTTGTGAGTTTTAGGCCTCAAATCCATGCATTTTGTGAATGATTATTTCCTCCTACTTGAATTGAATGGATTGTGCATCATTTTAAGAAACAAAATGAGGTTTTTTGTGGCTTTTCTCACCCTTACTCGAGTTACATTGCATTTTTTACTTCCCATTACATTTGTGAGTATCTTTTGCAAGGCTTATATTTGTTTTGCTCCACGGAAATGGAGATCTAAATGCAGTTTTTGACTATGTCACTTTTGTCTACCCTCTCTTGCTGCATTTCATCCTTTTTTTCACTCACTAAAAATCTCTTCACCCCTTTTCTTAGTGTTATCACCCTCCTTATCTTAGGATTTAAATTTTATTCATCTCTCTATCTTCACTGATCCCTTAGAATTCTAGGTTAGCCTTAGAATAGTCACATTTTCCCTTTCTTTGAGTAGTGTTAGCATTCGGAATAGGTAGAGGAACTATCCTTCTCTGGAGGCTTGTCTCAACTGCGAGGGTCCCACACCTTGATATAGACCCATATTAGTTAAAAGTAGGGTTTTATAATGTATAAATACTAGGGTGATAGTTTTTTTACATTACATATACCTATCATGAACCAAGAAATATAACAATATTATGTGCAATACAAAAGGTCTGATGCATCTGAGAAAGGTAAAAAAATATCAAGAAAGGAGACAAGTTAAAAAGGTGTATACTAAGATGTTTGAATATGGTAATGGAGTTAAGGATCCAAAGACATCTAGTTAAGATCAAGCTAAGAAGGATGACTCAAATGTAAAGGTGCAATGCATTAAAGATGATCCAATGAATTTTTTCAAAGAGGAGTCAAATTCAATCAAAAATATATACATTTCTAAGAAGAAGGAATAAAAGTTAATCAAGCTCAAATGATATCAAGGAGGTATGTTTTTTTATGATTGGAGAATCAAAAGATGAATAAATTCATGTGTTAAATAGTAATTTAGTCACTTGTTCTTGAGAAGTTGAGAAATTTAGATATACTTTGGGATACATCAAAAGTTATAAGGTATGATTTAAGACTATTCATGAGGTCCAAGTTTATGATTATCTGTAGCCAGTAAGGTATCTGGTTCTAAATGAAAATAGATTCTGATTTTTTGTCAAAAAAAGTGTGTATGATTCCTTCCATCATATTCATGTGTGTATGTTCCTTCCATCATATTTCATGTTCTCAAGCATTTAGTACACAAATGGTTCTAATGCTCATTAAAGTTTTTATAAAAGTATTAAAGGATTTTTCAAGACATGAATTATGAAGGAATATTTAAAAGTATGATGATCAAGTAAGGATATTCAAGATAAAAAAGGTATAGGTAAAGCATGTGAAGATGTATCTTCAAAATATTTGGTGTATTTAGGAAACAATCATGTGTGATGCTGACAAAGATATAGTGTTGTCAATGCATCACATAGACAAAATTGAGAACTTACTAACTTTGGGGGATTCAGGTTTCATATGATCATGTTGAAGGTATGTTATGTTCTTATGTTCATGATCTTATTAGTTTGATATTGTACTTGAAGAATTAATGTATGAGAAACGAATATTTTTGAAAGGTGTCAAGAAGTGCCAAGATATCTTGAAATATGAAGTACTTATAGTCTCTATGCTCTAAGTATTCTTAGAATAAAAATACATGGAAAGTATTCTTAGAATAAAAATACATGGGAAACATTAAAATGTGTTCAAGAATTTTTGAATTAGGTATTAAGAGTGTGATGATCATATGTGGATTCAATTGTCTTTTATGCAAAATCACAGTCAATGTGAGCCAATGAAGAAGGTCAAAAAGTTGTCCTGAGACTGTAATAGAGGTTGTTCCCCATCACAATCAGGTAAAATTGTCAAATATTTCTTCATGAGTAAGATTTGCTTCTCCTAGGGTGAGCTAAATTGGTTAAGACACAATAAAATCATTATTGATGATGGAGTTTCTTAGTGGTCTGTTTGAGCTCCATAAGTAAGTACTTTGTGTCAAAGATTTGAGACTGAAGAAGTTTTTTGAATATTATGATGAAAGAGATTGCATGAGTAAAGGATTGTAGTCTATGTAAGTCTTTTAAAGAGGTCTACAAGTCATATGGTGGCACATCGGAGTTGATTATTTTGTATCAATGATTCTATGGGGAGTTCGCATGTTTCCAAGAGTATAATAGGCGTGCTCTACGGTATGTAGTGATGTTTGATACCTATACGGTATGTAGTGATGTTTGATACCTATGATGGTAGAAGAAGGATAATAATAATGTTATTCGTAATCTGAGGTCTGAGTCTAAGTTACAAGTCTATATAGATCCTAAATAAAGTAACAATGAACATTGTGAGTAAGAAGATACAGGATGGTGAAGTTAGGACCGAACCAAGGGCAAAGATCACTAAAATAATACTTCATGACTGTGGCATTAGACTGTAACCTTCTGCATGACATGTGTTTAAGGTATGAGCTCATATATTTGCATAGGAAGTTATAAAATGGTGATGTGATGTTAGGGGGAGCATTTATATGAAGTTTTATGTGCTTAGTATGTTTCTATTGCATTGAAAATTTTGGAAAATTTGGACTGAAGGAGTGCTTTAGGGCTCATGATCCTAAAATTTGGTATGCTAGTGTTTGGAGGCAAAACTTATTGATTTAGCATGGTACATACCTAGAAGATGGTGTACAGTAGGTATGAAGACAAAATTTGAAGAATATGCTCTCATGGGGAGTTGTGTGCATGTTGATATTAGGTCCATGGATATTTTATTGTTATTGTTGAATTAAAGGAATAAAAGTACAGTCCAAGGGGGAGCTTGTAAGCAAGTAAGTTTTTCATGTGCATTGTTGTCATTATGTCTTGTCATTATTTTTCATGTTCAAATTTCATAGTTCCTTTTTTACAGATGTCAAAGGTGGAGAGTAGGATCAGAAACATGAAAAATGGAGTCTTGTAAGTGTTTGGTCTTGTGGTTTTCATAAAAATTGAAGGTGGTTGCCATCAATGACAAAGGGGGAGATTGTTTCCCATTGTGTCTATGGTGTTTTCATTGATGTCAAAGGCCATTGATGGAAAATGGAGTTTAGGTATCATAATTTTCTTTTTGAGGTGTCAATCATATTCGAAAATGAAGTTTAATTGGTATTTTTTGGTTTTGATAATCGTTATGGTGTCTTAAAGTATGGTGTAAGCTAGCATGTTCTTAGTATGAGTACTCCCAATGTGGTATAAGATATTCATGAGGTCTAAAATAGTCATATTGTTTTCTAATATGTTTTAATGAGTCTTAATGATGTTATCATAGTAGTTTCATGGAAAATATGTGTTTAGTTAGGTTATTCTAGGCCTACTCCTAGACCTAGTGCATGGGATTTTACACGGTGACGTGATATATGGAGCAGGGGAGTCTGATATGAGCATGGTAGGTGTGTTGTAAAATTTCATATGATGTTTGTAAGACATATTAGGTCATTATTAGAGGTTTAGTGCATGTTCAAGATCCATTGAAGAAATTTTCTTGAGATTAAGGCTAGAAACGAAAGTTAAGTCTTAGTGTCTGGATATATTTAGGTATATTTGAGCATGGATGAGAGTAAGAAATCTTATAAGAGGTCATCATGGTGCTTTAAGTCAAGGAAGAAAATAAAAATCAAGAAAATAAGATTTTTCCAAAACCCAGCTCTCAAGGAGCAAAATCCAGCTCGATATGTCATCTTTATTTAATCATTAATTAAATAAAATATGTCATAAAAAAGTAATTAATAGAGTTGTTGGCCTTCATTTAAAGTGTTGTAAGAGATGTGTAAGTTAAATTTTGAGTGTGAAACACTCCATCTTCTTGGAAATTTGAAATTGTCCTTGGAGGCTGATTTTGGAGGCTTTTGGGACAAGTTAAACTTGTCCCATACCTCTTAAACTTAATTACCAACCATACCTATGGTTGGAGAGTTGATCCTATACTTTTATGATGATTTTTGAGAAGGCAAATCGTAAGTTTTAACTACATTTTTCTTACATTATTTAATTTCAGTCCTTTGGGGTGTGGGTTATATTTGAGTGTGTAAGTAACCTATCATTTTATTCACCCACCTATTTATCATGAATCAGAGAATGAAGTTGAATTTTGGGGTTGGGGTTGAGGACGTGTGATGTGGCATCCTACATGGATCCTGTTATCCAAAATTCACCCCCCAGGGTAATTTTGATAACATGCATTAGAATATTCAAATCCCAGGCACATTGATTGATTCAGAGCAAACCTCATGTTTCTGAGGTTCTCTCAGATATTTTTCTAACTCCCCTGGCCGAAGAAGGAAGGAGCAAGCTCTGAGAAAATGTGAAAAGATGGCAGAAGGCAAGTAGGTTGATCCAGGAAAAAAATCGTGAAAATTGGCTAAGTCCTGCTCAAGGTAGCCTTTGGGACAATCGGGCCAGAAGTACGCGGCGGGCGCGAGAAGCCGATCCAGCCGAAAAAAGGAAGAAAAATGACTAACTGCTGAGCGGGACAGTTCGGGACAAGAGTACGCGAAGGACGCGAACCAGCCGGATCGGCCGAAATGAGCACAAGTAGCCCAAAAGCAATTGGGACAATTGGGCCAGAAGGACGCGAACCGGCCGGATCGTCCGAAATGACCACAAGCAGCCCGAAAGCAATTGGGACAATCGGGCCAGAAGGACGCGAACCGGCTGGATCGGCCGAAATGAGCACAAGCAGCCTGGAAGCAAATGGGACATATGGAACAAAAGTACCCGAACCGGCCGAATCGGCCGAATTGAGCACAAAGAGTCCAAAAGCAAATGGGACATTTGGGACGAAAAGGCGCGAAGGAGTCGAAAGCCAATCAAAAGAGGACACGTGTCCTATGAAGCAAGGAATGTGGAGCTTGGGGAGAAGTTAGAAAATTTGGCCAAGTCTAAGCCAAAAAAGCTAAAAGTAAAGGAAGACCCCGCGCCCATGTCGACCAATCAATGCATGCCACGTGTCCCAAGTGGCGGGGGTGCGGGCGGAAGGTGGAAAATGTTCCAAGATCACAAAAAGTCAAAGTTTTCAAAGAAAACCCATGGGTGAGTAGAGGAGAGAGAATCACGTGACCAATCAGAGCCTGCCACATGTCGTCCAGGTGGCGAAGCGCGGGAAAAGATTTCAAAATCCGTCTTGGTCTGTTTCGTGCCCTAAAACTTCAGACCTCCATAACTTTCGATCCAGACCTCGATTTGCACGTTCTTTATATCAACAGAAAGCTGTTGAAATTATCTACATGATTCCGGGGTCAATCTTGCATTTTGGTTCAATTTGGAGAGAGAAAATCAAGAAACGGCTCTGACGTGGGATAATGGCTAGAAGCGACGCTTCAACAACCAGCTTTAATGCAGTAGACAGCCCGCCGTTTTGCCAAGATCCGCCGCTTCTACCATGATGAGATGAATTGAATGCAACTTGGAGGTGGTTGGGGTAGATCTGAATTCCCTCTCTTTTCCCTCTCTCATTCTTCCTATATATTGTAAAGAGGGGCAGGGATAAAAAAAAGTTGTTCATTCTTTCGGCTCTGCCCTCCCTTTTTTTCTTCTCTAGGGTTAAAAATGGAGTTTGGACCTCCTCCCTTGCTCTGTAATGGCGTTTTTGCATTTTACTATTGAAATGATGTTCTGTGCAAACTTCTGGAGCAACAAAACGTGTTTTGTGATGCATCTGTCCATCCTTGCTTGTTTTTGGTTGTTTTCTTCTTGCCTCTCTTAATTGCAGGTATTTGTGCATGTTTGAACGTTCATTGCAGATCTGGAGCTGTGTTCATGGAGTTTTGGGACATTTTCTGTGTGAAATCTATCCTTGGGCCTGTGATGCATCTGTCCATCCTTCCCATTGCTCACCTCTCTTTGTCCCATGGCAGTTTTGATAGAGGTTCAACATTCTCCTTCTCTGGTGTATCACCGTTTTAGTGTAGGATTTTGCTGTTTTTCCCTTCTCTCTCTCTCTCTGTCTCCTTGGCATGGTTAGATTAGGATTAGATTAGCTTTCCTGCACTGGAATAGCTTATGGCAGGTAGTTTAGGAGCAGGAACCAGCCTTCTCTGGAGATTCCTCTCTCGGTTTCACAAGTCCCATGCTTGGAGAGAGGTTTCCATGTTGTGCAATCACACTGGATGCATGAACATCAACCTAGAAGCCTGATGTGCATCCAGGGGTGTTTTGATTTTGCACTAACAGTTTTGGCACACCCGGTGGGACTCTAGAGGTCTTCCACTTCATCTTTTGCAGGTTGATGTGTTCCTGTGAAGATTTCAACCTTTGGAGGCACTTGCAAACACATCTAGCGACTCCATCTGATCAGCAGCCCATTTCTATGAGCTTGCAGACCCGTTTCCATCCATTTTCATCCATCTTTCTTTCCATCCCTTTCATTCTTTTCCATTCCATGAAGTTGTGCAATCATGACTTCATTTCCATCATGGAACTCACATTTTCAACAACAGCAGTATATCACACCTCCAACACATTTTACAAATCCTCCAGATCAGCATGCATACTCATATGAATAGCAGTGCCAAAGTTAGTTTGGCAATGAAGCTTTCCAAGAGCAAGAGTGTGCGTACAATGAAGACCATCAGATCCAAGAAGCTAGTATGTTGGAGAAGATCCAAAAGATGGAGGTAAAGATGCTGCAGTCCAGAGCAACAGCTCAAATGAGAGCTTTCAGAATTGGTTGCAGGACCCCTTGTCCATGGGGAGGCCCTTTTCCAAGACACTTCAGCCCTCAGGAGAAGCTGGATTTCATGATAAAGATGCTGCCCCAAATTGCACAATGGACAGTAGAAATAGAGGCCTACACACTTGTTGTTGAACAACCTTGTCAATGGGTAAGTTCTACACCATCATCTGGTTTTTCTCTTTCCATTACTCAAGCAGCACCATCTCATTTACACTCCCCATCTACTGTCCCAAATGTTGAATCCATGTCTCCACCTCTCAGTCTTCCATCTCATCTCGATTCTTCTTTCCTTTTCCCTTCCAAACAGTCATCCCCTCCACAAGAGCTAACAGAAACACTCCCTCCTCCAAAGAAACAAGAGGTTTCACCGCCTCCACCACCACAAAAAATTGTAAAATCAGTTGATTTAAAACCCATCCCTCCTCTAGCATTCCCAAATCCATGTTGGGAGGATGAAAATCGGAATGCCAGTCAAGGAAAACAACAGCAAAAAGAGAGGCCAAACAAAGATGAAGAAATTCAAAGTCTGAAGAGTTGGGCTCTCAAATTTGGAATAACAAAGATCCCCTTGATGGTTAAACCTATAGAAGAGGCTAGGGTTGGAGAACAGGTGGTGGTTAGGACTGATTTTGTTGTAGCAGAAGAAGAAGATCTTGCAGTCCCAACTTGTCCTCTAGAGCAGCAGATTGAAGAGTTTGACTTGACAAACTTCATGCTGGAGGAAGAGTTCAATCAAGAGCAAGATTGTCTTCAAGCATTAGAGGAAGGGGAAGCTGCTCCAAATCCAAAAGAAGAGGAGCACATCCTAGTTGTGGAGGAGAAAAGTGCAGATCCAAGGGCTTTGAGCACAAAGCAGGCTACAGGAGAACCTTCAGTTCTTCTTTCCACTTCATCTCTCTCAAGTTCTATTACTGAAGAGGAGTTTGATCTCTCAAACTCAATATTGGAGAGTGAAGGAAACCATGGTGGTCAAGTTGCAGATCAAGAGGACACCATGGAGGAAGTTGAACACGAATAGAGGGACAACAATGAGGCAGTTTACCTGTCAGATTTGGAGGACTGTTGATGGAGAAGATCCGGTTGAGTTTTCACCATTCTCTCTTTCATCATCCACATTCCAAACACCAGAGCCTGCTGCCATGAAAGAGAGCTTTCATTTGCAGCAGCCTGCATCTTATAGCAGCCCTTTGGAGTCAAAATTGGAAGATTCTAATCTTCCCTGTTCTTTGTTGGAGGAAGAGAAAGGACAGAAGGATTCCACCATTTCTTCCACATCATCCATTCAGGTGGGTCTACAAGAAGACTCCATTCTTGGAGTTGAAAATCAAATCTATGGGCATATCAAATGGATCAGACCTTGCCCAATTAGGTATTTGGCTTCATTGGAGCCAAAGGAGAAGCCACAACCAGTCATGATTGCTTCTGAGCATGAGGATGAGCTACAAAGTACCGAGGATCAGCTGCCATACCTCTCCAATCCAAATGCAGAGAAAATAAAAGAGGTATTGGATTTTTCAGTTGATACCTTGATGATTTGGATAGAAGACCAGCTTCTTGTTGATTTTACATCCATCCAAACAGCCATGATCAGTGCCAAATCAATTGCATGGCTACCAATTTTGAAGAAAGGAAGCTATTTTGCACAACCAGTTGCAGGGTTTGTTTAGCTTGCCTTTGCTTCCAGTTAGAGTAGAGTAGGTAGGTTTGCTTTCAGCAGAAGAAGTGCTTGTGCACACTCTGCATGTTCCATTTGGGGCATGTATGATTTTTAGTTTTGTACATAGTTTTTGGTGTTGTTGGTTTTTCTCTTGCACAGTTCTTTTTAGTGGTTTTTGGTAAGAACAACTCCATGCCCGGCGGGTTTCCAACTGGCTCAGAGGGGAGGTTTCCAAAGTTTAGATCAGTTTTCAGGCTACTACTTATGACTCCATGCCCAATGGATTGCTTCAGGCAACTGGTCTTTTCATCTAGTAGGCAGATGACCCCGCTGAGTCGCCAAACTGTTATCCAAAATTCACCCCCCCAGGGTAATTTTGATAACATGCATCAGAATATTCAAATCCTAGGCACATTGATTGATTCAGAGCAAACCTCATGTTTCTGAGGTTCTCTCAGATATTTTTCTAACTCCCCTGGCTGAAGAAGGAAGGAGCAAGCTCTGAGAAAATGTGAAAAGATGGCAGAAGGCAAGTAGGTTGATCCAGGAAAAAAATCGTGAAAATTGGCTAAGTCCTGCTCAAGGTAGCCTTTGGGACAATCGGGCCAGAAGTACGCGGCGGGCGCGAGAAGCCGATCCGGCCGAAAAAAGGAAGAAAAATGACTAACTGCTGAACGGGATAGTTCAGGACAAGAGTACGTGAAGGACGTGAACCGGCCGGATCGGCTGAAATGAGCACAAGCAGCCCGAAAGCAATTGGGACAATCGGGCCAGAAGGACGCGAACCTGCCGGATCGGCCGAAATGAGCACAAGTAGCCCGAAAGAAATTGGGAAAATTGGGCCAGAAGAACGTGAACCGGCCGAATCGACCGAAATGAGCACAAGCAGCCCGGAAGCAAATGGGACATATGGAACAAAAGTACCCGAATCGGCCGAAATGAGCACAAAGAGTCCAAAAGCAAATGGGACATTTGGGACGAAAAGGCGCGAAGGAGCCGAAAGCCAATCAAAAGAGGACACATGTCCTATGAAGCAAGGAATGCGGAGCTCAGGGAGAAGTTAGAAAATTTGGCCAAGTCTAAGCCAAAAAAGCTAAAAGTAAAGGAAGACCCCGCTCCCCTGTCGACCAATCAATGCATGCCACGTGTCCCAAGTGGCGGGGGCACAGGCGGAAGGTGGAAAATGTTCCAAGATCACATAAAGTCAAAGTTTTCAAAGAAAACCCATGGGTGAGTAGAGGAGAGAGAATCACGCGACCAATCAGAGCCTGCCACATGTCGTCCAGGTGGCGAAGCGCGGGAAAAGATTTCAAAATCTGTCTTGGTCTGTTTCGTGCCCTAAAACTTCAGACCTCCATAACTTTCGATCCAGACCTCAGATTTGCACGTTCTTTATATCAACGGAAAGCTGTTGAAATTCTCTACATGATTTCGGGGTCAATATTGCATTTTGGTTTAGTTTGGAGAGAGAAAATAAAGAAACGGCTCTGACATGGGATAATGGCCAGAAGCGACGCTTCAACAACCAACTTTAATGTAGTAGACAGCCCGCCGTTTTGCCAGGATCCGCCGCTTCTACCATGATGAGATGAATTGAATGCAACTTGGAGGTGGTTGGGGTAGATCTGAATTCCCTCTCTTTTCCCTCTCTCATTCTTCCTATATATTGTAAAGAGGGGCAGGGATAAAAAGAAGTTGTTCATTCTTTTGGCTCTGCCCTCCCTTATTTTCTTCTCTAGGGTTGAAAATGGAGTTCGGACCTCCTCCCTTGCTCTGTAATGGCGTTTTTGCATTTTACTATTGAAATGATGTTCTGTGCAAACTTCTGGAGCAACAAAACGTGTTTTGTGATGCATTTGTCCATCCTTTCTCATTTTTTTCTTGTTCCCTTCTTGCCTCTCTTCATTGCAGGTATTTGTGCATGTTTGAATGTTCATTGCAGGTCTAGAGCTGTGTTCATGGAGTTTTGGGACATTTTCTGTGTGAAATATATCCTTGGGCCTGTGATGCGTCTGTCCATCCTTCCCATTGCTCACCTCTTCTTGTCCCATGGCAGTTTTGATAGATGTCCAACATCCTCCTTCTCTGGTGTATCACCGTTTTAGTGTAGGCTTTTGTTCTTTTCCTTTCTCTCTCTCTTTCTCTGTCTCCTTGGCATGGTTAGATTAGGATTAGATTAGCTTTCCTATATTGGAATAGCTTGTGGCAGGTAGTTTAGGAGCAGGAACCAACCTTCTCTGGAGATTACTTTCTCGTTTCACAGGTCCCACACCTGGAGAGAGGTTTCCATGTTGTGCAATCACACTGGATGCCTGAGTGATCAACCTAGAAGCCTGATCTGCATCCAGGGGTGCTGTGATTTTGCACTAACAGATCCACCTCATCCTATTCCCTTCCCTCTTCTATAAAATTTAAATTCCTTGCCTTGTTTCATGTTGCTTCACCTTAGAGACTTCATTCTTGAGCGAATTCTTTTGTTGTTTTGGAGCTCTTACTTTGAAGCATTTTTTGGAAGATTGTTGCATTCTTGTGCTTGGCTGTTTTGGATTGCTTGCATTGGGATAAAACTCATTGTCTTGGAACTTGTAACAAATCCATCATGGAGAGGTAGGAGCTTGGATCTTGAAACGATTTTTTTTTTGTTTATGAAAATTTTGATGTGTGAATGTTTTGGAATGTTTATGGGCTATTGGGTAGATGGCCTAGGAATGGTGTAGGAGAATAATATGGGTTTTTTTTTTTGGGAGGAACAAGTGTGTTTTAGGGAGGTATAAGGGAGGAGGGAGTTGGGATTTAGGTTCCACCTTACAAAGAAATAGCTTGCATTTCTTTAATTGTTATGGGGTGCAATATGAGGTTGGGGAGGAATAAAGAAATGTGAGGAATAAGAGGTAGTTGGGGATGCATAAGGATTGTCTGAGTTTTTATATACTATATTTTGGCAGTTTGTAATTTAGGTGGTGATACCCATTTCCCGTTTTGGGAGGAAAAAGAAGCATCCCCCATAGTTTTTTGCTCCTTTGGCTTGTTGATGAATCCTCAGTAATTTTTGTCATGCTATAATGTAGTTGCAAACTACATTCTATTTTGGACTATGTTTTGTTGTGAAAATGTTGCTTGTGTGTTTGTGGAAGCTTATTGTTGCCATGAGTTGGATCACATCTTTTATTGCATTGTGGTTGGGGCTATGGGGCTAATGAAGAAGGATGGATTCTCATCTTCATTGGATGTCTTGGTTGGGTGGAGAGTGTTTCCTTTCCCCTACTCCTATTGTGACCAATTGGAAGAATGAGAAATACACATGTTGTTGTTCCAGAGTTAAGGAAAAGACAGTTTGACAGTCCCTTGTGAAATGAAATCTTACTGTAGCCCTTTCCCACTTTAAAGTGGATGATCTATATATTATTATAATGGAAAGATAATTTGTATTGACAATGAAAGTTGAAGTTTGAAATGTAAAAGAATTATAATCTATATTCTATTTTTTTGGAAAGAATGTGAAAGAATGATATGTATTTTGTATATTGTATTTTGAAATCAAATGGAAAGGAAGTTGTAATATTTTCATTTGAATTAATGGACGTTTTTTCCTTGTTCATATGATATTATTTCCATTGGAAATTTGTGTTTAACATGCACTATGAAATCCCTGTTTGGAAAGTGGAAAAGTGAAACATGTGAGTAGAAAATGTATTATTCTGCCTTGTTTATAGTATATGATTTTGGAAAGAATAGAAACTGCATTCTTGTTTTGATGTTTGATTGAAAAGAAAGAAAATTATTTATGATCAGCATGAAATGAATTCAATTTTTTATTTCATGGCAAAAGAGATAGTTAATTTTTGTTCTGTAAATGTATACACTTCTCTCAATTCACTATATACTTATTAAAATTCCTTTATCAAATGTTCAAATAACCCTACAAATAGATAAGAGGAAAATGAAATAATCAATTGGACTTAATGAGGAAAAAATGATCCCAAACCAAAGTAAAAACACTTAAGGAAATGTCTTAAAAGTCTTCCAATCGAGACAAGGCAAACATGTAGGATTTTTTCTGTTTTAAAAAAAAAAATTGGGAAAATTTTCCTTGGCGGGCCCGCGGGCCTGAATTTTTCCCTTAGCACTTCAGAATTTTTTTTGGATAATTTTATAAATTTTTCCCCGCCAACCTGCCAACCCGCATCCAATCAAAGGCTACCACATGGCACCACTAGTTGTTAGCGGAGGGGCGGATCCCTTTTTAACTTAGCGCTTCCAGAAAATATTCAAAAAAATTCTAAATTTTCCCCACCACCCAGCCGGCCTATAGACAATTAGGAGATGCCACGTGGCATCATGAGGCAATGATGGAGGAGTGGGTGAATGTTACCCTTTTCGCCCTTTGGGGCATTAAAATAATTTTCTCCCCGCCACCCCGCTTTCCCCACGTTGGCTTAAGAGACGCCACGTATCCCTCGCGGACTCGCAGGAGCACCGATCTGAAGGTGGCTTTCCGCCCCTTGGGAAATTTTTCTCCCCACAGCCCACATTCCTACCCATGGGGAAATTTTACTCTCCACATCCCGCCAACCTTCCCTTCAGGAAAAATTTCTTCCCTGGGCCTGCAGGCCCGCTCTTGGGGAAACATTTCACCCCAAGGCCCACCTGCCCATAACTTGAAAATATATGAGGAGTTAGGGGGACTTATTTATATCATTGGAAAGGTGAGGAAATTTCTTATCTAATGCAAATGATTTAGGTAAATTTTGAATGCATTAATTTTGGGTAAAATAAAGTTAAGTATTTAAAGTCTGTTAGAAAGTGGGTATGGTGAGGAATTACCCTCTTAACCTAATTGAATCTTCTAACCCTAGAATATGGACCTTGTAACATCTAATAATTGTTAACAAAAGAAAATTATATTCCCGTGGATTAGAATTGATCTAGAACCTTGTTTATGGCAATTGTTGTTTGTAACCTAGTTATAGACTCTTTTAAACAAAAAAAAAATTATTCCATAATTTTCCCAACTAATCCTAGGTTGTTTTTGGGTATCAAGTGGGTAGTTTTAGCAGGCATCACACTTGGTATCAAAGTATTGATTCAAAATCTTGGGCCATTGGGCACACTAGAAAACTTGAGATATGAACCTTAAACCTATCACACTTTTAAATTTAGAAGACAACTTAGTTTAGAAATTAAATATTTTAGTAAACATGGAAACTAAGTAAAACCTGGAATTAGGAACTAACTCTCGTCTTTCTTTGTGCAGGAGGCACAGATAAGATGAGGAGCCTTTTCACATAGACCTAGGCATATCACCTCTAGAGCATGTTGTAGTAGATATCCTACCACAGTTCTTGAAGACTCTTCAGGATCTTAATGCCACTTTATGTGGAGGATCAGTAGGAGGGCATGCAGCCAGAGATGATAGAGTCACTTCTATTGAGGGTCATGTATCTCCTCGACCCAGTGACGAGTATAGAGGAGAGAAATTCCATGCAGAGTCAGCCAGAGAAGATTCGCCACAAACAAGATAGGGTGACTGAGTTTCAAGAGATAGGGAGAGGTCTCAAAGCCCTAGGCTTAGGGATGAGCATGTAGGGAGGCCTAAAGGCCATTAGACCATAGCTTCAAATCACATCAGGAGATCTTAAAGCTTTGGCCATCACATTATTCTCGTGACACAAGTCAATTTTAGGAAGAGGCACAGTTAGTGAGCTTGAGAGGGTGCTTGAAGCTCTATCCTTGTTGCAACAACACAAAAGTATGTGTTGCGATCCATCTACTGAGGGATGGAGTTGGTGTCTGGTGGAAGACAGAGGATTAGAATCTCCATGTTGATTCTGAGAAATTTACCTAGCAGCTCTTCGAGGAGTGATTTAGGAGCATATCTTTGCGACGAAGGTTCATATAGCAGCGGATAAATGAGTTCCATGACCTCCAAAAGGAATCTCTTACAGTGGTTGAGTATGAGAGTAGATTTCTAAATATACTCCAGTATGTTGATTACATGTAGGATGAGTAGGTACAGATCCAAAGGTTCATCTGGGGCCTCAATATAGACATTGGAGGTGCAGTGTGGATCCATTGTCCACAGACATTAGTTGAGGCCGTCGAAAAGGCCTATATAGTAAAGGAGACTCAGGGAAAGACCCAACAAGCTAGAGACCAAGTCCGGAGCCGCATACAACAGATGCAGGATAGTAGATCGAAGGGTTCAATACCCCTTCCTCATGGTGGATAGGGTTCAACACAGTCATCTTTTAGACCAAAGCAACAGCAGTCCCGCCCACCTTATAGACCTCCACAGAGGTTTGATGTACAAAGAGGTCAGAGTGTGGGGCCTCCTTTTAGGCGTACCATCAGGACATAGGGTGCCCAGAGAGGTCACTCACTAGGAGCTCGCTAGTAGAGACCTTAGCAAGCCACATCCAGATCATCAGGATCCACACAACAGACCTCCAGAGTATCAACAAGAGATACTACATAGGGGAGAGGATCAGGTGGTTGTTTTGGGTGTGGTGTTACTAGACATTTTTGGAGAGACTGCCCATAGAACCCTAATAACAAGGGTAAGACACATATCTCAGAGACTATTGTATGTGCTATGGGGCATAGTCATAGGATGTACGCAGCAGTTGAGAACCGCCAAGAAGAGCATCATAATAAAGTTATTGAGACTAAACGTAACATTGGAGGCATTCCTACCTCCATTTTTTTTTATTCCGGTTCTTTTAATTCTTTTATTGCACCATGTTTAGTAGAGTGATGTAGGCTGGTGGAAGTTAGGAAGAATCATAGTTGGAATGTTGAGATGGCTTATGGAGCTAAGATCTCTGTAGATTCCTTAGTTAAGGAGTGTGTGGTGGATTTGGGACCTTTCACCACTACCTCGGATCTCTGTATCCTTACTTTGGGATCATATGGAGTCATCTTGGGTATGGACTGGTTGTCTGCTCATAGGGCTAGGATGGATTGTTACCGTAAGATTATATCTTATGTAAATGATTTGGGAGTTGATTCAGTGATATCAGGGGTTAGGAGACCCGTTTCTATTCGCAACATATCTGCTATAAAAATTAAGTGGTGTGTGCGATGAGGTTGTCATATGTATGTTGTTACAGTCAGTGAAAAATCAGAGGATGGGGATAATGGACCATCGCTAGATGATCATCCCATTTTGAGAGAGTTTATAGATGTATTCCCAGGGGAGCTACGGGCATTACCACCCCCACATGATATTGATTTTCATATAGATCTGGTTCCAGGAGTAGAGCCTATCTCACGAGAATCTTATCAGATGACCAACCCAGAGCTCAAGTTGTAGCTTAAGGGCCTTTTGGAGAAGGGCCTAATCTTTCCTAGTGTATCCCATTGAGGTGCACTGGTGATTTTTGTGAAGATTAAGGATGGATCCTTACGGTTGTGTATCGATTATCGCCAACTAAATAATGTAACGATCAAGAATCGTTATCCCCTTCCATGCATTGTTGATTTATTTGATCAGATGAAGGGAGCCAACATTTTCTCTAAGATAAACCTTAAGTCAGGCTACCATCAGTTGAGGATTTTAGAGGCAGATATTCATAAAACCATCTTCTGTATGAGATACGACCACTATGAGTTCACAGTGGTACTGTACGATGGAAAAGTGACAAGCGAGCATGGGAATCTACAAGTAACTCTTCCTCACACCCGAACTCCCGAGGTCATGCCGAGACATCTGGTGGGTATGGAATATACGTGGGGTGCAAAAAAATTAGTTAGGAAATCTTATGTCTTCAATGCGCACTAATGGAATCTGTGAATCTAAAGCAAAGAAGTTTGTCCTAACCTAAACTGGCTTGATAGATCATTCGGCAAGGATAACTACTCGAAGGCTCCAATTAATATCGAGATCTGGCGTAATCCGATCTATAGATTGTGGAATACATGGAAAATGACCTGTGGGTGCTTCGTAGATATCCCCCGAAAGGGTCATGAAAAATGGATGATGGATATATGGTGGATTCTATGGGCGATTCTCTAGTCTAGTCCAGAAATCCTTAGCTTGATTAGCTACTACGTCTAGTGAGGATAGTTGTGTGATAATGATTGGTGGAAGTGGAGAGGACCTAAATACTAATGTGGGTAAACTAGCATCAACATCTGATTGACTTGTGGGCTAGTTGGGTTGTGGGACCTATGGATCACAACCGTAAGTTTGTGGCTATTGTGGACCTCCTATGGTCATGTGTAGAATCAATCTTTAATCCCTAATATCCAGTAGTCGTATGCCTTTTCATCCACTATGTTTAGAACTAAAAGTTGTGCAATCTTCTCAAAGTACCTTACAGGCATTCTGGCAACTTGAATTCTTAAGCTAATGTCTATGTCAATGAGGATGTCTCCTACATCTGGCTGTGGGACCAAAGGATCACAACTGAAATTTTTCTCTCTTTCAAGCCCTTCTATAGTCATACGGATATTTATTAGGGCAATCTGTAGTTTGGCTGGTTTGACCAAAATGTGTGTGATTTGTTGTCTTCTATGTGTAATCCTCTTAACTTTGAGCTAATTTCTTGTAGGTTTGTTGTTGTTCAAAAGACTTGAATTCTAATATTTTGGTCTGTCTCAGTTATTTTTGCAACAGTATTGGGTTGAGGCACGATTGGCTCGAATACGTATTCTCTGGGCTCCTTAGGTCCCATGATTATCATACAAAATAAACAATATAAATCTAACTAAAGCAAAGTAAACTAATTATGCAAAGTATATCCACAGCATATATAAATTCTCTATTTTGTATTTTTGACATAATATTTAACATAATTAAGATGAAAACTATTTAATATATCTAGAAAACAACAACTAACCTAACAACATAATTAAAAACAAACAAGGTAGCCGAGTATAGCTACTTGTATGTTTAGTTGTGAGTCTATTCTAAATAACTAAATAACTGATCTAATTTAATTGAAATATTTTCGATCCTACCTCAGAAGTGAGGAACGAATCATAGTTTCTCAGAAACCATCAATCCCCACGTCTTCCTCGACAATATCGAAAATGAACGTAACCAAAATGATGTAATTCACTACTCTATTTGGGATATTTTAACTAGAACTTTGAAAGCTTGAACCTATATTTTATAGAACAGTGGCGAATCTGATTGTGTGTGGCTTTGTCCCCTCAGTGTGGTCTCCTCGTTCCTTCATGCTCATGTGAATCCAGAAAAGCGTGTGATGCTAGCATCAACAGAAGTAGGTATTGGAACAATGGTAGCTTTGGATGTAGCCTTAATACAATGCGAGTAGGAGAAGGATAGCACAAGAGAACAGAGCTTGGCTTATGCAATTCCTAGTGGGAGTTATTGTGAGTCATACAACACAAAACATCCAGAACTTGAAACTATCCATCTTGACGAACAAAACCTGTAACTCTAATGGCTTCAAACTAAAAATGAAACTATCCTACCTTATTTGATTGTATGAAATAGTAATAAACCTTGAACAAGAAGGTCATGTGGCTTCTAAACAGCAAAATAAGACTAACTATGCATGCAACAAATGAAAACTATTGAATTCCTAAGCAAGAACTGAAAGACTAAACTATTGAAATGAGAGGTTGAGGGGAATTTTTTGAGGGGCCATTTTCTTGTAATCAAACCAGCTATTTATAGAATTCCCATTCACCAAACGTAACTCCAATTAGGACTCTTTTACCATTAAACAATGGAGAAACACTATTCCATGGGACATAAAACATAAATACTAACTAAAGCGGGTGAGAAAGTTGGCAAAATTTGAAAATTTACGTGAGTTGCGTTCAAAGAAATGTGCTAAAAAATCTATGAAGGACCACCTCCCTAAGTAGGGGGTGGTTACAGGACCGCTACCCTGCCTGGGCGGTGGTCACGAGACCTCCGCCAAGGCAAGGTAGTGGTTTCGTGGCTAAAGAAAAAATTGCAGAGGGAAAGAGGGGAAAAGAGAAAAACAAAGCATGCGAAGGCTAAATGGGGCATGCAGGACGTTAACGTACACTTTGGAAATATTTTCCGGATCTTGAACACCTTATGAGGAGACTTGTATCATCATTGGGGCATGTGTAACATTGTTCTTGCAGTGCAGTACCCTTATAATTTTGGGTATGTACATATTTCCCCCTCGGAGAAGTGTTTTAGCCATGAAGAGGCGTAAAACGGTGGGTCCGAGTATGGCGGTCCTGAAATGGGAAGCTAGAAATTATACCTGACACATCCGTGTGTCGAAATGATGCCATCCAAAATTCCCGCTACTTGTAAAATGAAAAGAGGACTCAAGTGTAGATAGATAAAATAAATTAAAAAATAAATACTAAAATAATATGAAGTGAGGACTTACCATTTTCACGGGGATAAGAACTTACCTCCGTTGGCACTCCAAACCTACGAAAAGGGCATTCAAAATGAGTCAAAATGCTATATACATAAAAATCAGCCCATTTTCCTATTCGTTTGCGCGTGTCGATTTGATTTATTTTGAGCTCTAGGACCCACGTTGACGGTTTTTGACAAGAGTATAGTCAAAACATTCATGACGAGATAGTGATCATGCCTCTATGAGCAGAACATCGACTCGTGAGATCTCAGGTTAGTTCTTCTCGATTTACCGTTTTTATACCTAAAATGTAAAAATGATGAAATCTTCGCCATCGGGGGGTAATTTTTGAAATATCTAGTTTTAAATGTGTCCTTAGGCAGGGATGCCTAATGGGGAGGCTCTCATTTCAGTCGAAATGGTCATTTTTTAACATTTTTTAGCATTTTTAGGGTACGTGACCCATTTGGAAACGTAGGATACGACCACCACCCTAAGCAGGGCGGTAGTTATGGGATCCCCACCTTTCAAAGTGGCGGTTACGGAACCACCGCCCTACTTAAGGTGGCGGTCCTTTCTAGAATGATAAAACAATCTTGTTTTTAACTTGTTTTTGCATTTTCCATTTTCTTGTATGATTTAATGATTTTTCCAATGTGATTCAAATACTAACTTACTCCTTTTTGTGTGTTTTTGGGTGTATGTAGAAGAAGGAGGAATATATCAGATGGAGCTGAGAGAGAGAGTGTGACTGGCTTCCAGCAATGTTGGATGCACTTTCTCAGGCTAAGTAAGATACTCTTCAGAGGGTTGGCATATTACTTATATCATGGGTTCCTCATGTCGCACCTTCTAGTCACATACTATGTGACCTGTTTTCATATTGGGATGTTGATCGGAACACTTTCCGATTTCCAAGAGTCAGGGGTGAGTGGACTATCACTCTAGAGGATATCTACTGCATCTTGGGAGTCCTGATCATCAGGAGATGACTTACACTTGAGATAGCAGGGTCGCGGGCTCAAATAGCTTAGTGGGATACATATATGGGAGACGTAGTTGTCTCCACTGGTTCGAAGAAGGGGGTGAGGGTCCGTTCCATTCCTGGCTTTCCTATCCCTTTGATTCATCAGGCCATTATGGGGATCCTTGCCTTGAGATTGATTGGGGACAAGGGAGGGGACACCTTACTCTATTGCTGGTCCCCTATTATTGCACAGATTGAGGCACATGGTCAAATTTATGCCTAGGGATCCAATATACTTGGGACCACCTATCACAACTTGTACAGGGTGGTTCACTTACATGGATAGTCTTTGAGCCATCTGAACTTGGTTATGAGCTGGGTCTATGAGTGTATCATCCCTTATGGGAGAGGAATAGAGGTGGTGGATCCCAGAGCCATGAGGGCAGCTAGATGGATAGAGATGTTGGTGCTTAGAGCACCCCACCAGCCAATTGCTTCCCTGACTACTAATGATATGGAGGCCAAACCTTATCAGGCCATGACAGGGTTATGGGGCGAGGAGACCTTCACTTTGATTTCCTTCTCTACAATAGGGCATCTTGTGGACAGGACAGGGAAGGAAGAGACAAACCCCTTTGATCGAGTGCCTCAGCAGTTCGGCCTTGTTTACGTTAATATGCTTCCCCTAGTGGTGCCAGTTTTCAAATCAGTTCAGGAGGATAGGGGAGGTCCTAGGGGCCGAGGTTGGACTGTTATTACTCCTGGCATCCCTATTACAGCTAGGTGGGTGGTACATGCCCAAGAGAGAGTCAGTGATCCACATGAACCTTTACTTTGGATTGCCACCAGTCCTGCCCATAGCAGTGATGACCCTATTGATATAGACTCCAAGTCTGAGGAGTTCATAGGGGG
Source organism: Taxus chinensis (assembly GCA_019776745.2). NCBI lineage: Eukaryota > Viridiplantae > Streptophyta > Pinopsida > Cupressales > Taxaceae > Taxus > Taxus chinensis. The sequence continues at coordinate 487,790,843 of CM034155.1, read as the reverse complement.
AGAGACGAAGGAGGACACAGAGGACATGGAGGTTAGCGAGTCAGGTGGAGAGGAGGATAGCGATATTGAGTGGCATGACACTCAGGAGATCCTATAGGATAAGAGGGTAGAGTAGAGTGCAAAAGAGGGTGAATCTAGTCTCAGAGGAGTTACCCTCTCAGGACTCAGGTAGAGAGGCCAAGTCCATAGTAGGATGCTATGTTGCCCCAAACAGAGGAGGAGGACATCAGTCAACGGCGACATCTGTTGCAGGTGCTGATGCCAAGGATCCCTCTTGGAGGCCCAAAGATCCAAGTGAGTTGTCACTCTTCTTTTGATATTTGTTTTTAGCTAGGATTGCCTTAGTTACTATCTCTCCTTTTGTTCATCTTTGTCTTTATCTTTTGATTATTTTCTAGTTTTTTTTCTTCTTTGCTTGTAGAGACTATTGATGAGTGGCGAGACTTGATTCGCCAGGTATGTACTGATACCCTGATGCTCCCTATGGAGAAGACTCACGCCGAGCTATTTGTGGATGCAGGGGAGCCTTCAGCAGCTGGTAGGCATAGCGATGTCTTTGCCCATGTCTGGCATGTGGCCAAGATGGTGACTTCCCTCCATACCGAGTTAGCCGGGTATAAGACTACAGAGCACCTGATGAGGAGCCGCTCTCATAGCAAGGCTACATCTACTATTCGGAACTGTGTGCCCTTAGTGCACTCATAGTGCCGGCGTAGCCGGAGTCCTAAATGTGGTTGTGTGCCTTCTGAGGGATCTCATAGGGGTTGAGATGCCACTTGGCCCTTTTTATAGTGACTCTTGTTATATTGTTTATATGATCATTTTGTATTTTCTGGGCTCATTGAGTGTTTTGACCATGCCTAGCGCATGATGGCATTGTACATAAAACCTGATTATATATATACATCTCTCTTTTAGATCTAGATCTCTTTGTACCTAGAGTTTTGTGATTCATTTCCACATGTATATTAGATGCTTATTAGAATTCTTGTTTTTATATGCTTTTCAGAATGTATGAAATGGAGAAAAAATGACACAAATGCTTTCTTTCTTTTTGTATTTTGCGATGTTGATGTATGGTAATGCAGACACAATGTGATCTTGAAATTTAGTTTCTATAAGCAATTTTCCGGTACTTCATATTTGTTTTGTCAAAATGTGATGATAAATTGATATGATGACCGGATGAACTTGCCCCAGTCTTAACTCCACACAAATAGTAATATGCAAGGGCTCACCACCGAGAGCTAGAAAGGGCACAAGCTGTGAGGAGTGTTGAAATGATAATGATGGGAGATAGACAAATAGTTGGTGGAAACAAATTAGGACGCTACAAACCTACACTACTCAAGTGAATCCATAGTTTAGAATGCGACTTGCTTTGCAGTTTATCTAGAATTAGATCCATAGATGGCCACTTGGTTGACAAAATCTGGTTTTCAGGGTTTTGAACTCTCTTGGAATTTTGGACATCTGATTCATTTGTTTTTGACTCAAGATTTCAAAGGTTTATTTGAACTATTTTCTTATGACCTTCAATGTTTACTGTCAAGAGGACCCCCTACACCTTGCCTCATGCTACTAGTAGTAAGCATGGGCTTATCACCATGGACAAGGAACAGGTGAGTAAGGGCATTCCTTTCCTTTCCCAACCCTACGTCACTAGTAAGAGATGTAAGCTCATCACCGAAGGTTGGTAGGGAAAGGAAATGTGTAAAACTAAATTTTTTTGTTTGATCTATATTCGAATTATTTATTTGAGAAAAATGTCAGTATGTTCTTATTTCCAAAGAGATCTATATACAGGATAGATGTGACACCATGAAGCTTCTAGAAAAGACCATAGGCAAGACACCTATCCTAGGAAGAAACAAAAAGTGAAAACAAGCATGCAGGCCTTGGTATGGCTACCATTAAGACTTTGTCACATCTAGCTTTAATTGATGAAATGATTCTGAAACAGTTGATGATGTTATAAAAATGAAGAAGTATGATTTGAATGCTTCTTCCAATACCATCAAAAGTTTGTAATGAATTTCTTAAGAGCAAGTCCCTTGATCACCAAGTTTTACGAAACGAGTGAACAAAATGAACCTATCTAAATGAAGATGTAATGTAGATATAATTATACAAATAGTGTTGATGCTTCATTACGTAAAACCATTTAAGGTGCAAGGAATTGACAGTTTCACCAAATTCCTCACCTTGTAGTGTGCACAAGATATACACACCATTTTTGTAGTCCTTCATGACTCGATATCGGCCCAACCACTTGGTCCGGAACTTTCTTTCTTCACCGATTTTCTTATTGATCCAGTTGTCTAGTCTTAGAACTAGATCTCCTTCATATATTTCTCACTCATAGACCTTTTTGTTATATTTCCGGCACATCCGATTAGCATAGACTCTGTGCCACTATTTAGTGTTTAACCTAGCCTCATCTAGGCTTTCTAGTTGGGAGAGGTGTGCCTCTCTATAAGCTTCCTCATCCAGAATCCCTTGTAGTGAGATGTGGAGACTAGGTATTTCAACCTCAAGTGGGAGAACCACTTCTACTCCGAATACTAATGAGAAAGGAGTTGCTTCTGTTGGTGTTATTATTGAGTTTTGGTGGGCCCACAAGGCTGGATATAACTTTAAATTCCAATCTCGTTTGTTTTCTTTAACAGTTTTTAAGAGAATGGGCTTTAGAGTTTTATTCGTAGCTTCAGCCTATCCGTTTGCTTGAGGGTAATACAGGGAGGCCGTATGATGGTTTATTTTAAATTTACTGCATAGCTCATGGACCTTGTCATTCTTAAAGGATGTCCCATTATCTGAGATAATGAATAATGGGACACTGTACCTGTAAATGATTTGGTTCAAAATGAACTTGGCAATCACGGTACCTGGTACAGTGGTAAGAGGCATAGCCTCTACCCATTTGGTGAAATATTCGGTGGCTGTGATTATGAAGTTATGGCCATCCATTGATGAGTGAGAGAATTTCCCTATCAACTCTAGGCCCCATGTAGAAAAGGGCCATGGAGTCGCGATTGGTTGTAGAGCTTGTGCTGGCATGTAAATCTCGTGGGAAAATTCTTGGCATTTATGGCATCTGCCTAAAAACTCTACTGCGTCGTGTTCGAGAGTGGGCCAAAAATAGCCCATTCGATGTATTTTGTGATTGGTGGCGTGACCATCGAAGAGGCCTCCACATATTCCACTATGGGATTCGTAGAGAATCTTCTTGGATTATTCTGTGTCAACACACCTTAGAATAATTCCATCGAAAGTCTTACAATAGAGCACTTGTTCTATAATAACGTATTGAGCTACGATAATGTGTAACCACCTTATTTGTTGTGGTGTAGCACCTTATTGATACATATGGTCCATGATAAAATTGATAATATCAGTATACCAAGGACATTCAGAGATGGGAGGTCTAGTTTCGATGTAATATATGCATTCATCAGGAAAATCTAGATCTACTAGATCACCTTCGTCTAACGGGTTGTCGGCTAACCAATCTACAATGATTTTTCCCTTAACAAACTTCTGGTTTACAAAATTTAATTTGAATTCACCCATTAAGGTTATAAAGCATCCATCCTTTTTAGACAAGGACCCTTGCATGAGGAAAGCTCGTAAATGGTCTATTTTTACAATGACCTTTATTTCTTGATTTAGCATGTAATGTCTTAAGTATTTGGTTGCAAAGATTATGGCAAGGCATTCTCATTCTGCTTATGCATAACGTGTTTCATAATCGAGCAACGTTCGGATAATAAAATAGACCGCACGTTTTCATTTATCGTCGTCTTCTTGAGCCAACATGCAGGCTAGTGAGACATCTGTAGCTCATGAATATAAGATCAAAGGATGATCTAGTCTAGGTGGCATCAACATGGGAGGAGACAGTAAGAAGTGTTTAACTACTTTGAAGGCCTCATGACATTCCTTTGTCCAAATAATGAAGAAATCCTTTTTCAACAAATTGTTCATCAAATGAACAACAAAACTTAAGTCTAGAATGAATCTCTAGATTGCACCGAGCTTTCCAAGAAATGATCTAATGCCAGATTCATTTAATGGTGGGATTATCTCAAGAACAACCCAGATTTTGGTTGGGTCTACATCGATCCCTCGTGATGATATAATGTAACCTAGGAGTTTCCCTCCTGTCACACCAAATACACATTTTTCTGGGTTTAGTGTGACTCTGTATTCGATCAAACGTGAAAGAATGATGTGGAGGACTTCTGGGTGATCACAGCGCTTCCTGGCCTTGGCCAACAAGTCATCTACATAGGATTCCACAATTTTATGAATAAGATCATGAAATATGTATGTCATTGCATGCTGGTATGTAGCACCAATGTTCTTGAAACTGAATGGCATAACAACATAGCAATAAGTTCCCTAAGGAGTTACAAACATGGTTTTGGATTTTTATTGTTCAGGTATTCTGATTTGATTGTATCTCGAGAACCCATCCATGAGAGACAAAAGCTCAAATCCAGCTATTGTATCAACGATGACGTCAATGGATGGTAACAGGAATTCATCCTTGGGGCATGCCTTGTTAATGTCTCGGAAGTCTATGCAGATGCATATCTTCCCATTCTTTTTTAGAACGGGGATGATATTAGATACCCACTGAGAGTAATCAACTGGTTTGATGAACCCTACCTAGAGAAGTTTCATTACTTCTTCCTTCACCGTGAGAGCTACCTTGGGTTTCATTCATCTCGATTTTTGTCGAATTGGCTTTGCATCTTATTTGGTGATGAGGTTATGTACCACAATGTTTGGTGCAATTCCCATTAGTTCTTTATAATTAAATGAAAAATCCTTTCGGTGTTATTTGAGGATTCGAGTGTGTATTTCTATCTCTTCTAGAGTTAACGAAGATCCTAGTTTCAAGATCTTTGGTTCTTCCTCCATTCCGATGTTAATATCAATCATTCCTTCTATTAAAGAAGCATTACCTTCTTCAAACTCAAGCGGGGATGGAGGTAGTTCTAGATCTTCTCATTCTCTACCGCATATATGTCGAGTTCCTTTTATAGGGGAAGCTCTACCATGGGATTTCCAAAGTAAGAAGATGAATGTGGGATTACGGACAAATCTACCATGTGATGGGTGATATGTAACTCTGCATAGGCATTTAGGTAATCAAGAGTGGCCTATTCACTATCAAACGTTGACCTAAGATAGTAGAGGTATCTC